>JAKZJZ010000028.1:0-718723 GCA_022702705.1 Papilionanthe hookeriana x Papilionanthe teres | reverse complement strand
TAGATAATCAATTTCATTCATCCAAAAACATTCTTCATTTTTATCTGAGCTGGATATTTCATAGTCTTTAATACATCAAAAGTGACTTCCTGGTCATTAATATTCATAGTCAACTATCTTTTTTTGCACATCTATCATAGATTGTCCAGTAACAAGGAAAGGTCTCCCTAAAACAATTGGAATTTCTTTATCTTCCTCCATATCTAATACAATAAAGTCCAAAGGAAAGATAAATTTATCCACTTTGATAAGCATGTCTTCTATAACTCCTTTTGGATAAATGATAGATCGATCAGCTAATAGAAGGGTTACAGTAGTAGGAGAAATATCAACTAAACCTAACCTTCTAAATATAGATAGAGGCATCACATTAATGCTCATTCTTAAATCACATAAAGCTTTTCCACATAATGTTTCTCCAATTGCACAAGGAATTGTAAAGCTACAAGGATTTTTAAGTTTCCGAGGAAAATTTTTCTTAAGTATAGCGCTGCACTCCTCTCTTAGTGCAACTGTCTCGTATCCCCAAATTTCCTTTTCTTGTTTAATATATCATTTATAAACTTTGCATAACCTGGCATTTGTTTCAATGCTTCAGTGAAAGAAATATTTATTGTTAACTTCTTAAGTACTTTCATGAACTTTGAAAATTTTTTATCCAACTCATGTTGTCTAAGTCTTTGAGGAAATGGAGGTGGTGGTCTTTCCAAACTGATTTTAGTTGGAGATATTAATTTTTCCAGATCCTTATAAACATGTTCTTCAGGTCTTTTAGTTTCCTTTGTTTCTCTCATAACATCTTTCTTCTTTCTAACACATCCTCTATATGTCTTCCACTTTTTAATTGGACAACTTCTACTTGTTCATTAGTGTTCTCTTTAGGGTTGATCTCAATGTTGCTAGGAAGTGTTCCTTGGGGTCTATTGCTAAGTGAATTAGCAATTTTTCTCAGTTGATTCTCTATGTTTCTAATCGTAGCATTTTTGACTTTGCAACTGGTTTCCCATTTGCAATACCACTTCTTCCATAGACATCTTCTTATCCTCAAATAGTTTATCATTGTTAGAGTTCGGTGGATATGAAGGTCTATAGTTTGTGTTTCCCTGATTATTCCAACTTCCATTAGGATTTGCATAATTATTTTCTGATTGTTTGTTTCCACCGTCAGTAGTATGATTCCATTTAAATTTAGGATGGTTCTTCCAACCTGGGTTGTAAAAGTTAGAATACGGGTTGTTTATGGTATTTAAAGCATCATATGATAAGTTAGAATTAATCATAGGCCCTAATGAACTTTCCTCACTTACAGGAGTAAATTGAGGTTGGTTCATTCCAAATTGGTCCAACTTCCTTTATATTGCAGCAACTTGAGATGCAAGAATTGTAATCGTATCCATATCATGAACACTAGCTACTTTTTTATGATTTACCCTTGTAGAGGGCCATTGAAATTCATTTGTAGCTATTTTTTCAATTAATGCATATGCTTCATCAAACGGTTTTTACATTAATGATCCATCAGCGGTAGCATCAATTATAGACCTAAGGGATCCTACTAACCCATTATAAAAAGTTTGGATGATTAACCAATCGGGCAGAGCATGGTGTCGACACTTTCTTAGGAGTTTCTTAAATCTTTCCCAGGCTTCGTATATTGATTCACCTTCATATTGACAAAATGAGATAATATCGTTTTTAAGTTTAATAGTCCTTGAAGGTGGAAAATACTTAGCTAGGAATTTCTGAGTTAACTCCTCCCAATTTTTAATAGAACCAGGTGCTAACGAGTATAACCAAATTTTAGCCTTATCTCTTAGCGAGAAAGGAAAAAGCCTTAGTCTAACAGCATCGTCTGACATATCGTTATAATGAAATGTAGCACAAAGTTCTAGAAAATTTGATAAGTGTAAATAGGGATCCTTCGAAGGAGTTCCCCCAAATTGATTGTTCTGCACCAGTTGGATAATCTCAGGATTTATTTTAAACGAATCAGCTTTTACGACAGGATTTTGTATACTTGAGTGAATTTCATCTGTCGTAGGATTTAGGTAATCCCTCAATGAAGTATGATGATTTTCTAAGTTATTATCTTGAAAGTTTTCCATTTCCATTTCTAGTTTTTTAAGTCTTTTCTGTATTTTTATTTTTTTATTTTTTTCAAACTCGGGATCATAGGGTACAAGTCCTGCATATCCTTTGTTTTGCATACGTAACACAACAAAAAATACATTAACAATTAAACAAATAACAGATGAAATATATTTAACAGAACAAAACATTTTCACGAACACCTTAGTTTTCATATAAATAAATTTTTTTTCAACACTTTTTCATATAAAAACACTTTTAGCACAAAAATAATTTTTACGACGCTACAGTTTTCCAAGTCTAAGCCTAATTACTTTAACTAAAATTCTCCTAAAGTTCTTACCGAAGCTTCCCCGGCAACGACGCCAAAAACTTGACCTGACCCGCAATTACACAGAAAATTAACTTTCAAAAGATGGCCAAAAACTTGACCCGATTTATAAATAGCGGATAGTGTGTAAAATCTTAAATGATATAAAAATTGGAAAATATTTTACACACTAGGGGTACTACGCAAGTATACGCATCGCTTCAAGTAATATAGAGTTTTCTTTAAAAACCCTAGTATCGATCCCACGAGGAAGTAAAGTAAGAGTTCTTTAGTTAAATTCTAGTCAACTACTAATAGTCCTTAATTTGGAATATCGATTAAAATTATGTTTTATCTAGCAACTACTCCTAAATGCAAGTGTTAAATGTAATAGTAACTATAACTAAATGCAAATGATAATTCTAATGATAAACCTTTTTGGATGAATTGGTTTGGAGAATTTTGTGATACTAAAAACTACTATTCTTATGTAATGAAATGGATAATGTATAGGAATGAGATGCATTTAATATTGAATGTTCTAAATAGGAGCAATCCTACTTTTTACCCTTTGGTCCACGCATAAAGAACATTAACTAATCTTATGCTTGGTTACTGAATCTGCGGCTACGCTGGGAGGATACTGGCTCTCACTTCGGAGCTCCCATGTTCCCCTTGCCTGAGGGCTAACATCTACACTTCAGCATCCAAACGATAGGACCGACTTGAGGATTTTAGCCTGTCACTCTAAAATCTCCAATTATACGCCCGATTAATATATTTCTCTATTTATTTGCACTCAACTCCATGAACTTCACCATCCATGGAATTTGAATATGGTCCACTTTGTTGAGAATTACACCGCCCTTTCGGGTCAATGCAATTACAACGAATTTTAACACTACAACTAGCTCTTTTTGTAATGTAAATGAAGTGCAAGTAAAAACCATCACATTTATAATTAAATTTACTTCTACCATGCATCACAAAATCCTAAACATGATTTCTACTCATTACAAAAGAAAAGTAAAATGAAAATAATGGCATAATCTTCTTATGTCACTATTTTCAAAGAAGAAGAAAGAGTAAGAGAGATGCATCATAAAGCATGAAGAAAATACAATAGAAACTTCATTTAACCAAAGCAAATCTACTAGATAATTGTTTACAAAATTATAAGATAATGAAGAACAATACTTAGCTTTTTCCCTTTGAAAGAAAGACAAAGATCTCTCCCACAAAGTCTCCCATCGATCCATGCAATGCTAGTGCAATCCCTTACAAATTCTCTCAAAATTTCCTCTTCAATCTCTCCAAAAGGGTAGAAATCTATATTTCTACTCTTAATCTAAGAATCCTAAACATTCCTCTCTTATTTCTCTACTTTCCTCTTCTATTTCTCCACACTTTTCTAACCTAAATTCACTATTTTAAAGTGTATGGACGAATTTCTAAGAGTTCCCTTAAGCACCCCTTCGAAAAAGCTTCCAAATACATCGAATTTCGGCCCAAAACTGCCAAAAGTCGGTCTAGAACTTTCCCATGCGCTGTCGACTGGTTCGAGGCCACTGTCAGCGAGCTTTTCAGTCATATTTTGGCTGTATCTGGAAAATCTCACCGTCGACGATATCGAGGCCGCCGTCGGCGAGCAGACTGCTGCGCAGCTCTACCGTTTCGCTCCGTTTCGCCCCATTTCAGTTATGTTGCATTCGTAACAGATAGCCCTACAAAATAAGCATAAAAATAACATTTTTTTAAAGTGTAATCTCATTCAAAAATATGCAAGAAATGTAAAAGAGATTAAGCATCAAAAGACTTATTGAAAGGTGTCAGGGCAGAATTTCATTTCTTACTCGTTTTTGCTCCAAATTGCATAGTTTTTGTTTCTTTTTGCTCCAATCACCATTTCTTGTACCTAAAACCAAAAAACATACAAAATACATTCCTTTAAAGTGTAATATCATCAAAAATGAGTAAAATGATATTGCAAAAAGTGTATATATTTTAGGCATGTCAATAAACCCTCACATTATATCTTTAGGCCTTTGTACCTTGTGCAATATAAGTGCTAACTCATCTTAGGATTCTGAGATTGTCATCAGGTATGACGTAAACCCTATCATCTTCCAGGCTATTCACATGATCGGTATTAAGTGAATGTAAGCCCAAATAATGAAATTGGCAGGATGAAATATTAAATAAATATCTCAAATTGAAGCCAAACCATAGGATAGAAAACATCAAGATTACTCTTAGATATATGTCTTTCCCCTAGCTTTTTCTTCCTTTAAACTCCTGTAATAACTGTTCTGAAACTTGAGCTTCTCACCTACTGCATTTCCTATTTTCACATTTTCTTAAAGAACCCTACTTTTTGGAAGTCATGAATATAAACATTTCCTAATATTTATCAAGAGTTTTCTTAGGTGGCTTCAGTAATCTAAGATGTAATTAACTATAGGGGCTTGCCCTTATAGGAAACTTAAAGACCCCATATTAATATAAACCTTATCTAGTTGTTTCATGTTAAATAGGGGAAATTTTCAGTCAATATAAATGATTCATAGACCAAAAGAATGTCATTAGTTCTGTAGTTTATTCGATTGAGCCTTATCATCAAGTAGTTGCTTGTGATATTGTGCTTGTTTGTTTAAACAACTAAATGAATGAGATCCGTCCAACTCATTTTTCAAATTTTAAATTATTATTTTCAAAAATCAACATATATATGTGTACTAAATTAAACCAAAACCATATTTTTCATATCATATTCTATATTGTATATTTTTCAAAAGTAACGGCTGACAGACCATTTAAACCATCTTTCAAAAATTTATATATATTGTTAACAGTAAACTATGTATCTAAATGGATTGAAGTTGTTACTTTACCTCGATGTGATGATCAAAGTTTTGCAAAGTTCTTAAAAACGTATATATTTTGCAGATTCAGAATGCCAAGAGTTAGCATAACTGATGAGAGAAGTCATTTCAAAAATGCGTTAATTGAAAAATCATTGAAGAGATATTGAATCTATCATCTAATTTCTACTGCTCATCATCCTCAGATAAGCGGTTTGGCTGAAGTTTCCAATCGAGAAATCAAAATAATTCCTTATAAATCTATTAATCCAACAATAATGAATTGGTCAGTTAAACTTAATTTTCTTTGTGGGCTTATAGGACTGCATACATAACTCCTATAGAAATGTCACCATTCAGGTTAATATATGGGAAAGCTTGTCATTTACCAGTGGAACTTGAACATAAAGCTTATTGAGCTAATAAGGAATTTAACTATAATTTAAATAATGCTGGTCAAAAGAGATTATTGAAATTAATTGAGTTGGAAGAGATAAGGAATGAGTCTTATGAAAATGCTAAGATTTATAAAGATAAGATGAAAAAATGGCATGATCGAAAGATTCTTATGAGACAACAAGTTTAGCTTTATAATACAAGATTGAGATTATTTTCAGGCAAACTTAAGTCCAGGTGGATGGGCTCATTTATTGTGGTAAAAGTTTATCCCTATGAAGCTGTGAATATTATGGATCCTAAAACCCTGAAAATTTTTAAAGTGAATGGGCATAGGCTGAAACCCTGTTTCTTAGGGGATCAAACTAAAGTGAAAGATGTTTTGATGTTAGGTCACCCAGAATAAGCACTGGGTACGTCGGGCTGACGACGTAAAACCAAGCGCTCTGTAGGAGGCAACCCATAGTTATCGATGTGCTTTTGTTTTGATTATTGTTGTTGTATTTATTTTTGGATAATTATGGTAGTATTTTAAACTTTTGGTGATAATTTTAAGACTTTGAATGATGTCTTATACATGTAAGAATGAGTATTTGGATGTTAATCTGACATGTACTTAACTAAGCACTGGCGCCTAAGCGCCCAAAACTAGCGTTTAAGCGATGGAGGTATAAAAATGTGCCTAAATGATGTTCTAGAAGAATTAAAGTGTGATAGTGGCCTTGAACATTATTTGGTGGTTTTCAAAAATGAGAAGTGGGTATAGGCTCTACTAAAGTCTATAAATAGCATGGAAATGAAGAGGAAAGTTGCCCACTGTCAAAATTTCTATTCTTAAGTCTAAGAGAGGAAGATTTGAGTTGTTTAAAGAGAATTAAGTTAGCAAAGATGTCTTCTTGTGAGAATGAATTGAAGAAAAAGGAGGAAGCTTTCAAGTATAAGTTTGTAAGTCAAAGTGTGCAAGAGTTATATAATGGATTTATAGCCGTTAGTATTGAAGGAATAGCAGAGAAGATTGCAAAAATTGAGGCTGATGTGGCATCAATTCATGCAAAGGTAAATGAAACTAACGCACATTTAGTACATATTGGTTGATAACTCAAAATGCAATTCAGTCATTCAAGTTATATTGAAGAAGCGGACAATGTAATGTATTTGAAAAACAAGTGGATTGAAGAGGATTCAAATAAAGTTCTTCGTCGTTGTTTGTTTTATCAAATATATGTGTCAAATGTTTCAAAAGGAACAACTGAAGGTCAAGGATATGACCTAATGGAGAATGGAATTAAGTTCTTTGTTTAGTATGTTTGTTTAGTCTGTTTGTGTTTGTTTGTTAGTTTATTTATGTGTGTTTGTGCTATGCTTAATGTATGTTTATCTTGTGTTATGATGATTTATAGGTTATCTGATCCAAAACTTTTTGGAATGGAGATTAGACATGTGAAGTGTATTTGTATTTGTTAAAAATGTGTTAATGAAACTGTTGTGTTTGAGTGAAATATTTGTGTTTTTGAGATCGAATCTATGTTTTGAAATGTGGATAATTTTTTAGAGAAGGAGAGGAGAAGGACAATAAATTGTTAGTATGACTTACTTAAGACCATGTGAAACTGGTTAACTTGGGAGGTTGTGCATTTGAATCAAAATTTTAAATATCAAAATTTGTGCACTGGCGCTTAAGCGCCAATACCCTCTCTTAAGTGAGAGTAAAACCCGAGAGCCCTGCGCTTAAACGTCGCAACAGTCGCATTTAAGCATCTGTTCACCAAAACTGGTTCATGACAATTTTAAAAGCCGAATATCACCATTTTTATGCCCCATTTCACCTTCTCCTTCCTCAAGCTTTCACATTTTTACACCTAAGGCTTCCCTTTAATTGAAGATTTCTTGGTGGATTCAAGCCAAAATCGTTGGATTTCATCTTCTCAAATTAGAGCTTCTATTTTATGTAAATTTTTTTAATTTTTACCATAAATTTTGAATTCATTTTGGAAATTTAAAAATTTTACTATTCATGATGTAAATTTGATGAAAATTGGTGGATTTTACATCAAAACGCGAGTTTAAGCTTTTAGAAGTTAGATCTAGTGAATTAGAGTTGATTTTAAAATTTATTGTGATTTTTTTTGCAAATTTTAGAATGGCACCAAGAATGAAAAGAAGCAAGGGGAAGTCTACATTTGATTCGAACAAATTTGTGAGTTTTAAGGCTCAGGATCGTCATGCCAAAGCACTTCAATCGAGAAAGTTGATTCCTAAGCGATGTTTTAAAAATCTGGGTGAAGAAGTAGAAGAACTAATTATTCACCGATAGTGGGACCGATTCTGCTATTTTTCTGTTGTTGCGGTGATCTCTGTAGTTAGGGATTTTTATGCAAATCTCCCTAAATTTGAAGATGATCTAGTGATGGTGAGAGGGAAGAGAGTAGCATTTACACCCGAGGTAATCAATTCGTTTTACCAACTGCCTACGGATACTTTATGTTTTTATTCCAATTACAATCCTATGGAAGAGGATCTAGATGGGATTATATCTTCGTTAACTACTAGAAGAGGTCTTTAGAAGATCACCAGTGGTAGAAGAGTAAACTTTTCTAGATCAAAGATGGATACCACAGTGAAAGCCTGACATTATTTTATTTCTACTCGTTTAGTCCCCACAAATCATCTTAGCGAAGTGACCAAAGAGAGGGCTACACTGAAATACTGCATTCAGCAGTACAAGCTGATCAATATTAGATCTCTCATTTATCAGGTTATTACCAATTCTGCCAGAGTCGTTACTACTACAGGTTTGGGATTCCCTTTATTAATCTTTTCTTATGTAAGCAAGCTAGTGTTAAATGTGATACTTGGGAGGAGATTCTTAAACCTCTGAAGCCCATTACTAGTGTGAATGTGAAGACTTATTCTGAACATTCATTTTTTGGCTGGAGAGGAGGATTTTCTAGATGTTCTGGTGCATCTACATCACATGTTTCTACATTTAGAGCTTCTACATCTCATGGTAGATCTAGTCTTGATTCATAATCTAAAATGTTGCAAACTATGATGGATAAAATGGAATATTCTATGGATAAGGTTTTAAATCTTGTAAACTTTATTGATCATATTGATATATACTTAGGGATACATAGTGATTATGAGGAGAAGTACAACACTTGTATGGAGAAACTTGTTAGAGGTGATCAGAGTGTGGTATTTCCACCTTATCCATGGTATACTCAGTTTGATTATGCTAGTTTTTGGATGGATGATGATGATGAAGAAAATGATGATGGAGACAAAGATGAGTAGGGTTTGAGTTGAGTTATGTTTTATTTGAGAATTGAGTTATGTTATGTTTTGTTTGAACTATTATTTATGTTGATGTTTAGACTACTTTATGTGTTGTTATTTATGGTAGTAGTGAACATTGTTGTTATTGTTTGTTGTAATATGTAATTGTGATGATGATGTGGTAGTTTTTGTTTGAACTCATTTATTTTAAATGTATTTTGATGGTTCTGTTGAACTTATTCCTG
Source organism: Papilionanthe hookeriana x Papilionanthe teres (assembly GCA_022702705.1). Lineage (NCBI taxonomy): Eukaryota > Viridiplantae > Streptophyta > Magnoliopsida > Asparagales > Orchidaceae > Papilionanthe > Papilionanthe hookeriana x Papilionanthe teres. The sequence goes on along the minus strand of JAKZJZ010000028.1, from coordinate 709,544 downwards.
CTGCTTTAGGAAGTTTAGATAGAGCTAACCTTCATTTAAAATTTAATATTTAAACTTCTACTTACATAAATTTTCTGTTGTGGTTGTGATATTATGTTAATTTATGTGATTTGTTTGTATTTTAGCCTCCACTGTATAGAAGTCTTTTGAATCTCTTAATTTTTAAAATCAAAATGAACTGTGATAATTTTTACTCTTGTTTTTTTTTATTTTTGTACATGCATAATTAGGATATGAAATTTTTTGTATGTATAATGTTTAATTTTTCATTCCTGTCTTTTTATATTATATTCTAAAATGTTTAATCTTTGTAAAAACTTAAGTTTAGAGGGGATGAAAAATCAATTTTCAAAACTTAAAGTTATTTGTTCTCAAGTATGCTACAAATAAAATTGATTATGTGTATTAAGTTATATTAGGGTAATAAAATTTTGAATATAGAAATGTGTAAGAAAATTTGGTTAAAACTTTATAGTGATGAATAAAAATTTCAAGTTCAAAATTTCTTTAGTAAAGAGATGTTAAATATGTGGTAACTACCTTTAGTAAGAGATAATGTATTCTTGAAAAATATATAAGGATTAGACTTTTATTTTCAATACTTAAATTTCTTTTATTAAAAGTAGTTTTCAGAACTATTATTATATTATTGAGTAAAGGATATATCAGACATTTGCATTAAGAAAGGAAGATTGGAATTCAAAATCATTAATGGTCTATCCAGATATAGTAATCCTTGCTAGAAAAAAAAAGAAAAAGAAAAGAAAAAGAAAAATAAAAGAAGAAGAAAAAAAGAATAAAATAAAAGAAAAAGAAAAGAAAAAGAAAAAGAAAAGTATAGTATAGTATGGGAGGAGAAGCTTAAGGATTAGTGCCTAATCAAAATGGTTCCACATCTAATCTTTTTAATGCATACGATTTTGAGAAACTCCTAATCTTAAGAATATAATATAGAGAGTATAATTATTTTTAATGAACATTTTTAGGTAAAGAAGATAGAATGCATAAAATCTATATTTGGAAAATCTACAAGTATTTCTAAATCAGATAGAAGCTCATATTTTCATAATTTTTCACTTTTGAAAATTTCTAAACATTAAATTGGTCTCATTCACTAAATTTTATTCTAAATTAGAATACTAAATTTCTAGAACAAAATTTTAGAATCTCCTAAAGAAACTCAATCACATAATTTGCTTATGTTGGTTTTGAAAGATTATAGTGTCACTTGAGGACAAGTAACATTTCATGTTTTAGGGAATTTGATATGCCGAAAATTTATAATATTTTAATGCACATTTTTATACCTATTTTTGATTATATTGCACTTTACTGGAAGGGATTTGAGTTTTTTTCTTTCATGTACACTTAAATGCACTTAATACGTCAAAAGAAGTGAAAAAAGATCAAATTTGGAGCAAAAATGAAGAATGTGTTAAAATGAATTGGGGAACTTAAGAGCCGAGATCTGGCGCAAAGCGCCAGCAGACAGAGAAGGCTGCGCCTAAGTGGCAAAACCCTGTGCTTAAGCGCTAGGTAGTTACTTTGCAATTTTAAAGAATTTTTGAAGAATATTGAAGAGTTGTTTGTGGCGTCCTTTGGTACAAACGTGGGTATATGACTAAGGGCGCCAAAAGACATTTAAATTTCACTTGAAAGAATGCATCTCTTGGGTAGATTCATTGAATATGGACACATTTTGAAGAGACACCAAGGCACCTTTTGGAGAAAATATAAAAGTGGACTTGAACAAAAGTGTGCGTGTGTGTGTGCGTAGGGAGAGTAGAGAGGCTGTTAGAAAGTTAAATTAGTCTGTTTAGAGAGTCGGGAGTTGTAGGATTCTTACTTAGGGTTTCTTCAAACATTTCTCCTTCCCAGTGAAAGAGAAGGTGAGTAGGGATTCCTAAGTAAAAATCCATTGTAGTAAAGAGATTTAAACCCTCTTGGGTTAGGTGAATAGTCCAATGGAGTCTTGTAAGACAAAAGAAGAGATTTAAAGAAACTTCAAGAGTTTGGTTGATGTTGACCTCATTTCTGATTGAGGTGTAGTCTTTCTTTAGAATAGCCTAGGGTCTAGCCATAGGACTTTCCTGGTGTTATCTTAGAGGACTAATAATGAAACCCTCACCCCATATAAATTCAAAACACTTCTTTGCTTCACTTGCAGTTTTTGAATACTTAAAATCTAACCTCTAAGTATTTAGGAGGATGAGACCAAGCATTAGGAAGCTCAAGAGGAGTCTTCCATAGGATGGTCAAGCCTTAGGATTTATCCTAAGTGGTCTGGGTGAGGCTTACACACACACTTACACATCACACTCTCACACACTACCTCACAACCCTAAACCAAACTTCTCAACACTTGATCCCCTACTTTATTGGAAACTCATGTGTGTGGTTTCCCCAAGCTCTTAGCCCCAGGCTAGAATTTGACTAGTACTAGCACATGGAGGATCCAAATAGGAAATTCCCTTGGTTCATGGCTAAAATGGGTTATCAATCTCATTCAACTCCAAATTTTACCAAAAATCTTATTTGACCCCTTAGCCCTAAACTCTACCAGATGACCAAATTCCATAAAACCCTAATTTTGTCCAAAATTCAAAAAATCAACAAAAATAACCAAAACCCCTCAAAAATCATCCCTAAACATTCTTCACTACTCAAAATATCCAAAACATATCAAATTTACCAAAATCTCAAAAATACCTCCAAACCCCCAAAATTACCAAAATACCCCTCCTAGCCTAAAAATTCCCAAAAATTTCCAAAACCCTCCAAATATTCCCAATTTCAATTTAAACCACTTTATTTGATTCAATTTGACTAAATTTGCCCAATTTGACCAAAAGCCCAAAATTGCCCCTTGAGGCCCAAATCACCCCCAATGTCCATCCAATTGATGCCAATCTTGCCCAATTTCTATTCCAAACAATAATTCATCATCCTCAATATCAATTTAAACTAAATTTAAGCTCAATTTGACCCACGTTTGAACTCAATCTCAACCCAAGCTAAAAAGCCCAAATTTTGACCATATTGCCCAATTCCCCCAAATTAAAACCCATGAACCAATAAATTTCCCAAATTAATATCCAAAACCCTTCATTACACTCCCCTAACCAAATTGAACCATCAATTTCCCCCAATTTGAGCCCAAACCTCACCTAAGTCCAGCCAAATCCAAAAATCCCAATTTTGCCCTTGCCCCAATTGTGTCACATACCCAAATTCCACGAAATTGAATGCTCTAGCCCTAAAATTTTCACCCAATTAATGTTGAAAACTCTTCCTAACATCCCCATAGACCATTTTGAACCTTCAATTGACATTGGATCCAACCTTTACCTAGCTTAAACCCAAGTTAACCCAACATACCGAAAATTGTCCAAAAATCCCAATTTTGCCCTTGCCCCAATTGTGTCACATACCCAAATTCCACCAAATTGAATGCCCTAGCCCTAAAATTTCCACCCAATTAATGTTGAAAACTCTTCCTAACATCCCCATAGACCATTTTGAACCTTCAATTGGCATTAGATCCAACCTTAGCCTAGCTTAAACCCAAGTTAACCCAACATACCCAAAACTGAGAGCCACCTCCCATGGACAAAATCCAAATTGTCCCATCCAAGCTGTCTCACCTTGATTAGTTAGTTGCTCCTTACTGCCCTCCACTTAAGCACTTAAACTCACCCAAATCCCAGCCATGGAAGCCCCTCTAAGCTCCTCTATTTAAATTACCATCCTTGATAGCCAAAGCAGGAGTGTGCACAAAACTTAGGGAAAACTCTGCCATAAAGCTAATTGCAACCTCCCTAAGCTTATTCCAGCCACTTCCCTGTCATTTCCCCTACTGCCTGAGCTCAATTTTGAAGCTCGATACATTGTCAGAACCAAAACACATTCCATTACCACCCTATACTGGACCAAAATCAAATTAAATACACCCACACCACTCCCACACTGAAAGAAGAAGTTTCCTCATCAAAGCCTCATCACAAAGAGCCTCTACCCCATACTTTGATAAACACTTAAAATTGGCCTTGGTAGAATTCAGGTCCAGACATTTCACCAGGGAAAAAGACTTTATCTAGAGATTTGCTAGGACCAATCGAAGCTACTACAACCATCTGATTGAGGCCTCCCCTCTCAGACAAAGGTATTGAACTTCACCTTCCTCCCAAACTATTCTTCATTCTTCATACATGTGTATTGTATTTTATACTGTATAAGCCTTATAGATAAGCTCGTCAGAAGGCGACGTCAAATAATTTGAATTATTTAAATCAGGCCAACTTTAAAAATTCATAACATGATGTAGAAAAATCAGAAAAATAAAATAAAAATACCCTCTTGCTCAATGAATAGAGGAGAAAAATGTAGATCAGATTGAGTTTATTTGATGTGTATTTTATTTTTAATTAATTAAATACAGTCTGAAGTCTTTTGATTCTTCATGTGGATGCATATTTCACTATGGTTGGGGGATTTTCTCTGATTTTCCAAGATCATGGGAGATCTCTATTTTTCAAGTTGTACGTGTTTGTTTTGGTATAAAAATTACAATAATTAAAATATTTATCAGAAAAATCCAAAGTAAATTTTGGTAGGTTCACTGTGACCAGAGGAACATAGAAAAAATATAAACTTAGTTTAACTCATTAAGTATAACCCTAATTCTAATTAAATCATAAATTCTAAAGAAAAATAAATTGGACTAAATATAAATGAAAATAACCTAAAAATCATTCTCCACTATGGTTGAAAATTAGAGGGACTCCCATAAAAATTTTGAAGTCATTTGGAATTGATTTGATCACCTAACTTGATTTTTCAAGTTAAATATCATCTTCGTCATTAAAATAACTATAATAAATAAAATGAAAGTTAAAAAATCATGAAACTGGTTTTAGAAGTTCTTTATAACTTGGGCAATTTTATAAAAATAAAACTATAATTAAAATAAAAATTTCATTTTTAAGCGTTTATTTAATTATTTAAATAATTAGAAATTAATAAAATTCACAAAATTAATAAAATTTATGAGAATGTTCTAAATTGCCTCCTAATCACTTAGGGACAATTAGAATAATTTTCCTAACTCTCTAAATAAAGATATTAAATTTTAAAGGGTTAAAATTATTTTTGAAGGCTAAAAAATGGAATTTCCCTAATTTCTCATTAAAATAAAAATCACAAAATATAAAATTTGGTCCTCTGGGTTTCCTGACCTCAGAGAGATTTTTGAAAAATATAAAACTTAAGTTTCTAATTAAATAAAATTTTATATTTAATTAATGCCACAAAAAATTGAAATAATTATGACAATTAAATTAAATTTGAAAAAATCATGAAATTTGGTTCTAATGATTCTCTTGTCTATGTGAACCTCCGGTAATTTTCTTTGGGACATATGTTTCATTTTACTAAGTTATTGACTTTTCTTTAAAAATCCTATTTTGCATAAAAATAATTATATAAATTAAATTAAATTAAGAAAAAACACATTAACTCCTCTAATGTTTTAATTGACACATAAGTAGGGTAATACAATAATTTTGAAGTCATTTGAATTAAATTTGATTAATTATGGAGTGTTAAGGCATTAGGGGCAAAGGTGTAATTTTGAAGAATTTGGCCTTAACCAATATTTATGCTTAATTAAAAATGGGAAATGGGTCATGAATAATCTTCACAAAAATGTTGAAATGATTGAAATATAAAGGGATAAATGGTAGAAACCAATCTAATGTTTGTCATATTAAAGGGTAAACTTGTAATTTCTTTAATTATATCAATTTGGAAGATAATTAAAACCGGAGGATCCTTGGAGTTAGGGGTTGTACTTTGGATGTCAATAATGTGTTGATCTGATGCCCCTAATTGGTTCTAAAGATAATTTTAATAATTTGATAAAGATTAAAGAGGGTCATAATCACATAAGTCTATATTTTCCTGAAATTTCGAATAAACCACTAAAGTCTTAAGGGCTTAGTAGTGAGTTAGGCTTAATTGAAAATTGACTAATAAGATATAGAAAAGCAAAACACAATTATTTTAAAACACATTTAAAACACTACAAGCCCATCAAAATTGATTGATCTCTTTCATAAATTAATTTGTCCCTAAAGGCCCCATTTACATAATTCATAAATAAAATATCGAGTGATATCTACCCCCACCTTTTTGTGACAATTAAAACATTAGCTCATTGAGCATAAGAGTATGAGATAGTGAATCATTTAGTGAGCATGATAAGTTAAAATGAACTCAAGCAAGTTCAAAAGGGTTGTGAAAAATCCAAGTACTCCCTAGACCTTTTCACAAGTTTTATGGACATCTTGGAGGACAAATGAGCCTATCGTACTTATTAAAAGAAGACATCTATTCAATAAAAAAATAGGACCCACCAAGTTATGACATAGGGCTCCATAGGCCTGTGATGAACATATCTATAGGCTTTCACTTCACTGCAAATTATAAATGTTTATTGCAATATACTAAAATTTCAGGTGGAAGAATGAGAAGACTTGACAGGTAAGCTTTTAAAAGTTTACGGTACCTTCTTTTCAGTAGTTTTTTTACTTTACTTTTCTTGTCTACAAGCTTGCATGTTAGACAACAAATGTCACCCTGCATGAAAACCAATACTTTTATGATAGCCACAAAACTGAAACCAAAAATAAAAAATTAAAATCAAAACAAGATAAAATTCACCTCTACAACAATCAAAATTTAACCATAAATAGTACAAAAATCACAAGAGAAAAAAAATTAAAATGTCTCTATCGGATGAAAGGGAATAACTCGGAGGATGCAATATACGGCTGCTAACGGGATTTTGCACGGTCTGAATGAAAGTATGGCACTCATTAAGTTGAGTTTAATAAATTCATTTGGACTAAGTGAATATGAAGAAAATAATGGTGCCAGAATGAGGGAACCGTAGAATCCTAACCTGTGTCGTTATAATCAACTTAAATATTCCCCAAATAAGATATTAAGACATCTTAATTTAAACATTTCCAAGACATGTTATTTCTCTTAATCTCCTACAATTGACATTTCTAAAACTAAACCTGCTACAACCAGGAGCTTGGAGCATGAATAGTGGGCAGTACGATCATCTTCAACAGAAAAACTCCTTAGAATTAAACAACAAGCTGTAAGATTTTGAGGTATCTTACCTAGTGCAGCATAAACCCTCACTTTATCTCTTTAGGCCTTTGCATCTCATAAAATATAAGCCTTAACTCACTTTATGATTCTAAGGTTGTCATCAGACATTACATAAATCCTCCCATCTTTCAGGCTATTAACATGATTGGTATCAAGTGAATGTAAGCCCTAAATAATAAAATTGGCAGGATGAAAAATCAAATAATAATCTCAAATTAAAGCCAAACAATATGATAGTTTGGGAAAGAACATCAAGATTCTTCTTGGATATTTGTCTTTAACCCTACTTTCTCTTCCTTTGGATTCCTACAATAAATGTTCTGAAACTTGAGTCATTCACCTATTGGATTTCATATTACAACATTTTTTTTTTGAAGAATCCTACTATTTAGAACTCATAAATATAATCTTTACTGATCTATATCAAGAGTTTTCTTAGTAATCTCAGTTATCTAAGATGTAACTAATTATAGGGGCTTGCCCTTATAGGAAACTTAAAGACCCTAGATTAATATAAACTCTATCTAATACCATCATATTAGATAGGAGAAATTGTCGGTCAACATAAATGGTTAGCAGACAAAACAGATTTTATGAATTCTATAGTTTATTAGATCAAGTATCACCACAAGTCATATATTTATCCTTCGGGATAGATACATGTCTTACGGCGAAGCGTTTGATTATTTAAACTATTGTTTATATAAGATCGGTCTGATTTCATATTTTTTAAAAATCTAAAATGATATATATATATACTCCTAAATTAAACAAACAAACCCGTCAAAACCCTACGCCGACAGTGGAGAGGAACTTGAGATAAGTTTTATCTTTGTACTTTATTTGGTTTTAATTGAGACTTCTTGTGTTTTCTACATCATTTCTACTTTTAAAAGTATTTGTCGTTGTGTTTTCTCCATGGATTCTGAGTAGTCTTCTTTATATTTTTCCTTCAAATGAAAAGTAATTAAGTGTTGAATGAAAGTTGTGGAAATTTTGATCTTTAATATTGGAAGAAGTTGTGTTGATTTAATCCTTGCACTTCATTTACTTCTTGATTTGGCCAATTAAGATGTTAAAATTTATTGTGAGAACATGTAAGATCCTAGTAGATATTGTCTCAATCAATAATAGTTAGGTATCACATAGGATTGTTTGGATGAGAAAGAAATTCATATAATCTTGCGTAAATAAATAGGGAAATATAATTTGATGGGTGTAGAATTAGTGACTTTAGGGTGACAGACTAAAGCCCCTAATTTAGTTCATTATTTTAGCTTTTGATGTGAGTTAACCCCTACGTGGAGGGAAAGAAAGGAACTCTAGAGTGAGAGCTAGTATCTTCCCTACCTAACCCGTCTTCAAAACTATTCAAACTTTATATTAGCTAATGTTCTTTATAGCATCTCTAGTAAGATTAAAGAATAAAATTGCTCCTATTTGACACAACACATTTTGAATATTTTGACAACAGAATATTTTCAAAAATCTCATTATAGTTACTAAATTGTTTACTTTATTTCATAATTTAAGAAAATATCAACAAGAATGGAATTTTTAAAGTTATTTTAAAATCCAAAATTGTTTAAGAAAGAGCCTTTTCTATATAGAATTTGTGCTCTAAAAACATTTTTATCTTTTAATATCCAAAAATTTTCCCTGTAGGATCGATATTTCGGGGCTTAATAAGAAATTATTATATTACTTGGTAATTATATGTATACTTGCGTAGAATCCCTAAATTTAAATATCACTGCTGCATTCTTATATATTCAAAATCAAGTTTTTGGCTTCGTTATATAGAAGAATATTTTATATCAAAAATATAAGTTTAATTAAATTACCACAAGCATAATTTTATTAGTATTCATCTAGTAGTAAAGAAAATTGGGTTCAATAGCTTAGGGCATTTTCAAGTCTATAAGAACTCAGCTTAAGCTTCAATGACTTCAATGACTTTACTTTAATCAACTTAACCAAAGGCTAAGGATTCAAAGGCAAGCATATGAAATTATAAGGAGTGAAGAGATGTTGAAGTATTATTTCATTGTTGGTTTTGTCACTCGAAAAGAGCCTTTAAGAAATACTTAAGATTAGATCCTAAGCTTTAAGGAAAGGAAGGATAGGATATACCTCATACAAAAATGAGATCAACAATCAAGCTTAAAATAAGAAAAAGTAAACATATTAATAAAAAGTAACTTTTAGAACAACCTTAAATCAATCAAAAAAAATAAATCAACTCAAACCTTCAAAAGAATTTAAACTAAACTAACTCAAGATTTTAGCTAAATTGAACAACTCTAATCAAGCTCATCTAATCCTTCCAATTCCTGTTTAAATCATTCAAATTCATAAATATTTTAGTCTGACTCTTTGATATTAGTCATCTGACAGACATGTATCATTCAATCATGCACTATATAAGTCAAGACTTTTTAATCAAAAGTATTCTCATAAACCATAACACTTGAGTTATAAATAACTATGAGGGCTCTCCTCATAGGGATGCTAGAATCAATAATAAAATATTGGTTCCATAGGCCTATTAATATGGCAATATTCCTCATTTATATGATTAGGACCACTCTAAGGTAATATTTTATCCCTCGGGATAGTATAATATTCTTCAAATGTCATATTTGATCATTTAGATATAAATATTCTGAGAACTATGGTAGATACATAAAAAAAATTTTCATCCCCTATCTAATATGAAGATTTAATTAGCTAACTTGCGATAAGGTCATGTTCTTATAGTTAATTATATCTTAAGAAATCAAGTTTCTTAATAAAACTTTCAATTAAGTTTATGGTTTTATCTTCAATAAATTTCTAAATTATGTCATGATTGATTATTAAGAATATCAAATAGAAAAACTCAAAAGTGGAACAATATTTATGGAACCCAAAGAAGGAAAAGTAAGATATGTTAAAGACATTGAAACTCAGTGACAACTCAGCTATAATATTTCTTGGTCTTACTAACTTTTAAAAGAGATTTATTTGATGATCATGTTCATATTTAGAATGTTAGGAATTATATCACGTAATGTCCGATCATAGAATGATTGGGAGATGGGAATTCATGTCATAAATAGATAAATAATCTCATAATCCTAAGACAAAAGTGAGTTTTACTAAAATAAGTAAAACCTCATAACCTAATCTAAAAGGAGATACAATGTAACAAATAAACAAACAAAATGGACTTACCACCTTGCAGGGAAAGTTTTAACATTTAAACCACCTAATCGCAATCAAACCATGCTTGACCAGATCTCATGAATGTGGGAAAGGATAAGTTGTTATTTGTTAGGAAAAATAAATCTTACAATTAGATTATAAATATCAAGTTGCTAGTGTATGAGTGCTCTGCAAAATATCCTAAGACAAATTCAAAAAAATTTTTGCATTTTAAAAATTAAATTTTATAGCTCGCCACACTCAAGTGTTTTATTATTTTTTTAACTCTTTATATTAAATATAGTAAATTGTTTAGGTATGCTTAACTTTGATGATGAATGCCCAAAAGATTCATTTATAAGGGAAATTGGTATGTAGAGGTAGACTCACTCTATACTGTAGTGATTCGTGACCCGACCCACAATTATGCAGATTACCAAAAACTTGGCCCGAGTTATATTTAGCGGCTAGTGTGAACATATAATATGATTTAGAAAATAAAAGATAAAATTTCACACTATGGGTACTACGTAAGTATACGTATCGCTTCAAGTAATTTAGAGTTTTTTTTTAACTCCAGTATCGATCCTATGAGGAAGGATGTGACTATAATGACTTAGAAAGAATTCTGTTAAAACTACAAACACAACTTATAAGAGAAGAATGTCAAAGAATTTTGATAAGAGTGAAACTAAATATATGCACGATTTAATTCTAAGCACAATTAAAATATAAAAATTATAAACTAAATAAATGTAGAAATATTTTAATTATCTAGAGAAGTTTTTCCCTTGCAATTAATTCATAATCAGTGTTGGAATCCAAAAGTTTAAAGGTTTAGATGTTGTTTATGAAAAATAGGAGCATACCTGCTTCTTTAACTTCTTCTGCGTGCATAAAGAACATTAACTAATCTAAAGTAAGTTTCATTTTGTGTGGTAGTGCTGGGTAGATTCTAGCCCACGACTTCTAGATTACCCACTAGATCCCCTCTATAGGACCTACCAGGGAACCTTAGTCCTACTTTAAACCAATATTGGTAAAGGATCTAGTATGTCACCCTAGAAACAATAATGCTACATCCAACAAAACTTATCTCCCTATATATTTGCACTCTCCTTAGATTGTGGTTCCCCGCCTAAGATAAATGTGGTACTCACTAGTTGGGTGAAATCATAGCCCTCTTGGGTACTTTAACATCACAAATGGTCATTTTGCAAATTAATGAAGAATCGGTTAAAATATCATCACAACTTATGGAATAAAAAAAGTTTTAAACAAATTAAATCCTCCACATCATTACTTCTTTTTGTAAGGATAAAGAAAACAAAACTACTTAGAACTCATAGGGATGACACAACAACACATGATTTATATTAGAAGTCTTAACAACAGAAACTTAAATACAAATACAAGTAATTATCTCAGATTCCTCCCCAAGCAATTCCTGAAGTTCCTTGCAAGATATCTCCAAACTCTTCTTACACACTCAAGGACTCCATCTTACACAAACTAAACCTACTGACTCACACACCCTTTCGAACCCCCTTTTTCTTCCCTTTTCTGACCAGCCAATGGTACCATTTTATATAACTCTAAAAATAAGCAAGAATCACTTCAAGCAGCCCTTCAAAATTCATCCAAATTCATTGAACCAAACTAGAAACTATTTCTTGCGCTATAGCGCCAAACTGGGGCACTATGACGCCTGTTCATGTCGAGAATCGACCCCAAAAGCTGGCGCTATAGAGCCAGATCTTGTGGTGCTAATTTTTGCTTCATTTTGCCTCATTTCATGCCATTTCCTCTAAAGTTCCATTTCTTATACCAAAAACAAAAAAACATACTAAATATCTTCCATTATAGTACAACATCATATAAAATAGGCATTAAATTTATATAAAAAGGTAGTCAATTCTTAGGTATGTCAATTCTCAAATGACATATTAAGCCTTTTGTGCAATGAGTAAGTCTGAAGACAATTAATACAACAAATGAGCGTGCATATACTTAAAATGACCTTTTCGTTACTATTTCTAAATTAAAAAGAGGCTCCTACTCATTTTTATTTAAATAATTTTTTATTGTTTTAAATGCATGATGCACTAAGGTTTCAATGTAAATTTTTATTTTTATTTTGCTTATGAATTTTATTATTTTGAAAAATTATGTTAAAATTATTTAATTTTGGTAGAAAATTTAGTCGTTAATGAGTTTACAGGTAATCGAGGCAAAAAACAAACAAATTAATGACATGAAATTGGGCAGACATATCAAGCACAAACATAACAAAAACAACAAAACAACATCGGTCAACTGTGTGCTCTGAATATCGTTCTTGGTTTAGTTGGGGTTCATCCTTTCTTTTTGTTGACTCAATAATTTTGATGATAACAAACTCATGATTGATGGACCTAAAATTTGCTATGGAGAAATTTTACGATCATATAATTATCTTTATCAAGGAAGCTTGGACCTCAAGATGATCAAAATTAGCACAATTATCCAAAAGCTCAAGTTTCAATATGATCAAATCAGAAGTATGATTTATGTATAGCTAATTATATTTATTAAAGTATCATAATAATAATATCTATGATCATTTAATTTATAATTATTTTATTTTGAAAATTTTGACAAATAATGTCGATTCCATAAAATTATTTTAGGTATATAATTATTAAAACAATATGTATTATTAGTATCTATAAATTTTAAATCTATTTATGATTTTAATTTTATAACTTATATTAACATCTTATCTCACAAACCAACATTGGAGTTGCAATTTTTTGCATGCATTAACTAAGACTAAAATAATAGATGAGTGCCTTGCCTATTATTTTCAAATTCCAACATTTAGAAATTCTTCCATATAATTCCTTGAATTTTGGAATGATTTCCCCCATATCAATCACACATTAATAGCAAGAATATCATCTTTCATTTTTCCTTTCACAAATTACAATGGCAAGGAAGCTATTTAATGCAATATTAATATGTATGCACGTAGAATACATTTATTTTAAACATCCAATGCCTAATATACCAGGGGGTGTAAACGAACCAAACACGAACGAACAGAGCTAGTGTTTGTATTTGAAATATTCAAACACGTCACCGTTCGTGTTTGGTTCGTTTAACAAACCAAACGAAAAAAAATTGTTTGTGTTCGTCTCTTTTACTTATCGAACGAATCGAACACGAACTTCTTGACGAACCGAATACGAACTGTTCGCGAACAACGAGTTTTTTTGACAACCCTAGCTTTGATAGCATACTTCCTCAAAATGAAGCAAAATGATCAGGAATTCCATAAACATCAGGTAATCCATACTTCCTCAAAATGAAGCAAATCGAATAAGGTGTTTAGACTTTTGTTTAGGGTTTTATTTTAATATATAGTATAGTATATTAATTATAATATTATAATATTTATATTAATATAATTAATACTATAATATTATTATTATTATTATTAATTTATCATATATTATAATTTATAGAAGTTTAATTATTTAAAATATGATAAATTTTATAATATATAATTATTTTTAAAATATCATAAATTTTTTATATATAATTATTTTAAATTATTTTATATTTCGAACAATAACGAATCGAACATGAACGAACACATTATTGTTCGTGTTTGGTTCGTTTAACCAACTGAATGAAAAAAATTGTTTGTGTTTGTCTCATTTGTTTATCGTACGAATCGAACACGAACTTTTTGGCGAACCGAACATGAACTGTTCGCGAACAACAATCTCTTTCGAGAGCCCTAAATATACCAACGTTGGATTTTGAAATTGTGCATGCATTAATTAATATTAAAATAATAGAACTATTGTGTTGCTTGTTGGGATTTAATTCTAACTTACACATTGGGAATTTCAATTAGGGTTTGTTGGGATTTAATTCTAACTTACACATTGGGAATTTCAATTCAGCTTATTGAATCCACGTGCAAGACAATATATGGTGGATTTGCTAACTAAATTCCAATTCCTTTTATCTAAACAAAGCATACAATTTATGTTGAATAAAATGTTATTTACACACAATACATATCTTGCCATTTCTAATTTATTTCGATGAAGAAACCAATATTTTAAGAAATGCTTTTATATTAATATATTAAGCTTCCTATTATTCAATTACTTAAATAGTGCATTAATGTGTATTAATCATATCTAATTAAATAGTTTTATTGATCTATTTTGGAAGATATTTAAATTATATTATTATTAATTCTTTCTACACTTATAAATAAGAGCAACTTTGTAAGAAAAAGATTAAATTAAAAAAAAACTTATAGATCAAAATTCATGATTTTCGTTCTTTATCATGAGCGAGAAGCTTTCAAAAGAGCATTGAAGCACCTTCAAGCTTGAAAAATATATGTGAGCTCTTCTATAAACAACAGGTGTTTTGTGTGATGATCGACCTGTTGTGACATTTATTGACGTTTTATTTCAAATTCTTATTTGATATATTATTTTATTAAGTGTTAACGAAATTTGAAATTCATTTTATTATATTTTTTTTTAACTTTTGATTTTTATCTGTAATGGTTTCTCCACCTTCACTGAGTGTGAAGGAGATCTTTTTATTTGATAGTGGATTCCTAGTATGGGGTTTTGGCTAGGCATGTCATAAGCCAATTTTGGGATTTGACCAATACACATAAAAAATTAATCTAATAAACCTTTCTTAGATAAAAAATCAATTATTTTTTAAAAAATTTAATATCCAACCCCCCCCCCCCCCCCACACACACACACACAAAACTTCAATTGGCATAAAAGAGAGGGCTCTTATTTTTTGTCTAATCACCTAATAATAGATCACCTATAGCACAAGGTTTTTCAAACAGTTTTTTATCTGAAGGTCATTCCACTCACAAATCACCACTTTTAGATAACATTCTTGTGTGATCAAAATGCTAGGATGTGGTACATGCTTTCACTACAATATCATGCACCCACTCTAGAGATAAACAACATCAGATTTGAGAAACTTTAATGATTAAACTAAAGTGAGTCGGAATTTGATCAACATAATGTCAAAGCAAAAAATATTTTATTTTGTGCACTTAAGCCCAATGATTATGTGAGAGTATCTACACTTAAAAGTACAAAAGAAATATGGGATAAACTTATCATTACTTATAAAGGCACAAATTAAGTTAAAGATGCACATATTAATAGATTACTACATGAGTATGAACTATTTCACATGAAACATGAAGAAAATATTTTGAACATGTATATATGTATCATGAAAGTTATAATTATTTTACACTCTTTAGGTAGAACTTATAAAAATCAAGATCTTGTGCATAAGATACTGCTATTAATGAAGCTAGGACTTAATTAGTTATCCACTTGATCAACTTCTTTGCTCTTTAATAGGTCATGAACAAAATATTGTTTCTAGGGATTTGGAAGCTGGCATAAAGAAGAAAGATAAAGGTAGAGGCAAAGCTTTGATGTCTACAACGGTCGATGAGATAGATTCAGAAGATAGTGACTTATAGACAGGAGAGGAGATTAAGAAAGAAATGGACATGGACCCAAAAAGGCTCAACAATTTGATGAAAAGAAAAAACAAAGGGAAAGATAACCCAGGTATGTAAATAACAGTTTTGAGGATAAAACTAAATTTTCTAATGCATATGCAAAAGACAAAGGAGGTGGAGTATTATGATATAATTATAATATGCTGGGACGCATAACATGGGATTATCCAACCAATACTGAAGAAGAGAAAGATTCAAAGAAAAAGATAAAAAAAAACAAAGAAGAAGGCAATGATTGGATGAATTTGGACAGCAAGATCATCTCCAGTGCATCAAATAAGGAGGAAGCAAATCTTTATCTTCTTTCAAATCAAGAGCATGTAAGTGATAAATTTAACTTATCAAGGGTTAGATGAGGGTTTCAATGTGATGCATAGAGAGTACAAATAATTAATATAGAAACATCTTAAGCTAGAAAAAGATCATAGATATTTAGATATTTGTTATAATAAATCAAATATTGAATATGAATCACTAAAGAAAACTAATAATATTTCTAAGAGTATCTCATGTGAGCATTCTACATTAATTTCAATATTAAAATTTTAAAAGAATTTGCTTAAGGCTAAATTAAAGTGATTATCAAAATCTAACTCTAGCAAAAATTCATATTTTAGCAAATTAAAAATTAATAAGCATACACATGCTCATCAATGTCCTCATCATCATTACTAAATAAAAAGATCATATGCAAATACAAATGTGTGGTGCAACTATTATAATAAGCTTGAGCATATATCTTTTGTTTTTTATGCAAAGCATGTGCATTCATATTCAAATTTAACATATATGGGTACTTAAAGACAAAAAATATACACAATCATCAATGCAAAATTATCATGATTTCAATCCTTCTATTGAAAATGGACCCAACCATATATGAGTCTTCAAATTTATAAATTAAGTTAATTTTTGCAGGCATGTCTCCAAAATAAAATTGGTAGACGTATGTGGTATCTAGATGATGGATGATCAAGGCATATGATCATACTAAATTTGTATCATTATAATTAATGTATGGAAGACACGTTATACTTGGAGATAACTCCAAAAAGAAAGTCACCTGAATTGGTTCCATTGGTAAGGATGTATCTACGATAGAAAAAGTTTAATTAGTAGATGGTCTAAAGCATAAGCTTTTGAGTATAAGCCAATTATGTGATAAAGGTTACGAAATTACTTTTTTGCATCACATTATTTAATTAGAATAAGTAATTGAGTTGTTCTTGTTGGAAATAGACATAATAATGTTTACACGTTAGATATTGATAATTTAGAAAATTTAAATATTAAATGTCTTAAAACTAGCATTCAAGATATGTGGTTGTCACATAATAGGATAATATGTTGTGCCAGTGTATATATATATATATATATATATATATATATATATATATATATATATATATATATATATATATATCAAAATTAGATATTATAATTGATTCACCAACGATTGAATTTTTACTTTAGATCATGCATGTGAGTGATGCATGCTAACATGGAAAACAAACTAGAATATTTTTTCAAAGTAAAAATATTACTTCTACATCTATACCACTTGAAATATTTCATATTGATTTTATTAGTACTGTTAATACCACTAATCTAGTAGGAAAAAAATTATGGTTTTATTTTTATTCATGATTACACTAGATTTACTTGATTAATTCATGATTACACTAGATTTACTCGATTAATTCTTTTAGTTGTTGACCTCACTTTTGTTGAGGTCTAGTCTTTCTTTAGGAGCATGGGATCTAGCCGTAGAATTTCCTGGTGACTATCTTAAAAGACTAGTGATACCCACTAGAAATTCAAAATGCTTCTTTGCTTCACTTTGATTTTCATATGCTTGCTACCAACCTCTAGCACTTAGTAGGATGGATCCAAGCATAAGAAAATTCAAGAGGAGTCCCCTATAGGATGGTCAAGCCTTAGGACTAACCCTGGGTGGTCTAGTTTTGGTAAGGCTTGCACACACACTCTTGAACCTCACACTTTGACTCTTAACCCAAAACCCTAAACCAAACATTCACAACCTTGGTTCTCTACTCTTTTGGAAACTCATATGGGTGGTGCCCCAAGCTCTTAGCCCTAGGCTAGGATTTGGCTAGGACCAACACATGGAGGATCCAAAATGGGACTTTTCTTTGTTCCATGTTTCAAATAGGTTAATATCATGATTGACATGCTTAATTAAGCCCAATTTCATCAAATTCCCAATTTTGACCCTCTTAGCCCCAAACTTCACCAAAATTACCAAATTGCCCTACAACCATAATTTTTTACCAAATTGCCCAAAATTTCAAATTTCCCTCAAAAATAATTTCAAAACATTCAAATTGACCAAAAAACTTCCAAAAAACCAAAATCTCCAAAATAACCCTAAAACCCCCAAAATTACTAAAATGCCCTTTAAATTTCAAAAACTCCAAAAGTTCCCAAAATCTCCAAAAACATTCCAAATTATCCCAAAACCAATTCAAACCACTTCATTGAGCCCAATTTGACCAAATTGACCCATTTTTTACAAAAATACTCAAATTGCCCTTAAAGGCCCAAAATGCCCAGATCACCTCAATTTCCACCAAATTGACTACAATCTTTCATAGTTCAATTCTAAACTCAAATTCATCATCTCCAATCCCAATTGAAACAAAATCCAATCCCAATTGAACCCAATTTCAAGGCCAAGTACAAGCCAAATTCAAAAGCCCCAATTTCAACCATATACTCAAATCCCATCAAACTGAACCTCAAACCTATTCAATTCTCCCAAATTTGAATTCTAAACCCTTCATAACATTCCCCTAAGTCAATTTGAACAATCAATTGACCCAAATTTGAACTCAAGGCTCACCCAAATCTAACATAAACCAAAACCCCCAATTTTTGATCAAAATCCCCAATCTCACCAAATTGGACCTCATCACCAGAAAATCTCCACCCAATTGATATTCAAAACTTTTCACCACAGTCCCATGAACCAAATTGAACCATCAATTTAATCATATCCAAGCCTTAGCCTAAGTTAAACTCAAGTCTAGTCCAAATTTCCTAAAATTGAACATGAGCCAAATCCACCCAAATTGACCCTCCAAATCAATTCAAAATCAAAAAATTTCCTTTCAAAATCCTCATGACAATCATCCACCCTAAATTGATCAATAATTTGATCTAAATCCAAACCCTAACCCAACCTAGATTCAAGTTGACCCAAAGTCCCAATTTTGAACCCAAACCATGAAATTGACCAAACCTACCCAAATTGACCAAGCCATGGCAACCACATCCAAAAATTGGACCCTAGGGACCAGGCTAGACCCACCTAGCCCAACCTACATGAGCCATGGACCAAAGGTCCCATGAATTAGGGGATCTCCTTCATAAATTGGACAAACTAAAAGGATCTTTGCCACCAGCCATCAAACCTTAAATTAATCACCATTAAGAGTTCATCTAGCCTAGCTAGCCACCTCCCCTGACCTAACGGCCAGACTAGTGGATGGAAAATCCAAAACTGAGAGACACCTTCCCATAAGCCAAACCCAATTGTACCTATCCAATGTGTTTCACATTAATTGGTCACTGGAACCTTTCAGCCCTCCACCTAAGCAGTTGATTGCACCCACCAGCCAACTCTGGCGGCCATCCTAAGCCCCTTTATTTAAACACCACCTCTTCACGACCAAAAGAAGAGAGTGCATTATACCTAAACAAAACTCTGGAAAATTGTTCCTAGACTCTCTAACAGCTGAGAGAAGCTCATCCCCACCATTTTTCAGCCCTAATTGCGACTGCCTAAGCTCAATTTCAGAGCTCAAAACCAAGTTAGAAACAGGACACTTCACCAAATATCAAACTGATCATTCCCTGAGCTTCACTAAAGATAAAGAGGAAGTTTTCCACTAAATTCCCCATCTCCTTCCACCTCTACACCAGACTTTCTTCTCAGCATCTCCACCTGCTGAAGGACTTCTGAACCATACCTTATACCAGGCCAAACCAACACTTCCAGGAGGATCACCAGACTTCATTAAAGCTTCTGCAAGCACTAGATTGAGGCCACAACTCTTTGGCAAAGGTATAAACTTTTTTTCCCCCAAATCGAGCTCAGTTTGGGCCTTTATGAAGAAAAGTATAATTTCATGCATGATAAACCTTATGGATATGTTCGTCCGAACTAGATGAAGGTGTAAGAACAAACTCGAAGTGACTTAGTTGAGTGTAGGCAGGATCTTATGGTTTTAATGTGAACGGTTTACAGGTTAGGTCAGTTGGGGACGATGACCAAGAGACATTGGATCAAGCGTGTAATGGATGGATGCTCTAGATCACGTCAAACGAGGAAATGATACATGAACCGTGGGCCGCATGGTAGATGATTCAGATGGTGGCGTCAAATGGCGGAGCGTCGCGTAGTAATTCAGAGCTGCCTAAGATGACTTGGCACCACGCTGGGCAAGTGAGAAAATATGGATTTTCTGGATTTGTTTAATTCAAAAAACATTAAAAATGTATAACTTGGTGCATAAAATTTATAATAATAAAAGAAAAATATCATGTTGCTTAGTGAACAGAGAAAAACAATGTAAAATAAAAATTAAAATCATTTAACTTATATTTTATTTTTAATTAATTAAATACTCTCTAGACTATTTTGAATCTAAATAGTGTCGGCATATTTTTAGGTTGAGTGTTTTATTTTTGAAAAGAGGTCGCCTACAGAAATTGTCGGTGAATTTTTAATTTAAATTAAATAAATAATTTGAAAAGTAGTATTTGATTTTGAAAATAATTTTAAATTTGAAAATTTTAAGATATGAAATCAAACTGATCTCACATCCCGAATAGTTTATATAAACGAGCACCACACCACAAACTGTATATCTATCCTGGAGAGTAGACATACTTCTTGATGATGGGGCTAGGTTAAATAAATTAGGAGATTTATGACATCTGTTTGGTCTGCGAACCAATTTTATAAGCCGACAAATTCCCCTGCTTAATAGAAATGAATTAAGCGGGGTTTATATTACTCAGGTTCTTAAAGTTCCCTATAAGGGCAAGCCCCTATAGTTAATTACATCTTAAGTGACGGGAATCACTTAAGAAAACTCTCGATAATAATCGGTAGTTCGCTCTCGAAGAATCTCAAAGTTTAAGTTTTCAAGGGATTGAATTTTAGAATTTCAATAGGGAATGGATCAAATTTGAAACATTTTGTTTTGGGAATTCAAAGGAAGAAAGGTAGGAGAAATTACAGATTCGAAGCGAACTTCGGTAATTTCCCGACTATCCTATTGTTTGGCTTGAATTTAGGAAAGTCCTAATGTTTGTTTAATGTTTTGATCTTGCCAATTTTAATTAATTAGGACTTATATTCGTATGACACGATCATACAAATAGCCTCGAAGATGTGAGGGTTTATGTAGTATCGGACAACTACCTCGGAATCCTAAGACTGGTTAGGGCTTAATTTGCAATGTGAATGCCTAACAAAAAGATTGAGGATTTATGTTGCACTAGGCAAACTACCTCGAAGTCCTATGGTTTGGTTATTTAATTCTAAGAAAGTTTTGTCGAAATAGACTCAGGTTTTCTGATGACAATGACCGTGCTGCCCACCATGCCCCGAGCTTCTTGTTGTTGCAGAGGGTATAGTTTTAGAAGTCATAAATCAGGAGATGAGAGAAGTGTTCTGGTTTAGAGAAGGTCTTAATTTCCAAGTGTTTTTTATGTTTTAATTAAAAGAAATCTTAAAGTTGATTATAACAACACCGGTTAAGATCCCACGGTTCCATCCTTCCGGCATCGTTATTTTTATCGGATTCACTTAGTCCAGATGAATTTGCTAAACTCAACTCAATGAGTTCCACACTTTCATTTAGACCGTGGGAAATCCCGTTAGCAACACGTAGGTTACATCATCCGAGGTATTCCCGATCATCCAACAAGACGTTTTAATTTAGTTGTAATTGTAGTTTTGTATTCTGTTTGTGATTAAATTTTGAGTTGTTTTATATTTTGAAATGTTGTGACGGTGAATTTTATCTTGTAATAACTTTTAGTTTAGTTTGGTTTCAGTTTTAGGGACTATCCTAAATGTGTGGGTTTTCATGCAACAGTTGTTTATCATGCAAGAAAAGTAAGTGCATTTGCAATAAAGTAAATTGCAAGAAGGTAAATCGCAATAAAATAAAAGCGTACCTGGAGGGTCTTCCCGTCATCCTAGCTGCACTTAAACATAATTTAGAATATTTAAGCATTTAAAGCAAGTTCCTAAGAAAAGCTAAGGGAAGGGTTATGGTTTTCTACCAAGTTCCTAATCCTATAGCTAGTCATCTCCTATGACGTCTAGGTTCTTGTGTTTTGTTTTGAGGACGATTTTCTTCATCAAAGAACGATTAAGTTCAATTTTTCTTATAAACATCCTATCGTACTGAGGAAGTGCTTGAGACGAATCTTAAACATCTTTTCAATACTTCTAGGATTATTTTAAGTCCAGGAGAATTTAATTATACAATGAATCAATCATCCAGGAGTTCAAGTTTTGTTATCTTTCTCGGTGAACTAAGACATTTGAATATCCTATGAGTGAAGTAACACTTCACTTAACACTCGTTTAGGAGTTATGACGATAAGAGCTTTTGAGGGCGAGATCGATGTTCAAGTGATTTGTGATTCGACTTAATTTTAATTAATGGGTTTAAGTTTATAATAGTGTTCAAGTTGTTTTAGATTTATTTTTGAATTCTTCATGTTTTAAGTGATGTTATATTTAATTCAATTTAATTTTAATTTAATTTGATTTGGTTTAGTTTTAGTTTTAATTTAATTTTATTTATTTAATTTAATTTTAATTTTATTTTAACTTGATTTTATTTTTTTTATTTAATTTAATTTAATTTAATTTAATGTGATTTAATTTAATTTAATTTAATTTAATTTAATTTGAATTTTAATTTAATTTAATTTAATTTCATTTCATTTTAATTTTAATTTAATTTAAATTTTAATTTGGTTTTATTTTTAATTTAAATTTAAATTTTAATTTTAATTTAATTTTATTTTTATTTTATATATTTTTTTTAATTTAATTTTAATTTAATACTTTATTTTTTTATGCTTTAAGGATGATTCAATTTTAATTGTTAAAGTATTAATTTAATTGAAATTTCAAAAGGGTTTAATTTAAATGTTTTAATTTTAATTTAATTTAATGATTAAGTCTTTTAGCATTTTAAATTTTGAATTTGGATTATCATTTTAATTAGGAATTAAATATTATTGAGGTGATCAATTTAGAGATTCTTAGATTAAAGAATAAATTTCTTCCTAATAATATCCCTATTTTAATAATTCCAATTTTTTTATTATTCTTCCAAGTTTAAACAATTATTTAATTAAGATTTATTTTAATTACTTTCAAATTATTTGGTAGGTTTCTACCCTTTAATTACCTAAGTTTCAAACATCCAAAATCAACTTAGTATCAAATATTTTACCCACTCTTTTAATTAAACCTAAAATTTTTTAATTATAGGTTAAAATTTTAATTACTTATTTTTGCCCTTTAAACTTACTAATTTCATAACTCACTAAATTGAGCTTAAATGAATTTAAAATTTTTATGTGACTTCACTCATATATCAATCAAGACATTAGAGGAGAAAATGTGATTTTTCTGTATTTAATTTATTTATATAATTATTTTTGATGGAAAATAGGGATTTTCAAGGAAAATTTAATAATATGACCAAGGGAAAGTTTCTGTCCTTAAGAAAATTATGGGACATTCCTAATGACTAGAGGACCACTTGTACCAATTTTGGTGATTTTTTAAATTAAATTATTTTTATTACAATTATTTTGAGTTTTAGAGTATTAATTAATTTAAAAAATAAAATAAAAGTTGAAAAATGAATTTTATATTTTTCAAAAATCTCTCTGATATCAAGGAAACCATAGAACTAATTTTTATAATTTTTTACTTTTCTTTGATTTATTAGAATTATTTTAGTGGAAATGCTAGAAAATACATTTTTTTTATTTTAAAATTACCTTAGGGTTTTGAAATTTAATATCTCGTCATAGAGACTTAAGAAAAATATGGGGTTTGTTCCTAAATGATTAAAATTCAAAATGTGACATTTTGGTGAATTTTATTATTTTTGTGATTTTTATTATTTTTTAATTATTAAAATATTAAAATAATGTAAAAATCAACTTTTTTTGAAAATTACAATTTTATTTTTCTTAAACTCCCCTGATATCAGAGAGGCTCCAAAACCAATTTGGTAAAATTTTGAAAAGTATTTTGAAAGTTATGAATTTTTGAAGTTTAAGTTTGGCTAAATGGCTTAATCAACCCATTTGATAGGGCTAACCAAGTCCAATCGACTTCAAACTTTTTATGGTGGGTTCCCCTAATCCTAAAGGTCAGTGGAGAATTGATTTCAAGTCAATTTGATGTATGATTAGCTCTAATTAATTAAGGTTCCATTTTAGGTGTTTAACCCAATTAGGGTTATCACAAGTGAGTTAACTCAAAAACCATTTTTCCTAGGGTTCTCTGGTCATAAGAAACATCACCAAATTTTCCTAGAATTTATTTCACAACATGCTAATTATTAGAATTAAAATACTCAGAATAGTGACCTAGAATTGAAAAATCAATAACTCTTCATAGGGGTGGCCTCTAACTTTGAAAAATTCAGGGAATGTTCCCAAATTTAGAGGCTTCAAAAGCCCTATGGTCTCATGCCATGGTGAATTGTATACGTGCATGGAGAATTGAAATAGTGTAGAGAGTAAATAAATAATTAAAAATAAAATACTTAATGAAATTAAATGATTTCTTTCCACATTATTCTCCTCCGTTCACCGAGCAAGAGGGTATTTTTATTTTATTTTTCCGACTTTCCTACACAAAATTATGCATTTTTGAAGTTTAGGGAATTAAATAAATCAAAAAATACCCTAATTTCCTACTTATCCACGCGGCGCCACGCCATCCTCGGCAGCTCTGAAAGGCCACGCGTCGTCTTCTGATTCAGCGCCGCCATCCAACTCAGCGCTCCAGGGCCCCGCGGTTCATGCACCATCGCGCTGTCCGGCTCGATCCAGACCGTCCGCTCGATACACGCTCGATCTGACGGCTCCTAGTCATCGTCTACGACTGGTGTGCACCCGTGACTATCAACCTTCTAACCCTAATTTCTCACTCGATTCTCAACGGATTTTCGTGTTCTTATGCTCTATGGATTCATCTTGAGGAGACGAACACATCCATATGGTAAACATGTATTGAAATTGACTCAAATTAAATAGAGAATCTCCGTAAGCTCGGGAAGAAGAGTGAGTCCATACCTTTGCTCGGAGAAGTGAAGCTTCGATCCGAGAGTTGTGTCACCTTCGATTGGGTCCAAGCAAGCTCCGGATGAAGTCCCTCGGGTTGGTGAATTGTCAGGTATGATTTCGACCACGCTCGATTACAAAGCTTCGGAGTCTCGAACATATGGGTGGCCTGAAGAGGGGGCTTTCCACGGGAACTCCTTCTCTTGACCTTATGCAGGTGTGGGTGAGTTTAATTTGAATTTGATGGAGAGTTGGGAGATGTCCTGTTTTTAGGTGGGATTTTGGCTGAGAAATTGAGCTTTGTTGGTGGGGATTAGGGCAAATTGTCACTGGGGATCAACCGCTCTAAGTGTGGAGAGTGATCTGGAGCAATTTTGGCAGGGTTTCAGTAAGGTCTGGTTCAGCACCTCTCATGGCCGAGAGGAGGTGAGGTTTAAATAGAAGAGGGTGAAGGACCTCCCAGGGGGGTTTAAGGCTTGGTATCGATCTGCTAGGTCGAGGAAGAACGACCATGATGGCTATTGGGCATGGGGCAGCTCGACAGGGAGAATTGAATTTTTGGCTCCTCCCGAGGTCTCGGCCATGGTGTTTTCCGGCGGCTCAGTGGGCTGGCCGGCCGAGCACCGGTCACCATCTTGTTCGAGTGGGTCGTGGCTGGGGTTTAGTGCAATCAATCGGCCATGGACATGTGTAAAGGGCTTGGATTAAAATGGTATGGGGGAGAGGCCATTTTGGCTTGATTTGGTCCAAACCATGATTTTGGGTTAGGTTCACCTCCCCATGGCTGATTTGGGCTGAGAAAGGATCATTTGCATCAGCTAGAAAGGGGTGGTGAAGTCCCCATCTAAAGTGATGTGGCTAATCATGGTTTAGTGTGTAACATAGAAGGGGTTAAAAAGCTTAATGAAGGTTTAAGAAAGGGGGCCCTCCTCTTGCTACTTTGGGCATGGTCACATGTCAAACATCCCATGGCTTCATATGGCTTGTACATGGCTTGTCTTTGGCTCACCTATGGCTTGGGACAAAGCTTGGTCATTTACATGAAAGAAGGTTTTGAATTTTTTTGGGACTTATGGGTGATTTTGGCATGAGGCCTAATTTAGGATTATTTTATGATTGATTTAGGACTTAAGGGATGATATCAATTAATGGGGTGATAAAAAGAATGTCATATGGGCTTTAGCATGAAATTTGGGCCTTTGAAATTTAGTGAAGATGGGCTTTTAAAATGGTTTAGGGAAGTGGGCTTTTGGATTTTAAAATAGATTTTAGGATGAAAGTTTGGTAAAGGCTTGGGCCAAATAATTGTTGGGTTTGGTTTAGGGGTATGTCATGAATGATTTGAAATGAGTTTGGAGTGATTTGGGTTTGAATGGGGTTGGATTTGGGCCTCTTTGGTAAATGGGCCAATGTAGGTCAAATTGGGCTAACTTAGGCCAATGTTAGGCTAGGGTTGAAATTGATGTAAAATTAATGTTGGGAAATGTTTATGGGAGTGTCTCAAAGAGGTTTTGACTTTGGTTGGGTTTTAATTTTGGGGTTTGAGCTTATTTGGGTTAGGTTTGGGTTTAGGTCAAAATTGGGCTTTTTAGCTTTGGGTTGGATTTGAGTGGGGTTTGGGTCCAAATTTTGGGCAAATTATGTTAGTGTTTTGTTTTTGGGGATGTTAAGGAAGGTTTAGAAAAGGTTTGGGGTTAATTGGAGTTGAATTGGGTTAGTTTGGGCTAAGTTTGGGTCATGGGTCCAAATTGGGCTTTAAGGTCAAAAGTGAAATTGGATTCAAATTCCAATCAAATTGGACTTGTATTTGGTCTATATTGGTGTTGGGGATGTTGAATTGAAGTTTAGAATTGAATTGGACCAGAATTTGGGTCAATTGGGAAGGTTTGATTTGACATTGGGTTCATTTTGGGTTAAAATGGGTCAAATTGGGGATTTTGACAAACGTGGGGTAAATTGACAAAATTGGCCCATGTTTTAGTTGAACAAAATGAAATTGGGAATATTTGGGATTTTCTGGAAATTTCTAGGAATTTTCTGAATTTTTGGATTTTTGGGTCAAGAGGGGCATTTTGGGTATTTGGAGGGTATTGTGGGTATTTTTGGAAATTTTGGTATTTTTGGCTATGAATGATCAATTTGAGTAATGTGGGAATGTTTGGGAATGATTTTGGGG
This sequence comes from Papilionanthe hookeriana x Papilionanthe teres, assembly GCA_022702705.1. NCBI lineage: Eukaryota > Viridiplantae > Streptophyta > Magnoliopsida > Asparagales > Orchidaceae > Papilionanthe > Papilionanthe hookeriana x Papilionanthe teres. The sequence continues at coordinate 682,053 of JAKZJZ010000028.1, read as the reverse complement.
AATTTTTCGTATTTGGAGATTTTTTTTTTGAAAAATTTGGGTAATTTCAAGGGTTTTAGGTAGGCTAGGCGGGTGTAGGTTCCCGGGGGTCAAAAATTGAAAATTTAGAAAATTGAAGATTGAGTAAATGTAAGTGGAATGAAATCATTTTGGTTGAGCCATGAAGCCATGTTAAGCCTATATCAGCCATGAGAGGACTCATTTGAGGCATTCACTATATTGTTCACTAACCCTCTAGCCGTGGGCTTAGGGGTTAAGGTCCATCCATATGAATTACCTACATGAGTCAAGGAGTCAAGTTGGGTATAGGCGTGGTTTTAGGAGGTGTGTGAAAGTGTAGTGTATAAGTGTAGTGTGTGTGTAAGTCAGCCCTCACTGCACCGAGCCACCAGGGCAGGTCCCAAGGCCAAAGAGTCCTATAAGAACTCATCCTTTAAACTTCCACATTTGATCTCAACCCTCTAGGTGATTAGGGGCCTACAATCAAGTTTGTAGAGATTGCAGGGAGTTAAGAAGTGGTTTGAATTTCTAAGTGGTGGGTCCCAATTCTAGTCCTTTAAGATAGTCAAAGGAAAAGCCTAAGACTAGATCCTAAGTACTAAAAAGAAGAAGAGAAGACCTCATCAAAAACGAGGTCAAAAAATAGGTAAATATTAATCACAAGGGCTTGAAACTTTGGGGTTGATTCCACATGTTAATACGAATGATCTTTGATTTTTCCAAGGTCAGAGGGCATCTCTAGCCTGAGATCCCTAATTTCAAGTTAAATGAATCTGTTTTGGTTTAAAAATAATAATAATTAAAATATAAATCCGAAAAATACAAAAAAAATTTTGATATATTCACTGTGGTCAGAAGACTCTAGGAAAAATATAAAATAGATTTAACTAATTAATAATGACATTTTAAGTAATTAACTCATTGAAAACTTTAATAAATAAAATATAAATAGAAAAATCACAAAAATCACTCCACACTATAAATAATAATCATATTAACTCCCCATAAAAGTTTGAAGTCAATTGTAATTAATTTAATCACTAAAAAGGATTTTCTAAGTAAAATAGCATTTTTAGCATTAAAATAATTATAGTAATAAAAATATAATTAAGAGAATTATAAAACTGGTTTTGGGAGTCCTTAGTGACCAGAGGAACTTAAGAAAAATAAAATTGGAATTAAAATAAATATTTCATTTTTATGCTATGTTTTGGATTTTTAAATAATTAAAAATCATAAAACAAAAAAACATATATATGAAAATATACCAAAACGACAGATTTGATTCCCTGGTTACTAAGGAATTATTAAAATATTTTCCTAATTTTCTAAATAAAGTTATAAATTTTTAAAAGGCTAAAAATGAATTTTTCTTAATTTTACATCAAAATAATTATAATAAATAAATTAAAAATCATAAAAATGTGAAATTTACTTATCTGAGTTCTCTAATCTCAGAGAGATTTATAAAAAATATAAATCTTGATTTTCTAATTAAATAATATTTAATAATTAATTAATACTCAAAATAAACAAATAAATATAATAATTAAAATAAAACTAAAAAAATCATGAAAATATCCTTAGATGGTCCTCTAGTTTAAGTGAACCTCCTATAATTTTCTTAAGGACATATGATTTGTCTTGGCTAAGTAAATGAATTAACATTGAAAATACCTATTTTGCATTAAAATAATTATAAAAATAAAATAAAAATTAGAAAATTCACATTTTCTCCTCTAATATTTTAACTAACCCATGAGTAGAGTAACGTGAAAACTTTAAAGTCATTTGATTTAAATTTAATGAATTATGAAGTGATAGGCCTTGAAGGTTCAAAATGGTAATTATGGAATTGAAGCTTTAAATTAATATCTAGACTTAATCAAAGGGGAATGATTTTAATTAACTTTGTTAGAAGATTGAAACATAAGGGATTAAAAGGTAGAAACCAATATCACCTCTCCATAACAAGGGTATAAATGGTAATTTTACTTTAACTATTGTAATTTGGAAGTTAATTAAATTAAATGATTCTAAGGTGAGGGGTTTAATTTTTGAAGATAATGATTCACAAATATGAGACCCCTAGCTAATGGTTTGATGACAATACAATCATGAATAAAGAATAAATGACATTTAATTTAGCATTCTTATAATTTAAATTTTACCCATAACCCTTAAGGGCTCAGAAAAGAACTAGGTTTAATCTAAAATTTTGATTGATGCGATTTAAAAAAGAAAACAGGATTGATTAAGAATATTTTGAAAACACTATCAGCCCAACTTTGAATTAATTCGCTAAATTCCTTAACAAATCAATTTACTCTTAAAAGGCTTTCACCTACATAATTTATAAAACAAAGTATCAAGTGATATTTACTATGGTCATGGGATAACCAAAACATTAATGTTTATTAAGCATAGGGTTAAAACACTCCCACTAAATCTTACTTTAAAATTGATGAATGATTTAGCAACATAATAAGTTCAAAGGAACTCGGGACCTTCCAAAGGATCTTAAAAGTTATTTATGGTCATGCCCCAAACACTTTCTATGATCTTTTGAATATCTTGGAGGACAACTGAACCTATTATGCGAACCCACCAAGTTATGCCTTAGGGCTCAGTAGGCACATCTTAAACCGGTCTTTCATGTTTTCCTTACATGCAACATATTTTAATTCCTTGTAAGATTACACATATACACTACAAATACTAACATTTCAACTGAAATGCAAGAAGAGGACTGGTACGCTTTTCTTAAATTTATTTACAGTTTTTTTCTTTACTACACCTCACTATCCAGTACATTACATTTTCTATAAATTATGCCACCCTGCATGTTAATACAAAACCAAAACCAAATCAAAACAAAATTCACAACAACAACAAGTGAAGAAGACTAAAAAATTAATCTAAAAAAAAACAAAACAAAGACAATTGCAACTAAATTAATACTTCTCTTTAGATGATAGGGAATCCCTCAGATGAGGCAACTTACGGCTGCTAACAAGATTTCCCATGGTCTGGATGAACTTATTGAATTTATTTAGTTGAGTTTGGTAAATTCATTTAGATTAAGTGAATTCGAAGAAAATAGCGGTGTTAGAATGAGGGAACCGTGTGATCTTAATCGGTGTCGCTCTAATCAATTTAAATTCCTCCCTAATAAGACATATAAATAATTGTGACAACTACACCAAAACTTGAACTATAAACCTGAAACTTCTCTCGACCTCCTCAATTTGACACTTCTAAACTTAAACCTGCTGCAACAAGGAGTTTGGAGCAAACACTGTGGACAGCACGATGAGGCATGCAGAGGAACATCTTTGAGAGAGCAAACAGATCTACAATAGCTGACCTCCTTAGAAATAAACAAAAAGCTATAGGACTTCGAGGTATTTCATCTAGTACGACATAAAACCTCACCTTATCTTTTAGGCATTCACACACTGTGCAATATAAGCCCTGACTCGTCTTAGAACTCTGAGGTTATCATTCGGTACGATAAAAATTCTCCTATCTTTCAGGCTATCTGCATGATCCAAATCATGCAGATGTAAGTCCTAAGTAATAAAATTAACATGATGAAACATTAAATAATATCTCTCCTAAATTAAAGCCAAACCATAAGATAATTTGGGATGTCACCGAGGTTCTCCTCAGGATTCGTGACATCCCTTAGCTTTATCCATTAGATTCCATAATAATTGGTCACATTTGCACATTTCCCATTGAATTCATGTAGGCATTATTCTCTGATCCATATTGAGAGTTAACTTAGGTGACTTCGATCATTTAAGTTGTAATTAACTATAGGGCTTTCCCTTATAGGAAACTTTAAGAATTCATGTAATATAAACACTATCTAAATTTCTTATATTATATAAGAGAGCTTATCAGTCAACATAAATGGTTCGCAGAACAAGACAGATGTCAAAGATTCATCAGTTTATTTAATCGAGCCTCGCTAGTAAGTGATGTGTGTAATCTTAAGGGTAGATGCATGACTTGCGGTGTAGTGCTCGTTTACTTAAACTATTGCATATATGAGATTAGTTTGATATCATATTTTCAAATTAAAATGATATTTTCTAAAACACACACACACACACACAAACACACAGATATATATATATATATATATATATTTAAATCCAAAACAAAATTTTAATGGCTGACACTAGTAAATAAGTATAATACTTTTGGTGAATTTGTTATAATTACTAGATATATTTAAGGAAATCATGGCAATAAAATTTCTAAAATTCAAACTAATCATATTAGAGAATTTGAAAATAAATAAATAAATTTGAAGAATTTTCTGAGAAAAAGGAATCGGACATAATTTTTCAGCACCAAGAACCTCACAAAAAAATGGAGTAGTTGAGATAAAGGATATAACCATAATTGAGATGGCTAGGATGATGTTAGATGAATATATCTTACCAATATATTTTTAGAGTAAAGCAATCAACATAGCATGTTATATTATAAATAGAGTAAATTTATGACCTATATTAAAGGAAACTCCATATGAGTTATTTTGAGGAAATAAACCTAAAATTTTATACTCTCATACATTTGGTTGTCTGTGTTACATATTAAATAATAGAAATGATCAAATAGGAAAATTTGACAGTAAATCTAATGTTGCAATTATTCTTGGATATTCATCACATAGTAAAGCCTATAAAGTATTTAATAATTTAAAAATGATTTTTTATGTAACTAAACCTATATCTATTAAAAATGATGTTAGTGATGTTGAAATTGGTAAGGGAGCTCAAAATATTAACTTAAGTTATCATAAAAATGAGAAAAGTGAAGCTTTAAATAATCTCCTTAAAAAAATGAAACTATGAAAAAAATCATCCAAAAGATTTAATCATAGGAGATCCATCTCAAGGCACTAATAATAGAGTAAAATTAGAGATGAAACTAATTACTCTGCAATTTTATCATGAATAGAACCTCAAAATATTGATGAACTCTAAATGATGATTTTTAGATTATTGCCAAACAAAATGATTTGTATCAATTTAAAAGAAATGATGTTTGGGAGCTAGTCCCAAGTCGAAAAGATCATAATGTATTGGATACAAAATGGGTCTATACGAATAAATTCAATGACCCAGTAGCATCATTAGAAATAAAGCTAGGCATGTGGTTCAATGTTATAATCAAATATAAGGAACAAATTTTGAAGAATCGTTTGCTTGAATAGCTAGATTAGTAGCCATTAGGCTTCTCCTTGATTTTTCTTGTCATAAAGATTTTAAACTATTTCAAATGGATGTAAAAATTGTTATTTAAATGGATTTATAGATCAGGATATTTTTCTAGAACAACCTCCAAGATTTAAGGATATTGATCTTCCAGATCATGTATACAAATTAAAGAAACTCTTATATGGATTGAAATAAGTTCCTAGAGTTTGGTATGAAAGGCTTAGTAATTTATTAATTAAAAATAATTTTAGTAAAGGTAAAGTAGACGACCCATTTCCTTAAAATTAAGAGTTGACTTATTATGGTTTAAATTTATGTAGATGATATCATATTTGAAAGCTCAAATAAATCTTTATGTTATGATTTTTCTTCAATGATGAGTAGTAAATTTGAAATGAGTATGATTGGAGAATTAAGCTTCTTTTTAGGACTTGTAAATAAAAAATTATAATGGTATCTTTATATGTCAAACTAGGTACACAAATGACTGACAAGAACGAGTTGACATGAAAAAATTTTAACCTAGTATGAGCATCATGAGCCAAACTACTAAATTAAACTAAGAGGAATCTAGAAAAACTTTACATAACAAACATTACAAATCTAGAAAAACTTTAGATAGCAAACATTACAGAAGCATGTTTGTTTCACTATTGTATCTTACAGTTAGTAGACTTGACATTATGTCTATTGTATGTGTGTGCTTGTTTTCAAGCTAGTTCTAAGGAGTCTCATTTAATTTTTGTTAAGTGTATATTTCAATATCTGATAGGCTCATCTAGTTTAGGTTTGTGGTATCCTAAAAACTCTTTTTCATTTGACATAGTTACAATTTTTATGCTTATTATGTTGATTGTAAGGTCGATCGAAAAAAGACTTCTGGAGTATGTCAATTTTTAGTGTTTTCCCTTATATTTTGGTCCTTTATGAAGCAAAATTTGGTTTCTTTATCTACTGCAAAAGCTAAGTGCATAGCTATAGGAAGTTGTATTGCTCAAATTCTTTGGTTAAAACAAAAGTTTGAAGATAATTGACTTACATAAAAAGACATTCTAATTAAATGTGATAATAATAATGCTATTTGCTTAACTAAAAATCCAACTCAACACTCACACACTAAACATATTGAGATTAGGAATGACTTAATTAGAGATAATGTTGTTAAATCTAATGTTGATATTGAATTTTTTCCAACTGAATTTCGATTAGCTGATATGTTTATTATACCTTTAGATTAAAATTAGTGTTATGAACTTAGAAGAAGATTTGAAATGTTAGTCGTACCTTATGATTGAATAACTTCCTTTATATGATATTTATTTTTCTTAATCTTTGATATTTTCAAAAGGGGGAGAAAATATATGTTAGGAGTTTAAATAAATTGATGTCTTTAATATGCATATATTAACAGGATGGATAATTATAGATGAATTAATGTCACTTTGCATCTTATTCTAATTTAGGAAACATAGCTTTTTCAACGTCAAAATGGGGGAGATTATTAACTCTATAATTTTGAGATAGCCTACTCGTGATAGGGGGTACTTTCTTTTGAAGAAATCTTAGGATCATGTTATTATCTATATCAGGGAAGCTTGGACCTCAAGAAGATCAAAATAAGGTCACATATTCAAAAGCTTAAATATGATTGAATTAGAAATATGATTTGTCTAGCTAATTATATTATTAAAATATAATAATAATATTTAAGATCATTTCACTTATAATAATTTTATTTTTAAAAATTCGACACGTAATATTGATTCCATAATATTTTTAAGTCTATAATTATTAAAACTATATATATTATTAGTATCTATTAATTTTAAATATATGTTCTTTTAATTTTATAACCTATATAATATCTTATCTCACATTTTATTATCTTTATTGTTAGACCAAAATTATCATTTAGGGTATGTTTGGGGCAACTGCAGCTTATTCAGCTTATTCAGATAAGCTGCTTATTCTGATAATCTACTGATAAGCAGTAGATTCGAATAAGCTGTCTGTCTGTTTGGTTTGAGCGTTTGGAAAACAGCTGATTTGCAGCTGTTTATGAATAAATGACTCTTATGCCCCTGAAATGAATAAGCTGTTGAGCTGTTTGGTTTCTGTGGTTTGAAAACAGCTTATATGCAGCTGTTTGTAGAAAAATAACAATTTTTACTCCTCTTTATTAATAAAATTTTATTAAGATATAAAATCTTATTTGAAATTTAATAATAAATATTTTTAAATATAAAAAACAAACATAGAGTTCTCAATTATCCGTGAGTATCAAAAAAAAGAGAAAAAATAGAAAAATTCGAGAATAAGAGGAAAAAAGTGCAACAGTAAAGGGAAATAGATTTTGCCTAGGAACCGAATAACAATTCTCAAGTTTTTGTCAAGTTTTAAAAGCTCATCTCCATGTTCAATTTTTAAAAGTTCATTCCCATCCAATAAAAAGAAATGGATAACTTATATAAAAATGAGCAATAAATTGAGATAATGAATGGATTGCATAACAGTTTTAATCATATAATTGAGAGAATGAATGGACTGCATAATAATTTTTTTTCCAAAAATCAATAAATTGTTAGAATAAATAAGGTGGGAGAAAGCTTGATTCCCTGAGGCATCTCAAAACATTTCTAACTTTCAACCCAAGCCCAACAAAACATTTCTTCATGAACAACTTCTAAAAGAAGTTATTTATCTAAATTAAAACTACAAAACAGCTAATAAGAGCTAAAACAAAGAAAATTAACATATTAGAATCCATATATTAGTCAATGCAAAGCATAAACATTTATAAACAAAATGAAGCCTGCAAAAAGAACCTTCACAACAGAGAGTACAGGACTGGGATCAACACCAACACTTCCAAGAGCCTCTTTTGCTTGCTTGGAAGCATCAGAAACAATAGGAGCTGTTCAAGTTCACTGGCAGCAAGTTCATGATTTGCAAAAGAGGGCGCCTTCTCACTATCGAAACGATAACAACATCAACAAATATTTTTTAAACAGTCAACCAATGAAGCAACCAGATAATTGTTTAGAAATTTATGAAAGAGAATTGAGAGCTACATTACCTTGGTAAGAGAAGAAACGATGTATTGTTTAGGCAAGGCGAAGGCCTTGGCTTCAAAGGAGGTATGGGGCTGGGACAAGAGGACTAGAAGACATAGCGCAGCAGACGATGGAGAGAGCGGAAATGGAGAGGTGCAAGGTTTGGGCTTGAGAGAAGATTTGGGAAGACACGGGTGTCTGCTTACGGAATGCATGACCATCTCGAGCCAGTCGAGAATGCTTCGATCGCCTTTCTTCTCCTCTCGAAGACGAGGGTGAGGGCGAGGGCAAGCAGTGCATGAAAGGAATGGGAGAAAGGATAATTTTTCTTACCTAATTTCTCAATGGCCACGAGGAAGAAGGCGAGGGCAAGGGGGGCCGGAGAGGGCACGAGACATCTTTTTCACCCTAACGCTTGAACTAAACGCAGGACGCGAAGGGAGCTCCGCTTATACGAGTTCGCCTGTTTCTTCTGATAGCGCTTATTAGTGGTAACCGAACATTCGTGCTAACGCTTAATCCAAATACCATTGCCGCATTCTCAAAACGCCGCCGCTCCTAATAAGCGGCTCCAAATAGGCCCTTAAAGTCAAAACTACGGTATAACTTATTACTTACCACAAAATTTATTAGCTAAATCTGATGCCATTCATAATTATGACATTGTATATATGATGTTGATGTATAACATATGGAGTTATAATTTTTGCATGCATTAATTAACATTAAAATAATAGATGAGGGCCTTGCCTTTTATGTTAAAATTCCAATGGTTAGAAATTCAAATTCAGTTTTTGAATGCTAACCAACATAATTCCTTGAACTTTGGAATTATTTGCCTAATGTTTTATACAATAAGCCCAAGACCTAGGAAGACTTGGCTTATTGTATAAAAAATGATTTTACATTTAATAGAATTACATGAATATATGACACTGATCCACCGATATTTATGCTTACGGTATATAAATAAATTAATACTCCTTTTTAATTTTTTTTTTATAATGTGGATAATACGAAAGTATATGTATCATTTATAAAGTAATATAGGATTTTCTGATTAAGCTCCGAGATATCGAACCCACAGAGAAAGTGATAAACAAGTACAACAACAACAACAAAGCCTTAATCCCACTAAGTGGGGTCGGCTACATGAATCCTTTTTCTCCATTGCGTCCTATTAAGTGTCAAATTTTCGTTTAATTCTAATAAATTAAGATCATTTTTTATGCGATAAGCCCAAGTTTTCCTAGGTCGCACTCTCGCCTTTCTTAACATAAGTTGTATTTAAAACATCTACTCTCCTAATCGGATCATCAGGTGGTCGACGTTTAATGTGACCAAACCATCTAAGGCAACTCTCTCTAATTTTATCCTTCACTGGAGCAACTCCAACCCTTTTACGGATATATTCATTTCGCATTTTGTCTCTAAGTGTAAAGCCACTCATCCACCTAATCATTCTCATCTCGGCAACACTTAACTTAACATTATGCTTCTCTTTTAAAGGCCAACATTCAACACCATAGAGCATTGAAGGTCTCACCACCATCTTATCCACAATAGGCCGGACGCATTCCTCCACTTCAACCAACCAACCTGAATTCTACTATTAACATCCCCATCTATATCACCATCGCTTTGAACAATGGACCCGAGATATCTAAATCGTTCACACCTTTTAATAATTTGATCACCCAAAGTTACACTTCTTGTCACTAGACCTACGATTACTAAAATTACATTCCATGTATTCGGTTTTAGTTCTACTCAAACGAAGACCTTTAGACTCTAATGTAGACCTCCATAATTCAAGTTTTTCTGGACTTTTTCTCTTGTCTTATCCACGAGGAGGATATCATCGGCAAAAAGCATACACCAAGGTACATCCTCTTGTAAATGCCCGGTAAGACCATCCATAAATAAAGCAAAAAGATATGGGCTTAAAGCCGATCCTTGATGTAAACCAACGAAATAGTAAAATACTTGGTCAACCCTCCTTCGGTTCGAACACACGTAACGGCTCTAGCATACATATCTTTAATTACTTGAATATAAGTCATATCAACACCTTTCTTCTCGAGGACTCTCCAAAGAACATCTCTAGGAACCTTATCGTAAGCTTTTTCTAAATCAATAAAAATCGAAATGTAGATCCTCTTTATTATCTCTGAACTTCTCCACCAAACCCCTTAATAAATGTATAGCTTCCATAGTAGACCTGCACGGCATAAATCCAAATTGATTATGAGAAATCTTTATAGTTTTAACCCAGTTCAATTACCCTCTCCCATAATTTTAAAGTATGACACATCAACTTAAGTCCTCTATAATTTGCACACTCTTGTGCATCCCCTTTATTCTTAAAAATAGGGACCAAAATGCTCTTTCTCCACTCCTCGGGCATCCTTTTAGTTTTTAAAATAATATTAAAAAGTTTAGTAAGCCAGGAAACTCCCAAATCACCTAAACATTTCCACACTTCAATTGGGATATCATCAGGTCCTACAGACTTTCCCCCCTTGGTTTTCTTTAAAGCCTCAATAACTTCTTTTTTACTAATGCGACGGTAAAAATGAAAAATTTTATTATTATTAACGATATTAAGATCACTAAGGTCAATTGTACTTTCAGCATCATCATTAAAAAGTTTATCAAAATAACTCACCCACCTATGTTGAATATCTTTTTCTAAGAAAAGCACTTTTTGATTTTCATCTTTAATACACTTTACTTGAGTTAAATCTTTACTTTTCTTTTATCTTTGTTTGGCTAGTTTATACATATATTTTTCACCTTCCTTAGTATCTAACATGTTATAAAGATCACTAAAAGCAGAATTTTTAGCGTCACAGATTATTCTTTTAGACTCCTGTAGGCCGTTTTATAATTTTCCCAGTTCTCTACGCTTTTACATTTAAACCAATTTTTATAACATAACTTCTTATATTTTATCTTTTCTTGCACATTATTATTCCACCACCAACTATTTTTACTTATAGAAACTTTTTCTTTTGATTCTCCAAGTACATCTTTAGTCACTTGTTTAATAGTATTAGTTAATTTTTCCACATAATATTCGCGTCTTCATGAACATCCCAAATATTTAAATCTTGAATTTTACTCATAAAAATAATTTTATTTGTGTCTTTTAGGTGCCTCCATCTTATTCTACGATGTTGAATCTTAGTATTCTTTATTTTACAACTCTTCATCTTAAAATCTACAACTAATAATCGATGTTAGGTACTTAATTGCTCACTTGGAATAACCTTACAATCCTTACAATCTCGACGATCTCTTCTTCTCATAAGAAAATAATCAATTTGTGTTTTATTAGATCCATTCTTATAAGTAATAAGATGCTCATCTCTTTTCTTGAATAAAGTATTAGTAATAATCATATCATACGCTAAAGCAAAATCTAAAATGGCTCTACCTTCTTTATTAATCGCTCCATAACCGTAGCCACCATGAATATTTCTGAAATCTTCAACCACTCTACCGACATGTCCATTTAAATCTCCTCCAACAAAAATTTTTTCTTCAAGGGGTATCAATTGTATTAAGTCTTCTAAATCATTCCAGAATTTATCTTTAGAGCATATATCTAAACCAACTTGAGGAGCATAATCACTTATAATATTAAAAATCTTAGTATCAATAATAATCTTAAGTGCTTATAATTTTATCTCCAACTCTATTAATTTTGACAACATTATCTTTCAAACTCTTATCTATAATTACACCTACACCATTTCTAGTACGACTCTTACCAGAATACCATAGTTTAAAACCTAAGTTATCGATCTCCTTAGTTTTTTCTCCAACCCATTTAGTTTCTTGAATATATAGGATATTTATCTTTCTATGGATCATAATATCGACCAATTCCATTAGTTTACCATTGAGAGTACCTATATTCCAGGATCCTATCCTAATACTAGTATCATGGACTATCTCCTTTACCCGCATCCGTCCGTAATGTGGGAACCCTTGCTTACTTGACACTACACCCGGGAGCCGATGTAGCGGCCCTTGCACACTTTCCACTGTATTCAGGCCATACAGCGCGTCGCTTCTAGGGGACGCCCTAGCACTTACACAATGATCAAAAGGATTCATGTCATGATTTTTTTTTTTTCGACAAGTTTTACTCAAACTAAAGAGAAAGTGATAAACAAGTGAAAAAAAAAATTAATTTTTACTATTTTAAAGAAAGATCTTACTCAAACTAAAGATAATATTTTAGGAAATGAAATTTGATTCTTTTTGTTAATTTTTATAATTTGAAATAAAAGTAAACAATAACTTCAACTAAACTTTTAAAAAATGTAAGTAGATGCAAATAAAATATCTTTTTCCTTTTTATGATTCAGTAACAAGTTATGAAATTTTGTGGTGGAAGTATACTAAATGTGTTGTGCTAAATATGAGCAATTATATTCTTTATCTTACTGGAGATGCTATAAAGAACACAAGTAAATTTACAGTTCTAAAAATCTTAAAGACGGGTTAGGTAGGAAAGATACTAGCTCTCACTCTAGAGTTACCTTGATTCCCTCCACCTGGGGGCTAACATCTCGTATCAAAACATAAAACAATGAAACGAATTGGGGGCTTTATCCTGTCACTCAAAGTCCTCTAATTCTACACCCATCAAAGTATATCTCCCTATTTATTTGCACTCAACCATATGGATTACATTCTCACCCATACAATCTTATGTGATTCTTTCCAATTGTTGACTGAGACAATACAGCACTGGATCTTACATGTTCTCATAACATATTTTAACATCTTAATTGGCCAAATCAAGAAAAAAATAAATTGCAAGGTTTTGAATCATCACAACTTCTTCCAACATTGAAATCTTATACTTCACACAATATACATCCATAACTTAATTACTTCATCACTTTATGGAAAAAGATAAAGAAAACTACTCAAAATTCATGGAGAAAATGCAATCACAATTTAGTTTAAAGTATAAATATTAGTGAAAACACAAGAAGTTTTAATCAAAAAACCAAATGTAAAATAATGATAAAGACTTATTTGTAAATTCTCTCAACAAAACTCTTGAAGTTTCCTTCAAAACTTTGCTTTCCTTTACAATACTTTTTAGAGGTTGGCGCCCAACTCCGTAGACTCCAAATCTCAATTCTACTCTTAATACAAACTATATAAAATGAAGTAAAGATGGTGAAGTGGAGAGGTGTGTTCTGCAATAACTCTCTAACATAAACCTCACTCTTAAACACTAACCATACCCTCCAACAACTACCATATTTCTGATCTTCAAATCCTATTTTTATACTTTTTCAAAAAGTGTTTTCGTATCTCTTCAAATTGTGTCCTAATTCAATGTATCTTCCAAGAGATGCATCCATTCAAGAGTAATTTGAATTGAATTTAGCGCTAATAGATAGTTACCCACGTTCTCACCAAGATGTGCTTCGAAAACCTCTTCAAAATGGAGCCTAAATTAAAATAACTCCTCTTTTTTAATTGTCGCGCGTAAGAGCGGTGTACCAGCACTTAGCCGGGAGTCTGCTGGCGCGTAAGCTTCAGATCCAGGCGCATAGCAGCGGGCCATTGGAGCGTAAGCGCGAGTTCTAGCGCTTAGCCGCCACACATCACTTTTTCAAATTTTCTTCATTTTACTCAGAATTTTATCATTTTTCCTTCTTTTCATTACAATCATTCATTTAATTATACTTGTAAGAAAAACACATAAATACTTTTCATTAAGTGCAATATCATCCATAATAGGTATAAAAATGTGCATAAAAACTTTATATATTTTAAGTGTATTAGACACTAAATAGGATGCAATGGAGAAAAAGGATTCATGTAGCCGACCCCACTAGTGGGATGGCTTTGATGTATGTTTTATAACACATTAATATCAAGAATGTCATTCCTTTCACAAAATAAAATGGCAAGGAAGCTATTTAATGCAATATAAATATGTATGAATATATAAAATATTTATTTAAACGTCCAAATCCTAATATTCCAACGTTGGATTTGAAATTGAGTATGCATTATTCAATATAAAAATAATAGAATGATTAACTTGCATTTTATGATTTGATTCCAACTTACACATTGGAAATTTCAATCAAAATTTATAAACCCAGGTGTAAGACAAGATTGGTGAAGTTGGTAACTAAATTCAATACTTTCTTAATAATATTCTATCGACATGCATTCTTTAATTATTTTCATTTTTTATATAAATAAAGCTTACAATTTATGTAATATAAAATGGTTTTAAACATAATACATATCTTTTTGTTTCAGAATAGAAAACAATATTGAAAGAAATACTTTTATATTAATACATTAAGCTTGCTATTCTTCAAGTGCTTAAATATTGCATTAATGTGTATTAATCATATTTAACTAAATAGCTTCATTTAATCTAATTTGGAAAGATTTATGAATTATATTCTTATTAAGTCTTTCTACACTTGTAAATAAGAGCAACTTTGCAAGAGAAAGGGTCCATGAAAAAAAAAAAACTTAGAGCTAAATTCATGATTTTCATTCTTCATCAAGAACGATAAATTTTTAAAAGAGCATCAAAGCCTCTTCAAGCTTGAGAAACATACGCGAGCTTGTTTATGAACAATAATGTATTTTGTGTGATCATCAATTGATCTAAATATTTATTGAAGTTTTATTTTAAATTCTTACTTGATGTAATATTTTATTAAGCGTTAATGAAATTTGAAATTTATTTTCTTAATTATTTTGTATTTAAAATTTATGATTTTGATTTGTAATGGTTTCTCTACCTACACTCATTGTGAAGGAGATTAATTGATTTGAAAGTGGGATCCTAGTATGTGGGTTTGATTATGTGTGAAGTAGACCAATTTTACATACTTTGATATTTTCCTTAAATTTTTCTAAGAGAAAATATTTATTTTATTTTTTTATTATTTTGAGAATTTTAAGAATTTTATGACTCTTATTTAAATTTATTTTATTTAAATGTCTTATATAAACTTATGAAGCATATATGATCTTAAGAATTATTAATGCTTATAAGATGTTATAAACCACTAAGGAAAGTGATGATTTATAAAGCAGAATAAACAAAATTTTAGGAATTTTGAATATTTTTGAGTTTTTATGATTTAAATTGCATTCATTTTTATGATTTTCAAGGTTTTGTGTATTATAAAAAAAAATTTGTATATTAACTTAAGAGTTTTTTTTTTGAAGTTTTTATTGGGTCCAAAAGTGTGTTCTTAGAAATTTGTGAATTTTAGAATTTTTATTTATTTATCAGAATTATTTGAAATGTTCAGGTATTTATTATTTAAAAATTCATAATAAAGTAAATGACCCCTAACTAAAATTTTAAAAGAAAAAATAGTAATGAAATTCTAATTAACTCATCAAATTTTCAGGTCATTCTAAATTCATTTAAAATTTCTAAGAAGTATTGCATTTATTAATGAGTTTATTATTTAAAATTTTCTTAATGGAAAATATTTGTGTATATCTTGATATTTCTCTATTCTCTTGATTTATTAGTCAAAATATTAAAAAAATTGTAGAATCTTCTTGAAGAAGTTGTACGAGTTTAAGTTTGTAAGGGTATATTTTGTAGTTTGAGTATTTTGAATTAAACTACTTAATTTCAAAGTGAATTTGACTTTTCATGTGTTTCTTCACTGTTGGTATATTTATAATTTAAAAAATTTATAATAGGTGCCCATATTTGCTTTTAAACAATGAATTTTATTGCTTAACCACTTATTAATGGTTTCAAATAAGACTTTTGCAAGTTTTAGATTTGAAAAGTTTATTTTGATAGTTTAAAAGTAATAAGAATATATTTATAATTTGGAAAAATTACAAATATACCATTAATCACTTCTAAACACCCAGAACTTATTGAATTTTACCATTTGGTTGATTAGTAATCATTTGAGATTTGATTCCAAAAACTTAATGTTTAAGTATCCAATTTATGGGTTTAAAAGTAAGGAAGGGTGTATGTAATATATATTTGTTTACTTTTTCATAAACAAATTTTAATGTAAATTGATTATTTATCACTTTCTTAATGATCTCCAGTCAGATTTTAATCATATTTTAAATCCCAAATGTACAAATAAACAATTAGGGCAGCTTTATAATTTTTTCCATTTTTACCCAATTTTCTTAAATTTTCAAAAAATTTAATTGTTAATTTTACAATATTATCAAGAAATGTACTAAAAAATGATTTGAATGATTATATAACAATTGACATTAATTAGGATTTTCAAAAAAATTTAAAAGATAAATTCTCAATATTTCAAATATTTACAAATTTACCTTTTTTCACATATTTGCTTTTCAAACAAAATTCAACTTAACCATTTCATTTGAAACGTTAATCAAACATAAAATTAAAAATTTAGAGTGTAATTCTCTGTTTTAATCAAGATTTAGAAACAGAAGGTTAAAAGTGCAAATACCATCTTTACACTTACAATCTTATACATTCCAGAGGATTTCTTCAATTCAAATGGGTGAAGTCATTGTTTTATTAGATGAAATTTTTATTTTCAAGTTTCTCTTCAAAATAACATTTGATTTTGTATTGCTCTCATATTTATTTATTTATTATGTTTATTTTTGTAACCAATTACTAATTTCCATGAGAAATTACAATTATTAATTATTTTTTAGTTTCTAGCCTTAAGAAAATTATGGTAAATCACTCAAATATACAATTTCTTGATATAATTTTCTAACATTCTTTCTTGGAATGTTAGAGGCTCAATAGTGAGACCCAAATTATTAATTATTGAAAACTTTTTAAAGAGTGTAAGTTTGACTTTTATTTTTGTTAGAGATAAAGCTTTATGATTCTTTGTCTTTCAATCAATTTTTTTCATATTGATGACAATATTAATAATTTTGATACTACTAATAATGATTGAATTTGGGTGAAATGAAATTCTTTGATTCTTACTTCCACTACTCTAGAAATTATTGCTAAATAGATTTTATTGCTTATTCTTTCTTTTTTTTTTTCTACATTACTATTTTTTATGCTGATATCAATGCTCATTCGAGGAAGATTTTATGGAATTATATTTCTTCTTTGGTTGTTATTATTCAGGATCATTAGATCCGCTTAGCGGATTTTAATTGTATCCTTCATTTAGAAGATAATTTTTATGGTTCTATCCTTATTCCAAGCCAACGCTTGGATTTTAATAACTTCAACTTGGCTTCTGGCTTTATTGAACTTCAAAATATTAGTTTATCTTTCACTTGGTTTAATAACCAACCTAAAAATCCCATCAAATGTTTGCTAGATAAATCTTCGTGTTATTCATTTTATTTGGATGTTTTCCTTATTCTTTCTTCAAGTTGTTGGACTTTTATTCCTTTAACCATGCTCCAATCTACATTGATTTGTGTACGTCCTTTGAACCTAGATGCAGATTTCTTTATAAAAAATTTCAGATCCTTTGTTCATATTTTTTTATGTTGTCTCTAATGCTTGGGGCATGCTTGCCAAAGAGGATTGACTTTTTGCTCTTTGCAATAGGCTTAAAAATGTTAAGGCTGCTCTTAGTTATTATAACTATTTAATAAAGTCCATATTTGAACTGAAAGATCAAAAGATTTCCATCATTA
Organism: Papilionanthe hookeriana x Papilionanthe teres; assembly: GCA_022702705.1. Classification (NCBI taxonomy): domain Eukaryota; kingdom Viridiplantae; phylum Streptophyta; class Magnoliopsida; order Asparagales; family Orchidaceae; genus Papilionanthe; species Papilionanthe hookeriana x Papilionanthe teres. Next base: position 664,103 of record JAKZJZ010000028.1, on the reverse strand, counting down.
ATCAACTTGAAACTTTTCCGACTTACAAGGAGTTATTGATTCATGTTTTTTCCTTACAAAAATATTTTTTCAAAGAGGGAAATTAATTTGAAGTTGTTTTGTCAAATACAAAAATTAGGAATAATTATAGCTTTATCAAAGATTTTTTGTTAATGATATTTACATTCATGAGTAGAATATCATTGCTAAAGAATGCATTACCTATTATTCTAATCTACTTAACTGTCATGTTGGAAATTGGAATGATTATTTTTCCATTAATAAGCATGTTTCTAATTTTTATAACAATACCCTTATTTTTTTCTGAATCTCGTATTAAGAACACTTTATTCTCTATTAGGTCAAACAAATCTCCCGATCATAATGGATTTAGCTGTAAAGTTCTTTAAAGACACTCGGTTTAGGATGACTAGTATTGAGGCGCTTTAATATTTTATTAAAATATCTGAACTTCCTACTAGAATTAAACATCCAATCATTACTATTCTTCCTAAGAAACTTTGTGATTAGTCTTTTGAAGACTGAAGACCAATTTCTCTATGTAACGCCTTTTACAAGGTCATTTCAAATTTATTAGCTATCCGTCTCAAAGATATTCTTTGTAATTTTATTAATTCATCACAAGCTGCCTTCATAGAAATAGAGGTATAGTTGAAAGTATTATTTTAGCTAATGATTTGCTTTATGCTTTCAATTCTAGAAGTTATAATAATAAGAATTATTCTAAATTATATGTTAGAAAGACCATTGATAGAGTGAATATGCTCTTTTTATATGTTAAAATGGCTCGATTATGCTTTCCTCATTTATTTATTCATTGAATTTACAATAATTAGGTTAATTATTCAGTTTTCATTTATAGTGAGATTAAATCATATTTTACTTGGCCTTTTTATTTGAGCCATGGAAGTCCTTTAAACCATTTTTTTACTCTTGTCTTGGGCGTTTTTTCTTCCATCCTTTTATCTCATGAGGTTGGTCAAGATAGATTGCAAGAGAGTAGTGATTTTGTTCACCTCATCTATGATAAAGAACTTTTGATATTTGGTAAAGATATTATTGGTTATTTATAACGCCTTAAAGAAATTCTTAATTCTTTCATCTATACCTCTAATCTTGAAGTTAATGTCTCCAAATCATTTATATGTTTATTAAAATCTACAAAATATTCGCTACAACATAAACTAGGTGATTTTTGTGGTTTTACTTTTAAACTTTTACCATAATATTACTTGATTTTAACTATTAAAACTTCTAAAATTCTTATGATTGACTTTCAGAAGCTTGTAGAGAAGCTTGATTCTGGACTAGCTGGTTGGAAAATGAAGTTTTTATTTTTTTGCTTGCAAATTTCAGGTAGTTAAAGATACTATTTGAAGCTATCTCTACCATTTGTGACATTCAAATACTCTTCCTAAGGGTCTTAGATAGAATATTTCTTCTAAGATTAATAATTTCTTACATCATAATAGGTTGGAGATGAAATTGCATACATTGCATAAAATACATACCCTGCTTAAAAGATAAAGGTAGTCTTGACATATCTTCTTTAGATATCATTAATGTCTTATGTAAATATATGCATATCTATAGACATTATAATTCAGACTCTCATTCAGCTAATTGGTGTGATTAACATTATGGATCTATTTAGTGAAAAACTTAGTTTTGGTATTTTATTTTTCTTCTGGATAGACTTTATTAAAGTGGTTTTTAGAATGAGAAGTTGAATATCTTTTCATGTGACTTAGAATAATAAGTTGTAAGTTATTTTTTTTTATTTTGACACTTGGTTAAATGTCATTTCTCTTTTTAATAAAAAACAGAGAAGTTGACTTTAGCTAGATTGGTTTCCCTATGCAAAAAAGTTTTGTGAGCTTGTGTCATATGATCTTTTGATAATCATCTTTAGTGCCAAATTATTATATTCAATTAATTCTTGATACTCCTATTATTAATAGTTTTTTTCTTGCTATTGGATGGGTCTTAAGCACTATTCTTATAAATCCACTTATGATATACTGCATGGCAGATATGACAATTGTGACTGGAGCCGACTTGATTGGTTTAAAGACTTTTCAATTAAATTAACCATTCCTAAAATTTTTTTCATAAAGGATGGAAAACATATGATGTTCTTATCTTTAGAGGAATTATGGTTGATACAAAATGTGTTATTAATTTGTTTTCAGTGAATAGATTCTTATTGCTACCTCTTCTTTGAAAGCCCATTATCTCATAATCTAACTAAAAGAAGCATTCCAAATGACAATTTCTTAATGATGGCTTTGCAACTTTTATCAAGTGTTGTTTCATGCTACTATTTTGACCAAAATTTACTTTTTGGTCGAAATTGATCTATTGGGTCAGTGGGTTAGTTATTGGGTCAATGATTGACAATTATGACAAAAGTTGACTTTTTGAGTCGAAGATTTTACTTATTGGGTTTATAATTGGTCGTTAGGTAAAAATTATGTTTTATTTTGAAAATTAACTTTTGGACAAAATTTGACCAATATGACGGCGGGTTGGTCATTGGGTTAAAAATTTGCCATTTTGACCAAAGTTAACTTCTTAGTCGAAAAGTTGACCTATTTGGTTAATGGGGGGGTCGTGGGTATTTGTTATTTGACAAAATTGACTTTTTGGTCGAAAGTTAATAATGGGTCAATGGGTTGGTTATTGGGTCAAGGTTTAACCATTTTGACAAAGTTAACTTTTTGGTTAAAAGTTAACTTTTTGGTCTAAAAGTTAACTTTATTAGATTAAATGGGTTGGTCATTGATCAGGAAATTGATCATTTCGCCCAAAGTTGACTTTTTGGTCGAAAGTTCACTTTATTGGGTCAATGGGTTTGTCATTGGGTCAAGTTGACCATTTTGACTATGGTCGACTTTTTGGTGAGAGATTGGTTCTTGGAGTCGATTATTGGTCGGTGGTGAGTGGTTATTTTGTTGAAACATTTTGACCAAATTGAATTTTGTCGAAGTTAACCCATTGGGTATGGGATGGTCGTTGGATCGGGAATTGACCATTTTGACAAAAGATGACTTTTGTCAGTAGACTCTTGGGTTAATGGGTTGGTCATTGGAGTCGAGGATATCTCATTTTTAATAAGTTGACTTTTTGGTTAAAGATTAGCTCTTAGGTTAATAATTGGTCATTAGGTAAAAAATTGACTATTTTGACCAAAATTGATTTTGGTCGAACGTTGACTGCGGGTCGATGTGTTGGTCGTTGGGTCGAAAATTGATCATTTTGATAAAAGTTGACTTTTTGTCGAAAGTTGACCTATTAGGTCAATAGGTTATTCATTGAATTCGAAGTTGATCATTTTGACCATAGTTGATTTTTTGTTCAGATATTGACTTATTGGGTCTAAAATTGGTTATTAGGTAAAAAATTGATTATTTTGACCATAATTAAATTTTTGTGGTTACCGTGGGTTAGCGGGTGTCATTGGGTCGAGAAATTGACCATTTTGGCCAAGATGGAAACATCGATAGTTGACCTATTTGGTCGATAAGTTGGTAATTGGGTCGAAAGTTGTGATTTTGACCGAAGAAAACTTGCAATTGAAATTTGATATATTAGGTCAGCAGGTAGGTCTTTGGGTCGAAAATTGACCATTTTGACCAAAGTTGACTTTATTTTAGTCAAAAGTTGACTTATAGGGTTAATGGGTGGTCATTGGTCGAAAATTGATTATTAGAAGCCAAAATTGTCTTTTTAGTCAAAGTTGTCATGTTGGGTCGATGTGTTTGTCATTGGGTGAAGGATTGATTTCTTTGTGAAAATTAACTTTTTGGTCGAGAGATTGACTTATTTGGTTATTAATTGGTCATTAGCTCGAAATTATTATTTTGACCAAGATTGAATCTTTGTCGAAGTTAACTCATTGGGTCGGCGGGGGGAGGTCATTGGGTCGAGAAATTAGACATTTTTCACAGAAGTTGACTTCTTGGTCGAGATTGACATATTGGCCTATGTGTTGGTAATTGGATCGAAGTTGACCATTTTTACAAAAGTTGTCTTTTGGTGAAAAGATAACTGTTGGGTCGATGGGTTGGTGATGGTCAAATTATCATTTAACCAAAGTTGACTTTTTGGTCAAATGTTTACCTATTGGGTCGATGGGTGGTCATTTGGTTAAAAATTGTATTTATTTTGACCAAAAAATTGGATTTTGAGTGGTTACTATTAGATACATGGGTTTGTCGTTGGATCGAGTTAATTTTGGTAAAGTTGGCTATTTGGTCGGAGATTAACTTATTGGGTCGATAATTGGTCATTAATTCAAAATTTATTTATTTTGGTGAAATTGTTTTTGTCGAATGTTGACTATTAGACGAGCGGATGGTCATTAGGTCGAAAATTTGATCATTTTGACGAAGTTGACTTTTTGAGGTGAAAGATGTCCTTTTGGAGTCGATGGGTTGGGCATTAGGTCGAATTAGCCGTCTTGACCAAGATTTTGACTTTGGATAGAGATTGGTTTATTGGGTAAAAAATTGGTCATTATGTCGAAAATTATTTATTTTAATCAAATTGACTTTTTGGTCAAAGTTGACATATTGAGTCGATAGGTTGGTCATTGGGTTAAGGATTGATAATTTTGACCAAAGTTGTCTTTGTTAATTTGACTGTTAGGTTAATGAAGTGATCAGTAGAACAAAAATTGACGATTTTGAGCAAAATTGACTTTTTGGTCAAAAGTTGAACTGTTAGATTCGATAGGTTGGTCATTGGGTCGAGATTAACTATTTTGGCCCGAAAGTTGACTTTTTAATTGACGTTAACAAATTGAGTCAAATGGATTGGTCATTGGATGAAAGATTGTCCATTTTTCACGAAGTTGACATTTAGGTCTTTGTGTGTGTCATTTGACATAATTTGACTTTTTGGTCAAAAGTTAACCTTTGTGTCAATGAAATTGGTCATTAAGTCGAAAATTGCTAATTTTTACCAAAGATTGATTTTCTATTCGAAAGTTGACTCTGAAGGTCGATAATTGACAATTATGTAAAAAATTTACTATTTTGACCAAATTATTTTGGGGTAAAGTCGATCTATTGGGTCGGTGGGTTGGTTATTGGGTCGGATTCCTTATTTTGACGAAGTTATCTTTTGTTGAAAGGTTGACATGTTGGAGTCCCGATAGGTTTGTCATTGGGTCGAGGATTGATAATTATGACTAAAGTTGACTTTTTGGTGAGGAGATTTACTTGGTGATAATTGGTTATTAGGTGAAAATTATATTTATTTTGACCTAAAGTTGACTTGCGGTCAAAATTTGACCAAATTTAGTCAATGGGTTGATCATTGGGTCAAAAATTGACCATTTTGACCAAAGTTGACATTTTGGACAAAAGTTGACTGTTGGTCGATGGGTGGTCATTAGGTCGAAAATTCATTATTTTAACCCAAATTGACTTTTTGGTCAAATTTGTTTATTGAAGCGATAGTTTTGTCGTTAGATTAAGTCATTGGTAATATTGTTTATAAATATGAATTTATTATAAATATATTTAATTATTAAATTAATTATAAATATATATATATAGGTATACATAAATTAATATATATTTATATTTATTTATTATTTTATTTTATTTTATTTTAAATATTTTATGTATAGTATATTATTTATAAATATAATTTATTTTAAAAATATTTAATAGTTAAATAAATTATAAATAAATAAATATAAATGTGTATATATAAATATAAATATCTATATATATATATATATTTATATATTAATATTTAAATGTATATTATATAATTTCTAATTTTAAATATTTTAGGTATAATATATTATTTAGAAATATTATTTAATTATAAAACTATTTAGTTAAATAAATTTTAAATAAATATATATAGGTATATATATATATATATACAAATTTATTTAATATTATTTTTTTTAAAATATTTTAAGTATAAGATATTATTTATAAATATAATTTAATCATAAAAAAATTTAATAATTAAATAAATTGTAAATAAAAATACATATAGGTATATATTAATATAAATTTATTTATATATATATATATATATAAGTATATAAATTTATATATATATATATATTATTTTTTTATTCGGAATTCTTAAATATGTATATTATTTATAAATATAATTTAATCATAGAAATGTAAACAATTAAATAAAATGTAAATAAAAATAAATATGAGTTTATATTAATATAAATTTATATATATATATATATATATATATATATATATATATATATATATATATATATAAATTTACATAAATTTATATATATATATATATATATATATAAATTTACATAAATTCCCATGTATATAAAGTATTATTTTTTAATTTAAATATTTTAAGTAAAGTATATTATTTGTAAATATAATTTAATTATAAAAAATATTTAATAATTAAAAAAATTATATATATATATATATATATATATATATATATATATATATATATATATATATATATATATATATAGAGGTACACAAATATATATTTATATATAATAAAAAAATTATTTAACATTCATTTTTATTTTAAATATTTTAAGTATAATATATTAATAATAAATATAATTTAGTTATAAAATTATTTAATAGTTAAAAAAATGATAAACAAATATATATATATATATATATATATATATATTTAATATTAATTTATTTATAAAATTTATATATAGGTATATATATAAATATATGTCGAGAGATATATATATTTATTTAATATTATTTTTTTTAATATTTTAAGTATATTATATTATTTAAAAATTTAATTTAATCATAAAAATATTTAAAAGTTAAATAAATTATAAATAAATAAATTTATATACGTATATATAAATATATATATGTTTATATATATATATATATTTATATATATATATATATAAATATATAAAATTTTATTTTTTATTTTAAATATTTTACGTATAGTATAGCTACGTTTTGTTCGTGTTCGGTTCGTTTACACTAAATATATATGTATATATATATATATATATATATATATATAAATTTATGTAATATTATTTTTTTATTTTAAATATTATATGTGTAGTAAATTATTTTTAAAATGCGGGGTACGACGGATGTCAGACAGAGATCATTATTCTTATGTATGCGACATTTTGACAATTAGTATATTAATTCTTGTCGTATGTGAAAGACATGCTTGTGCAGGGGCCGATATTGATAAGATCAATAATTTGAAAAACGGATGTCGAGTACTTTGAAATGAAAGATTTGAGAGCTACGAAAGCGAAAGTCCTTGGAATAGGGATTGTCGAGAGAAAAGTCGGAGAGACATGTTTGAACTTTTTACGGGTTGAGTATGTGAAAAAGGTACTCAACATGTTTGTTATCATTTCAGGCAATCAAGTTGCTTTATAGGCGATCGGTTCGGACTGTGAGAATCGATTTATCGAAGTTGGGGCAAACGAGACCGCGTGGTGAGTTCCTTACGCCTCGATTATAGGTTAAATTATGTATGTTTATGGTTTGTACAAGACGAGATATTGCCCCGATGCAATGAGAGTTATGCGCGGTCTCATAGGTAACTTGAGAGAAGGAACATTGGAAAACTATGAAGTGGATCTTAAGATATACGGAGCTTCTGAAACACCTTGTGTTTCTCGAGAAAAATTTTAGAGGCACTAGGCTATGTTGATGTGATCCTAGCGGAATATTGATAGCGGAAAGTACTACGAGGTATGTTTATACTTTTGGTGGCACTACGGCGTTATGGGGCTGTCTAGGAAAAAAGTTTCTTTAATATAGCAAAAATTAGGCATATTACAGTGTTAGAGGTTGCAAAGGAGATGATATGACTACAAGGCTTCTTGGAGAAATTGAGTAAAAAATGTCAATGACACTCAGTGATGGTTAAATCATTCATATTCTTGCCGAATCTGACATTTCGATCACATTAAACACGTTTAAATCGGTATCACTTCATTCAATCATTGTTAGAAGACGGACGGTTGCTACTTAAGAAAATTTGTGGAAGCAAGAACCGTGTGATAATATATATATATATATATATATATATATATTTATATAATATTATTTTTTTATTTAAAGTATTTTAAGTAAATTATATTATTTATAAATATAATTAAATTATAAAGTTAACTTTTTGAGGTCGAAATTTGACCCGATTTGACGACGGGTTGGTCATTGGGTAAAAAGTTGACCATTTTGACTGAGGATTTACTTCTTAGTCAAAGGATTGACTTATTTGGTTAATGGGGGGTCATTAGGTGGTGGTTATTTTGACCAAAATTGACTTTTGGTCGATAGTTGACATATTGGGTCAACGGGTTGGTTATTGGGTCGGAATTTGACCATTTTTGACCGAAGTTGACTTTTTGGCCAAAAGTTAACTTTATTGGGTCGATGGGTTGGTCATTGGGTCGAAAATTGACCATTTTAACTAAAGTTAATTTTTTGGTCGAAAGTTACTTTATTGAGTCGTGGGTTTGTCATTGGGTCAAAGATTGACCATTTTGACCAAAGTTGACTTTTGGTCGGAAATTAGCTTAGTGGGTCAATTATTTGTCATTTGGTCGAAAATTAACTATTTTGACCAGAATTGAATTTTTTGTCGAAGTTAGCCGTTGGGTCGATGGGGTGGTCGTTGGATCGAGAATTCGCATTTTGATAAAGATGACTTTTTTTCAAAAGGACCTTTGGGTCAATGGGTTGGTCATTGGGTCATGGATAGGCCATTTTGACCGAAGTTGACTTTTTGGTCGAGAGATTGACTTCTTTGGGTTAATAATTGGTCATTAGGTCGAAATTGACTATTTTGACCAAAATTAATTTACGAATTGACGTTGACCTACTGGGTCAATGTGTTGGCTGTTGGGTCAAAAATTGATCATTTTATCGAAGTTGGCTTTTGATCGAAAGTTGACTGTTAGTTTGATGGGTTATTCATTGGGTCGGATTGATCATTTTGACCATAATTGACTTTTTGGTCGGATATTGACTTATTGGGTCTAAAATTGGTCATTAGGTCGAAATTTGATTATTTTGACAAAATTAAATTTTTTGTCGAAGTTTACCCATTTGTCGATGGGGTGGCATTGGGTCGAAATGGACCATTTTTACGAAGTTGACTTTTGGTAAAAAGTTGACTGTTTGATGAGTTTGTAATTAGATTCGAATTTGACCATTTTGTTGAAAAACTTTTTGGTCAAAATTCGATATATTGGGTGTGGGTAGGTCATCGAATTCGAAAATTGACCATTTTGACCAAAGTTGACTTTTTATTCAAAAGTTGACCCGGTGGGTTAATGGGTGGTCATTAGGTAAAAAATTGAGTTTATTTTTACCAAAATTGACTTTTTGGTCAAACGTTGTCATGTTGCGGTGATGTGTTTGTCATTGGGTGATGGATTGATTATTTTGACAAAAATTAACTTTTTTAGTCGAGAGATTGACTTATTTGGTCATTAATTGGTCATTGGGTAGAAAATTGACTATTTTGACCAAAAGTTAAAATTTTTGGTCGAAAGTTAACCCATTAGATTGACGGGGAGGTCATTAGGTCGGGGAAATTAGTAATTTTGACTGAAAGTTGACTTTGATCGAAAGTTGACATGTTGACGATGTCTTGGTAATTGGATCGAAGTTTACCATTTTGCAGATGACTTTTTTGGTCGAAAGATGACATATTGGGTCAATGGGTTGGTCATTGGGTCAGAATTGTCCATTTTGACGAAAGTTAGCTTTTTGGTAAAACGTTGACCTATTGGGTCGATGGGTGATCATTTAGTCGAAAATTAATTTATTTTGAAATTGGCTTTGGTCGAAAGTTGACATATTGGGTCTATGCGCTTGTCATTTGATCGAAAGTTGACCATTTTGACTAAAGTTGACTATTTGGTCGGAGATTGACTTATTGGGTCAAAAATTGGTCATTAATTAGTATTTTAATTTGATCGAAATTGAATTTTTGGTCGAATGTTGACTGTTATTAAATTTAATGGGTTGATCATTGGGTCGGATTGATCATTTTGACCAAAGTTGACTTTTTAATTCGAAAGATGTCTATTGGGTCAATCGGTTGGGCATTAGGTTAAAGATTAACCATCTTGACGAAATTAACTTTGGATAGAGATTGGTTTCTTGGGTGAAAAATTGGTCGATAGGTCGAAAATTGACTATTTTAATCAAAATTGACTTTTTGGTCGAAGTTGACATGTTAGATTGATGGGTTAATTATTGGGTTAAGGATTGACAATTTTAACCGAAGTTATCTTTTAGTCGAAATTTGACTGTTAGGTCGATAGGGCGGCCGGCATATCGAAAATTGATAATTTGAGCTAAATTGACTTTTTGGTCAAAAGTTCACCTATTAGGTCGATAGGTTGGTCATTGGGTCGGGATTAACTATTTTGGCCAAAGTTATTTGTTTTTGAAGTTAACAAATTGGGTCGATGGGTTGGTCGTTGGATGAAGGATTATGCATTTTTCACCGAAGTTGACATTTGGGTCTTTGTGTAATTGACCATCTTAACCCAATTTGACGTTTTGAGTAGTTGACTTTGGGTCAACGGGTGGTCGATAGGTCAAGAATTACCAATTTTGATCAAAAATTAGCTTTTTTGTTCAAAAGTTGACTATTGGGTCGATAATTGTCGATTATGTAAAATTTACTAATATTTTGACCAAAATTAATTTTTGGGACAAAAGTCGATGTTTATTTGGTCGGTGGGTTGGTTATTGGGTCGAGGATTTACCATTTTAACCAAATTTATCTTTTGTTCAAAGGTTGACATGTTGGGTCGATGAGTTTGCCATTGGGTCGAGGATTGATAATTATGACGAAGTTCAACTTTTTTGTCGATTTTCTTATTGGGTCGATAATTGGTCATTATGTAAAAAATTGTTTCTTTTGACCTAAAAAGTTGACTTTCGGTCAAGAATTTAACCAATTTAGTCAATGGGTTGATCATTGGGTCCAAAATTGACCATTTTGACCAAAGTTGACTTTTTAATTCCAGTTGACCTATTTGGTCAATGGGTGGTCATTAGGTCGAATTGACTATTTGATAAAATTGACACAGTCGAATTTAACCTATTGGGCAATGGGTTTGTTTGGTGGCGATGAAAGAATTTTAATAAATGTCTGCGCGGATGGGTGGGGTCATGTCATCGCCATCCAATGTCAATGTCAGGTATTTTGTAGGCTAAGATATTTGGTATAAGAGAATAGGACTACAATCAACTGTCGGCGGTGTGGGCGGAAAGAGATTGGGTTTGGATGTCAATGTCAAGGAGTCGCCATCTAATATTAGCCTAGTTTTATTCCTATAAATCCTATGAAGGATTTAGAGAATTTTTAGGACTAATAATAGAAAAAGGATGTTTATGATAATTCTTATATGAGGATATTATAGAATAACATATTCTAGAATTTTCATATTAAAAAGATCATGGTAAACTGTAGATTTCTATTTCGGGTTCTTTTAGATCTCCTATAGAAGCAAGCTTCTATAGTTAATTACATCTTAAAAAATTTTCAATTGTTTAAGAAAACTTCTGATTAATGTTAATCATTAGTTTTCTAAAAAGATTATTTTTTTAAGGAGAGATGTACCCACAATCACTCCCGAATGTTGTTATATCATGTTATTGAATACTTTAGGTATTATGTCTAACCTAAAGGTTCTGGTTTTATTTTTTTTGTCAATGTCCTTATTTTGTTGAAAAGTTTCAGGTTATATGTCTAACCTAAAAGTTTTGGTTTTGTTTTTGTTGTCAATGTCATTTTTTGGTTGAAAAGTTTCAGGTTATATGTATAACCTAAAAGTTTTTGTTTTGTTTTTGTTGTCAATGTCGTTGTTTTTGTTGAACAGTTTCAGGTTATATGTCTAACCTAAAAGTTTTGGTTTCGTTTTTGTTCGCCTAGAATGTCGTCCTGCAAAACAGAGTTAGTACACCCTATAACATGTAAAGAAAATCTAAGCGAAATTTCTTGTTTTCACCCTACAAAGAAAACATTGTCAGAAATAATGCCACAGAATATTTGGATATATCTTGGATGTCAATTTATGTCAAATTATTTTGAAATATAGATTTTATATTGGTTATGTTGTTTCATTTTTGAAATGTCAAATTTTTGTTGATTATGTCAGTTTTGGTTTGAAATGTTGAATTTATATCTTGATTTTAAGTTTAAACTTAAATCCTGAATTAACTTGAGTTTATGTCTGTCTGAACTTTAAGTTAAAAAGGTTCGAAATTAAATTTAATATTGATTGAATTAACTTGGGTTCATGCCTGGTTAAACCTAAGTTAGATTCAATGTTGATTGAATCTATTTAACTTGAGTTCATGTCTGTCTGAACTTTAAGTTAAAAGGTTTGAAATTAGATTCAATATTGATTGAATTAACTTGGGTTCATGTCTGGTTGAACCTAAGTTAGATTCAATGTTGATTGAATCTATTTAACTTGAGTTCATGTCTGTCTGAACTTAAGTTAAAAGGTTTGAAATTAGATTCAATATTGATTGAATTAACTTGGGTTCATGTCCGGTTGAACCTAAGTTAGATTCAATGTTGATTGAATCTATTTAACTTGAGTTCATGTCTGTGTGAACTAAAGTTAAAAGGTTTGAAATTAGATTCAATATTGATTGAATTAACTTGGGTTCATGTCTGGTTGAACCTAAGTCCCAAGTTAGATTCAATATTGATTGAATTTATTTAACTTGAGTTCATGTCTGTCTGAACTTAAGTTAAAAGGTTTGAAATTAGATTTAATATTGATTGAATTAACTTGGGTTCATGTCTGGTTGAACCTAAGTTAGATTCAATGTTGATTGAATCTATTTAACTTGAGTTCATGTCCTGTCTCGAACTTTAAGTTAAAAGGTTTGAAATTAGATTCAATATTGATTAAATTAACTTGGGTTCATGTCTGGTTGAACCTAAGTTAGATTCAATGTTGATTGAATCTATTTAACTTGAGTTCATGTCTGTTTGAACTTTAAGTTAAAAGGTTTCAATTTAGATTCAATATTGATTGAATTAACTTGGGTTCATGTCTGGTTAAACCTAAGTTAGATTCAATGTTAATTGAATCTATTTAACTTGAAGTTAATGTCTCGTTCGAACTTAAGTTAAAAGGTTTGAAATTAGATTCAATATTGATTGAATTAACTTGGGTTCATGTCTGTTGAATCCTAAGTTAGATTCAATGTGGATTGAATCTATTTAACTCGAGTTCTTGTCCGTCCGAACTTAAGTTAAAAGGTTTGAAATTAGATTCAATATTGATTGAATTAACTTGGGTTCATGTCTGGTTGAACCTAAGTCCCAAGTTAGATTCAATATTGATTGAATTTATTTAACTTGAGTTCATGTCTGTCTGAACTTAAGTTAAAAAGTTTGAATTTAGATTCAATATTGATTGAATTAACTTGGGTTCATGTCTGGTTGAACCTAAGTTAGATTCAATGTTGATTGAATCTATTTAACTCGAGTTCATGTCTGTCTGAACTTAAGTTAAAAGGTTTGAAAGTAAATTCAATATTGATTGAATTAACTTGGGTTCATGTCTGGTTGAACCTAAGTTAGATTCAATGTTGATTGAATCTATTTAACTTGAGTTCATGTATGTTTGAACTTAAGTTAAAAGGTTTGAAATTAGATTCAATATTGATTGAATTAACTTGGGTTCATGTTTGGTTGAACCTAAGTTAGATTCAATGTTGATTGAATCTATTTAACTTGAGTTCATGTCTGTCTGAATTAAGTTAAAAGGTTTGAAATTAGATTCAATATTGATTGAATTAACTTGGGTTCATGTCCTGTCGAACCTAAGTTAGATTCAATGTTGATTGAATCTATTTAACTTGAGTTCATGTCTGTCTGAACTTTAAGTTAAAAGGTTTGAAATTAGATTCAATAGTGATTGAATTAACTTGGGTTCATGTCTGTTTGAACGTAAGTTAGATTCAATGTTAATTGAATCTATTTAACTTGAGTTCATGTCTGTCTGAACTTAAGTTAAAAGGTTTGGTTCAGAATAGATTTAATTAAGTTTTAAGTCTTGTTTAAATAGGACTTAAAGATTAATCAAGTCTAATAAGTTAGATTTAATTAGATTTGCAGACCATCTAAGTCCCTTTTAGATAAGACTTAAGTTTTAATTAAGTCTATTTAAAGTTAGATCTAGACTTATGATTAAGTTTAATATGGGTTGAACTTAAGTTTAGGTTTCATTTAAGTCTAATATAGGTTAGACTTAAGCTTCTTTTTTTTGTTTGGGTTGAACTTAAGTTCATGTCAAGTTGAACTTTAGTTTGACTTAAGTCTAGTGTGGGTTAGACTTAAGTTAGGTCTAGTTTTGACTTAGATTCATATTTAAGTTGAACCTAAATTTGATTTTACTTAAGTCTACTATAGGTTAGACTTAAGTTAAGCCTGAGTTTGACTTAGGTTTATGTTGAATCGAACCTAAGTCTGGTTTCACTTAAGACTAATGTAGATTAGACTTAAGTTTGGTTTGAATTGAATTTAGGTTCAATGTGGGTTGGACCTAAGGTTTAGGTTAACTAGAGTTCAAGTTGGATTGCACTCAAGTTATGTTTGAGTTTAGATTAGGTTCAACATGGGTTGAACCTAAGGTTTAGGTTAACTTGAGTTCAAGTTGGATTGGACTCAAGTTAGGTTATATTTGAGTTTAGGTTAGGTTCGATATGGGTTGAACCTAAGGTTTAGGTTAACTTGAGTTCAAGTTGGATTGGACTCAAGTTATGTTTAAGTTTAGATTAGGTTCAATATGGGTTGAACCTAAGGTTTAGGTTACTTGAGTTCAAGTTGGATTGGACTCAAGTTAGGTTATGTTTGATGTTTATGTTATGTTGGACATGGACTAAAGGTTGGATTTGGGTTTAATTAAACCTTAGTTGATTAAGGTTTAATAATTAATTAAGTCTAATGTGGTAGACTTAATTAGAATTTGTGTTTCATTAAGTCTTACTTAATTAAGACTTAATAGTTTAATTAGGTCTAATGAGTTAGACTTAATTAAGGTTTATGTTTGATTAAGTCTAATTTAGTTAAGACTTAATGGTCTAATTAGGTCTAAGGGTTAGGTCTAATTAGGATTTATGTTTGATTAAACCTTAGTTAGTTAAGGTTTAATGGTTTAATTAGGTGTAATGGGCTAGACCTAATTAGGGTTTATATTTGATTAAACCTTAGTTAGTTAAGGTCTAATGGTTTAATTAGGTCTAATGAGTTAGACCTAATTAGAGTTTAGGTCTGATTAAGTCTAATTTAGTTAAGACTTAATGGTTTAATTAGGTCTAAGGGTTAGACCTAATTAGAGTTTAAGTTTGATTAAACCTTAGTTAGTTAAGGTTTAATGGTTTAATTAAGTCTAATGGGTTAGGCCTAATTAGAGTTTAGGTCTGATTAAGTCTAATTTAGTTAAGACTTAATGGTTTAATTAGGTCTAAGGGTTAGACCTAATTAGAGTTTAAGTTTGATTAAACGTTAGTTAGTTAAGGTTTAATGGTTTAATTAGGTCTCATGGGTTAGGCCTAATTAGAGTTTAGGTCTGATTAAGTCTAATTTAGTTAAGACTTAATGGTTTAATTAGGTCTAAGGGTTAGACCTAATTAGAGTTTAAGTTTGATTAAACCTTAGTTAGTTAAGGTTTAATGGTTTAATTCGGTCTAATGGGTTAGACCTAATTAGGGTTTAGGTCTGATTAAGTCTAATTTAGTTAAGACTTAATGGTTTAATTAGGTCTAAGGGTTAGACCTAATTAGAGTTTATGTTTGATTAAACCTTAGTTAGTTAAGGTTTAATGGTTTAATTAGGTCTAATGGGTTAGACCTAATCAGAGTTTAGATCTGATTAAGTCTAATTTAGTTAAGACTTAATGGTTTAATTAGGTCTAAGGGTTAGACCTAATTAGAGTTTAAGTTTGATTAAACCTTAGTTAGTTAAGGTTTAATGGTTTAATTAGGTCTAATGGGTAGACCTAATGAGGGTTTAGGTTTGTCTTAAACCAAATGTGTAAGGAGGTTAATTAATTTTAATATGTCTTTAAACTTAATTAAAGGTTTGGTTTTGATTAATTAAGTCTAATATGTCCTTAAACTTAATTAAAAGGGTTTGATTTTGATTAGTTAAGTTTAATATGTCCTTAAACTTAAATAAAAATGTTGATTTTTGTATTAAACCTAATTTAGGTAAGGTTTAATGGGTTAAATAAGTTTAATATGTCCTTAAACTTAATTAAAGATTTGATTTTGGTTAATTGAATTTAATATGTCTTTAAACTTAATTAAAAATTTAATTTTTGTATTAAACCTAATTTAGGTAAGGTTTAATGGGTTAATTAAGTTTAATATGTCCTTAAACTTAATTAAAGAGTTTTGATTTTGGTTTAATATATCCTTAAACCTAATTAAGAGAGTTTACTTTTGGTTAATTAAGTTTAATATGTCCTTAAACTTAATTAAAGAGTTTTGATTTTGGTTGATTAAGTTTAATATGTCTTTAAACTTAATTAAGAGAGTTTAGTTTTGGTTAATTAAGTTTAATATGACCTTAAACATAATTAAAGAGTTTTGATTTTGGTTGATTAAGTTTAATATGTCTTTAAACTTAATTAAGAGAGTTTAGTTTTGGTTAATTAAGTTTAATATGTCTTTAAACCTAATTAAAATTTAATTTTTGTGTTTAAACCTAATTTAAGTAAGGTTTAATAAGTTAATTAAGCTTAATTTATCTTTAAACTAAATTAAAAGGTTTGATTTTGGTTAATTAAGTTTAATATGTTTTTAAACTTAATTAAAATTTAATTTTTATATTAAACCTAATTTAAGTAAGGTATAATGGGTTTAAATGTTATTTTAAATCTAGTTAAGTCTAATTTGGTCATTTTAGACTTAAGTGAAGTTTATCATTAGTCCATCATATGACTAGAACCATTTTCAAACTTAGATTGTTGATGAAAATAGAGTTAAATTTATAAAGGGTTATTTTTAGGATTAAAATTATTTAATTAATAAAGAATTTCAACCCTAAATTTCAAAATACCATTCAAAAAAATTTGTTTGACTTAGAAATAGTTTTCTTAGGGTTATTGTCTGTTGCCCTATCATTTCTAGTCATTTGCATTTTATCTTTCTCAATTTTCAATTTTTATAATTATTATTTGAAATAATTACAAAAAAACTTTAAAATTAAAGAAAAGTGTCTTAAACAAGTTTTCTATCTTTGGAAAAATTATGCAAGATCCCTATGAACATAAGGATAAATGCCTCAAAGTTTCATAATTTTTTGATTTATAAATAATTTTTAATAATTAAAATACTCCAGAGAGTATTTAATTAATTAAAAATTAAATACTAAGAACAAAATTATGATTTTGGTCTCATAATTTTCTCCTCTTCAAGAGCTTTCTAGAGGTAATTTTATTTTATTTTTATGACCTCTGGATCAAAAGATATGGATTTTTGAAGTTTTTAAGGTTTTAATGTATTTTTTATTAAATCCCGCCGCCAAACTCAGCGCCGTTCGACGCGTGTCCTCGTACGCGTCGAACGAGCGGGAGGATCCGCTGCGGGCAGCCGAACAGCGGATACCGCTGGGGGAAGATCAGTGTCGTTCGTTCCTAAAACGCCGGATCGGACGGCTGAGAAAAATCGGCCGAAACTTCGAATATTTTCGAACCATTAAACTTCAAACATCAATATCTCACTCATTTCTTGATGAAATTGATTGATTTTTTTTTAAAATGATCATCTAGATGAGAAGTATCCATCCATATGGTGATGATACACTTCTGGGCTAGTATAACACATGATATATCGAAAATACGAATTATTTTGTAAAGAAAAATTCCATACCTTTGCCAAAATCAAATCAAGCTAGATCAGACCTTATGGTTGCCCTCTAGGACTCCAATGGAAGGTTATTGCTGCAGCAATTTGATCTAGAAGTCAGGCTTAGGGGAGAATTTTGAAGAAGTACCTAATTTAGGCTGTTTTTGAAATTTGATCAAATAGGCTCAAATAGGCTCAATCTATGGCTTGGATTTAATCCTAATGGATTGTTAAGACTCTTAGGAAGAGTTATTATGTTGGGGGCCAGAGGATTTGGATAGCCTATGGGTCTCCCTAATTTTTTTCTCCTTTCTTTTCTAGGCTCGGGTATGGGCTCCTTTTATAGCTAAGGGGAGGCCATGGTTTATCTTAGGTTGTTCTAGGGGAGTAGTTATCTTCCCTATCAGTCCATTGGATTAAGAAATCGGCTGAGGATATGCATGGCTCCTTCTCCCTATGCTTTCCATGATGATTTCCTTTGCTTTGTCTCTCCCCCATTGGCTTATGTAAGAGGTGCATGGTGAGTTGCTTCTATCCATCTTAGGGAGCTTACACATCATCTCTTAAGCTTGGAAAATGGTGACACACAAGCTTATCCCTCATCATTCCTTCTAACCATGGTGAGGGGGGGGGGGTTCATGCATGGTTTTCCTTCCATTGGGTAGCTTGGGAGGTGGGAGATGAGGCCTCATGTTGGCCGACCACCTCATGACTAAATGAAGCCTAGGGTGAAGGAGGAAGAGACACCTCACCCCATGCATCATGATGGGTGTTAACCCATGGCTAAGTGGTTTTAAAGTGGGCTTAATTATGTGTTAATTAGCCTAACTAATTATGAGAAGGTTATGTGTCATTTCTTTTCTTTCTTAATTCCCATTTTAATTAATTATTTTATTAATTAAAATTGTTGGGAAATGTTTTATTAATCAATTTATTAATTGAAAATAATTTCAATTTAATTAATTGATTAATTTTATCAATTTTGTCATTTTATGATTTTAATTTAATTTTCATTTTAATTAATTATGTCATTTAATTAAAATATTGAAAATTAAATCATTAATCCTTTTAATTAATAAGAATAATTTTGAAATTAATTATTTGATTAATTTTGTTGTTTTTATTTCATTTTTATCTATTTTAATCAAAATAGATAGGTGTTGACCAATTTTGACTTCGGGTTGACCTAAGTTAGCTCAAATTGATCATTTTAATTTTAAAATGTCCAAGATTTGTGATTTCTTCATCGTGGGGTTTTAAATGTGTCATTGGGTGAAAGGGTTGACTTATGGGTCAACAAGGTCAGTCATTGGGTCGATTTGACCATTTTGACCTAAGTTGACTTTTTAGGTCAAAAGGTTGACCTATGGGGTCAACAGGGTTGGTCATTGAGTCTGGTTTGACCATTTTGACCAAAGTTATCATTTTTGGGTCAAAAGGTTGACCTATGGGGTCAACAGGGTTGGTCATTGGGTCAGATTTGATCATTTTGACCAAAGTTGACTTTTTAGGTCAAAAGGTTGACCTATGGGGTCAACAGGGTTGGTCATTGGGTCTGTTTGACCATTTTGACCAATGTTGACTTTTTAGGTCAAAAGGGTGACCTATGGGGTCAACAGGGTTGGTCATTAGGTCTGGTTTGACCATTTTGACCAAAGTTGACTTTTTAGATCATAAGGTTGACCTATGGGGTCAACAGGGTTGGTCACTGGGTCTGGTTTGACACTTTTGAGCAAAGTTAACTTTTTAGGTCAAAAGGTTGACCTATGGGGTCAACAGGGTTGGTCATTAGGTCTGGTTTGGCCAATTTGACCAAAGTTGTCATTTTTGGTCAAAAAGTTAACCTATGGGGTCAACAGGGTTGGTTATTGGGTCTATTTTGACCATTTTGACCAATGTTGACTTTTTAGGTCATAAGGTTGACTTATGGGGTCAACAGGGTTGGTCACTAGGTCTGGTTTGACCATTTTGACCAATGTTGACTTTTTAGGTCATAAGGTTGACCTATGAGGTCAACGGGTTGGTCACTAGGTCCGGTTTGACCATTTTGACCAATGTTGACTTTTTAGGTCATAAGGTTGACCTATGGGGTCAACAGAGTTGGTCATTATGTCTGGTTTGACCTTTTTGACTAATGTTGACTTTTAGGTCATAAGGTTGACCTATGGGGTCAACAGGGTTGGTCATTAGGTCTGGTTTGATCATTTTGACTAATGTTGACTTTTTAGGTCATAAGGTTGACCTATGGGGTCAATAGGGTTGGTCACTGAGTCTGGTTTGACCATTTTGACCAAAGTTGACTTTTTAGGTCATAAGGTTGACCTATGGGGTCAACAGAGTTGGTCATTAGGTATGGTTTGACCATTTTGACCAATGTTGACTTTTTAGGTCATAAGGTTGACCTATGGGGTCAACAGGGTTGGTCACTAGGTCTGGTCTGACCATTTTGACCAAAGTTGACTTTTAAGGTCATAAGGATATTGACTCATTGTAAAATGAGGTCAAAAAAAGGGCCACCAATATGTGTAGAATACCATATAAGTATTCTGCACATATAGGCGTTGACCGAAGTGGTCTAAGAGATGTCTCATAATGGTCAGGAAAGGAGGGGATGTCATATCGCTCCCAGAGGATGTCCGATGTCTTTTATGTCGGTTCTAAGAAGAGATTTTCTTCTTGTATTTGAAAAGAGATTTATTGGGAGGGAAAATGTATGTCATATTTCATTTCTTAAAATGTCGATGTCGATGTCGATATTTGGTTAGAGGAAAGTCATGACTTCCGTGTCAGGAAGGGACTTATATCCAATAACCGGAGAGAGAAAATAGATATCATTTTCTATTTTCCGAATGTCGTTGTCAAGATTTGGTTTGAGGAAAGCCGTGATTTCCACATCAGGAAAGGACTTATATCCAATAACCGAAGAGAGAAAATAGATGTCATTTTCTATTTTCCTCAAAATGTCGATGTCAAGATTTGGTTAAAGGAAAGTCGTAATTTCCGTGTCAGGAAAGAACTTATATCCAATAACCGAAGAGAGAAAATAGATGTCATTTTCTATTTTCCTCAAAATGTCGATGTCAAGATTTGATTAAAAGAAAGTCATAATTTCCGTGTCAGGAAAGAACTTATATCCAATAACTGAAGAGAGAAAATAGATGTCATTTTTTATTTTCCTCAAAAAGTCGATGTCAAGATTTGGTTAAAGGAAAGTCGTAATTTTCGTGTCAGGAAAGAACTTATATCCAATAACCGAAGAGAGAAAATAGATGTCATTTTCTATTTTCCTCAAAATGTCGATGTCAAGATTTGGTTAAAGGAAAGTCGTAATTTCCGTATCATGAAAGAACTTATATCCAATAACCGAAGAGAGAAAATGGATGTCATTTTCTATTTTTCTAAAAATGTCAATGTCAAGATTTGGTTAGAGGAAAGCCGTGATTTCCACATCAGGAAAGGACTTATATCCAATAACCGAAGAGAGAAAATAGATGTCATTTTCTATTTTCCTCAAAATGTCAATGTCAAGATTTGGTTAAAGGAAAGTCGTAATTTCCGTGTCAGGAAAGAACTTATATCCAATAACCGAAGAGAGAAAATAGATGTCATTTTCTATTTTCCTCAAAATGTCGATGTCAAGATTTGGTTAAAGGAAAGTCGTAATTTCCGTGTCAGGAAAGAACTTATATCCAATAACCGAAGAGAGAAAATAGATGTCATTTTCTATTTTCCTCAAAGTGTCAATGTCAAGATTTGGTTAACGGAAAGTCGTAATTTCCGTGTCAGGAAAGAACTTATATCCAATAACATAAGAGAGAAAATAGATGTCATTTTCTATTTTCCTCAAAATGTCAATGTCAAGATTTGGTTAAAGGAAAGTCGTAATTTTTGTGTCAGGAAAGAACTTATATCCAATAACCGAAGAGAGAAAATAGATGTCATTTTCTATTTTCCTCAAAATGTCGATGTCAAGATTTGGTTAAAGGAAAGTCGTAATTTCCGTGTCAGGAAAGAACTTATATCCAATAACCGAAGAGAGAAAATAGATGTCATTTTCTATTTTCCTCAAAGTGTCAATGTCAAGATTTGGTTAACGGAAAGTCGTAATTTCCGTGTTAGGAAAAAACTTATATCCAATAACATAAGAGAGAAAATAGATGTCATTTTCTATTTTCCTCAAAGTGTCAATGTCAAGATTTGGTTAGAGGAAAGCCGTGATTTCCACATCAGGAAAGGACTTATATCCAATAACCGAAAAGAGTAGCGAACTCATTAATATTTTTGGTGGAAATATCCGCTGGGGTTTTGACCTATATAGATTGAAAGATAATTCTTATGTTTAGTTATCACACGTTATTCATTTCATCATTAAAATTTATTTTATTATTTTTAGGACCTGTCGACATATCACAGACAAAGGGGGAACATTTTTCCAACATTTCATTTTATTTTCATAAAAAGGTCACCGACACATATTATCCCAAGCAAAAGCTAACGGTACATATATGTGTACATATCATATAGCGTGCTCGCAACAAACTACTCGATATTTTACATACCAATGCAGCTATCGATATATCACACATCGACAACTATAGATATATCACATGTCAAAAGTTCTTATATGTCATAACACAGCCTCTGGATATTTATCGATCGTCCATAAACGTCCTACACTCCAAAACATTATTTATCAAACATGTTTCAGGTGTTTAGACATTTATGGGGTTATGGTAATTCCAAAGGTTGTAGATTATCCAGTTCTGGTATAGCTTTATATCCGACAGGTCGTTTGTCGGGCTTCATCCGTCGCAAGGTAATTGAGATGCGTGGCTTGTTGACACTGGGTATGCAGTGTTTTACAAAATCTGCACCATTCCCTTGAAACAGGAGAACTGATCCTCGAGTTAAAAGAATACGACATGTACCTTCAAACTCTCCGAGTCCCAAGATTTGTATCTCCCTTCCAAACACAATGTATCACGGTTCAGGAGTGACACGGTGCAAAACGGTCTCTCAAAATCATGGTCGTCAATGTGAGGAGGGATACAGTCTCCTTTATCATATATATTGATAATGCAACTGTCAGGAATACAGTCTGTAGGTAAAATTCCCCAAGTGACAAGTCGTTTGATAACTTGGATTATCACAGTGGGTAAAGGATCAACTTGTTCGTGTCGTAAAATTCCAGGAAGATTTCCTTCTCTGTCCTCGCATAATTGTAGCAAGCATCCATAATGTAGGGTTTGTCTACCCTTGCCACGAATCCATTTATTAGGTTCAAAATAGGTTCTCCTCTCGAAGGAGTCCAACTTCTACCCCGATTTTGGGCTTTTATAATGTGATCAATGATATAGCTATTGTTCAGCTTCATCAAATATTCTGATAAATAATTTAAGGCCATCCAGAATATTTATTGACCTTTTATTCATGTGTTTGTATTGTTCAAAAGTTCTCCACTCGATAGAGCGAATTCGTCGCACCTCTTCCCTTGAGTGACTTTTTTCATCAACCTTTTTATCTGACACCTTCAAACTCTGAGCATGTGAGGTGATAACTGCTTTTCCATTTTCATTTTTCTTTACAGGGTCTAGATCTGTCTTTTTTGAGGCAGAGTTTATTTCCTCAAATGGAGTGTTAATAGTTTGTGATTTTGATTGAATAATATCCTCCATGTTTTGTCTTTCCTGTAATTGTTTTTGTCGTTTCAGTCGTTTATTATGATTTCGTCTTTGTGATCTAGTAAGCCTGTCGCCATATTTTTTGTACCCGATGTGGATGCTCCTTGTACTGAAGTAGTCATGAATTCTCCCTCATCTGAGCTATCACTGATTGTGAAGTCATATTCTTTGGGTTATCGGAGTTTGAATTCTATCAAAGGTGTTTGCAGATTAACTTCACTGTGATTCACCAGATAAAGTAACGATCCATGATATATGGATTCAACCTGCAACAGGTCAAAGTTGAAATGAATTCTGGTTCCCTCGTCCATGTGTCGACGGTCCAAGGCGAAAGTCATATTATTTTGAAACGAGAAAAATAGTCTGCCTTCAGACATTTTTCCTGAAAAATAATAAGACACAATGACATTTTAGCCTTTTAAACATTTGTTCAGCAAATGAACAAATGTCAAAGAAAAATCAAAGATGATTTTGGAAAGAATAATTTATTGTCCCAGTTTATAAATAAATCGTTATTTATTTTTATTTTTATGTTGCATAGTATTTCTTTAGAAAACGTCCATCGATTGGAGGCGGGATTCTTTCTCCTCGACAATCCACCGAGTTGGTAGGATCCTCCCGAATATGTCTTTTCAATTACATATGGGCCCTCCCATATTGGTTCAAATTTACCACCTATCTTTCGATGAGCTAGTATAGGTCTTCGAAGAACTAAAACTAATTCACTGATTCGAAAGGTTCTGGGGTGAACTAATTTGTTGTGAGCTCGTATCATTTTTGCTTGATATAGTTCGAGATTTTGTTGGGCTTTTAGACGTTTGCCTTCCAAACTTTCAAGTTCTTCAAGTCGTAGTCTAGCATTTTCTTCTTCAGTTATTTTGTTTGCTATCACAATTCTGAGAGAAGTAATTTGGACTTCGAGAGGCAAAATGGCTTCAGAACCATATACCAAAGCAAATGGTGTAGACCGTGTTGGAGTTCGGTATGTAGTTCTATAAGCCCATAAAGCTTCTATTAGTCGTTCATGCCACTGTCTCGGGTTATTACTCAATGTCTTTTTCAAGATTTGAACCAATGTTTTATTGAAAGCTTCGACTTAATCCATCGGGCTTAGGGTAATAGATTGTGGAATATCTCCAGTCAATCCCATGTCTCTGGATAAAGTGATTCATTTTTGTGTTTTGAAGGCCAATCCATTGTTTGATATGACTCTTCGAGGAATCCCAAATCTATAAACGATATGTGTTTTAAAGAAATGGAAGACTTGCTCTGCCTTGACTTCTCGAAGGGGTATTGCTTCTGCCCATTTAGAAAAATAATCAGTAGCTGCCAGAATAAATTTATGGCCCTTGGAAGATGGAGGATCTATAGGGCCCACTATGTCAGTAGCCTAACATTCAAATGGCCATGATGCCATGGTCGGATGTAGGACATTTGGAGGTTGATGTAAAACTACTCCATGTATTTGACATTTATGACATTTCTTTGCAATGTTAAGACAATCGGTCATCATTGTTGGCCAATAATAACCCATTATTTTTATTTTCATTTTCATTTCGAGCCCAGATTGATGTGCACCACATAAAACTGAATGAACTTCTTTAATAATCTCTCGAGCTTCAATTTGGTTTAAACATCTTAACCACATTTGATCAAAAGATCGTTTGTAAAGGACGTCATTTATTAGAGCATATGATAATGCTCTTTGTTTAATTTGGTTGGCAATAGAACTGTTTTCAGGCAATTTTCTAGTTTGTAAATATTGGATGATTGGTTGTCGCCAATCATTCTTCTCGTCACTTATTGTCATTGTCATATTTTCACCGATTTTATGCAAATTATCCATGTCAATTTGAGAAAGAGCTTGTCGTCCTTTTATAGAGATCGGTATGTCATCTTCTTCTGGACAAACAAATTCCTTTGCAAGTTTTGCCAAAGGGTCTGCTAGAGAATTGTCTCGTCTTGGAATTAAGAAGAATGTTACATCAGGAATTTGTTGAAGCAGTTTCAGATTGTAACGAGAATACTGTTCGAGTCTAGGTTTCAAAGTCTTGTATTTACCAGCGATTTGATTGATAATCAACTGGGAATCCCCGTAGATATCAATATTTTTAATTTCCATTAATATTGTCAATTCTAGACCGGTTATGAGCGCTTCATATTCGGCTTCATTATTCGTGCAAGGTTCAGTCAAATGATAGGAAAAAGGCATCATTGTTTTGTCGGGAGTAATGAAAATTAATCCTACTCCAAGCTTTGCTCAGTATGATTGTCTGTTTGTCTTTGTCTTTCCATGCAGATGATGCTCCGTCAAAATAGAGTTCCCATCGTTGTACATTGAAACTTTTTATTTCTGATATTTGTTCATCAGGTAAATCGTCATTAAGAGGTGATCCAGTTGGAATTAGATGCGCTGCTAAGAAATCTGCCAGGATTTGTCCTTTGACAGCACGTAACGACACAAATGTTATATCAAATTGGAGTAAGATCATTGCCCATCTTGCTAATCTCCCAGAAAGTGTTGGTCGTGTTATTAAATATTGTAATGGGATAACTCTTGAAATAAGAGTTACCTTATGGGAAAGCATATAATGCCTTAGTTTTTGAACTGCGAAGATCAAGGCTAAACAATGCTTTTCAATTGTCGGATATTTTATTTCCGTTGGAACTAAACAACGACTCAAATAGTATAACACATTCTCTTTTCCTTCATCATTTACTTGTGCTAGTAAAGCTCCAAGTGAATTGTCCAATGCCACGGTGTAAAGGATTAAATGTCTTCCTAATACAAAGTGCTAAGACGAGAGGGGTTGTCGGATATTGTTTAATGTCTTCGAAGGCATGCTGACATTTTTCATCCCACACAAATTTGTCATCCTTTCTAGTAAGGGCAGTAAGGGGTTGACATCTACCCGATATATTGGAAATGAAACGTCGTATATATGCTAATTTTTTTTGAAAGGATCTCAATTGAGTTAGATTTTTAGGAGGAGGCATATTTAGGATAGCTTCAATTTTGAGAGGATCAATTTCTATCCCACGATGTCGAACTACAAATCCTAAAAATTTTCCTGAAGTGACACCAAAGGCGAACTTTAAAGGGTTCATTTTAAGATTATATCGTCGTAGTCGTTCAAAGAAAATTCTCAAATCGTATATATGATCGTCTTTTTGTTTACTATTGACAACCAGATCGTCGACATAACATTCGACTTGATTATGTATTAGTTCATCAAAAATTCGTGTCATGGCTCTTTGATAGGTTGCACCAGCATTTTTTAGTCCAAATGGCATAACCTTATAACAATATATGCCCATGGGTTTTCAGAAAGCTGTATTTACTTCATCTTCCGAAAATATTTTTATTTGGTTATATCCTGATGATCCATCCATGAAAGAAAATATTGCATGTTTTGATGCAATATCAACCATTAATTCAGGACTTGGTAAAGGAAATTCATCTTTTAGACATGCTTTGTTCAAGTCCCTGTAGTCTATGCAGACTCTTATTTGTCCATTTTTCTTTTTATCTGACACCACATTGGCTAGCCATGTTGGATAATTTTCTTCTCGTATGAAGTCAGCCTCTATCAATTTTTTGACTTCCGCAATGACTTGTTGCTCTATTTCAACACGCATCCTTCTTGGAGCTTGTTTAACAGTGTTTATGATTTGGTCTATCCCGAGTTTATGGGCTGCGACTTCTGGAGATAAACCAGGCATTTCGTCATAAGTCTAAGCAAAACAGTCTTTATATTCCATCAACAATTGAGTTATGTCATTTACTTCCTCATCATTAAGGAATGAACTAATAAAAGTCGGTTTTGGATTTTCATTAGTTCCTAAATTTATTTCTTTTAGTTCATCAATTGTCGATTTAATTTCTTCTTCCAATTCCGGGGGAGCATTTTCAATTGGAAGATCAGGCAATGATTCAGAATCACATTCTTCTGTGACAGTAAAAAAAAATTCTGTATCATGTAATGGTCCCAAAGTTCCAAATCCAACACCTTCTTTAGAGTTAGAATTTCTTTTATTATCATTCCACATTTGTTCAATGAAATACAGTTGTTTTAAAGACCATTGTTTGAGCATTAAACTATTTTGAATGAATTTTCATGCCCAAGG
The DNA here is from genome assembly GCA_022702705.1 of Papilionanthe hookeriana x Papilionanthe teres. Lineage (NCBI taxonomy): Eukaryota > Viridiplantae > Streptophyta > Magnoliopsida > Asparagales > Orchidaceae > Papilionanthe > Papilionanthe hookeriana x Papilionanthe teres. The sequence goes on along the minus strand of JAKZJZ010000028.1, from coordinate 636,418 downwards.
AGAATACAACTCAAAAGGAATTTTCATTGATTGCGGAAGATTTTCATCTTCTATTTTTACATCATCTTTAGTACAAGAAGAAGTAGAGCCAAGTCTAAACTTAATTGGATTTTTGTCATCATTATATACTTCTTTGACTATTAGATTCTCAATCTTAGCAGTGGAGATTGGAGTTAGAGTCATAGAATGTATATAATGATTGATTTTGTCATACATAGATTCAAATTGTTTCTCTTTATCTTCTTCTTCTAGAGATATTTTGAATTGGGGTTCCTTCAAAACCATGGATGTTGTTTCTTCTTCAGAGTCTAGGTGGATTTTGAACTTAAGTGGTTTCTTCATTGTGACAATTGGATCTTCTCTCCCTCGTCCTCGTCCTCTGCCTCGACCTCGAGTGCGAGTCTGACGGAAATTAGTTCCTCTTGTATTTATTGAAGAAAAATCATTTTCATTTATTTTCTTTTCTTTGTTATTTTCTTCCATATTTACTGTTGTCTCTTTGGAAGATATTGTTTTATTTATAGGAGCATAATATGCTGCATCTTCATGAATACCGATTTCATGGATTGAAAACGGTTGCAGATCTCCTATAATACGAAATTCTTGTCCTTTTCGTAAATATTTGATACATTTTGTAATGAAGAGGGTACCATTTTATATTCAAGGAGCCATGGTCTTCCAAGTAAGGCATTAAAAGAGGTGTCTGAATCAATAATATGAAATTTTGCTGTTGTTGCCAAGTCGTCTATTTTTAAGAGTAATGTTATTGATCCAAGGGTCCGTTCTCCTTGCTGATTGAATCCTCGTAACATCATCGTATCCCTTGATAATTTAGAGGCATCAATGTCTAAGTATGCAAGAGTTTTCAAATTCATAATGTTAATTGAAGCACCTGGGTCAATAAGAACTCTCGAAAGTATCGTGTCATTGGTATTTACTGTAATATATAGTGGACGATTGTGTTCAGTTGTTCTGAGCAACAAGTCACTGTCAGAGAAGGTAATCTTTGTTGATTCCTCTAACGAGTAAGTTTCGTTTTGGGTAGTACTAGCAAGTTGAGTTAAGCAAATGTCAGGGTTCGAAAGGGCCTTTATTAATGATTCTCTCATTTCTTTGGAAAGTATGTGAGCGTCATAGATGCTTAATTTTGCAGGAAATTTTCTCAAATGGGCCAGTATATTATAATCCACCTTATTGTGAAAATCATCCTTATTTCCTTCTGAAGTTTGGGGATATATTGGAGGAATGATCTTATCTGGTGTAATTATTTGTTTTTCTTTTTCTTGTGGAGTTATCCTAGGAGGTAAGATTTTTCCACTTCTCAAGTTAATTTCAACTATTTCTTCAAGTTGATTATCCAATTCATTCGTTTCTGAATCCGAGGACTCCAATCCTATAGAAATCAGAATTCCTTGTAATTGAAGCGTAGCAATGTCATTTTCATTTTTTTCGTTGTCAGATTTCTCATTTTCATTTTCATTTTTCTGGTTGTCTTTAGCTTGATCATATACGATTTGAGTATTGTCTATAGGGTTAGAATTCAAATGGTCACTCTCAGAAGCATCATCCAGAATAGACAAAATGTACGCAAAACTAGGATTGTTATTATTCATGGTAAAAAGGAAGTCATACAAAGTTATCGGCTTGAGGATTTTTTGTCCTTCGGCCGATATAACTATCCTAGTACAAGAGTGAAATGTACTAGAAGGTACAAAAGGAGTTGCATCCCCTATATCTGGAAGACCTCTAATCTTTTTCATTTTCTTGATTTTCTTTTTCTTTTCTTTCTTGGGAGATTTTGTAATTTGGTATTTAGCGAAAATCTCTTCAGAAATGCTATCCTTGTTTTTAGGATTAAGTTCCTCTATCGAAATCATATTGACTGATCACTTTTCAGGTTCTTTCAAGTATTCTTTCGAGATGACTATATTTCCATCTTTGAAATTATGCTCTAACCAGTCTTTGAAGACAAAACATTCTTCAATTTTATGTCTGAGCATCCTGTGATAAGGGCAATAATTAGGATTGTCCTTCATGTCAAATTCTACTGGCCTTTTAGCTTCTGGTAGCTTAAATTCAGGTATTTTAAATAAGCTACGAAATATTTTGCTAACGGCTTCTATTTTAAATGAATATACTTTATTCATTCTCTCAGCCATTGTTTTATTTTCAGTTGATACTGGGATTGATTGTTGAAGTTGTAATTGAGGTGACGTCTGTGATGTCGAAGGATTTTGTCGTTGCTTCTTTTGCTCCGGTTGGATTTGCATCACCCGTTTGCCTTTTTCTGCAATATTCCTAGGTTTCTTTTCAAAAGTTTTGATAGTTTTTCTCTTTTTAGTTTTCTCCATTACACTCATCTGCTTAACCTCTTCCTGAAGATTGGCAGCTTTACTGAGTAATTTGTCAAATGTTTTTATCGTAAATCCTTTAAGCATAAATTCTATAGGACCATGGATATTTTTGAGCAGTATTCCAATAGCACGCTGTTCTTGTAACTGTGGCTCACATTTCATGCTGAGATTTCTCCAGCGTAAAATATAATCTACCAAGGTTTCTCCTGGTTTTTGTTTCTCTACCACCAAATCGCCAACAGTGGTATGATGTTGTGCTCTTGCAAAGCGTTGAATAAAAACACTTTCAAGCTCTACAAAGGTTTTGGCAGATCCGTTGGGAAGTTCTGCATACTAGTCGAAAGCAACTCCCGTGAGACTATTAACAAATTGTCGAAATAGGAGAGCATCATTTCCTCCAGCATTACAGCAGCTTGCTCTAAATTGTGCCAGATGTTGCCGGGGATTTCCCGTCCCATCAAACATTTTAAAGACAAGAGGAACAAAACCTTTAGGATATCGAACATAATCAAATTCCTCTGGGTATGGCCTACCTTTTGGAGTTAATGCTCCAGCTTTTGCTTGAACCATTGTTTCTTTAATCTTCTGTTCCACTATTTTTGTAATATCCTTTTCTAGAGTTTCGTTATGAGGAGAATTCTTTCTCTTTCGAGTGCTTTCCTCGACATCCATTGGTTCTTCTCTGCTTTCAAGGATGTGAATAGCCTCCGGTCTAATGATTTCAATAGTTGGAGAAGGGTTCGTTGGTGGTTTTTGCAAAGTTGCTACCAATTCTTCCATTTTTTTGTTCAAGACGACTTATTTGTTCATCTCGTTGTCGTATCACCTCTCGCAATTCATTTGTTGCATCTTCTTCAATCGATTCACGTGCTAAGGAAGTAGATCGGGTTTCTACCATATTAACACTGGCAACATTCTCATTGGAACTGTAGAAGTATTTTTCCTTTCTTGTCTTGAAAGTTGTTTAATATCTTCTTTTAATTTCTTTAATCTCTCTTGAAATGATTTTTTAGAATGTTTTCTGTAAATCTCTTCTTATGAACTATTTGCAGGAGTGTTGGTGGTGTCAGAATTTCTTTCAGATGATTTTCGCCTCCATACATTATTTTTAAGTATAGGGCGAGAACTCTCAGGTGGTGTAACATATCCGGTATAAGGACAATTTGCTTTTTGTAGCATCTGGACCAAGTCCGTCATTTTAGCAGTTGTATCTTCTGCTCCTGATATGAATTTGTCATATCGAGTTTTGTCATTGGTGACCATTACATCTTTTATTATAGGGCCCAATCGAAATTTTACTGACACTCGAACACAATGTTTTTCAGTTGGAAATTGATAATCAGTTTCTTGATAATCAGAATTTTCCATTGCTAAAGTTCTCCTTTTCATGGTGTTGGAGACTGCACAACCCATTTTATCTAATAACTTAGATAGTGAACATTTTTCTTTTCGTGCTAATCTCTTAAACACTGAATGTACAGCACGAAATGGAGGAGATCTTTTAGGTTGAAAGGAATTGTCAGTGTATTCAACAGGAATTGGAATATATTGATTTTTCCTCTAAAAAGGAAGGATTTCCAAAAATATTCTGTTGAAATTCAGGTGTTTCAAAATTGTCATTTTCATTCCATCTTTTCTTTCTTTTAAATGAAGGAGTTTTATGAATGTTCCTTAAGAAGATCCGATTTCATACATAGATGATGGTGGAACATCATCTTCCTCGTAAACTTGTTTTACTTTCTTATCACTCTGTCTTTTCATTTCTTTAAGGATATAAGGTTCTTCAGGTGTATATTCAGGTAAATTGTTTGTAAAATCCAGAAATTCTTCATAAGGTTGCAAGTCAAATTCTTGAAAAGATTGAGAATCAGTTTGATATGGATTATCTAATATGAATTCCGTTTCACTAAATATTCCATAATCATTGTGATAAAAGGGAGGATTTTCCTCTATTGGTATGTCAAATTCTTGAAAGTAAGAAATGATTGAATTTGGAGAATCCATTGCGATTTTTTTGAAATTTCAAGAAAAACGAATATTATCGACTTATTTATAAAATGGGAACTTTTATTTTCAAAATTTTGAAATGAAAACAAATGATAACAAAAGATGAAAAGAAAGATTTTCCCCAGCGGAGTCTCCACAAAATCTCTTGTCGGCGATGTGGGCGGAAAGAGATTGGGTTTGGATGTCAATGTCAAGGAGTCGCCATCTAATATTAGTCTAGTTTTATTCCTATAAATCCTATGAAGGATTTAGAGAATTTTTAGGACTAATAATAGAAAAATGATGTTTATGATAATTCTTATATGAGGATATTCTAGAATAACATATTCTAGAATTTTCATATTAAAAAGATCATGGTAAACCAGAGATTTCTATTTCGGGTTCTTTTAGATCTCCTATAGAAGCAAGCTTCTATAGTTAATTACATCTTAAACAATTTTCAATTGTTTAAGAAAACTTCTGATGAATGTTAATCATTTGTTTTCTAAAAAGATTTTATTTTTAAGGAGAGATGTACCCACTATCTCTCCCGAATGTTGTTATATCATGTTATTGAATACTTTAGGTATTATGTCTAACCTAAAGGTTCTGGTTTTATTTTTGTTGTCAATGTCGTTATTTTGTTGAAAAGTTTCAGGTTATATGTCTAACCTAAAAGTTTTGGTTTTGTTTTTGTTGTCAATGTTGTTGTTTTGTTGAAAAGTTTCAGGTTATATATCTAACCTAAAAGTTTTGGTTTTGTTTTTGTTGTCAATGTCGTTGTTTTTGTTGAAAAGTTTTAGATTATATGTCTAACCTAAAAGTTTTGGTTTCATTTTTGTTCGCCTAGAATGTCGTCCTGCAAAACAGAGTTAGTACACCCTATAACATGTAAAAAAAATCTAAGCGAAATTTCTTGTTTTCACCCTGCAAAGAAAACATTGTCAGAAATTATGTCACAGAATATTTGGATATATGTTGGATGTCCATTTATGTCAAATTATTTTGCAATGTCAATTTTATATTGGTTATGTTGTTTCATTTTTGAAATGTCAAATTTTTGTTGATTATGTCAGTTTTGGTTTGAAATGTTGAATTTATATCTTGAATTTAAGTTTAAACTTAAATCCTGAATTAACTTGAGTTCATGTCTATCTGAACTTTAAGTTAAAAAGTTTCGAAATTAGATTCAATATTGATTGAATTAACTTAGGTTCATGTCTGGTTGAACCTAAGTTAGATTCAATGTTGATTAAATCTATTTAACTTGAGTTCATGTCTGTCTGAACTTTAAGTTAAAAGGTTTGAAATTAGATTCAATATTGATTGAATTAACTTGGGTTCATGTCTGGTTGAACCTAAGTTAGATTCAATGTTGATTGAATCTATTTAACTTGAGTTCATTGTCGGCATATTTCTAGGTTTGTGTGTTGTATTTTGAAAAGGGGTCGCCTAACAGAAATTGTCGGTGAATTTTAGATTTTAAATTTAATTTAAATATATATAATTTAGAAAGTAGTATTTGATTTTGAAAATAATTTTAAATTTGAAAATTTTAAGATATGAAATCAAACCGATCTCACATCCCAAATAGTTTATATAAACGAGCACCACACCACAAACTGTATATCTATCCCGGAGAATAGACACACTGCTTGATGATAGGGCTCGATTAAATAAACTAGAGGATTTGTGACATCCATTTAGTTTGCGAACCAATTTTATAAGCCGACAAGTTCCCCTGCTTAATATAAAGGAATTAAGCAGGGTTAATATTACATGGGTTCTTAAAGTTCCATATAAGGGCAATCCCCTATAGTTAATTACATCTTAAATGACAGGAATCATTTAAGAAAACTCTCGATAATGATTAGTGGTTTTGTTCTCAAGAATTTCAAAGTTTAAGGTTTTCAAAGGATTGGAATTTGGAATTTTCAATAGGGAATGTATCAAATTTGGAACAATTTATTTTAAGAGTCGAAAGGAAGAGAAGTAGGAGAAGTTGAGGATCCAAGAAGAATTTTGGCAACTTCCCAAACTATCTTGTTGTTTGGCTTCAATTTAGGAGTTTATTTAATGTTTCAATCCTGCCAATTTTAATTAATTAGGACTTATATTTGCATGACGCAGTCATGCAAATAGCCTCAAAGATGTGAGGGTTTATGTCGTACCAAACAACTACCTCGGAGTCCTAAGACCAGTTAGGGCTTAATTTACATGACATGATCATGCAAATGCCTAACGAAGAGTTGAGGATTTATGTTGCACTAGGCAAACTACCTCGAAGTCCTATGGCTTTGTTATTTAACTCTAAGAAAGGTTTTGCTTGAAGTAGATCCGAGTTTTCTCGATGACGATGGCCGTGTCTTGCCCACTGTGCTCCAAGCTCCTTGTTGTTGTAGAGGTTTAGTTTTAGAAGTCATAAATCAGGAGATGAGAGAAGTGTTTTGGTTTAGAGAAGATCTTAAAATCCAAGTGTTTTTAATACTTTAATTAAAACAAATCTTAAAGTTGTTTAAACAGAACCGATTAAGATCCCACGGTTCTGTCATCCCGGCACCGTTATTTTCATTGAACTCAGTTAGTCCAGATGAATTTGCTAAACTCAACTGATGAGTTCCACACTTTTATTTAGACTGTGGGAAATCCCGTTAGCAACACGTGGGTTACATCATCCGAGGTATTCCCGATCATTCAACGAGACGTTTTAATTTAGTTATAATTGTAGTTTTGTTGTTCTGTTTGTGATTAAATTTTGAGTTGTTTTATATTTTGGAATGTTGTGGCGGTGAATTTTATCTTGCAATGACTTTTTAATTTAGTTTTGTTTTCAGTTCAGGGACTATCCTAAAGGTTTTGGTTTTCATACAACAGTCTTGTTTATCATGTAAGAAAAAGTAAAGTACAGTGCATGTAAGTAAATTGCAATAAAATAAAAGCGTACCTGGTGGGTCTTCCCGTCATCCCAAGCTGCACTTAAAACACATGTTAAGGCATTTAAATATTTTGCAAGAAATACTCAGGTAATGCTAAGGAAAGGGTTTTGGTTGTCTACCAAATTCCTAATCCTATAACTAGTCATCTCCTATGACGTCTAGGTTCTTGGTTTGGTTTAAGGATGATTTTCTTCATCAAAGAACAACTAGATTCAATTGTTCTTCTAAAACATCCCGTCATATTGAGGAAGTGCTTAGGGCGAGTCCTAAACATCTTTTCGATATTTGCAGGATTGTTTTGAGTCCAAGTAAATTTAGTTGCACAAGTGAATTAATCATCCAGGGGTTTAAGTTTTGTTCTCTTGCTCAGTGAACTAGGACATTTGAATGTCCTATAAGTGAAGTAACACTTCACTTGATACTTCATTTAAGAGTTATAATAATAAGAGCTTTAAAAAGGGAAAAACAACTTATTAAGTATTTTAATGATTTAAACTTAATGATTTAATTTTAATTTTGACTTAATTATAAAAAAAAGTTTATGTTTGGAATAGTGTTCAAGTCATTTTTTTTAGATTTAATTTAAATCTTTAGGTTTTAAATGATGTTATATCTTAGATTTAACCTTTATGTTTTAAACCTACTTTAAGTGTTTGGTTTAACTCTTAATGATTTCATTTAGGTGTGTTGTTAAATGATTTTAATTCAATTTAATTTTAATTTAATTTAAGTTTAATTTAATTTAATTTAATTTAATTTGATTTGATTTGATTTGATTTAATTTAATTTGGTTTAATTTAATTTAATTTAAGTTAAATTTAAATTTAATTTCATTTAATTTAATTTTAATTTAATTTTAATTCACCTTAATTTTATTTAATTTATTTTGATTTAATTTTAATTTTATCTTAATATATTAAATATGATTTAATTTAATTATTAAGGTGTTAACTTAATTTAGATTTTGATTTAATTTAATCTCAACATCTTAAATTTAATTTAATTTAATTGTTAAATTTTTTAGCATTTTAAATTTTAAGTTAGGATTGTCCTTTTAGTTAAGAATTAAATATTATTGAAGTGATTAATTTAGGGATTCATAAATTAAAGAATAAATATCCTCTTAATAATATCCCTACTATAATAATTCCAGTTTCTATTACTCTTCCAAAATTTCAATTAATTAATTAATTAAAGTTTTATTTTAATTATATTTGAAATGGTTAGTATGTTTCTACCCTCAATCACTTAAGTTTCAATCATCCAAAATCAACTTAAAATCAAATATTTTACCCTCCCCTTTTTGATTAATCCTAAAATTTTAATTAAGGGTTGAAATTTTTTAATTACCCTTTTGCCCTTCAAGCTTAATAATTTTATAACTCACTAAACTAAGCTCAAATGAACTTGAAATTTTTATGTAACCTCACTCACATGTCAATTAAGACATTAGAGGAGAAAATGTGGTTTTTCTGTATTATTTATGTAATTATTTCTAATGGAAAATAGGGGGTTTTCAAGGAAAATTCAATAACATGACCAAGGAAATGTTTCTATCCTTAAGAAAATTATGAGATGTTCCTAATGACCAGATGAGCACTTGAACCAATTTTAGTGATTTTTTTGAATTATATTTTATTTATTAGAATTATTTTGAGTTTTGGAGTATTAATTAATTTAAAAAAGAAATAAAAGTTCAAAAATGGATTTTATATTTTTTAAAAATCTCTCTGACCTCAGGGAAATCAGAGAACCAAATTTTATGTGTTTCTGATTTTTCTTTGATTTACTAGAATTATTTTAGTGGAAATGTCAAAGAAAATCATTTTTTTAATTCAAAAATTGTTTTAAGCCTTTAAAATTCAATATCTTACCCTAGAGACTTAGGAAAAATACTTGGTTTGTTCTTAGGTGATTAGAATTCAAAATGTGTCATTTTGGTAATTTTTAATATTTTTATGATTTTTGTTATTTTTTAATTATTAAAGATATTAAAATAATGATAAAAATCAACTTTTTTAGAAAATTATAATTTTAATTTTCCTAAGTTCCTCTAATGTCAGAGAAGCCCCAAAACCATTTTTGTGAATGTTTAAAAAGTATTTTGTGAGTTATGAATTTTTAAAGTTTAAATTTGGTTATGTGACTTAATTAATCTATTTAGTGGGGTTAAATATTTCCAATTGATTTCAAATTTTTATGTGATATTCCTCTAATCCTAAAGATTAGTGGAGAATTGTTTTCAAGTTAATTTGATGTGTAATTAACCCTAATTAATTAAACTTCAATTTTGGGTGTTTAGGCCAATTAGGGTTGTTCCATGTGAATTAACTCAAAACCTATTTTTCCTAGGTTCCTTTGGTCATAAAAAACATCACCAAATTTTCCTAGAATTTATTTCTTAGCATGCTAATTATTGGAATTAAAATACTCAAAATAGTAACATGAACTTGGAAAATCAATAACTTCTCATAGGGATGGCCTCTGACCTTGGAAAATTCAGGGAATGTTCCCAAGTTTAGGGGCTTCAAAAGCCCCATGGTCTCATGACATGGTAAATTGCCCATGAAAATGAAGAATTAAAATAATGCAGAGAGTAAATAAATCATTAAAAATAAAATACTTGATGAAATGACTTGATTTCTTTTCCACATTATTCTCCTTCATTCACTGAGCAAGATGGTATTTTTATTTTATTTTTGTGATTTTTCTATGCAAAGATATGGATTTTTGATGTTCTGGTAATTAAATAAATAGAAAATAGCCCTAATTTTCTACTTATCCTCGCGGTGCCACGCCATCCTCTGCAGCTCCGAAAGGCCACGCGGTGCGCTTTGATTCGGCGCCGCCATCTGAGTCAGCGCTGCGGGGGCCTGCCATTCATGTATCATCTCCCGGTCCAACGCCATCTCAGCTGTTCGTCCAATACACGCGCGAATGGACAACATCCGTTAATCGTCTCCGATCGACTTCACCCGAGAGCCGTGCATCTTCCAGGCTTGATATCTCTCTCGATTCTTAACCGATTTCTACGTTCTTATACTCTATGGATTTGTCTTGAAGAGACGAACATATCCATATGGTTTATGTGGCATGAAATTAACCCAATCAAAATAAAGAATGTTTAGAAGCTTGGGAAGAAGAGAGAGCTCATACCTTTGCTCAGAGAAGTGTGGCTTCGATCTGAGAGTTGTGTCACCTTCGATTGAACCTAAGCAAGCTCCAGATGAAGTCTCTAGCCCTGGGGAATTGCCTGGACTCGATTTCTACCGGACCCGATTTCAACCTTTGGAGGCTAGAACAAATGGGTGGCCTGGAGAGGGGGCTTTCACTGGGGAACTCCTTCTCTTGGTCTTATGCAGGTGTGGGTGAGTTTAATTTGATTTCGATGGAGGATTTGAGAGTGTCCTGTTCTAGCCTGAGAATTGAGCTCCAAAATTGAGCTCAATCAGTGGGAGTTAGGGTAGGAGAAGAGTGGGGATGGATTGCTCTTGGCTAGGGGAAGCTTTGTGAGGAGTTTGGAGGGATTCTGTGAAGGTTTGGTTCAGCCAACCTTTTGGCCGAGAGGGGTTAGCTGGCTTAAATAGCCATGGCCATGGCTTCCCAGGGGGAGTTAGGGCTTGGATCAACTGCTCAGGGCAACGAAAGAACAGCTGCAATGGTCATTGGGCAGCTCAGCAGGTGGGAATTCCAAAATTTAGCTCATCCCAAGGTTTCGGCCATGGCATTTTTCGGCGACTGTGGTGGTTGGCAGGCCAGGGTCAGGTCAACCTCAGGCTCAGGGAAGTCAGGGCTTGATTCCTGTGGGTTCAATTGAGTTTTGCCAAGTGTAAAGGGGCTGGATCAAAGTGGCATGGAGGAGTTCCATTTTGGCTTGATTTGGTCCAATCCATGGTTTTGGGTTTGGTTCATCTCCCCATGACCTGATTTTGGGCTGAGGAGGTCAGGTGGGTCAGGCTCACATGTGTGGTGAAGTCCACATCAATTTTGTTTAAGTTAATTTTGGGTTAGGGTGAGACATTAAAAGGGCTAAAAAGGTTTAGTGAGAGCTTAGAAAAGGCCCCCCTCCCCTTGCCATTAATAGCTTGGTGAAAAGTCAAACCACCCATGGCTTCATTGGGGTTATACATGGCTTCATGGCTCACATTTGGCTTAACAAGAGTTTGGTCAATTTTCATGGAAAAGTGTTTTAGGAATTTTTGGAAATTTTGGGGTTATTTGTTGGGATTTGGCATAATACCATTTTGCTTTGATTTTCATGATGGATTTAACACTTAGGGAGTGATATTAATTGAGTGAGGATGAGATGAGATTGTAATGTGGGCTTTAGGATGGGTTTGTGCTTTTAAAATTTGGTAAAGGTGGGCTTTAAAAATGGTTTAAGGGAAAGGGCTTTTATGTTTCAAAATGGGCTTTTAGATGAAAAATTTTTCGAAGGGCCATGCTAAATAAATGTTGGGTTTGGTTTAGGGATGTGTCATGAGTGATTTGAGACAAATTTGAGGTGATTTGGAATTGAATTGAGTCTAATTTGGGTCCCCTTGGTGATAGGGTCAAAATAGATCAAAATGGGCTAACTTGGGCTAAGGTTGGGATAATGTTGAAATTGATGTAAAGTCAATGTTGAGAAATGTTTATGGGAGTGTAACAAAGAGTTTCAAACCTTGGTTGGGCTTTAATCTTGGGATTTGGGCCTATTTGAGTTCATGGTTGATTTAGGCCTATTTAGGGAATTTTGGGTTTGGGTTTAATTTGAGTAAGGTTTGGGTCCAAATTTTGGACAAACTATGTTAGTTTTTTGTTTGTGGAGATGTTAGGGAAGATTTAGAAAAGGTTTGGGACCAATTGGGGTTGAATTGGGTTGGTTTGAGCTAGGTTTAGGTCATGGGCCAAAATTGGGCCTTAGGCTTCAAATTGAAATTGGGCTCAAATGTCAATCAAATTGGACTTGGATTTGGTCTAAATTGATATTGGGGATGTTGATTTGAAGTTTAGAATTGAATTGGACCAAAATTGAGGTCAATTGGGGTGGTTTGGTCTGACATTGGGTTCACTTGGGTTTAAAATGGGCTAAATTGGGGGTTTTGGTAAACGTGGGGGTAAATTAGCAAAATTGGCCCATGGTGTAGTTGAACAAAATGAAATTAGGAATATTTGGGATTTTCTGGAATTTTCTGGGAATTTTTTGAATTTTTAGATTTTTGGGTCAAGAGGGGCATTTTGGTAATTTGGAGGGTATTGGGGGTATTTTTTGGAAATTTTGGTATTTTTGGTTATGGATGATCTATTTGAATGGTTATGAAATTTTCAAGGTTGATTTTGGAAAATTTTTTTGTGACTTGGAAATTTTGGTGGTTTTGGGTATTTTCAAGGGTTTTTTTTTTGGTAGGCTTCGTGGGTCTGGGGCCCGGGGGGTCAAAAATTGAAATTTTGGAAAAATGAAAATTGTTTTGGAAAAATGAAAATTGTTTTGGAAAAATGAAAATTGAGCAAGTTTGAGTGAAATGAAATCATTTTTGTTGAGCCATGAAGCCATGATAAGCTCATATGAGTCATGAAAGGACTCATTTGAGGCATTCACTATGTTGTTCCTAACCTTCTTAGCCAGGGGCTTAGGGGTTAAGGTCCATCCATGTGAATTACCTACATGAGTCAGGAGATCAAGTTGGGTATAGGTGTAGTTTTCAGGATGTGTGTGTGATGGTGTAGTGTATGTGTAAGTCAGCTCTCATCAGACCAGGCCACCCAGGGTGATCCTAAGGCCAAAGAGTCCTATAGAAAACTCATCCTTTAAACTTACACATTTGATCTCAACCGTCTAGGTGATTAGGGGTTTACAATCAAGCTTGCGGGGTTTGCAGGGAGTTAAGAAGTAGTTTGAATTTTTAAGTGGTGGATTCCATTTCTAGTCTTCTAGGATAGTCAAAGGAAAAGCCTAAGGCTAGATCCTAAGTACTAAAAGGAGAAGAGAGGACCTCATCAAAAATGAGGTCAATATTCATGTCTGTCTGAACTTAAGTTAAAAGGTTTGAAATTAGATTCAATATTGATTGAATTAACTTGGGTTCATGTCTGGTTGAACCTAAGTTAGATTCAATGTTGATTGAATCTATTTAACTTGAGTTCATGTCTCGTCCGAACTTAAGTTAAAAGGTTTGAAATTAGAATCAATATTGATTGAATTAACTTGGGTTCATGTCGGGTTGAACCTAAGTTAGATTCAATGTTGATTGAATCTATTTAACTTGAGTTCATGTCTGTCTGAACTTAAGTTAAAAGGTTTGAATTTAGATTCAATATTGATCGAATTAATCGGGGTTCATGTCTGGTTGAACCTAAGTTAGATTCAATGTTGATTGAATCTATTTAACTTGAGTTCATGTCTGTCTGAACTTTAAGTTAAAAGGTTTGAAATTAGATTCAATATTGATTGAATTAACTTGTGTTCATGTCTGGTTGAACCTAAGTTAGATTAAATGTTGATTGAATCTATTTAACTTGAGTTCATGTCTGTCTGAACTTTAAGTTAAAAGGTTTGAAATTAAATTCAATATTGATTGAATTAACTTGTGTTCATGTCTGGTTGAACCTAAGTTAGATTCAATGTTAATTGAATCTATTTAACTTGAGTTCATGTCTGTCTGAACTTAAGTTAAAAAGTTTGAAATTAGATTCAATATTGATTGAATTAACTTGGGTTCATGTCTGGTTGAACCTAAGTTAGATTCAATGTTGATTGAATCTATTTAACTTGAGTTCATGTCTGTCTGAACTTAAGTTAAAAGATTTGAAAGTAGATTCAATATTGATCGAATTAACTTGGGTTCATGTCTCGGTTGAACCTAAGTTAGATTCAATGTTGATTGAATCTATTTAACTTGAGTTCATGTTTGTTTGAACTTAAGTTAAAAGGTTTGAAATTAGATTCAATATTGATTGAATTAACTTGGGTTCATGTTTGGTTGAACCTAAGTTAGATTCAATGTTGATTGAATCCATTTAACTTGAGTTCATGATTGTCTGAATTCAAGTTAAAAGGTTTGAAATTAGATTCAATATTGATTGAATTAACTTGGGTTCATGTCTGGTTGAACCTAAGTTAGATTCAATGTTGATTGAATCTATTTAACTTGAGTTCATGTCTGTCTGAACTTTAAGTTAAAAGGTTTGAAATTAGATTCAATAGTGATTGAATTAACTTGGGTTCATGTCTGGTTGAACGTAAGTTAGATTCAATGTTAATTGAATCTATTTAACTTGAGTTCATGTCTGTCTGAACTTAAGTTAAAAGGTTTGGTTCAGAATAGATTTAATTAAGTTTTAAGTCTTGTTTAAATAGGACTTAAAGATTAATCAAGTCTAATAAGTTAGATTTAATTAGATTTGCAGACCATCTAAGTCCCTTTTAGATAAGAGTTAAGTTTTAATTAAGTCTATTTAAAGTTAGATCTAGACTTATGATTAAGTTTAATATGGGTTGAACTTAAGTTTAGGTTTCATTTAAGTCTAATATAGGTTAGACTTAAGTTCTTTTTTTTTGTTTGGGTTGAACTTAAGTTCATGTCAAGTTGAACTTTAGTTTGACTTAAGTCTAGTGTGGGTTAGACTTAAGTTAGGTCTAGTTTTCACTTAGATTCATATTTAAGTTGAACCTAAATTTGATTTTACATAAGTCTACTATAGGTTAGACTTAAGTTAAGCTTGAGTTTGACTTAGGTTTATGTTGAATCGAACATAGGTCTGGTTTCACTTAAGTCTAATGTAGATTAGACTTAAGTTTGGTTTGAATTGAATTTAGGTTCAATGTGGGTTGGACCTAAGGTTTAGGTTAACTAGAGTTCAAGTTGGATTGCACTCAAGTTATGTTTGAGTTTAGATTAGGTTCAATATGGGTTGAACCTAAGGTTTAGGTTAACTTGAGTTCAAGTTGGATTGGACTCAAGTTAGGTTATATTTGAGTTTAGGTTAGGTTCGATATGGGTTGAACCTAAGGTTTAGGTTAACTTGAGTTCAAGTTGGATTGGACTCAAGTTATGTTTAAGTTTAGATTAGGTTCAGTATGGGTTGAACCTAAGGTTTAGGTTACTTGAGTTCAAGTCTGATTGGACTCAAGTTAGGTTAGGTTTGATGTTTATGTTATGTTGGACATGGACTAAAGGTTGGATTTGGGTTTAATTAAACCTTAGTTGATTAAGGTTTAATAATTAATTAAGTCTAATGTGGTAGACTTAATTAGAATTTGTGTTTGATTAAGTCTTACTTAATTAAGACTTAATAGTTTAATTAGGTCTAATGAGTTAGACTTAATTAAGGTTTATGTTTGATTAAGTCTAATTTAGTTAAGACTTAATGGTCTAATTAGATCTAAGGGTTAGATCTAATTAGGGTTTAAGTTTGATTAAACCTTAGTTAGTTAAGGTTTAATGGTTTAATTAGGTCTAATGGGTTAGACCTAATTAGAGTTTATATTCGATTAAACCTTAGTTAGTTAAGGTCTAATGGTTTAATTAGGTTCAATGGGTTAGACCTAATTAGAGTTTAGGTCCGATTAAGTCTAATTTAGTTAAGACTTAATGGTTTAATTAGGTCTAAGGGTTAGACCTAATTAGAGTTTAAGTTTGATTAAACCTTAGTTAGTTAAGGTTTAATGGTTTAATTGAGGTCTAATGGGTTAGGCCTAATTAGAGTTTAGGTCCGATTAAGTCTAATTTAGTTAAGACTTAATGGTTTAATTAGGTCAAGTGGTTAGACCTAATTAGAGTTTAAGTTTGATTAAACCTTAGTTAGTTAAGGTTTAATGGTTTAATTAGGTCTAATGGGTTAGGCCTAATTAACGTTTAGGCCTGATTAAGTCTAATTTAGTTTATACTTAATGGTTTAATTTGGTCTAAGGGTTAGAGCTAATTAGAGTTTAAGTTTGATTAAACCTTAGTTAGTTAAGGTTTAATGGTTTAATTAGGTCTAATGGGTTAGATCTAATTAGGGTTTAGGTCTGATTAAGTCTAATTTAGTTAAGACTTAATGGTTTAATTAGGTCTAAGGGTTAGACCTAATTAGAGTTTATGTTTGATTAAACCTTAGTTAGTTAAGGTTTAATGGTTTAATTAGGTCTGATGGGTTAGACCTAATTAAAGTTTAGATCTGATTAAGTCTAATTTAGTTAAGACTTAATGGTTTAATTAGGTCTAAGGGTTGGACCTAATTAGAGTTTAAGTTTGATTAAACCTTAGTTAGTTAAGGTTTAATGGTTTAATTAGGTCTAATGGGTTAGACCTAATTAGGGTTTAGGTTTGTCTTAAACATAATGTGTAAGGAGGTTAATTAAGTTTAATATGTCTTTAAACTTAATTAAAGGTTTGGTTTTGATTAATTAAGTCTAATATGTCCTTAAACTTAATTAAAAGGGTTTGATTTTGATTGGTTAAGTTTAATATGTCCTTAAACTTAATTAAAAATGTTGATTTTTGTATTAAACCTAATTTAGGTAAGGTTTAATGGGTTAATTAAGTTTAATATGTCCTTAAACTTAATTAAAGATTTGATTTTGGTTAATTGAATTTAATATGTCCTTAAACTTAATTAAAAATTTAATTTTTGTATTAAACCTAATTTAGGTAAGGTTTAATGGGTTAATTAAGTTTAATATGTCCTTAAACTTAATTAAAGAGTTTTGATTTTGGTTTAATATATCTTTAAACCTAATTAAGAGAGTTTAGTTTTGGTTAATTAAGTTTAATATGTCCTTAAACTTAATTAAAGAGTTTTGATTTTGGTTGATTAAGTTTAATATGTCTTTAAACTTAATTAAGAGAGTTTAGTTTTGGTTAATTAAGTTTAATATGTTCTTAAACTTAATTAAAGAGTTTTAATTTTGGTTGATTAAGTTTAATATGTCATTAAACTTAATTAAGAGAGTTTAGTTTTGGTTAATTAAGTTTAATATGTCTTTAAACCTAATTAAAATTTAATTTTTGTATTTAAACCTAATTTAAGTAAGGTTGAATAAGTTAATTAAGCTTAATTTGTCTTTAAACTTAATTAAAAGGTTTGATTTTGGTTAATTAAGTTTAATATGTTTTAAACTTAATTAAAATTTAATTTTTATATTAAACTTAATTTAAGTAAGGTTTAATGGGTTTAAATATTATTTTAAATCTAGTTAAGTCTAATTTGGTCATTTTAGACTTAAGTTAAGTTTATCATTAGTCTATCATAGACTAGAACCATTTTCAAACTTAGATTGTTGATGAAAATAGGTTAAATTTATAAAGGGTTATTTTTAGGATTAAAATTATTTAATTAATAAAGAATTTCAACCCTAAATTTCAAAATACCATTCAAAATAATTTCTATGACATAGAAATAGTTTTCTTAGGGTTATTGTCTGTTGCCCTATCATTTCTAGTCATTTGCATTTTATCTTTCTCAATTTTCAATTTTTTATAATTATTATTTGAAATAATTACAAAGAAACTTGAAAGTTAAAGAAAAGTGTCTTAAACATGTTTTCTGTCCTTGGAAAAATTATGCAAGATCCCTATGAACATAAGGATAAATGCCTCAAAGTTTCATAATTTTTTGATTTATAAATAATTTTTAATAATTAAAATACTCCATAGAGTATTTAATTAATTAAAAATTAAATACTGAGAACAAAATTTTGATTTTGGTCTCATAATTTTCTCCTCTTCAAGAGCTTTCCAGAGGTATTTTTATTTTATTTTTATGACCTCTGAATCAAAAGATATAGATTTTTGAAGTTTTTAATGTTTTAATGTATTTTTTATTAAATCCCGCCGCCAAACTCACCGCCGTTAGACGCGTGTCCTAGTACGCGTCGAACAAGCGGGAGGATCTGCTGTGGGCAGCCGAACAACGGATACCGCTGGGGGAAGGTCAGCGCCGTCCGTTCCTAAAACACGGAATCGAACGGCTGAGAAAAATCGGCCGAAAATTCTAAAATTTTCGAACCATTAAACTTCAAACATCAATATCTCACTCATTTATTGATGAAATTGAGTGATTTTTTTTAAAATGATCATCTGGATGAGAAGTATCCATCCATACGGTGATGATACACTTCTGGGCTAGTATAACACATGATATATCGAAATACGAATTATTTTGTAAAGAAAAATTCCATACCTTTGCCACAAGCAAATCAAGCTAGATCAGACCTTATGGTTGCCTTCTAGGACTCAAATGGAAGGTTATTGTCGCAACAATTTGATCTAGAAGTCAGGCTTAGGGGAGAATTTTGAAGAAGTACCTAATTTGGGCTGTTTTTGAAATTTGATCAAATTGGCTCAAATAGGCTCAATCTATGGCTTGGATTTGATCCTAATGGATTGCTAAGACTCTTAGGAAAAGTTCTTATGTTGGGGGCCAGAGGATTTGGGTAGCCTATGGGTCTCCCTAATTTTTTTTCTCCTTTGTTTTCTAGGCTCGGGTATGGGCTCCTTTTATAGTTAAGGGGAGGCAATGGTTTAGCTTAGGTTGTTTTAGGGGAGTAGTTATCTCCCCTATTAGTCCACTGGATGAAGAAATCAGTTGAGGATATGCATGGCTCCTTCTCCCTAAGCTTTCCATGATGATTTCCTTTGCTTTGTCTCTCCCCCATTGGCTTATGTAAGAGGTGCATGGTGAGCTGCCTCTATCCTTCTTAGGGAGATTACACATCATCTCTTAAGCTTGGCAAATGGTGACACACAAGCTTATCCCTCATCATTCCTTCTAACCATGCTGAGGGGGGGGGGGGTTTCATGCATGGTTTTCCTTCCGTTGGGTAGCTTGGGAGGTGGGAGATGAGGCCTCATGTTGGCCGGCCACCTCATGGCTAAATGAAGCCTAGGGTGAAGGAGGAAGAGACACCTCACCCCATGCATCATGATGGGTGTTAACCCATGGCTAAGTGGTTTTAAAGTGGGCTTAATTATGTGTTAATTAGCCTAACTAATTATGAGAAGGTTATGTGTCATTTCTTTTCTTTCTTAATTCCCCTTTTGATTAATTATTTTATTAATTAAAATTGTTGGAAAATGTTTTATTAATCAATTTATTAATTGAAAATAATTTCAATTTAATTAATTGATTAATTTTTACCATTTTTGACATTTTATGATTTTAATTTAATTTTCATTTTAATTAATTATGTCATTTAATTAAAATATTGAAAATTAAATCATTAATCACTTTAATTAATCAGAATAATTTTGAAATTAATTATTTGATTAATTTTCTTGTTTTATTTCATTTTTATCTATTTTAATCAAAATAGATAGGTGTTGAACAATTTTGACTCAGGTTGACCTAAGTCGGCTTAAATTGATCATTTTAATTTTAAAATGTCCAAGTATTTGTGATTTTGTCATTGTGGGGTTTTAAATGTGTCATTGGGTGAAAGGGTTGACTTATGGGTCAATAGGGGTGGTCATTGGGTCAGATTTGACCATTTTGACCAAAGTTGACTTTTTAGGTCAAAAGGTTGACCTATGGGGTCAACAGGGTTGGTCATTGGGTCTGGTTTGACCATTTTGACCAAAGTTGTCATTTTTGGGTCAAAAGGTTGACCTATGGGGTCAACAGAGTTGGTCATTTGGTCAGATTTGACCATTTTGACCAAAGTTGACTTTTTAGGTCAAAAGGTTGACCTATGGGGTCAACGAGGTTGGTCATTGAGTGCAGTTTGACCATTTTGACCAAGGTTGACTTTTTAGGTCAAAAGGGTACCTATGGGGTCTACAGGGTTGGTCAATAGGTCTGGTTTGACCATTTTGACCAAAGTTGACTTTTTAGGTCATAAGGTTGACCTATGGGGTCAACAGGGTTGGTCACTGGGTCTGGTTGGACAATTTTGACCAAAGTTGACTTTTTAGGTCAGAAGATTGACCTATGGGGTCAACAGGGTTGGTCATTAGGTCTGGTTTGACCAATTTGACCAAAGTTGTCATTTTTGGTCAAAAAGTTGACCTATGGGGTCAACAGGGTTGGTCATTGGGTCTGGTTTGACCATTTTGACCAATGTTGACTTTAGGTCATAAGGTTGACCTATGGGGTCAACAGGTTGGTCACTAGGTCTGGTTTGACCATTTTGACCAATGTTGATTTTTAGGTCATAAGGTTGACCTATGGGTCGACTGGGGTTGAGTCACTAGGTCTGGTTTGACCATTTTGACCAATGTTGACTTTTTAGGTCATAAGGTTGACCTATGGGCTCAACAGAGTTGGTCATTAGGTTTGGTTTGACCATTTTGACCAATGTTGACTTTTTAGGTCATAAGGTTGACTTATGGGGTCAACAGGGTTGGTCATTTGGTCTGGTTTGACCATTTTGACCAATGTTGACTTTTTAGGTCATAAGGTTGACCATGGGGTCAACAGGGTTGGTCACTGAGTCTGGTTTGACCATTTTGACCAATGTTGACTTTTTAGGTCATAAGGTTGACCTATGGGGTCAACAGGGTTGGTCATTAGGTCTGGTTTGACCATTTTGACTAATGTTGACTTTTTAGGTCATAAGGTTGACCTATGGGGTCAACAGGGTTGGTCACTAGGTCTGGTTTGACCATTTTGACCAAAGTTGACTTTTTAGGTCATAAGGTATTGACTCATTGTAAAATGAGGTCAACATCAACTATTCAAAGTAAGAAAAATTGTATGTTTGAAAAATTAAGAATCTTAAAATTTTATGTGAAAGGAAAGGATTAAGACTCATGATGAATCAATAATAAGTTAAAGGAATGCCTATAAAAGGTGAAGGATTGTGGTAAGTTTCAAATTTAGGATGAGAAGGGTGAAGTTCAAAATTATTAAAGACTATCTTGATATAGTAATCCTCACTTGAAAAAGTAAAAAACAGAAGTAAAAAAAAAGGAAAAAAGAAGAAAAAAAAAAGAAGAAAAAGAAAAAAAATTGCGAGGGGAAGTTTGAGGAGATGCCTAATCAAAAATTGGCTTCACTTGGACCTACCTAAAGGGAAGAACTTAATTACTTTCCTGAACCTATATGTATGGATTAACATCTTCACAAGTAGTGTTCTCATAAACTTCTTTTCATGTAATCCTTTTAAGTGCCTTAATAGGACAATCTACAGCCATTTTTGAAATGAATAGAAGGCTAGAACTCTTAGACTTGATGACTAGATAATCTTATACCTGCAGAAATTACTTGAATTATTCAAAAATATTACTGAAATTTTTATAACTGTATTTATCTAAGTCAAAATTATGGTATTATAGAAAGTAAGTTCACTGCAGTGGATCATTACTTTATGTATTAGCTAAATTACTTAAGGATAAGTAATAGTTAGGTTTGGGGCTTATTGATCCATTATAAATTTGATAGCTTTTTAAAGTCTATTTCATACCTATTTTTGATGATATATCACTTTAAAGAAAGATATTTTTTATGATTTTATGCAAGTATAACGATTTTAGGCTTTTTGATAAAAGGAAGAAAAAAGGAGCAAATTTTGAGCAAAATAAGGCAAAATGCATATTTTGAATTAGAGCACTAGACGACGCTATCACCAGCGCCTGACCGCGCCAATTTATAAGGAGTTTTGACAAGAAGGAGGAAAATAGCACCGGACGGCGCCCTATCCTGCGCCGGACCGCGCCCTATCCCAATTTTAAACTAGATTCAATGTATTTGGCCAGATTTTGGAGGGATGCTTGAGGAAATGTTGGGAAATCAGTTACATCGGAATTCAAATGGTTTTGGAGAAAATTATAGAGAAGGGGAGAGAGTCTTTTGAGTGTGTGAGTGAAGAGCGAGTGTATCTTTTGATTGTTTTAGTGTATAAAATCCATCTAGGTTTTATGTATGTTCTCTTCTAAGGAGTGTAGGAGGAGAGGAAAAGTGAGAGATTTCTTCTTCCTTACTTATCTAAAGAGGGAATTGTGTGTTGTTGTGAAGAAACAAGAGGAGTTAAAGAAATTCCTTGAGTTTCTCTTGGGGAAGAGTTAGAGATAAGTTGTCTTTTCTTTACTCTGTTTGTTTGACATTGGTTTTATATATAAAATCCATCTTTTGTCGTCTTTTCCTCATGAGTCTTGAGCAGATTTCTTTTTCTTCCTCCTTTTCATGTGATGTGTTTATGTTGTGATTTGGAAAAAATGTGCCGATTTATTGTGGAGAATTTGTGATGAACTTTTCACTTCATAATTCATTTACTTTTTGATCTAGCCAATTGAATTATTAAAACTTGTTTGGAAAATATGTTTCAAAAGGATTATGAGTTCCACAACAAAAGTGACGGTCACATTCAAAGTCCATGAATGAGTGACATAGTTCATGGAAGTTGAGTGTAAATAATATGGGAAAAATATTTTGATAGGCATAGAATTGGAGATTTTAGAGTGCTGGCTAAAATCCCCAATTTGGTCCTCGGGTTTGGAAACTAAAGCGAGAGTTAACCTTTAGACGAAGGGAAGTGGGAGCTCTGGAGTGAGAGTCAGTATCCTCCCAGCCTAACCACGGATTTGAGGACTGAACTTAGGATTAGCCAATATTCTTTATGCACCTGGAAGAGGGTAAAGAGTTGGAATGCTCCTATTTGGCACAATACATTTGCATCACTGATCTATGTCACTAAATCATCACATTATTATTGGAGAGGAGGAGGATTATTTCTTGCATTTGAACTTTTGTTATAAATTTAGCCTTATATTAGTTAAATTTGTTAGGAAGTTAGAACACACTTTGGTAGAATTAGTAACTGCAACTATTAATTTATTTTTTATTATTAGTAATTACCTGCAATTGTGTTATGATTCGTGAAGTGATTTCTGTGCTACATTATCAAATTAATTGCCTCCTTGTGGGATCGATAACCAGGACACCATTAGAGCCTTGTATTACTTAAGCGATATGTATACTTGCGTTTAATTGTGTGACTCAATAGAAAACTAAATCAATCTATATATAAATCTGAGTTCATAAATTTTGTCTATTTAAAAAAGTCACACCATCTGTTGTAAGGTCTTTAGCAGGCTAGCACGTCTTTGGTTAATATTTTTTATAGAGTTCTCAGTAGACACCCTCTTATCATTAGGGTGAACTTGCACCATCAGGTAGATGGTGTGTAACTGTAATCTAATAGGTAGCTCTCATTTGGATAAGAAACATTCTCAGAGAAATCGGGAGATATACAAAGGGGTGCCATACGAAAATCTTTGTAAAGCATCCCATAATCAGTTGAGGAAGCTGGTTACCAATGATGGTCCCCAAATTAGGTGCCACATAATCATTCGCTCTGCGGAGCTTCCCTTCAGTTGGCCCATTGTTTTGATCAATTAAAACGTTAGCATTCTATTTTTTGACTATCTTGACACGGTCCTTTGAGACCCGTCAAATTTTCTTTAGCTTCATGCAGTCATAAATTTTATGTACATATTTAGTTCTTTCATTCTCTAACTTCATCAAAATGATATTTGTGATAAGAATAAGAAAACTAAATGTAAGAATTGACTAAGTTTTATCATAATAAATATTTCTAATAATTATACTCCCTACATTTCCATGCACTTATTTCTTATAAATAGGGCGTGTTCAACACTTTTTTAGCACAATATCATAACTTCCAAATCATTAATCATTTTTTAGAAGAAAAAAATGATGGAAAGTGGCAAGAAACTGGCGAGTGAGAAATCCATGTTGATGGCCTTCGAGCTTTTTCTGAGTAACTTTGCCATCCTACCGGAGAGAAGAAGAAGAAGAAGAAGAAGAAGAAGAAGAAACAAGAGATAATGGTCAAGGTTAAAGAAGAAGGCCGCAGATGAGGATGACCGTTAGGAAAGAAACCGTAAGGGGAAGGGAAGGTAATTGGATCAAAGAGATCACAAGAAGGGTGTCGACTAGAAGGAATGAAGCAAGTTAAGCAAGTAGTACAAAATAATTACTTGGTGAAGGAGACGGTCATGTCATCTACCTCATTGCTACTCCATGAGATGGGAGGCATGATTAACATGCACAACAATAGATCATTGGTACTTGCTCTAGATCTGATCTACCAGTGTCCAGTTTATCAGTCAGCTCAATAATAGGTTAAGGCAGTGTTGACTTCATTTTTGATGAGGTCTTTTCTCTTCTCTCTCCTTAGTACTTAGGATCTAGCCATAGTGCTTCTCCTTGACTATCTTAGAGGACTAGAAATTGGACCCATCACTTAGAAATTCAAACACTTCTTGGCTCCCTTCAAACCCCACAAGTTTGATTGTAAACCCCTAAGCCACTTGGAGGGTTAAAATCAAATGTGGAGGTTTAAAGGATGAGTTTCCTATAGGACTCTTTGGCCTTAGGATTACCCTGGATGGTCTGGTCCTGGTGAGGGTAAGCTTGCACACACCACACTCTCACACACATCCTAAAACCCTAAAAACCACACCTATACCCAATTTGGCTTCCTGACTCATGTAGGTAATTCATATGGATGGACCTTAACCCCTAAGCCCCTGGCTAAGAGGGTTAGGAACAACATAGTGAATGTCTAAGATGAGTCCTCTCATGGCTCTTGTGAGCTTAATATGGCTTCATGGCTCAACCAAAATGGTTTCATTTCATACACACCTAATTAATCTTCATTTTTCCCAAATTTCAATTTTTGACCCCCGGGTCCCTAAACCCACCAAACCTACCAAATGCCCTTGAAATTGCCCAAATTTTGCAAAATTTTCTAAATTACCCAAAATTCCTTAAAATCAATCCTAAACATTTTCCATTACTCAAATTGATCATCCATAGCCAAAGACACCAAAATTTCCAAAAAATTTCCAAAAATACCCTCCAAACACCCAAAATGCCCACTTTAGCCCAAAAATCTAAATATTCCAAAAATTCCCAAAAAATTCCAGAAAATCTCAAATATTACCAATTTCTTTTTGTTCAACTACACCATAGGCCAATTTTGTCAATTTAGCCCACTCTTACCAAAACCCCCAATTTGATCCTTTTTAACTTAAATGGACCTAATGTCAAACCAAATCAACCCAATTGATCCCAATTTCGATCCAATTCAATTCTAAACTTCAATTCAATATCACCAATATCAATTTAAACCAAATACAAACCCAATTTTATCAACATGTGAATCCAATTTCAATTTAAAGCTTAAAGCCCAATTTTGGCCCATGACCTAAACTTAACCCAAACCAACCCAACTCAACTCCAATTATCCCCAAATCTTTTCTAAAACCTTCACAACACCCCCACAAACAAAAAAATAACTTGATTTGCCCCAAATTAGAACTCAAACTTCACCCAAGCCTAACCCAAGCCAAAATTCCCTAAATTGGCCTAAACCAATCATGAACCCAAACAAGCCCAAATCCAAAAAATTAAGACCCAACCAAAGTTTGGAACTCTTTGTTTCACCTCCATAAACATTTCACAACATTAATTTTACATGAAAACCAACATTAGCCCAACCTTAACCCAAGTTAGCCCAATTTGACCCACTTTGACCCTATTATTAAAGAGACCCAAATTAAACCCATTTCAACTCCAAATGACACCAAATATTTTCTAAAATTTTTATAACACATCCCTAAACTAAATGCAACTTTTATTTGGCATAATCTTTTACAAAATTTTCATCCAAAAGTTCTTTTTGAAACATAAAATCCCACTTCCATAAGACATTTAAAAGCCCATCTTTCTTCAAATCCAAAAGCCCAAAATTGGCTTTAAAGCCCACATGAAATTTCCCCTCATCATCCCTTTCATCTAAAATCACTCCCTAAGTTCAAATTCACTATCAAAATTTTCTAAACTAAGCCTCATGACAAATTCCACAAGAATGCCAAAAATGTCAAAACCCACTTCCATGAAACCAAGCCAAGCCATCCCTAAGCCAAATGGAGCCATGGAGTCATGCATAAGCCACATGCAAGCCTTGGGAGTCCCTTTACACATCACCAAGCCATTAATGGCAAAAGGAGGAGGCTCTTTCTTAATCCTTCACTAATCCTTTTTAACCTTATTCATGCCACACTCTAAATCAAGCTTAGCCACATCACCATGGATAGAGACCTCACCACCTTCCCTTGGCTGACCCAAATGATTCCCTCTGCCCAAAACCAGGTCATGGGAGGGTGCACCAAGCCCATTTCCATGAGTTGACCAAACCAAGCCCAAAATGAGCTCTTCCCCATACTATTTAAATCAAACCTTTTTACACATGGCCAATACCCATTGTTTGCACCAAACTCAACCCCTGACCCCACTGAGTCAGATGGTGACCTGACCCTGGCCGGACCACCACCCCAGCCACTGGAAAACACCAGGCCGAGAGCACCCATTTGATTCAAAAATTCAAATTGAATTGGCTGAGCTGTCCCATGGCTAATGGTCACTGCAGCTGTTCTTCCCTTGGCCTGAGCAGCTGATCCAAGCCTTCAAACCCCCCTGGGAAGCCGTCCAGCCATGTCTATTTAAACCCCACCACCTCTCGGTCAAATAAGGTGCTGAACCAAACCATACCAAAACTCTGCCAAAATCATTCCAGACCCTTCTTCTAGCATAGAGCAATTGATCCCCATTGAAATCCAGCCCTAATTTTCCCTCTGTGAGCTCAATTTCTGAGTTTAATTTCAAGCCTAAAACCAGGACACTTCACCACAGTGAGCCAATCCCCAAATTGATTGACTCTATACCTTCACCAGACCAAGAGAAGAAGTTCCCCAGCAAAAGCCCCCTCTCCAGGCCAGCCATTCTCTTTATCGGCCAAGCTTTGAAATTGGGCTTGGTAGAAATCGGGCCTAGGCAATTCACCAGAGCTAGAGACTTAATCTGGAGCTTCTTTGGGTTCAATCGAAGGTGCCACAACTCTCTGATTGAAGCTTTACTTCTCAGAGCAAAGGTATGGATCTCATCTTCCTCCCAAGCTTCTGTGAATTCTCCATTTTGTTTGGCTCAATTTCAAAGCATGTTAGCCGTATAGATGTGTGTGTCTTGTTGAGACAAATCCATAGAGCATAAGAACATGAAATTTGGTGGAGAAATGAGGGAGATCTTAAGGTTTTAGTGTGGACAGCTCTCGGGTTTGGGCGCTTGGGAACGATGAACGGATGCTGTCCATTCGCGCGTATATCGAATGAACGATCCAGATTGCATCGGACCAGGGAACGAGACATGAACTGTGGGCTGCATGGCGTTGAGGTGGAAGGCGGCGTCAAATGAGAGCGCGCCGCGTGAGGCTTCGGATCTTCCTAGGTTGACCTGGCGCCGCGTCGGATAAGTAGGAAATTAGGGGTATTTTGATTTATTTAAATACCCAGAACTTAGAAAATTCATATCTTTGTGTAGAAAAATCACAAAAATAAAATAAAAATACCCACTTGCTTAGTGAATAGAGGAGAGCAATGTGAAAAAAGAATTAAGTTATTTTGATGAGTATTTTATTTATAATTAATTATTTACTGATTTCAGTGTTTTAATTCTCCATGCATGCATACAATTCACCATGACATGAGACCATAGGGCTTTTGTAGCCTCTATTCTTGGGAACATTCCAATTTTCCAAGGCCAGAGGCCACCTCTATGGAAAGTTACTGATTTTCCAAGTTTATGTGTCTGTTTTGATGTTTTAATTCCAGTAATTAGCATGTTGCTTAGAAAATTCTAAGAAAATTAGAGGAGGTAGCTTATGACCACAGGACCTTAGAAAAATTATGGTTTAATTTAATTCCTTAAGAATAACCCTAATTGGCCTAAACACCCAAAACTGAGTTTTAATTAATTAGGACTAACCACACATTAAAATTACTTGAAATCAATTCTCCACTGTCATTTAGGATACAGTGAACCTCACATAAAAATTTGAAGTCAAGTGAAAATAATTTAACCCATTAAATGAATTATTTAATTTGTATGACTATTTTTAAAATTAAAAATTCATAAAACCCAAAATACACTTCAAAAATTCACCAAAATAGTTTTGTGGGCTCTCTGATGTCAGAGGAGTCTAAAAAAATTAAAAATGGAATTTTTTTAAAAATTTACATTTTTAATCATATTTTTAATATTTTAATAATTAAAAAATAATAAAAATCACAAATATATTAAAAATCATAAAAATGTCATATTTTGCTTCCTAATCACTTAGAAACAAACCAAATATTTTTCCCAAGTCTCTAGGGTAAGAAATTGAATTTTAAAGGCTTAAGATAATTTTGAAATATTAAAAAATTAATTTCCCAACATTTTCACTAAATTAATTCTAATAATCAAAGAAAAATCAAAAAATTATAAAGAGTTCCTTGGGGTCAGAGAGATTTATGAAAAATATAAAATTCGTTTTCGAACTTTAATTTTATTTAATAATTAATTAATACCCAAAATTCAAATTAATTATAATAAATAAAATATAATTAAAAAAATCACCAAAATTAGTTCAAGTGGTCCTCTAGTCAGTACGGACATCCCATAATTTTCCTAAGGATAGAAATCTCAACTTGGTCATGTTGTTGAATTTTCATTGAAAACCTTCATTTTTTCACAAAAATAAATATATAAATTAAATTAAATTCAGAAAAATCACATTTTATCCTCTAGTCTCTTAATTGACATATGAGTGAAGCGACATAAAAATTTTATGTTCATTTGTGCTTAATTTGATGAGTTATGGAATAAATAGGCCTAAAGGGGCATAAAGGTAATTAAAGGATTTTGACCCTAATTAATATTTATGTCTAATCAAAGGGAGGGTAAAATATCTGATCTTAATTTTCCCTTGGGTGATTAAAACTTAAGTAATTAAGGGGTAGAAACCTATTAATCATCTTGAAAATATTTAAAGTAAACCTTAATTAATTAAGTGATTTAAACTTTGGAAGAACAATTAAAATTTAGATTATTAAGGTTAGGGATACGACTTAAGAAAATATCAATTCCTGAATTTAAAATCCCTAAATGAATCAATTTAATAATATTTAACTCTTAATTAAACTTAAGATGATAATTGAAATTAATAATTAGATGATTAAAAGGAAAATAACCCTTAATTAAATTAAAATTCAAACATTAAGTGGTATAATAATCAAATTAAATTAATTTAAAACTAATTTAAAATCACTTGGAAACAAATTTAAAACAGATTTGAAATATTAAAAAAAAATCAATCTCAAAACAATTCATAATAAATAAAATATAAAAATCAAACTAATTAAAATCAACTTAAAGTATTATAATTAATCCAAATCAAGTCATCAAAATTTAATGAAATAAATAATTTAAACACCTTTTTCAACCTAAGCTGATTTGAAACATTAAAGCTAATTTGAAATATTAAGATCATTTAAACATAAATATTTAATTGAATTAAAACAACTTGAACACTATTCCAAACTTAAAATCATTAATTGAAATTTTATAACTAAACCAAATCACTTTAAATCATCAATTCCAATTTTAAATTAAGAACGATTAATTTCTTCAACAAACTAATTTGCCCCTAAAGGTTTTCATCATCATAACTCTTAAAGAAGCATGAAGTGACAAATAACGTTACTCATAGGAAAGTCAAACATCCTAGTTCACTGAGTAAGAAATATAACTTAACTAAATTCTTTGATAATTAATTCACCTGTGCAATGAAATTTATTTGGGCTCGAAATAATCTCAGAAATATTGAAAAGATGTTCAGGATTCGTCCTAAGAGCTTTCTTAATATGATGAGATGTTTTAGAAGAACAATTGAATTTAGTTGTTCATTAGTGAAGAAAATCATCCGTAAACAAAACACAAGAACCTAGACGTCATAAGGATTGACTAGCAATAGGATTAGGATTTTGGTAGACAATCAGAACCTTCCCTTAGCTTTACTTAGGTTCTTTTTGCAAATATTTAAATGCCCTAACATATATTCAAGTGCAGCTTCGAATGATGAGAAGACCCTCGAGGTATGCTTTTATTTTATTGCAATTCATTTACCTGCAGTGTACTTTATTTTTCTTGCATGTTAAATAAGAATGTCACCCCCTGCATGAAAACTGAAACTTTTATGATAGCCATAAAATTGAAACCCAAAACTAAATTAAAAGTCACAACAAGATAAAATCCACCGCCACAACTTTAAAAATATAAAAAAACTCAAAATTTAATCACAAACAGAACAACAAAACTACAACTACAACTAAACTAAAACGTCTCGTTGGATGATTGGGAATACCTCAAATGATGCAACCCACGTTTTGCTAAAGGGATTTCCCATGGTCTAAATGAAAGTGTGGAACTCATTTAGTTGAGTTTAACAAATTCACTTGGACTAATTGAATCTGATGAGAATAACAGTGCCGGGATGACAGAACCGTGGGATCTTAATCGGTTCTATTTAATCAACATTAAGATTTGTTTTAATTAAAACATTAAGACATTTGAACCTTAAAACTCTTTTCTAAACTAAAACACTTCTCTCATCTCCTGATTTTCATTTTATAAAACTAAACCTCTGCAACAACAAGGAGCTTGGAGCATAGTGGGCAGCACGGTCATCGTCGTCAGCAAAACTTGGATCTACATCAGCTAAACCTCTCTTAGTTTAAATAACCAAGCCATAGGATTTCGAGGTAGTTTGCCTAGTGCAACATAAATCCTCAACTTTTTGTTATGCATTTGCATAATTGTGTTATGAAAATTAAGCCCTAACCGGTCAGAGGACTCCGAGGTAGTTGTTTGGTACGACATAAACCCTCACATCTTTAAGGCTGTTTGTGTGATTTTATCATACAAATATAAGTTCTAATTAATTAAAATTGGCAGGATTGAAACATTTAATAAACTCTCAAATTGAAGCCAAACAATAGGGTAGTCGGGAAGTCACCGAAGTTCACTTCGGGACTGTGACATCTCCTACTTCTCTTCCTTTGGACTCCTGAAATAAACTGTTCCAAATTTGAGCTATTCCCTATTGAAATTTCCCAAAGTTCAATTGTTTGAAAACCTTAAACTTTAAAATTCTTGAGAGCAAAACCACTGATCATTATCAAGAGTTTTCTTAAATGATTCCCGTCATTTAAGAAGTAAATAACTATAGGGGCTTGCCCTTATAGGGAACTTTAAGAACCCAGGTAATATAAACTCTGCTTAATTCCTTTATATTAAGCAGGGGAACTTGTCAGCTTATAAAATTGGTTCGCAGACCAAACGGATGTCACAAATCTTCTAGTTTATTTAATCGAGCCCCATCATCAAGAAGTGTGTCTATTCTTCGGGATATATACACGATTTGTGGTGTCGTTTATATAAACTATTTGGGATGTGAGATCGGTTTGATTTCATATCTTAAAATTTTAAAACTTAAAATTATTTTCAAAATCAAATGTTACTTTCCAAATTATTTAGAACTATATATACAATAAATTAAATTTAAAATAAAATATGCCGACAATTTTTTTCGTAATTTCGATCATTTCGACCTCCACAATGATGTTTAACACTTCATTAAGCATCTACTTCATCTCATAAGCAATAATTAACACAATTATTTACACAAAAAATAACAACATACTTTTATATATAAAATCCAGGTTACATTATAAACACCAAATATGTTCATTCAAACCAAACCAACAACTCTTAGATGTTTAGTGTTGCAAGTACGCTATGATAAGCAAACACTAAAATCTAAGCACACAATGAAAGTAAGCATATCCAATCCAAATTCAAATTACAAAGAAAAGCAAAGTAAATACTACACAAACCAAGCAAAATTAAGCAAAGTAAACTAAACACATAACCAACAATATGTAGAATCCAATAATTACTCCACATCGATTTCAGAACTATCTTCTCCTCTGATGTCTCCAATTGTTTGCTGATGCACGAAAAAATTGTAGAATGGATGAAATGGGAATTCATCAGATGAATCCTCAACAATCACCACGTTCTTCTTCATCAGATTAATCAAGCCCATCTCAATTCGACCAGTGTGATCAAATTGTTCCTTCATCCTCCAATCTATATGATCGAATAAATTAGAAATGTTATTGATTGCATTCATAACGTTTTGTACCTCTTTCTCCAACTGTTTGATCCTCTTCAGTATTATTATGGAAGTTTCAGGAAAAAAGGGTTGAATCGGTTGTGTAGTCTGTGTTGGTTGATCAGAAAGAAAATTCATATCAATTTCATCTCCCACCTTTTGGTAGTCATAAGGATTAGTTAGATCAATAGGCCTCCATGGAAGAAGAACCTTTTCCCAACTCTCATATGGAACTTGTAATTGACTACATAAAAAACATATGGTGGACGGGTGTCCAAGCCCATATTTAGATTCATGAATAATTTATTCCAAAACTGATTTCACAATTATATTACTAATGTCAATCGGCCTACCTGTTTGAATACAGAAATTCAAAATGGCACTTTCCTTGGTTACCTTACTAATCTTCAATGTTGGAAATAACTTTGCCGAAATAAAGTAATGCCACAGTTTTGACACTGGATTTAGAGATGCAGATGAGAAACTAATATATCCATTTTCTCTAATTTCCCAATCCTCATTCTCATCTGTTAAATAACGATACACATCATTCATATTATCACTTGTGGCATTGAAATTAGAATAATGGCAAATAGGTACATTCTCAATCATAAAGAGTTCGTTAATTCTTGCAGGAGTGAATTGAACAAACCTACCTCGCACAAAAATGAACCCTTGGTTGATCCCTTGTAGATTTGCATAGAATTCTTTCACAATCGAAACAACTACCGCAGCCGTAGTGCAGCAAAGCACTTCCCAACGTCTCTCCTTAATTATCTCTTCAATTATAGTAGTAGGATTTTCCATACCTCAAATTATGAAGCCTCTTTCTTTGATAATCCTCCTCTTCATCATCACTTTGTTGAACAATCGCTGCGCCTCAAAACTTATAAACTTCCTTCGGTTAAAAATGTGAGATCGAGGGGTTTCTATAGAGTAGGAATCCATGGGATGCGAATTGGGAATGGTAGTTTTCATTTTTCTAGAGTTAGGAAGTCTAAAATAGAGTTTAAGGAGTTATAAGGACGAAGATCCTGCTCAGAACTACCAAAACTCATAATTTGAAAATCTAAAAACTGTCAATAGGTTTTTGGCGCCGGTGGCGCTCGATAGGTTGCCAGCAATGCTCAAAACTTTAAGTTCAGCAGCTTCTCTGTGATTGGGCACTGGCGGTGCCAGTGGTAAAAAATTCTCACCAAACTTCGTTTGGCCCAAAATATTCCAATATCTCAATTCAATACAATATTTATCAAATTTAAAAGTATTTAGGAGTAATTAGGATTCAAAAATAACTATATAAAAAAGTACAACTACAACAAACAAGCAAACACACCACAAAGATACATATGGGTTGCCTCCCATAAAGCGCTTGGTTTAACATCGTCAGCCCGACAAACCATACAGTTAATCGAGATGACTCAGCATTAAAACCTCTTTGAAGTCAGGTTGAAACCCATCAAAGTAAGTCTTTAATCGATGCCCATTAGCTTTGAAAATTTTTCCAGTATCAGGATCTTTAATATCAATAACTCCAAAAGAATGAACTTTTACAATTGTAAAAGGTCCTAACCTTCTAGACTTGAGCTTTCCAAGAAATAACTTCAATCTCGTGTTGTATAACAAAACTTTTTGTCCAAATTCTAATTTCTTTTTCAATATCTTTTGATCATGCCACAATTTCATTTTCTTTTTATAGATCTTGTCATTATGATAAGATGCATTCTAATCTCTTCCAATTCATTCATTTGCATAAATCTTTTTTGTCCAGCATTTTTCAAATTAAAATTCAACTCTTTTATCGCCCAATTTGCTTTATGCTCCAATTCAAACGATAAATGACAAGTCTTACCAAATACTAGTCTATAAGGAAACATTCCAATAGAGGTTTTAAAAGCTGTCCTATAAGCCCATAAAGTTGTATCTAATCGAGCAGACCAATCTAATTTATGATTATCCACAGTGTTCTCCAAAATTCTTTTAATTTCACGATTAGACACTTCTGCTAAACCACTAGTCTGGGGATGATAAGAAGTAGAGATTATATGAATAATATTATATTTCTCAATCAATCTCTTAATTTGATTATTCCTGAAATGGGTTCCACCATCAGTTATAATCACTCTCGGCATTCTATATCTTGTAAATATATTTTTCTTTAAAAATTTTAAAACACTCCGAGCATTACATCTAGGTAAAGCAATAGCTTTAATCCATTTTGAGACATAATCAACGACAACCAGTATATATAAATTTCCAAATGGAGTAAATGGTCCCATAAAATCTAATCCCCATTCATCAAAAATTTCAACTTCCAAATTATAATTTAGAGGCATATCATTTCTTCTAGAGATATTACCTACTCTCTGACATCGATCACATGATTTAATATATTTAAAAACATCTCTTAAAAGAGTAGGCCAATAAAATCCAAATTGTAAAATCTTAAAAGCAGTTTTATCAACACCAAAATGACCTCAAAATTCAGAATCATGACATCGTTGAATAATCAAATTTTTTTCTTCTTGTGGCACACATCTCTTAATAATTATATCCTTACACTGTTTATATAGATAGGGCTCATCCCAAAAATAAAATCTTACATCATATTTAAACTTCTTTTGTTGTTTTCTTTTTAAATCTGATGGTACAATATCACTTACAATATAATTCACAATATCAGCATACCAAGGTAAATTGCTTCCCATAATAGTATAAAGTTGTTCATCAGGGAAAGTTTCTGTAACTTTTTTCTCAAATTCAGATAATTTATCATACTCTAATCTTGACAAATGATCAGCCATTTGGTTATCGGCTCCCTTCCTATCAACTATCATAAAATTAAATTCTTGCAGAAGAAGTATCCATCTAATTAGTTTAGGTTTTGCATCCTTCTTTTGCATTAATTATTTGATAGCCGTATGGTCTGTATGCACAATACTTTTATCTCCAATTAAATAAGGTCTAAACTTTTGAAAAGAAAATTTTATAGCTAATAACTCTCTTTCAGTAGATGTAGAATTAATTTGACCCTCATTAAGAGTTTTACTAGCATAGTAAATGGCTTTGAAAACTTTATTTTTGCCCCAATGCTACTCCGATTACATAATCACTCGCATCACACATAAGTTTAAAGGTTTCTCCCAATATGGTGAAACAATTATAGGTGCAGTAATTAATTTCTCTTTCAATAATTTGAAAGCACTCAATCATTCTTCATTAAAATTAAATTTTCTATCATTTTCTTGAAGTCGGCACAAAGGTTTGGTAATTTTATAAAAATCTTTAATATGTTGCCTGTAAAATCCAGCGTGTCCTAAGAAACTCCTCACCACTCTCACGATAATGGGTGGTGGAAATCTCACAATCACTCTAATTTTACCAGGATCGACCTCCATACCATATTCAGAAATTTTATGCCCGCGCATAATTCCTCATACAACCATAATTTGACATTTCTCCCAATTCAAAACTAAATTTTTTTTCTCGCAGTGCTCCAAAACATTTGCTAAGTTTTCCAGGAATATTTCAAATGACGTCCCGAATATAGAGAAATCATCCATAAAAACTTCTATTCCATTCTCTATCATACTACTGAAGATAGACATCATACATCTCTGAAATGTTGCAGTGCATTACACAGTCCAAAAGGCATTCTTCGAAAAGCAAAGGTTCCATAAGGGCTAGTAAATGTTGTCTTTTCTTGATCCTCAGGAGAAATAGGTATTTGATGGTAACCAGTATATCTATCCAGAAAGCAGTAGTACTTATGTCCAACAAGTTTATCTAGCATTTGATCAAGAAAAGGAAGAGGAAAGTGATCTTTTCTGGTGGCGGCATTTAATTTCCTATAGTCAGAACAAATTCGCCATCTATTAATTTGACTTTTGGGTATAATTTCATTACATTCATTCACTTCAACAGTCACTCCTCCCATTTTTGGTACACAATGTATTGGACTCACCCAAGCACTATCCGAAATAGGACAAATAATTCCAGCATCCAACCATTTTAAAATCTCCTTCTTAACTACTTCTTTCATTATTGGATTCAATCTCCTTTGCGGATCAACTCTCAGTTTATATTCTTCAAGTAGTAAAATTCTATGCATACAAATTGAAAGACTAACTCTTTTAATATATGCCAAAGTCCATACAAAAGCTTTCTTGTATCTTTTTAAAATTTCCAACAACTTCTGTTCTTGATAATCATTTAACTCTGAAGATACAATAACTGGCAGGGTAGATGATTCTCCTAAAAACATATAATTTAAATGATTAGGGAGAACTTTCATCTCAAGTTCAGGAGGTTTTATTATAGATGGAATTAAGCTTTTATTTTCACCTTCCATAGTGTCTAATACTTCGAATCCCTCCTAAACATACTCCAAATCTTCATTCTTCTCACTATTTGAATTTTCTTCTTGTTCAATTTCTTCTTCAAACTTATTTTCATACTCTACTTCATTTTCAAATATATTTTCAAAATGATCATTTCTCAAATATTCACAGACCTCCATCCTAAAACATTCATTATCTTTTTCCATTGAGGGATACTTCATAGATTTCAAAATATTAAAGGTCACCTCTTGATCATTAACTCTCATAGTTAATTCTCCTTTCTGAACATCAATCATTGCTCTTCTAGTAGCAAGGAATGGTCATCCCAAAATCATTAGAATTTCTTTATCTTCCTCCATATCAAGTACAATAAAAGTCCACAAGAAAGATAAATTTATCCACTTTCACTAACACATCTTCCACCACTCCTTTAGGGTAAGTAATGGAACGATCGGCCAACTGAAGAGTCATAGATGTAGGAGAAATTTATCCTATTTCTAATGTTTTGAAAGTTGATAAAGGCATAAGGTTAATACTAGCTCCCATATCACATAAGGCTCTTTAGAAAAAATTTTCACCTATAACACACGGAATAGTGAAACTACCAGGATCTTTAAGTTTTTCCAGAAGCTTCTTCTGAATAATTGCACTACACTCTCCGCTAAGTCCAACAGATTTATGATCCGTAAACTTTCTTTTCTTTTTCAGGATATCCTTCATAAACTTGGCATAGTCAGGCATCTGTTCTAATGCTTCAACATAAGGAATATTTATCGTTAATTTCTTAAGGATCTCCAAAAATTCTCCAAATTTGTTATCCCTATTTTGTTTCTTCAATCTTTAAGGAAATGGAGGTTGTGGTTTTTCAACAGTTATCTTCTTTGGCTCAAGTAGATAATCTAGGTTTGGATAAATCTTGTTTGAACCTTTTTCGATTTTCACCTTCTCCTTTTTCTTTTTCAACTTCTTTTGCACTCTTGTTTCCAATTCTTCTCCACTACTTAATTGAATAACCTTAGGTTGTTCCTTGTTTTGATCTTTTGGATTGATCTCAACTTTACTTGGAAGCGTTACAGAAGGTCTATTATTAAGTGCAGTGAAAATATGCCCTAATTGATTTTCAATATTTTTCATAACAACACCTTGAGCTTGTAATTGAATTCCCACATTCAGAATCATTTCTTCAGTAGACAACTTCTTATCCTAAAATTGCTGGTTACTATTGAATCCAGGAGGATAAGATGGTTTAAAATTGTTATTTCCTTGATTGTTCGAATTTCCAATTGGATTTATAGAACTGTTCCCCTAATGTGGGTTAACATTGACATTGTTATTATTCCAATTGAAATTTGGGTGATTCTTCCAACCAAGATTATAATCATTCGAATAAGGATTATTAGGTCTATTAATAGCATTTAAAGTCTCATAAGTTGTTTGAGATTCTGTTATCTGTCCAAATGAATTTTCCTCTAATACTTGAGGTGGCTGAGAATAATTCATTCCTATTAATCTATTTTTTTAGAAAGGGCTGCAAATTGAGAAACTATCATAGTCATCATATCTGAATCATGAACACTAGATACTCTTTTAGGATTTACCCGTTCAGAGGGCCATTAAAAATTATTAGTAGTCATTTCTTCAATTAATGCATATGCTTCATCAAAAGGTTTTGACATTAATGATCCACCAGCAGCAACATCTATAATAGATCTCAATGATCCCACAAATATTTTAAAAAATGTTTGAATTATTAACCAATCTGGTAAAGCATGATGTGGGCACTTCCTAAGAAGATCTTTAAATCTCTCCCAAGCTTCATATATTGACTCTCCTTCAAACTGACCAAAAGATGTAATATCATTTCTTAGCTTAGTAATCTTTGATGGAGGAAAATATTTTGATAGAAACTTCTGAGATAATTCTCTCCAAGTTCTAATAGATCGAGGTGCTAACGAATTTAACCATGCCTTAGCTTTATCCCTTAATAGAAAAAGGAAAAAGTCTATGTCTAACAGCGTCACTAGACACTACTTCATATTTAAAAGTAGCACACAGTTCTAGAAAACTAGCGAGATGTAAATTTGGATCCTCATTAGGTGTTCCTCCAAATAGATTATTTTGTACAATTTGGATAATAGTAGGTTTAAGTTCAAATGAATTAGCAGCAACAACAGGATTTTGAATAGTTATGTGAATTTCATCTGCTGTTGGGTTAGCATAATCTCTTAAAGCTCTTGGAAAATTTCTAATATCATTTCTCTGATTATCTTGATTATTCGTCATTTCACAAGGATTTTTCAGTTTGTTTTTATTATTTTCTAATTTTTCTAACATTACGCTCTAACTCTGAATCGTAAGGCACTAAACCTTTATATCCACTTCGACTCATATACAATCACACAAATACTTTTTAAAAAACTAAACAAACACACACAATTACACACTACAAAGTAAAGGTTTTCAGTTACTAAATTATCAATAAATATCGTTTATACTTCCTTCCTTACTTACTTGCTTAGTTACTTCGTTACCTTCCCGGCAACGACGCCAAAAACTTGACCAGACGATTTACGAACTTTTATATTGCAAGAATTTATGAACTCAAATTTATATATTTTTATAATGATTTTATAAAGTCTAAGCATTCAACGCAAGTATAAGTATCGTATCAAGTAATACATGGCTCTAATGGAGTATTGGTTATCGATCCCACAAGGAATCTATGAAGTAGAAGAAAGTGTTTCACAATAGGTAATGTAGCACTGAAATATGATACTCAAATTGCATCTACTACCACTATGCAGAAAACATTAACAATTAATCAACTACAATTACTTCTAATAACTTTGAAAATAGAATTAAATAAGAGACACACACTAAGCAATATATTTGAAAGGTTTTTAATATATAAGAAAAGTAGCTTTCCTCTTGCAATGAGAATATGATGTGTGGATGATATGGAATGATTATCTATGTTATTGTGCCAAATAGGAGCATAAATGTTTCTTTACCCTTACAAGAGTACCCCATCTTCCATGCATGAAAAGAAAATTGACATATTCAAGTTTAGTCACTAAATCTAAGGCTAGGCTGGGAGGATACCGACTCTCACTACGGAGCTTCTACTCAACCTTCTGTCGGCATATTTTTAGGTTGTGTGTTTTATTTTTAAAAGGGGGTCACCTAACAGAAGTTGTCGGCAAATTTTTAATTTAATTTAAATAAATAATTTTGAAAAGTAGTATTTGATTTTGAAAATAATTTTAAATTTGAAGGTTTTAAGATATGAGATTAAACCGATCTCACATCCCAAATAGTTTATATAAACGAGCACCGCACCACAAACCGTGTATCTATCCCTAAGGATAGTACACACTTCTTGACGGTGGGGCTCGATTAAATAAACTAGAAGATTTGTGACATCCGTTTGGTCCGCGAACCAATTTTATAAGCCGAAAAATTCCCCGCTTAATATGAAAGCATTAAACAGGGGTTTATATTACCTGGGTTCTTTAAAATTCCCTATAAGGGCAAGCCCCTATAGTTAATTACATCTTAAGTGACGGGAATCACCTAAGAAAACTCTCGATAATAATCAATAATTCTCGCTCTCAAGAATTTCAAAGTTTAAGTTTTCAAAGGATTGAATTTTGGAATTTCAATAGGGAATGGATCAAGTTTAGAACATTTTTGTTTTGAGAATTCAAAGGAAGAAAGGTAGGAGAAATCACAGATTCGAAGTGAACTTCGATAATTTCCCGACTATCCTATTGTTTGGCTTGAATTTAGGAAAGTCCTAATATTTATCTAATGTTTTGATCTTGCTAATTTTAGTTAATTAGGACTTATATTTATATGATAGAATCATACAAATAGCCTTGAAGATGTGAGGGTTTATGTCGTACCCAAACGACTACCTCGGAATCCTAAGTCCGGTTAGGGCTTAATTTGCAATGCAAATGCCTAACGAAGAGTTGAGGATTTATGTTGCACTGAGCAAACTACCTCGAAGTCCTATGGCTTTTTTATTTAATTCTAGGAAAGTTTTGCTGAAGTAGACTCAGGTTTTGCTGATGACGATGGCCGTGCTGCCCACCATGCTCCGAGCTCTTTGTTGTCACAGGGGTTTAGTTTTAGAAGTCATAAATCAGGGGATGAGAAAAGTGTTTTGGTTTAGAGAAAATCTTAATTTCCAAGTGTTTTCAATATTTTAATTAAAACAAATCTTAAAATTGATTATAACGACACCGGTTAAGATCCCACGGTTCCATCCTTCCGCATCATTATTTTTATCGGATTCACTTAGTCCGGATGAATTTGCTAAACTCAACTAAATGAGTTTCACACTTTCATTTAGACCGTGGGAAATCCCGTTAAGCAACACGTAGGTTACATCATCCGAGGTATTCTCGATCATCCAACAGGACATTTTAATTTAGTTGTAATTGTAGTTTTGTGTTCCGTTTGTGATTAAATTTTGAGTTGTTTTATATTTTTGAAATGTTGTGGCGGTGAATTTTATCTTGCAATGACTTTTAACTTAGTTTTGGTTTCAGTTTTAGGGACTATCCTAAAGGTGTGGGTTTTCATGCAACAGTTGTTTATCATGCAAGAAAAGTAAGTGCAATGCGATTAAATAAATTGCAATAAGTGTAAATTGCAATAAAATAAAAGCGTACACGGAGGGTCTTCCCGTCATCCAAAGCCGCACTTAAAACACAATTAGAATATTTAAGCAAGTTCCTAGGTAAAGCTAAGGTAAGGGTTATGGTTTTCTACCAAGTTCCTAATCCTATAACTAGTCATTTCCTATGACGTCTAGGTTCCTTGTGTTTTGGTTCGAAGACAATTTTCTTCATCAAAGAACAATTAAATTCAATTGTTCTTATAAACATCCTATCATATTGAGAAAGTGTTTAAGAAGAACCTTAAACATCTTTTCAATATTGCTAGAATTGTTTTAAGTCCAAATGGATTCAATTACACAAATGAATTAATCATCCAAGAATCTCAAGTTTTGTTATCTTGCTCAGTGAACTAGGACATTTGAATATCCTATAGGTGAAGTAACATTTCATTTAATATCCTGTTTAGGAGTTATGATAACTAAAGCTTTCGAGGGTAAATTGGTATTCAAATGATTTGTGATTTAGTTTAATTTCCATTAATGGGTTTAAATTTGGAATAGTGTTCAAGTTATTTTAGATTTATTTTGAATTCTTTATGTCTTTGGTGATGTTATATTTAATTCAACTTA
Organism: Papilionanthe hookeriana x Papilionanthe teres; assembly: GCA_022702705.1. NCBI lineage: Eukaryota > Viridiplantae > Streptophyta > Magnoliopsida > Asparagales > Orchidaceae > Papilionanthe > Papilionanthe hookeriana x Papilionanthe teres. Next base: position 594,569 of record JAKZJZ010000028.1, on the reverse strand, counting down.
ATTTAATTTAATTTAATTTAATTGAGTTTTAATTTAATTTAATTCAATTTAATTCAATTTAGTTTGATTTGATGTTACATTAAATTAATTTGATTTGATTTAATTTTAATTTAATTTGATTTAATTTAATTTAATTTAATTTAATTTAATTTAATTTAATTTAATTTAATTTTAATTCATTTAATTTAATTTAATTTTTAATTTGGTTTAACTTAATTTAATTTGATTTTATTAATTTAATTTAATTTAATTCATTTAATTTAATTTAATTTGTTAATTTAATTTAATTTAATTTAATCTTTAATTTAATTCAATTTTTAATTTTAATTTAATTTAATTTAATTTAATCCAATTTAATTTACTTAATTTAATTTAATTTTTAATTTAATTTTATTTTTAATTTTAATTGAAATTTTTGAAAGAGTTTAATAATTTAATTTTAGTTTAGTGATTAAGTCTTTTAATATTTTGAATTTGAGTTATCATTTTAATTAAGAATTGAATATTAATGAGATGATTAATTTAGGGAATTTTAAATTAAAGAATAAATCTCTTCCAAATAATATCCCTATTTTAAAAATTCCAATTTTATTATTCTTCCAAATTTAATCAATTATTTAATTAAGGTTTAATTATTTTAAATTGCTTAATGGGTTTCTACCCTTTAATTATTTAAATTTCAATCATCCAAATCAGATTAGGATCAAATATTTTACTTGTTAATTTTTTTATTAAACCTAAAGTTTTAATTAAGGATTAAAAATTTTAATTACCACTTTACCCTTTAAGCTTAATAATTTCATAACTCACTAAATTGAACTCAAATGAACTTGAAATTTTTATGTGACTTCACTCATATGTCAATAAAGACATGAGAGGAGAAAATGTGATTTTTCTGTATTTAATTTATTTATATAATTATTTTTGGTAGAAAATAGAGATTTCCAAGGAAAATTTAATAACATGACCAAGGGAAAGTTTCTGTCCTTAAGAAAATTAGGGGACATTCCTAATGACCAGAGGACCACCTGGACCAATTTTGGTGATTTTTTGAATTATATTATTTTTATTATAATTATTTTAAGTTTTGGAGTGTTAATTAATTTAAAAATAAAATAAATGTTGAAAAATGAATTTCATATTTTTCAAAAATCTCTCTGATATCAAGGAAATCAGAGAATCAAATTTTGTAATTTTCTAATTTTTCTATGATTTATTATAATTATTTTAGTGAAAATGCTAGAAAATACATTTTTTTTAATTTTAAAATTACCCTAGAGCTTTAAAATTTAATATCTCACTAAATAGACCTAAGAAAAATATGGGGTTTGTTCCTAAGTGATTAAAATTCAAAATGTGACATTTTGATGAATTTTATTATTTTTGTGATTTTTATTATTTTTTAATTATTAAAATATTAAAATAATATTAAAAAAATCAACTTTTTTAGAAAATTGAAATTTTAATTTTCTTAAATTCTCCTAATATCAGAGAGGCTCGAAAACCAATTTGGTGAATTTTTAAAAAGTATTTTGAAAGTTATGAATTTTTAAAGTTCAAAATGACTAAGTAGACTTAATCAACCCATTTAGTAGGGCTAACCAAGTCCAATCGACCTCAAATTTTTATGGTGGGTTCCTCTAATCCTAAAGGTCAGTGGAGAATTGATTTCAAGTCAATTTGATGTATGGTTAGCTCTAATTAATTAGAGATCCATTTTGGGTGTTTAAGCCAATTAGGGTTGTTTTAAATGAACTAACTCAAAACCTATTTTTCCTAGGGTCCTCCTGGTCATAAGGAACATCACCAAATTTTTCTAGAATTTATATCACAACATGCTATTTATTGGAATTAAAATAATCAAAACAAGTAACATGAATTTGAAAAATCAATAACTCTTCATAGGATAGCCTCGACTTTGGAAAATTCGGAGAATGTTCCCAAATTCGGAGGCTTCAAAAGCCCTATGGTCTCATGCCATGGTGAATTGTATACATGCATGGAGAATTAAAAATATGCAGAGAGTAAATAAATTATTAAAAATAAAATACTCGACGAAATTAAATAATTTCTTTTCCACATTATTCTACTTTCGTTCACCGAGCAAGAGGGTATTTTTATTTTATTTTTCTGATTTTTCTACACAAAGTTATGAATTTTTGAAGTTTAGGGAATTAAATAAATCGAAAAATCCCTAATTTTCTATTTATCCACGCGGCGCCGCGTCAACCTCGGCAGCCTCCGAACGCACACGCGTCGCGCTCCCATTCGACGCCGCCATCCGAGTCGGCAGCCCGGCCCCGCGGTTCTCGTACCGTCTCCTGATCCGACGTGATCCTGGCCATCCGTCCGCGCGTGTATCGAATGGACGGCATCCGTTCATCGTCCCCAAGTGTCCTCACCCGAGAGCCGTCCACACTAAATCCCTAATATCTCACTCGATACTCAATGGATTTTCATGTTCTTATGCTCTATGGATTCGTCTTGAAGAGACGAACACATCTATACGGTGATCATGCATCGAAATTAAAGCATTTGAAATGAAGAATCTCCGAAGCTCGGGATGAAGAATTAGCTCATACCTTTGCTCGCAGAAGTGTGGCTTCGATCCGAGGGTTGTTGCACCTTCGATCGGATCCCGACAAGCTCCGCATGAAGTCTCCCGGTCCCGTGAATCGTCTGAGGTGGGATTTCGACCAAGCCCGATCACAAAGCTTGGAGGATAGAGCAACCGGGTGGCCTCGGAGATGGGGTTTTTGCTCGTGGACACCTTCCTCGGTCCGGTGAAGGTGTAGAACCAATCAATTTGGGGATTGGCTCACCGTGGAGAAGTGTCCCGGTTTTGGGCCTAGATTTCAACTCGAAATCGAGCTCACAGAGAAGAAATGGCAGGGGGATCTCAGTGGGGATCAAGTGCTCGTGTATGGGGAGGAGTCCGGAACAATTTTGGCGGAGTTTCCTTAAGGTTTTGTTTCAAAGACCTCCCATGGCCGAGAGGGGTGGTGTTTAAATAGGAGAGGGTGGAGGGCCTCCCGTGGAGAGTTAGGGCTTGGGATCAGCCTGCTCTCGGCAAGAGAAGAACAGCTCCAATGGCCACCGAGGATGGGGCAGCTCAGCAGGGGAGAATTCCAAGTCGGGCTCACATGCGAGCTCTCGGCCATGGTGCTTTCCGACGACCCAGCGGCTGGCCGGCAGCATGGGTCACCCTCGTGTCCAGGTGGGTCAGGACTCAGAGGTTTGTGCAATCAATCGCCATGGACATGTGTAAAGGGTTCGAATCAAAATGGAATGCGAAAGGGCTAGTTTTGGGTCTAAATGGGTCAACCCTTGGTTTTGGGTTAGGTTCACCCTCCAAGGTCAATTTGGGCCGAAGGGAAAGTCACTTGGATCAGCTTGATTAGTGGGGTCAAGTCACAATCCAAGTACAATTAAGTCTAAGCATGGTTTAGTGGAGTCATGGAAGTGGTTAATCACTCTTAAGAGAATATGGAAAGGGCCTCCTCCTCTTGCCATCTTGGGTATGGTGAGGTGGAAAGTAGATTCCATGGCTCTCATGGCTCCCATGTGGCTCATGCATGGCTTCATGGCTCACCTTCGGCTCGGGAAAAGTGAAGTCAATTTCATGGAAATGGATTTAAGGAAAATTTTGGTATTTAGGGGTGCTTTGGCATGAGGCTTGATTTGGAATTATTTGATGATGAATTTAGGACTTAGGTAATGGCTTTAATTAAGTGGATGGCAAATGGAGATGTCATGTGGGCTTTAGGGTGGATTTTGGGCTTTTTGAAATGGTTTTAGATTGGCTTTTAAGATGGTTTAGGAAAGTGGGCTTTTGAATTTTAAAATGGATTTTGGAATGAAATTTTGTAAAGAGATTGGGCCAAATAATTTTTGGGTTTAGCTCATGGATGTATCATGAGTGACTTGAAGCAAATCGGGGGTGATTTGGGTTTGAATTGGGTTGAATTTGGGCTCTTTTGGTGAATGGGCCAATATAGGTCTAAGTGGGCCAAGTTGGGCCAATGTTGGGCTAGGGTTGAAATTGATGCAAAATTAACGTTGAGAAATGTTTATGGGAGTGTTTCAAAGAGGTTTTGACTTTGGTTGGGCTTTGATTTTGGGGTTTGGGCTCATTCTGGGTTAGGTTTGAGTTTAGGTCAAAATCGGGCCTTTTAGCTTTGGGTTGAATTTGAGTGGGGTTTGGGTCTAAATTTTGGGAAAATCATGTTAGTGTTTTGTTTGTGGGGATGCTAAGGAAGATTTAGAAAAGATTTGGGGTTAATTGGAGTTGAATTGGGTGAGTTTGGGTTAGGTTCGGGTCATGGGTCCAAATGGGCTTTAAGGCCAAAAGTGAAATTGGATCCAAATGTCAATCAAATCGACTTGGATTTGGTCTAGATTGGTGTCGGGAATGTTGAATTGAAGTTTAGAATTGAATTTGACCAGAATTTGGGTCAATTGGATAGGTTTGGTTTGACATCGGGTTCACTTTGGGTTAAAATGGTCAAATTGGGGTTTTGACAAAAGTAGGGTAAATTGACAAAATTGGCCCATGGTGTAGTTGAACAAAATGAAATTGAGAATATTTGGGATTTTCTGGGAATTTTCTGAATTTTTGGGATTTTTGGGTCAAGAGGGGTATTTTGGGTATTTGGAGGGTATTGGGAGGTTTTCTTGGAATTTTTGGTATTTTTGGGTATGGATGATCAATTTGAGTGATGTGGAAATGTTTGGGATCGATTTTTGGGAATTTTGGGTTATTTGGAAATTTTTGAGAAATTTGGGTAATTTTAAGGGTTTTGGGTAAAGCTAAGCGTGTAGGGTCTCGGGGTCAAAAATCGAAAATTTGAAAAATTGAAGATTGGGTAAATTTGAGTGGAATGAAATCATTTTGGTTGAGCCATGAAGCCACATCAAGCCCACATGTGCCATGAAGGGACTCATTTGAGGCATCCACTATGTTGTTCCTAACCCTCTTAGCCAAGGGCTTAGGGGTTAAGGACCATCCATGTGAATCACCTACATGAGTCAGGAGGTCAGGTTAGGTATAGGTATGTGAAAGTGTAAAGTGTATGAGTGTAGTGTGTGTAAGTCAGCCCCTTCACTGCACTCGAGCCACCTGTAAGGGTCCTAAGGCCAAAGAGTCCTATAGGAACTCATCCTTTAAACTTCCACATTCGATTTCAACCCTCTAGGTGATTAGGGGTCTACAACCAAGTTTGTGGAGTTTGCAGGGAGTTAAGAAGTGGTTTGAATTTCTAAAAGGTGGGTCCCAATTCTAGTCCTCTAAGATAGTCAAAGGAAAAGCCTAAGGCTAGATCCTAAGTACTAAAGGGAAGAAGTGAAGACCTCATCAAAAATGAGGTCAACAAATGGACCCCCAATAAGTGTGGTGAGCTGACGGAGCACACCGCGCATATTGGTGTCGACCGAAGCGATCAACAAAACCAACACGTATGTCCAAGTGACAAACTTAGGACGAAGTAGAAGAGTTTCCGCTGGGAGTGTCAAACATATCTTCGAAACCGGAGATTCTCGAACTCTCGCCTGGGAAAGGAAAAGGAGGTGAATCCCAAATCACATGATCCTGGGGAAATTCAATTTAGATTTTATTTTGTTTCAATTTAAGTTTCGATGTGCGAGTTTAGATTTCGAGTTTTAATTTAGATTGAAGTTTGTCAAAATTAATTCGAAGGGATTTGATTTGAAATGAAAATTGGAATTTCGAGGTTTTAGATGTAACATCTTCAACCCCAAAAGAAGATCGAATCGATTGGATTGGATCATTACAATGAGGAAAGATCTCGCAGTAATGCGGTATTGGATGTAAAATCCTTAACCCTAAGAGTTCGATTTTGATGTATTTCATCGCCGTAGGAAAGAATCCTAAAGCAAGTGCAGTCTCGGATGTAAAATCCTTAACCCTGTGAATTTGATTTGATGTATTTCATTGCGATAGGGAAAGAATCCTAAAGCAATGCGACTTGATGTAAAATCCTCGACCCAAAAGTTTGAATTTGATGTACTTCATTGCGATAGGAAAGGATCCTAAAGCAATGCAGTCTTGTATGTAAAATCCTCGACCCAAAAGTTCGAATTTGATGTATTTCATTGCGATAAGGAAAGAATCCTAAAGCAATGCGATCTTGATGTAAAATCCTCGACCCAAAAGTTTGAATTTGATGTACTTCATTGCGATAGGGAAAGGATCCTAAGCAATGCGACTTGGATGTAAAATCCTCGACCCAAAAGTTTGAATTTGATGTATTTCATTGCGATATGGAAAGGATCCTAAAGCAATGCATCTGGATGTAAAATCCTCGACCCAAAAGTTCGAATTTGATGTACTTCATTGCGATAGGGAAAGGATCCTAAAGCAATGCAGTCTTGGATGTAAAATCCTCGACCCAAAAGTTCGAATTTGATGTACTTTATTGCGATAGGGAAAGGATCCTAAAGCAATGCAGCTTGGATGTAAAATCCTCGACCCAAAAGTTTGAATTTGATGTACTTCATCGCGATAGGGAAGGATCCTAGCAATGCGGTCTTGGATGTAAAATCCTCGACCCAAAAGTTTGAATATGATGTACTTCATTGCGATAGGGAAAGGATCCTAAAGCAATGCAGTCTTGGATGTAAAATCCTCGACCCAAAAGTTCGAATTTGATGTACTTCATTGCGATAAGGAAAGGATCCTAGCAATGCAGTCTTGGATGTAAAATCCTCGACCCAAAAGTTTGAATTTGATGTACTTCATTGCGATAAGGAAATGATCCTAAAGCAATGCAGTCTTGGATGTAAAATCCTCGACCCAAAAGTTTGAATTTGATGTATTTCATTGCGATAGGGAAAGAATCCTAAAGCAATGCAGTCTTGGATGTAAAATCCTCGACCCAAAAGTTTGAATTTGATTGAGATTTGATTTGAGATCTGGAAGATCGAATTCGAAATTTGATTGAGATTTGAAATCTGGAAAGATTGAATTTGAGATTTGGAAGATCAAATTTGAAATTTGATCGAGGTTGGATTTGAAATTTGATTGAGAATTTGATTTGAGATTTGATTTAACATTTATGTTGATTTTGTTTATCTTTTAATGATCCAAATTTTATTTTATCGTTTATTTAATGTTCATGTGAATTTGGTGTTCATCATTTTTAAGATTTTTTTTAGGAAAGTTTTCTTTTATTTTTTTTTTCTTTTCTGTTCTTTGTTCGAAATTCATTTAACTTTAATGGCGTTTCCCAGTCAATTTGCACAAAAGAGGTGAAGGCCAAAAATGTGACATGGTCACTTTCATTCCAATCATGTCGAAGATACATCATACAACTCGATCCGGAATACATTTCATACAATCCATGTAGACTCAAAACGGACTATGTATGATCTTTGTCGATCCATCCAAAGAAGCATCCGTCAAAAATCCATGTCCGAATAAGTGGGGTACATGGTCAATAACATCACCTTCCAAGCCATCCCCGGCAAGGATGCCGTATGGATGTACATCGGAGGTGTGATATTTTCTATGTAACTCACAACTCGTAAGGTCGAGGCTCTCTAGCTCCGGTCTCGGCCGGAAATGGTAAGGTGTCTTCCCGTCGTCCATCCTTCCGAAAGTAACCGAGATCCGCTTCACCGGTACTCCCGGTATGCAATGCTTAGCGATATCCGCTCCGTTGCCCTTCGCATCATGACGGAACCTACCGGTAATGGTATCTTCACCGGCCCTCGGAACTCACCCGGGCCTCGCTATCCGGAGGTCGGATCCGAACATGATGTTACACTCGTTCAGAAAGAGATCGTGCGTAAAGGTCTCGACAAAGTCGTGGTGATCTATGTGCGGGGGTATGCGATCACCCCGCTCGTAGATGTTAATAATGCAAGCTGTTGGGTATGCAATTTTCTCGGCGCACTCTCCATTTTATCAATCTCTTCACCATTCTCTTGATGACTAATGGCATCGGATCTACTCGGCCATGACGGAGTATTCCCGGAGGGTTTCCCTTCCGTCTTCCGCAAAGTCAGAATAAGCATCCACATCGTATCGTGATTCTTCCTTTCCCCGGCATCCATCTCCGGGGTTCCGAGTATGTGTTTTCCTCTAGTGCGCCCTGCTCGGCCCATCCTTTTCAAATCCCGGATGCAATCCATAATTTGCCGTTGTTCATACTCCGAGTATACGTCCGTATGTAGCTCGAGGCCCTCTAAGTATATCGATTCTTCTCGCCTTTAATTCTCTCGAAGTATTCAAAGGTTTTCTTTTCAACATTCTCGCATTCTCTCCAGCTCGTATTCCGAATGATCCGTAGATGGCGAGGCCTCGGTGACATATTGTGGGATATACGGCTCAATCCCTTCACGTTCTCCCCGCATACCTCGGCTCCTCGGGGATGATGTCCGTCGGACATCCCCCGAGGTAGCTTCCGCAACAAGGTCATGCATCACCTGGTGGTTCTATCCGGTGGCGTGGTAGCCTTCTTCTTCTCGATCTTCTCGGAGATTTCCCCGGTCCTTTCGTTATCATAGGAGCCGGCCTCCTTTCTTCGGTGTTCCCGGTGAACCGTGTCCTCGAAGTGTATGTACCGGCATTAGCAACCGTCTCGTCGCGCCGGTCCGCGCCTAGTTTTGTTAACATCTTATGGATACGGCGATTCTTATTTCTTCGTTGCGTCGTCGTGAGAGTAGCCGTTCGAACTTCTTGAATCTCCGTGGGCGCGGCGCCGACAAGCCTCGCCTCTACCGTAGCCACTACAGACTTCATTTTCTTATCTTCTTCAGTGTTTGCCTTTCTTTTCGTCGCTGGATCGGTGGCTCGGGCCACCCACTTTCATCACCGTCTCGCCCGGCAGCTTCTTCTGGTCAACCGGGACCCGCTCACTTTCCTCGTATCGTAGGCTCCGCCGGTGCGAAATCCGAGTCAATCTCGATTATCTCTCCATCTTTCACCCTCTTTTCATCGAGTGCAAGGCTTACGCCATTCTTAAAGTTCAGGACCAACCGCCCGTTCGACATTTCCCTGCGAAAAGATAAGGAAAAGGATCAGGGGCTGTACTAAGAACAAGAACATTAAGAAAATGTTTATTAAAGACATTTTTTATTATATTATTTTTTGTATTTTTAAATTTAACAGGAATGAAATGGGATAAGATCCGGGGAGAGATTTTGATTTGGAAAAGAAAACAAGGAAAACTTAATTATCATGACTTTATTTATTTTAGCACATTTTATTATTTTTGGGTTCGGACCCAGTCATAAGTAATTACTTCGCCCGTGTTTCTTAGGGATGAAGAATTCATTCATTCGAAACATTAGGTAGCGTAATACTTTTTCAAGTATCGTCCGTTGATCGGAAGCATATGTCGTTCTCCCCGGCAATTCACTAGCCGGTAGGAACCTCCCGAGTATACCGCTTCAACCACAAACGGTCCTTCCCAAGTGGGTTCAAATTTTCCTCCTATCTCTGCGGTGTGCAAGAATAGGTCTCTTGAGAATGAGAACTAAGTCACCAACTTCGAAGGTTCTCGGGCGGACCCGCTTGTCATGGGCTCGAACCATCTTAGCTCGGTATAGTTCTAAATTCTGTTGCGCCGCAAGCCTTTTCCCTTCAAGGCTTTCTAATTCTTCGAGTCGTAATTTGGCGTTCTCTTCCGTCGTGATCTTATTTGCAACTCGCAATTCCGAGTGAAGGAAGCCGAACCTCTAAAGGTAACATCGCCTCGGACCCATACACCGCAGCGTAAGGTGTAGCTTCGAGTAGGAGTTCGAAGGTTGTCCGCAGGCCCATAAGGCTTCTAACAACTTCTCGTGCCAATTTCTCTTATTATCGTCCAAGGTTTTCTTTAAGATTTGAACGAGAGTTTTATTAAAAGCATCGCCGAGGCCGTTTGCCCTCGGGTAGTAAATTGTCGAGTATCGCCGCCGATTCCGTGTCTCCCGACAAAATTGTTTATTTGTGTGCTTCGAATGCCGACGCATTATCCGAGATTATCTCGCGCGGCACTCCGAAACTGGTAGACGACTTGGTTCTCGAAAACCGTAGCACGTGGTGTGCTTTCACTTCTCTAAGTGGAACCGCCTCGCCCACTCGGAAAAGTAATCCGTAGCCGCAAGAATGAAGCGATGTCCTTTCGAAGATGGTGGTTCTATCGGACCCACTATATCCGTGCCCCAACATTCAAATGGCCACGACGCAATTGTCGGATGTAGCACATTCGGAGGTCGGTGTAGAACCACTCCGTGCACTCGGCATCGGTGACAGCTCTTGGCGATTTTCATGCGATCGGTCATCATCGAGGGCCGTAGTACCCTAGTCTTTTAATTTTCATTTTCATCTTCTGGACCCGATCGGTGAGCGCCACGCAGTCCCGAATGCACCTCTTTAACAATTTCATGGGCCTCGGACCCGCTTAGGCACCTTAGCCACATTTCGATCAAAAGACCTTATGTACAATGTGTTGTTTATTAATGCGTAAGACGAGTTCTTTTTCGATCCGATGGGCTAGCGACCTATCGTCCGGTAGCTTTCCGTTTGCGTGTAGTTCATCAATGGCCGTCGCCAATCTTCTCGTGTTTTCCGTCACCGCCGCAACTCGATTCTTTTTCTTTTCTCGATTTGTGTATTGTGTCTATGTCGAGCCGTGATAGGACCCGACGTCCTCGAACCGACACTTCTATCGATTCATCTTGCAAACAGGCAAATTCTTTTGCGAGACGGCTAAAGCATCTCGCTAAAGCATTTTCTTTTCGGGAATTTTGTAGATCGTCACATTTGGAATCCGTTCCAACAAATCGTATGGCATACCGGAAGTATTGTTCGAGTCTTCGCTTTAAAATTCGTACCGTCCGACGATCTCGTTGAATGATTAACCGTGAATCCCCGTAGATGTCGATGTCCGTTATCCCCATTCGAATGGTTAATTCCAATCCCGTTATGAGGGCTTCATATTCTCGCTTCATTGTTTGTACACGTGCTCGTCAAGTGGTAGGAGTATCTTAACATCCCCCGCTCCGTGTTATAAAGATTAGCCCGATTCCCGCCTTACCGGCACTATCACTTGCGATTCTTCATCTTTGTGTGCCGAAGATGCTCCGTCGAAATATAATTCCCAACGTCGATCATCGTGGTCTTCTAGATTCATTATTCGTTCATCCGGCAAATCGTCATCGAGGGAGATTCGCCGCAAAGGGTGTGCCGCGAGAAAGTCTCGCTAAAACTTGTCCCTTTACGGCACGAAGAGGCACGAAAGTTATATCGAATTGCAATAATATCATCGACCATTCGGAAAGTCCGCCGGAAAGTGTCGGACGAGTCATCAAGTATCGCAATGGATTAAATTTCGAGATCAGTCGACCTTATGAGAAAGCATGTAGTGCCCGAGCTTTTGAGCGGCGAAGATCGTGGCCAAACAATGCTTTTCAATCATGGGATACCTTATTTCCGTCGGAAGTAAACGACGGCTTAAGTAAGTAAAGAGCATTTTCTTTACCCTCATCATCGACCCGGCCAACGAGGCTCCGAGAGAGTCGTCTAAAGCCGCGGTGTAAAGTATCGCGGTCTACCCGAGACCGGGGTCGCTAAGACAGGAGGTGTCATTAAATATTGTTTAATGTCCTCGAAGGCCTTCTCGGCATTTCTCTTCCCAAATAAATTTGGCGTCCTTTTTAATTAGTGCCGAGAAAGGCCGACACCTACTCCGACAAGTTCGAGATAAAGCGTCGAAGATATGCCGCTTCCTCGAAAAGATCGTAGTTGTTTTAAGTTTTTGGAGGCGGCATTTCTAAGATAGCTTTAATCTTTTCCGGTCGATTTCAATTCCACGATGTCGGACAACGAATCCTAAGAATTTCCCGGAGGTGACGCCGAAGGCGCATTTTAAGGGATTCATCTTAAGGTTAAATTGTCTTAGTCGTTCGAAAACAATTCTCAAATCATACAGGTGGTTTTCCTTTACTTTGCTTTTGATGACCACATCGTCCACGTAGCATTCGACTTGATTGTGGATGAGATCATCAAAAATTCTCGTCATTGCTCTTCGGTAGGTCGCTCCCGCGTTCTTCGATCCGAATGGCATCACCGTGTAAGAAAATACTCCGATCGGCGTTCGAATGCTGTAAGTTTTTCATCTTCTGGAGCCATTTTTATCTGGTTGTATCTGGAAGATCCATCCATGAATGAGAATATCTCATGTGTCGAAGCAATGTCGATCATCAGTTCCGGGATCGGTAGAGGGAATTCATCCTTCGGACATGCCTTGTTTAAATCTCTGAAGTCCACACAGATTCCGATCCGACCATTCTTCTTTCGACTCGGTACCACATCGGCTAACCAAGTCGGGTATTGTTCTTCACTGACAAATCTGGCGTCTATTAGCTTTTTAACTTCGGCTACGACTTGTTGTTCGATTTCTAGACGCATTCTTCCGGACCTCGTCCGACTCGGACGATAGCAGGATCCACTCCTAGCTTATGGACCGCAACCTCCGGAGCTAATCCCGGCATCTCGTCATAGTTCCAAGCAAAACAGTCTTTAAATTCCATTAATAATTCGATTATTTCTTCGGAGTCTTCTTTATCGAGTAAGGAGCTAACAAAGGTAGGTCTAGGCTCTTCGCTAGTACCTAAGTTAACTTCCGTTAACTCATCTATCGTAGATTTGATTTCTTCTTCGAATTCGGTGGAGCGTCTCCAATTTGTAAATCTTCGAGTTCGTCTCGTAGTTTCCATGCAGCTTTCATTGGACTCGCAAGTGACAACCAAGCAAAATTCAGCATTGTCAACCGACCCTACCGTGCCGAATCCGAGACCATGCTTTCAATCAGTGGACGACCGGAGTTGTTCCATAATTTTTCAAAACGTTGTGATCGACCTTTGTCCATTGTCGAGGTAAGAAACCACGTTGAATTAAATTTTGAACACAGGGAGAGTACCACTCAAAAGGTAATTCCATTAATTCCGATGAAGTGACATCTTCAAATTGTACATTATTTTCAGCTTTGGAGGAAGAAGCACCACGGTAGAATTTAATCGGCTTCGCACCGTCGCTACGTACCTCTTCGACCACCATACCCTCGATCTTGTTAGAATGGATCGGGGTTAGGGTCATAGTTTGTACGTAGTGGTTAATCTTCTCGTACATCGATTCGTATTCTTCATTCTTTTCATCTTCGAGGAGATCTTCGAATTGCGGCTTCTTCCGACTTATTGTCGCCGCTTCTCGCTCGATTTCTTTTTCTTCTTCGTAACTATCCTCCCAATCAACATTGATGGCCGGTTTCCTCCGTCCAACTCGTCCTAACGTCTCTACCACGACCTCGTCCCCGCCTCGACCTCGGATGCGAGTCGTGGAGAAACCTTCACCATCTCGCCGAAGGGAGTGGTGAGTGATCGTTGGACTAGAACTTCGTGTTCTTCGTTGTCCCGAACTTTCTTTGCTTCATTTGTTACGATATCTCCGGAGAAGATTGTTTTCTTCGCGTGCATAATAAGTCGCGTCTTCATGGATTCCAATCTCATGTACGGAGAATGGTCGCAAGTCACCTTCGATGCACTCGTTCCCCTCCATCGTAATATTTGATGCACCGATGCGTAGATGATGGTACCATCCTCGTTTTCATGTATCCACTAGTCGGCCCGAAGAAAGCGTCGAACGATGTTTCGAATCAATTATGTGAAATTTTGCGGTTGTCTTTGCTAAGTCACCGGTCTTCATTAGTAGCATTATCGATCCGAGGGCTCTTTCTCCTTTCGATCGAATTCTCTTAATAACATTTTGTCGACCTCGAGCTCACGAGCATCAATTTCCAAGTATGCTAGTGTTCGAAGACTCATTATATCGATCGATGCTCCCGGATCCACCAATACTCCGGAGAGTGTAAACTTCCCAATTAGTAATCGAAATGTACAATGGTCGGTTGTGATCTCGCCGTCCCAAGTAGTAGGTCATTGTCCGTGAAGGTAACACCTCGTCGTTCCTTTAACAAACAAACCTCATCTAAGGAATCTCCAGCCATTCGAGCTAAGCAAATTTCGGATCAAGTAAGGCTTTGATCGAGCTTCTCTCATCTCCTTTCGATAAGATGAGAGCATCGTAAATGCTCGCTTGGCCTGGTAGTTTCCTAAGATGGGCTAGCACGTTGTAGTCCACTTTATTTTCATGCATCTCGGCTTCTTCTCGAATGGGTATTTCTTCCGCTGGGGTTGGTTCTTCTCGAACAACCACCGCTTCCTTTCGTCTTTCGGACCCATTCTCGGAGGTAGAACTCTTCCACTTCTTAAGCTGACTTCGTAATTTCTTCCGAATCTAGTGTCGAGCTTGTCGGTGTCTCCTTCCGAATCGGAATGACGAGCTCTTCCGGATTATCCTCGTAATCCGAAGGCTCTAACTCTATCGCGATCGGAGCTCCTCGAAACTCGCAGATAGATTCGTTGCTCGTCGTACTTTCGTAGCCTCCTTTATGGATGCCTTCTTCGTTATTTTGCTCGTCGAGATCGTGTATGATTCGAGAATTGTCGTTGATGTCGAAATCGATATCCGGATTGTCGCTAGTTACGTAATCGTTAGAAACAATCAAAACGTAGCCAACGCCATCACCCTTATCATTATATGATCCCACCGAAGTGAGCAGATAATCATACAAAATCAGAGGTTCGAGGGATTTCTCCCCCGAATCGGAAACAACTATCCTAGGATAAGCAGCCCCTAGTCTAGCCTTAGGAGTCTCGGTCCTCTCTTCTTCGTCGATTTTTTTCTTCTCTTCAATCGCCTCCTGTTGAGGTGGTTCTTCTATCGCAAGTGATAGTACCGGCTTAACGTGTCTCGAACTCGAATCGAAGCTCGCACCGAGGCGGTCTCGGATGCCGTCTAAAATCTTTTCGAAGACCTTGTCCAAGCGGTAGTCCATCCATCGTCGGCCGTATAGGGATCTATCGAATGATGGGATCGGCCGAGATAACATCGACGGAACCTCCTTTCGGGGTTCCTTCATGTACTCCTTCGGATCGTTATATTCCCTTTCCGAAGGTTGTCGTCGAGCCAACTTTCGAATGTAATGCAATCTTCTATCTTGTGCCCAAGCATCCGGTGGTAGGGGCAAAAGTCGGGATCACCTTTCTTGTTGACTTCCTCCGGTCTTTTAGTGCTCCGCAGACTGGAAATCTGGAGTCTTCATCGGACTACGGAACATTTTCGGCATCGCTTCATTCTTGAACGGATATTCCCCGCTCGAAGCTCCCTTAATGTACGTTGCGGACGAGGCGGTTGTTCATACCGTGGAGATGACCGATAGCCGGGCCGGGGTTGCTGGTAACTCGTTGTGGTTCGTCGCGGCCGTTCTGGTGGTATTTGCAGACGGCTGCTCGCCTTGTCAACCGCCGCAACGATCCCGGATTTCTTTTCAAAAGTCTTCACGAGGCTTTTGCTTGTCCGTCTTGTCGGCGAAACTTAATTGCTTCGCCTCTTCTTGCAAGCTTCCGCCTTGCTTAACAACTTCTCGAAAGTCTTAATAGTGAATCCTTCGAGGAGAAGTGTTATCGGGTCGTGAATGCTTTTAAGCAAGATGCCGATTGCATGTTGTTCTTGTAGTTGTGGTTCACACTTCATGCTTAAGTTCCTCCATCGAAGTATGTATTCCACCAAAGTTTCGTTCGGCCTTTGTTTCTTTACCACTAAATCACCTATAGTGATGTGGTGCCGAGCTCCGACGAATCGCTCGATGAAGAGGTTCTCTAGTTCCGAGAACGTCTTCACCGAACCATTTGGTAATCCCGCATACTGGCCGAAGGCGATTCCCGACGTGCCGCCGACAACCGTCGGAAGAGTAATGCATCGCTCCCGCCGCATTACAACAAGTGGCACGAAAGTGTGCAACATGCCGTCGGGGTTCCGGTTCCGTCGAAGGTCTTGAACGCAGGTGGTACGAAGCCTTTCGGGTATCGGACGAGTGTCGAATTCTTCCGGGTAAGGTCTACCCGTCCGAATGGATGTCCCGCTCTTCGATCGTGCTAAGGCTTCTCGCACTCCGTCGTTCCACCAAGTTCTTGATATCCTTTTCGGGATCATACTTTGTGTTGTATCCTTTTCGACTGATCATCCCCATTGACGGATGTAATTTCCTTTCCTCCGTCTACTAATGTGAATGACCTCCGGGGGTGTCTCTCTTGTGGTCGCACTTGACTGCGGAGAGTGGCCGTAGCTACAGCCATCTCTTCCATCCTTTTCGCCATTCGAGCGATCGTGTCGTCTTTCTCCCGAAGCCGCCTTCTCATCGCTCCGGCTCCTCTCTTTCGCGGCCGCAGGAGCACCTTGCGAAGCCGATGAAGCTCGTGTTTCGACCATGTTGATTTCCGCATATTCGTCGTCCATGAATTCCGATGAATCAATCTCGTCTCCGAACTTTTCTTCTCTTTCTTTTGCTAATCGTCGGATATCGGTTCTCAACTTTTCCATGGCATCTTCTAGCGGGGCTTTCGTGTGTCTTCGCGGTTGTCATGCGATAGGCTCGCCGGGTCCCCTTTATCGCAAGAACACTTTCTTCGCATTCAAGTCTCCTGGCGAGACTTTCTTTCTTCGGTCGTTGTTTCAATCTCAACTGCCCAGTAGTGGGACGCCATACCATCCTTCTAGCAGCAGAAGGTCTAGGACCAGATGGTCTGTCAGCCAAATGCTGGAAGGTGGTATCCTCCCTAATCTGTAATCTTGAGACGACGACAGGCGGACTAGCTTTCATTCTTTTACTTGGCTTTTCTGTCATGACGGCGGGTTCTACTCGGGGCCCAAGACGGGATTTGACTGGCACCCACCCTATCCTTCGTAGAATCTCCGATACGGGGCAGTTTTCCTTCTTTGCTAACTTTTCTACCAAAGTTCGCAGTCGAGCAAACGGCGTAGTTCTAGTCCTTTTCTTGCGGCTATCGTTGTAGTATGCGGGCCGAGGCAATGCGGCGAAGAATCTTGCAAACATTTTCCTCGTCCTCTCGTGGTGGAGAGGGGATGGAACCTCGCTTCCTCCCAAAAGTGGTATGTATTCGAGCAGCGGTGTATATTCCGGCATTTCCGGATTTCCTCCGGAAAGCAATTTCAGCAGCTACGGCTTCTCCGGCGATCCTTCTACTGCGTTTCTTCTTTAGGTCCTCGTCGGTGATGGAATCTTTGAACCTGGACCCGATTTCGAAAACGAAGGTCTTACAGAAGATCCGTACCCTCCACTGTAACAGGTTCACCATAATTCCGGATTTCTTTCCCTTTAATTTGGCAAAAGTCGGGGTAGGTGCGAAACAACTGAGACCAGTGGGGTAGTAAGAACGGTCCTCTCGCGGACGAGCAGTATTCTCTCGATCGGGATCCTTTGCGGGGAGGAAACTCTTGGGTCGACCTAAGGTCGAACTCGAGCAACGGCTTCTCGGCTTCGGATACCTTGTTCGTCGGTGCAAAGAGGGAGACGTCGGTGATCTTGACATTCGTGTTTTCAAATCCTTGTCCAAATCGGATGATCCCATTGTCGGGCAGACTCATCCTTATAGACGGCCGAAGTCCGGTCCGTTGGTGAAGGAGAAAATCAGCTTTGGGGCTTCCATTTCGCGCAGGTAGATTCTGGTTGTCAATCCCAAGTTATGCTTCTTTTCTTTAGGACGAAAAGAAAGGAATTGAAAAAGAGTCCGAACTCATTCTTGTTCATGTATTTATAAGAAGGAATCATTTGTTAAAAGAATCGTTTATTAGAGGGTTCGTTTATTTAGAACGGAATGTTCAAAGGTGTAGAGAAGGTAAGGAATCCGATTCGTAGTTGGAAAGGAAAAGAAGGTCTTATGCAAGACTTCTCGACTCGAAGGATCACTCCTAAACTAACACCTATCGGGGTCCACCCCCCTCAAAAATGAGGTAAAAGGATCCTGGAACCTCTCTGTTTATGGGTGTCTAAACAGTGGCTCCTAAATCCGAGAGAATGTTGGCTATACTTGTCCAAGGTAGGAATGAACATAGTATTCCAACGGAAAGAAGGGTAGTTTGATCCATTAAGGACATGGATATACTACCGATTTTTGAAAGCAGAATTATCTGATTATAATGGAGAGAGGAATTGTCCCCAGCGGAGTCGCCAGAAGTTGTCGGCATATTTTTAGGTTGTGTGTTTTATTTTTAAAAGGGGGTCACCTAACAGAAGTTGTCGGCGAATTTTTAATTTAATTTAAATAAATAATTTTGAAAAGTAGTATTTGATTTTGAAAATAATTTTAAATTTGAAGGTTTTAAGATATGAGATTAAACCGATCTCACATCCCAAATAGTTTATATAAACGAGCACCGCACCACAAACCGTGTATCTATCCCTAAGGATGGACACACTGCTTGACGGTGGGGCTCGATTAAATAAACTAGAAGATTTATGACATCCATTTGGTCTGCGAACCAATTTTATAAGCCGACAAATTTCCCTGCTTAATATGAAAGCATTAAACAGGGTTTATATTACTCCAGGTTCTTTAAAATTCCTTATAAGGGCAAGCCCCTATAGTTAATTACATCTTAAGTGACGGGAATCACCTAAGAAAACTCTCGATAATAATCAATAATTCTGCTCTCAAGAATTTCAAAGTTTAAGTTTTCAAAGGATTGAATTTTGGAATTTCAATAGGGAATGGATCAAGTTTAGAACATTTTTGTTTTGAGAATTCAAAGGAAGAAAGGTAGGAGAAATCACAGATTCGAAGTGAACTTTGATAATTTCCCGACTATCCTATTGTTTGGCTTGAATTTAAGAAAGTCCTAATATTTATCTAATGTTTTGATCTTGCCAATTTTAGTTAATTAGGACTTATATTTATATGATAGAATCATACAAATAGACTTGAAGATGCGAGGGTTTATGTCGTACCCAAACGACTACCTCGGAATCCTAAGTCCGGTTAGGGCTTAATTTGCAATGCAAATGCCTAACGAAGAGTCGAGGATTTATGTTGCACTAGGCAAACTACCTCGAAGTCCTATGGCTTTGTTATTTAATTCTAGGAAAGTTTTGTTGAAGTAGACTCGAGTTTTCGTCGATGACGATGGTCGTGCTCGCCCACCATGCTCCGAGCTCTTTGTTGTCACGGGGGTTTAGTTTTAGAAGTCATAAATCGGGGATGAGAAAAGTGTTTTGGTTTAGAGAAAATCTTAATTTCCAAGTGTTTTCAATATTTTAATTAAAACAAATCTTAAAGTTGATTATAACGACACCGGTTAAGATCCCACGGCTCCATCCTTCCGCATCATTATTTTTATCGGATTCACTTAGTCCAGTATGAATTTGCTAAACTCAACTAAATGAGTTCCACACTTTCATTTAGACCGTGGGAAATCCCGTTAGCAACACGTAGGTTACATCATCCGAGGTATTCCCGATCATCCAACAGGACGTTTTAATTTAGTTGTAATTGTAGTTTTGTGTTCTGTTTGTGATTAAATTTTGAGTTGTTTTATATTTTTGAAATGTTGTGGCAGTGAATTTTATCTTGCAATGACTTTTAACTTAGTTTTGGTTTCAGTTTTAGGAACTATCCTAAAGGTGTGGGTTTTCATGCAACAGTTATTTATCATGCAAGAAAAGTAAGTGCAATGCGATTAAATAAATTGCAATAGTGTAAATTGCAATAAAATAAAAGCGTACCTGGAGGGTCTTCCCATCATCCAAAGCTGCACTTAAAACACAATTAGAATATTTAAGCAAGTTCCTAGGTAAAGCTAAGGTAAGGGTTATGGTTTTCTACCAAGTTCCTAATCCTATAGCTAGTCATTTCCTATGACGTCTAGGTTCCTTGTGTTTTGGTTTCGAAGACAATTTTCTTCATCAAAGAACAATTAAATTCAATTGTTCTTATAAACATCCTATCATATTGAGAAAGTGTTTAAGAAGAACCTTAAACATCTTTTCAATATTGCTAGAATTGTTTTAAGTCCAAATGGATTCAATTACACAAATGAATTAATCGTCTAAGAATCTCAAGTTTTGATATCTTGCTCAGTGAACTAGGACATTTGAATATCCTATAGGTGAAGTAACATTTCATTTAATATCCTGTTTAGGAGTTATGATAACTAAAGCTTTCGAGGGTAAATTGGTATTCAAATGATTTGTGATTTAGTTTAATTTCCATTAATGGGTTTAAATTTGGAATAGTGTTCAAGTTATTTTAGATTTATTTTGAATTCTTTATGTCTTTTGTGATGTTATATTTAATTCAACTTAATTTAATTTAATTTAATTTAATTGAGTTTTAATTTAATTTAATTCAATTCAATTTAATTCAATTTAGTTTGATTTGATGTTACATTAAATTAATTTGATTTGATTTAATTTTAATTTAATTTGATTTAATATAATTTAATTTATTTAATTTAATTTAATTTAATTTAATTTAATTTAATTTAATTTTAATTCATTTAATTTAATTTAACTTTTAATTTGGTTTAACTTAATTTAATTTGATTTTATTAATTTAATTTAATTTAATTAATTTAATTTAATTTAATTTGTTTATTTAATTTAATTTAATTTAATCTTTAATTTAATTCAACTTTTAATTTTAATTTAATTTAATTTAATTTAATCCAATTTAATTTACTTAATTTAATTTAATTTTTAATTTAATTTAATTTTTAATTTAATTTTATTTTTAATTTTAATTGAAATTTTTGAAAGAGTTTAATAATTTAATTTTAGTTTAGTGATTAAGTCTTTTAATATTTTGAATTTGAGTTATCATTTTAATTAAGAATTGAATATTAATGAGATGATTAATTTAGGGAATTTTAAATTAAAGAATAAATCTCTTCCTAATAATATCCCTATTTTGATAATTCCAATTTTATTATTCTTCCAAATTTAATCAATTATTTAATTAAGGTTTAATTATTTTAAATTGCTTAATGGGTTTCTACCCTTTAATTATTTAAATTTCAATCATCCAAATCAGATTAGGATCAAATATTTTACTTGTTAATTTTTTTATTAAACCTAAAGTTTTAATTAAAGATTAAAAATTTTAATTATCACTTTACCCTTTAAGCTTAATAATTTCATAACTCACTAAATTGAACTCAAATGAACTTGAAATTTTTATGTGACTTCACTCATATGTCAATAAAGACATGAGAGGAGAAAATGTGATTTTTCTCGTATTTAATTTATTTATATAATTATTTTTGGTAGAAAATAGAGATTTCCAAGGAAAATTTAATAACATGACCAAGGGAAAGTTTCTGTCCTTAAGAAAATTTGAGGACATTCCTAATGACTAGAGGACCACCTGGACCAATTTTAGTGATTTTTTGAATTATATTATTTTTATTATAATTATTTTAAGTTTTGGAGTGTTAATTAATTTAAAAATAAAATAAATGTTGAAAAATGAATTTTATATTTTTCAAAAATCTCTCTGATATCAAGGAAATCAGAGAATCAAATTATGCAATTTTCTGATTTTTCTATGATTTATTATAATTATTTTAGTGAAAATGCTAGAAAATACATTTTTTTTAATTTTAAAATTACCCTAGAGCTTTAAAATTTAATATCTCACTAAATAGACCTAAGAAAAATATGGGGTTTGTTCCTAAGTGATTAAAGTTCAAAATGTGACATTTTGATGAATTTTATTATTTTTGTGATTTTTATTATTTTTTAATTATTAAAATATTAAAATAATATTAAAAAAATCAACTTTTTTAGAAAATTGAAAATTTAATTTTCTTAAATTTCCCTAATATCAGAGAGTCACCAAAACCAATTTGGTGAATTTTTAAAAAGTATTTTGAAAGTTATGAATTTTTAAAGTTCAAAATGACTAAGTAGCTTAATCAACCCATTTAGTAGGGCTAACCAAGTCCAATTGACCTCAAATTTTTATGGTGGGTTCCTCCGATCCTAAAGGTCGGTGGAGAATTGTTTTCAAGTCAATTTGATGTATGGTTAGCTCTAATTAATTAGAGATCCATTTTGGGTTTTTAAGCCAATTAGGGTTGTTTTAAATGAACTAACTCAAAACTTATTTTTCCTAGGGTCCTCTGGTCATAAGGAACATCACCAAAATTTCCTAGAATTTATTTCACAACATGCTATTTATTGGAATTAAAATACTCAAAACAGTAACATGAATTTGAAAAATCAATAACTCTTCATAGGGATGGCCTCGACTTTGGAAAATTTAGGGAATGTTCCCAAATTCAGAGGCTTTAAAAGCCTCTATGGTCTCATGCCATGGTGAATTGTATACATGCATGGAGAATTAAAAATATGCAGAGAGTAAATAAATTATTAAAAATAAAATACTTGACGAAATTAAATAATTTCTTTTCCACATTATTCTCCTCTCGTTCACCGAGCAAGAGGGTATTTTTATTTTATTTTTCTGATTTTTCTACACAAAGTTATGAATTTTTGAAGTTTAGGGAATTAAATAAATCAGAAAAATCCCTAATTTTCTATTTATCCACGCGGCGCCGCGTCAACCTCGGCAGCTCCGAACGCACACGCGTCGCGCTCCCATTCGACGCCGCCATCTGAGTCAGCAGCCCGGGCCCCACGGTTCTCGTACCGTCTCCTGATCCGATGCGATTCTGGCCATCCATCCGCGCGTGTATTGAATGGACGACATCCGTTCATCGTCCCCAAGTGTCCTCACCCGAGAGCCGTCCACACTAAATCCCTAATATCTCACTCGATACTCAATGGATTTTCATGTTCTTATGCTCTATGGATTCGTCTTGAAGAGACGAACACATCTATACGGTGATCATGCATTGAAATTAAAGCATTTGAAATGGAGAATCTCCGGAAGCTTGGGATGAAGAATTAGCTCATACCTTTGCTCAGAGAAGTGTGGCTTCGATCCGAGGGTTGTTGCACCTTCGATTGGATCCCGACGAAGCTCCAGATGAAGTCTCCCGGTCTCGGTGAATCGTCTAGGTGGGATTTCGACCAAGCCCGATCACAAAGCTTGGAGGGCTGGAACAATTGGGTGGCTCGGAGATGGGGTTTTTGCTGCGTGGACACCTTCCCTCGGTCCGGTGAAGGTGTAGAACCAATCAATTTGGGGATTGGCTCACTCGTGGAGAAGTGTCCTGGTTTTGGGCCTAGATTTCAACTCGGAAATCGAGCTCACAGAGAAGAAATGGCAGGGGGATCTCGGTGGGGATCAAGTGCTCGTGTATGGGGAGGAGTCCGGAACAATTTTGGCGAGTTTCCTTAAGGTTTTGTTTCGAGCACCTCCCATGGCCGAGAGGGGTGGTGTTTAAATAGGAGAGGGTGGAGGGCCTCCCGGGAGAGTTAGGGCTTGGGATCAGCTGCTCTTGGCAAGAGAAGAACGGCTCCAATGGCCACCGAGGATGGGGCGGCTCGGCAGGTGAGAAGTCCAAGTTGGGCTCACATGTGAGCTCTCGGCCATGGTGTTTTCCGGCTACCCGAGCGGCTGGCAGGCAGTGCATGGGTCACCCTCGAGTCCGGGTGGGTCGGGACTAGAGGTTTGTGCAGTCAATCGGCCATGGACATGTGTAAAGGGTTTGAATCAAAATGGAATGGGAAAGGGCTAGTTTTGGGTCTAAATGGGTCAACCCTTGGTTTTGGGTTAGGTTCACCCTCCAAGGTCAATTTGGGTTGAAGGAAAGTCACTTGGATCAGCTTGATTAGTGGGGTCAAGTCACAATCCAAGTACAATTAAGTCTAAGCATGGTTTAGTGGAGTCATGGAAGTGGTTAATCACTCTTAAGAGAATATGGAAAGGGCCTCCTCCTCTTGCCATCTTGGGTATGGTGAGGTGGAAAGTAGATTCCATGGCTCTCATGGCTCCCATGTGGCTCATGCATGGCTTCATGGCTCACCTTTGGCTTGGGAAAAGTGAAGTCAATTTCATGGAAATGGATTTAAGGAAAATTTTGGTATTTAGGGGTGCTTTGGCATGAGGCTTGATTTGGAATTATTTGATGATGAATTTAGGACTTAGGTAATGGCTTTAATTAAGTGGATGGCAAATGTAGATGTCATGTGGGCTTTAGGGTGGATTTTGGGCTTTTTGAAATGGTTTTAGATGGGCTTTTAAGATGGTTTAGGAAAGTGGGCTTTTGAATTTTAAAATGGATTTTGGAATGAAATTTTGTAAAGAGATTGGGCCAAATAATTGTTAGGTTTAGCTCATGGATGTATCATGAGTGACTTGAAGCAAATTGGGGGTGATTTGGGTTTGAATTGGGTTGAATTTGGGCTCTTTTGGTGAATGGGCCAATATAGGTCTAAGTGGGCCATGTTGGGCCAATGTTGGGCTAGGGTTGAAATTGATGCAAAATTAATGTTGAGAAATGTTTATGGGAGTGTTTCAAAGAGGTTTTGACTTTGGTTGGGCTTTGATTTTGGGGTTTGGGCTCATTTGGGTTAGGTTCGAGTTTAGGTCAAAATTGGGCCTTTTAGCTTTGGGTTGAATTTGAGTGGGGTTTGGGTCTAAATTTTGGGCAAATCATGTTAGTGTTTTGTTTGTGGGGGTGCTAAGGAAGATTTAGAAAAGATTTGGGGTTAATTGGAGTTGAATTGGGTGAGTTTGGGTTAGGTTTGGGTCATGGGTCCAAATTGGGCTTTAAGGCCAAAAGTGAAATTGGTTCCAAATGTCAATCAAATTGGACTTAGATTTGGTCTATATTGGTGTTGGGAATGTTGAATTGAAGTTTAGAATTGAATTGGACCAGAATTTGGGTCAATTGGATAGGTTTGGTTTGACATTGGGTTCACTTTGGGTTAAAATGGGTCAAATTGGGGGTTTTGACAAAAGTGGGGTAAATTGACAAAATTGGCCCATGGTGTAGTTGAACAAAATGAAATTGAGAATATTTGGGATTTTCTGGAATTTTCTGGGAATTTTCTGAATTTTTGGGATTTTGGGTCAAGAGGGGTATTTTAGGTATTTGGAGGGTATTGGGAGGTTTTCTTGGAATTTTTGGTATTTTTGGGTATGGATGATCAATTTGAGTGATGTGGAAATGTTTGGGATTGATTTTGCGGAATTTTGGGTTATTTGGAAATTTTTGAGAAATTTGGGTAATTTAAAGGGTTTTGGGTAGGCTAAGCGGGTGTAGGGTCCCGGGGGTCAAAAATTGAAAATTTGGAAAATTGAAGATTGGGTAAATTTGAGTTGAATGAAATCATTTTGGTTGAGCCATGAAGCCACATCAAGCCCACATGAGCCATGAAGGGACTCATTTGAGGCATCCACTATGTTGTTCCTAACCCTTTTAGCCAAGGGCTTAGGGGTTAAGGACCATCCATGTGAATCACCTACATGAGTCAGGAGGTCAGGTTAGGTATAGGTGTGTGAAAGTGTAGTTTATAGGTGTAGTGTGTGTGTAAGTCAGCCCCTTCACCAGACCAGGCCACCCAGGGCAGTCCTAAGGCCAAAAAGTCCTATAGGAACTCATCCTTTAAACTTCCACATTCGATTTCAACCCTCTAGGTGATTAGGGGTCTACGGTCAAGTTTGTGGAGTTTGCAGGGAGTTAAGAAGTGGTTTGAATTTCTAAAAGGTGGGTCCCAATTCTAGTCCTCTAAGATAGTCAAAGGAAAAGCCTAAGGCTAGATCCTAAGTACTAAAGGGAAGAAGAGAAGACCTCATCAAAAATGAGGTCAACACCTTCACCTGAAGGCTAAACTTTGAGATTAGTTACTAATCTTAGGACCAAATTGGGGATCTCAACCTGTCACCCTGAAACCTCCAATTTGAAGTCCATCAAAACACATTTCCCTATTTATTTGCACTCAATTTCCATGCACTACGCAATTCCTTCATGGAAATTGAATGGATTCTTCATTATTGTTGTAGGAGACTAAATCCTTTCAAAATTAATGTTGAAGAACATATTTTAATAATTCAATTGGCCAGATCAAAAAGTAAATTAAGTTTGAAATGAAAAACCATCACAATTTCTTCAATACAATAAAAGCATTTCAAATCTACATCAATCCATCATCACATCTCTATGCAAGATGAAAAACAAAGGAGACTACTCAGAATTCATGAAGAAGATATAATAAAACATGAATTTTATATATAAAAGAAAACTCATACAAACCACAAAAGAAAATACAACTTATCTCTTTCTCTTCCCCAATGCAATTCACTTGAAGTTCCTTTGAATCCTTTTCTCTCTTCTTTGCAACACTAATTCTCTCTTTAGAATAGAAAGAAAGAAGCAATCTCACTTTACTTATTCTCATTCACTCCTTAGAGAAGAATTCCTATCAAATTCTAACTTATACACACTTTTTTTCTAAGCCCTAACACTCAACACACACTCTTCCTCTCTAGAACTTCAGAACACACACTAAAACTCCAACATTTTCATCCAAAAATAGTAATTTATAAGTTAGAAATGAAATCCCAAGAGTTTCCATAGACAACCCTTCAAAAAGTAGCCAAAAATCTTTAAATTTGAATTCCACCGACATTGGGCGCCTGTGGCGCTCTATCGTTGAATTAATTGCCGAGTTCTCTCGAAAATGGCACCGACAGCGCCAGAATCTGTTTTCCTTCTTTTGCCCCTTTTTGCTCTGAATTCATTCCTTTTCACTTCTTTTTGCTCCAATCACCTAAAATCATCATACCTGCAACAAAACATGAAAAATATCTTTGTTTAAAGTGCAATATCACAAAAAATAGGTAAAATTATGTAGCAAAAATAATATATATTTTTGGTGCATCAGGAACCATCTCTAAAAATTCACAAAATATTCACCATAAATTCCAAATTTAAAATAAACTTGTTAACTTAACTTCCAAAGGTAAACTCCACTAAATCCAAACAATTTCTCATGCATTTCCTCAAAATTTCACCATAAATAGTGATTTTTGGATTTTTAATAAGGTACTCAAAATACATGGTAAAAATAAAAAATTTTTACATAGGAGTAGTGATCATACCTTAAGGAATTCAAATCCAACAAATTTTGACGAAATCGGCTCTAAAATGATCTAATTTAAAGATGCCCTAGGCTCTTATTTCGTAAAATTTATAAGTTGAAGGTGATGAGGGTGTTAAAAATGACAAATTTTAGCTTTTTGACTACATAAAATCTATTTTCACGAACCGGTGTGCGTGAGGCATATGGTGCTTGGCTACGAAATCTGGCGCTTATGCACTGTTGGTTTAACACTTAGCCTCCAGTGTACAAATTTTGACAATTAAGTTAATTCCATCCAAAATCTGAGTTAATCACCTTTAATCACTTCAAAAAATTATTTCTCCCCATAAACTCTTCTAATACTCCAAAAGTCCACTTTAATCTCTAATGATTCCACACAAATCTCACACAAACAAAAACTTATATTACTTAAATATCAAAACACAATTAATACAAACTACAAATTTCTATCCAAACAGTATGGATGAAATTCCCTAATACATAAGTTCTTACACATGTAATTTAAACACAAAATTAAATTATTAAGATGTAACAAACACATGTAAAGTGCAACAAAACACAAACATTTAAAAAAACACACACATTTAAAACACTAAACACATAGAATTAAACCACAAGACCACACATAATTTAATTCCAATCTTCATTAGGTAGATTATATCCAGAACCTCCATTTGTTCCATTTGAACAATTTGGAATGTAAATTTGATAAAATGGGTGATGATTGAAAGCTCTTACATCTTCTTCTTCTAACCATTTGTTCTTCAGAAACATCGCTCTATCCGCTTCTTCCACATGACTTGTATGACTGAATTGCATTTTGAGTTGCCATCTAATGTGCGCTAAATGTGCATTAAAATTATTTACCTTTGCATCAATAGACTCCACATCGGCCTTGATCTTCGTAATCCTTTCTGCTATTCCTTTGATACTCACAGCCAGAAATCCATTATATAACTCTTGCGCTTTATCACAAATAAACTTCTTCTTGTTAGTATTCTCTTTTTTCTTAACTTTGCTCTCCCAAGAAGACATTTTTACACTCAAAATACTCTTTTTAAGACTCATAAATGAAAATAAGAACTAGGGCAAGTATCTCATAAATTCAGTGTTTTTTTATAGATTTAGGAAGCCATAAATCTGACCCTAGACGTGTTAAAACTCTTAAATAACTCCAAAAACTACTTACCCACGATTTAGGCTTCTAGAACCTCATTTTTCACGTTTTTTATAACTGTGGCGTCTATGCGCCAACCAGCGGCGCATAGCCGCTAGTGCACATTTTTGCACAGTTCTGCCTAAACATCAAAATCTTCATTCTGACTCCTCTAAGTCATTAAATAAGGTTAAATAAACACCACTATAACATAAAGAACTCCAAAATGCTTTCACATTTCTCAAATCAAACCAAATAAAAGCACATAAAACAAACATAAAGCAAAGCACACCCATAAATATGAGTTGCCTCCCACAAAGTGCTTGGTTTAGAGTCATCAGTCTGACATACCCAGAGCTTATTATGAGTGACCCAACATCAGATTCTCATTAGGTTTAGATTGATCGACTGAAAAGTAAGGTTAAAGTCTATGTCCGTTCACTTTAAATATTTTTCCAGTCTTAGGATCTTTAATATCCACAGCTCCATATGAATAAACTTTCATCACAATAAATGAACCCCCCACCTGGACATAAGTTTTCCAGTAAAAATTCTCAATCTAACATTATATAGTAAAACTTTTTGCCCTGGCTCAAGATTTTTAGTAAGAATCTTCTGATCATGCCACAACTTCATATTTTCTTTATAAATCTTAGCATTTTCATAAGACTCATTCCTTATCTCTTCAAGCTCATTTAATTGCAACAATCTCTTTTCTCCAGCATCTTTCAAATTAAAATTGAACTCTTTAATAGCCCAAATGCTTTATGCTCAAGTTCAATTGTTAAATGACAAGCTTTTCCAAAAATTAGCCTATATGGGGACATTCCTATATGAGGTTTGTAGGCAGTCCTATAGACTCACAAAGTATAATCCAATTTGATTGACCAATCATTTCTATTTGTATTAACAGTCTTTTCCAATATTATTTTAATTTTACGATTGGATAATTCAACCAAACCACTTATTTGCGAATGATAAGCAGTAGCAATGTGATGGTCAATATGATATTTCTTTACTAAGTTCTCCATAATCACATTATTAAAATGACTTCCCCCATCAGTTATGATTACTCTTGGTATTCCAAATCTGCAAAATATATTCTTATTTTAAAACTTTGCAACACTTTGAGCATCACATCGAGGTAAAACAACAACTTCTATCCATTTAGATACATATTCTACTGCAATCAAAATATATGTATTTCTGAAATATGATATAAATGATCCCATGAAATCTAATCTCGAAACGTCAAATATTTCAACTTCCAACATATAATTAAGAGCCATCTCATTTATTTTATAAATGTTGCCTACATGTTGACTTTGATAAAAATTTTTAATATAAACATTAACATCCTTAAAAATTGTAGGCTAATAAAATCCAGATTGTAAGATTTTATATGCAGTTTTATCAACACCGAAATGTACGCCGTAATCATAATTATTGAATAATTTTGTAAGTTTCTTCTAAAGGCACACATCTTCGAATAATCAAATCCTTTCCTTATATAAAAATGAGTCATCTAAAAAATAAGCCTTAGCTTCAGATAGAAATTTCTTCTTCTCCTGGTATGTCAAACCATAAGATAAAATATCACTAACAATAAAGTTTACAATGTCGACATACCACAAAACACACAAACCATTAACAGCGAACAAATTTTCATTAGGGAAATTTTCATTAATTTCTTCAGCATCACAGAGAGATTTTTTAGTTGTAAGCCTGGACAGATGATCATCAATTTGATTATCAGAACCATTCCTATCTACTATCTCAAAATTAAACTCTCACAAAAGAAGAATACATCTAATCAATCTTGGTTTTGCATCCTTCTTCTTCATTAAATACTTAATAGCAGAATGATCAGTATGCACCACACATTTAGTTTCAATTAAATATGATTTGAATTTATCAAAGGCAAATACTATAGCTAATAACTCTTTCTCAGTAGTGGTATAATAAATTTGAGCTTCATTAAGAGTTTTACTAGCATAGTAAATCACTTTGAAAATCTTATCATATTTCTGACATAAAACAACTCCAATAGCATAATCACTAGCATCCAACCACTTTAAGATTTCTTTCTTAACAACTTCTTTCATGATATGATTTAACCTCCTTTGAGGATCAGCCCGAGGTTTGCAGTTATCCTCCATAAAGATTCTACGCATACAAATTGAAGGACTGATTCCTTTAATATCAGTTATTGTCCATCCAAAGGCTTTCTTATATTTCTTCAAAATTTCAAGCAAACTCCATTATTCTCTTTCAGTTAATTGAGAGGAAAGTATAACTGACAAAGTTGAGGAATCACCCAAAAAGGCATACTTTAAATAATTAGGAAGCATCTTTAAATCAAGTTCTGGAGGGTTTTCAATTGATGGACCAAAAGATTCATCTTTTTCTGTCATGTCCAATAATTCAAAATTTTTATGAACATAATTTAAATCTTCCTCATGAAAATCTTCAAAATCTTGTAATTCCTCTTCTTGCTTGTGTTCCAATTATGCACCTTAGGATTTCTCTTCATAAGTTGACTTCAAATGACATTCACTCAAATATTTTATAACATCCATCTTATAACATTCATCATCTTTACTTCTTACAGGATATTTCATTGACTTTAAAATATTGAATGTAAGAGTTTGATCATTAACTCGCATCGTCAATTCACCTTTTTACACATCTATCATCGCTTTGCTTGTGGCTAGGAAAGGTCTCCCTAAAATTATGGGTATCTCTTTATGTTCCTCTATATCCAACACAATGAAATCAACAGGAAAGATAAATTAATTCAATTTCACCAAAAAATCTTCTACAACTTCTTTAGGATATGTGATAGAATGATTAGCTAATTGCAGAGTTACAGTAGTAGGGTTTGTTTTTCTTAATCCCAGTCATTTGAATATTGATAACGGCATAAGGTTAATGCTTTTAGCCAAATCACATAAAGCTTTTCCAAAAAGGATGTCTCTGATTGCACATGGAATTGTGAAACTTCCAGAATCTTTATGCTTTTCATAAAGCTTTTTCTGAGTTATAAAGCTACATTCTTCACTACGTGCAACAGCCTCATTATCTTCAAGCTTCCTCTTCCTATTGAGAATATCATTCATAAATTTCACATAGCTTGGCATTTATTCTAAGGCTTTAGCAATTGGAATGTTGATTGTAAGCTTCTTAAATATCTCTAAGAATTTTGAAAATTGCTTATCTAATTTTTGTTGTCGAAGTCTCTAAGGAAATGGATCTTCTTTTTGTTTTTCAATCTCTCCTTTTTCTAATTCAGTCTCTTTTTGAAATCCACCTTCCAACTCTTTTCCACTTCTCAACTAAATAGCTTGCACTTGCTCTTTTTTCTTATCTCTCTGATTTACCTCAGTATTACTAAGAAGTGTTCCTTAGGATATATTACATAATAAAATGGCAATCTGTCTTAATTAATTCTCAATATTTCTGATTGTCGCTCCTTGACTCCGTAATTGATTTCCCATTTGTAACACCACTTCTTCAATAGACAACTTCTTCTCCTTAAATTGTGAAGCATTGTTAAAACATGAAGGATGGGATGGTCTATAATTATTATTCCCTTGGTTGTTCCAGTTTCCCAATAGGTGTACTTGGTTGTTCCCCCATTGTTGATTACTACCACCCTGAATATTGGTATTCCAGTTAAAGTTTGGATTATTTTTTCAACCTGGATTATAATAATTGGAATTATTAGGCTTACTTATGGCATTGAAGGTTTCTGATGAAGTTTGGGAATCAACTATTTGACCTAATGAGTTTTCTTCAATCATGAGAATTGACTGAGAAAAATTCATTCCAAATTGGTCTATGTTCCTTGAAATTGTAGCAACTTGATTTGCTAGCATCGCAAAAGCTTCATTTTCATGAATGTTGGCTATCTTTTTAGGATTTAACCTTTCAGAAGGCCATTCAAATTCTTAGTAGCCATTGCTTCAATTAAAACATAAGCATCATCAAACTTTTTAGACATCAATGAACCACCTGTAACGACATTGATAATAGATATAAGAGATACAACTAATCCATTGTAAAAGGTCTAAATTATTAACTAGTCCGGTATCAAATGATGCGGACACTTTCTTATGAGATCTTTAAAATGTTCATGTGCTTCATATATAGATTCCCCTTCAAACTAAAAAAATAATGTAATATCATTTGTAAGCTTCACAGTTTTCGATGGTGGAAAATATTTAGCAAGGTATTTTTGTGATAAATCACCCAAGTTCTGATAGATCTAGGTACTAATGAATTTAACCAAATCTTAGCTTTATCCAGTAGTGAAAAAGAAAAAAGTCTAAGTGTAATAGTATTGTGCGAAACACCATTGTATTTAAAAGTAGCGCACAATTCTAAAAAAATGGTAAGATGTAAGTTAGGGTCTTCAATTGGTGCTCCCCCAAATTGATTATTAGATACCATCTGGATAATAATAGGTTTAAGTTCAAATGAATTAGCAGCTACAACATGGTGATGAATATTACCATGAAGTTCATCTACTGTAGGGTTAGCATAATCTCTTAAAGGTCAAAATTCTTGATGGATTTCATCATTTTGATGATCTTGATTTGCCACTTCTTAAATATTTTTATTTTTTTTCTATATATTAATTTTTCTGATTTTTTTATAATTCTCTCTAATTCAGAATCGTAAGGCACAAATCCCTCAAAACCTAAACTACGCATACAAAATAATGAAAAGTAAAAACTAAATTTTTTTAAATTCTCTTTAAATGATATTTTAATTAATTTTCCTGGCAACGACACCAAAAACTTGATCCTCAAATATTTATCCTCACACTTTTCAATTTATATTTCTTTCTAATGATATTACCACTTTCTTTACAAAGACGCCAAATACTTGATTCTGAAGCAAATAAGAGATATATTTTAATTATTTATAATATGAGATTCTGTGCAAGTATTCGTATCTTTTATCAAGTAATATATGACTTTTTGATTATGTCGTGAAATATCAAACCCACAGGGAAATGTCTAAAATTTTAAAGAAATAAGAAAAATAACTTTTTACTTTTAAAAATGATTTTGTAAAGTATGTTTTAAGATATAAAGTTTTTCAAATTTCCTTTTGGTATTTTCTGAATAAAAATTAAAGCAAACAACTAAAGTTAACACAGCTATAAGATAGTATGAAAGCAAATGAAAATAAAATGTCTTTTTTCTCTTTCAATGATCAGTAATAATTATGGAATTTTGTTGTAGAAGTATCCAAGTGTGTTGTGCCAAAAAAAAACTGTAATACTCTTTACCCTTACTTAGTTTTATAAAGAACATTAGTTAATTTAAACTTTTAAAATAATGTGGATGGGTTAGGCTGAGAAGATACTAACTCTCACTCTAAAGTTCCCTCTATTCCCTCAGCCTGGGGGCTAACATCACATAACATAATTTAAAACATCAAACCAAATTAGGGGGCTTTAGCCTGTCACTCTAAATTACTATAATTTTACTCTCCATTAAAAACATATCTTCCTATTTATTTGCAGCCAACCATATGGACTACAATTCTCCCCAAACAATTGCAAGTGATTCTTTCCAATTGTTAATTGAGACAATACCACATTTGTTCTTACATGTTCTCACAATAAATTTTAAAATCTTAATTGGCCAAATCAAGAAGTAAATGAAGTGTAAGGTAGTGAATCATCACAACTTCTTCCAACATTGAAATCCTATACTTCACACAATTTCCTTCCATAATTTAATTACTTCATTTTTTAAAAGCAAAAAGATAAAGAAAACTACTCAGAACTCATGGAGAAAATACAATCACAACTTGATTTAAAAGTAGAAATAATAGTGCAAACACAACAAGTCTTACTTTAAAACAAATGTAAAATAAGATAAACACTTATCTGAAAATCCTCTCCACAAGACACTTGAAGTTCCTTTAAAAATTTGCTTTCCCTTTACAAGACACAATAGAGGTTGGCGCCCAACTCAGTTGACTTCGAATCTCTATTCTGATCTTAATAAAAACTAGATACAATTGATAATAAAAGTGGTTGAAGCAGAAATGTATGATCTCATTAACTCTCTAACATAAAATTGACTCTTAACACTAATCACACCCTTCAACAACAACTCATTTTTCTGATCTTCAAGTCTTCTGTTTAATATTTTCTAAAAGGTGTCTTGGTGTATCTTCAAATCATGTCCAGATTCAATATATCCACCAAATAATGCATCCATCCATTCAAATCTGCCACCCAAAAGAAGTTAAGGATGTTAAAACCAAAATTTGCTTCAAACACTCCTTGAAAATGGAGCCAAATTTAAGTTATTTCATATTTTTTAACTATGGTGCCTATGTGCCAAGTGTCCAACGCTTAGGCGCCTGAGAACAACTTTTTTCATTCTTCAAAATTTTCTCCAAAATTTATCCTCTTTTGCTCCTTTCATCATAGTCAATCATATTAATCATACCTATAATAAAAATACAAATATACTGTTGACCTCATTTTTGATGAGGTCTTCTCTTCTTTATTTTAGTACTTAGGATCTAGCCTTAGGCTTTTCCCTTGGCTATATTAGAGGACTAGAGTTGGGACCCACCACTTAGAAACCCAAACCACTTCTTAACTCCCTGCAAACTCTACAAGCTTGACTATAGACCCCTAATCTCCTAGAGGGTTGAAATCAAATTTTGAAGTTTAAAGGATGAGTTCCTATAGGACTCTTTGGCCTTTGGACTGCCCTGGGTGGCCTGGTCTGGTGAAGCACTAACTTACACACACACTACATCTATACACTACACTTTCACACACTTATACCTAACTTGACCTCCTGACTCATGTAGGTGATTCACATGGATGGTCCTTAACCCCTAAGCCCTTGGCTAAGAGGGTTAGGAACAACATAGTGAATGCCTCAAATGAGTCCCTTCATTGCTCATGGGGGCTTGATGTGGCTTCATGGCTCAACCAAAATGATTTCATTCCATTCAAATTTACCCAATCTTCAATTTTCCAAATCTTCAATTTTCCAAATTTTCAATTTTCCAAATCTTCAATTTTCCAAATTTTCAATTTTCCAAATCTTCAATTTTCCAAATTTTCAATTTTCCAAATCTTCAATTTTCCAAATTTTCAATTTTCCAAATTTTCAATTTTCCAAATTTTCAATTTTTGACCCCCGGGGCCCCGGACCCGCCTAGCCTACCCAAAACCCTTGAAACTACCTAAAATTTGTAAAATCACCTAAATTACCCAAAATTCGTCAGAATCAATCTCAAACATTTCCACATCACTCAAATTGATCATCCATACTCAAAAATACTAAGAATTCCAAAAATACCTCCCAATACCCTCCAAATACCCAAAATACCCCCTTGACCCAAAAAATCCAAAAATTCAGAAAATTCCCAGAAAATTCCAAAAAATCCCAAATATTCCCAATTTCATTTTGTTCAACTACACCATGGGCCAATGTTATCAATTTACCCTACTTTTGTCAAAACCCCCAATTTGACCCATTTAACCCTAAGTGAACCCAATGTCAAACCAAGCCTACCCAATTGACCCAAATTCTGGTCCAATTCAATTCTAAACTCCAATTCAACATTCCCAACACCAATCTAGACCAAATCCAAGTCCAATTTGATTGACATTTGGATCCAATTTCACTTTTGGCCTTAAAGCCCAATTTGGACTCATGACCCAAACCTAACCCAAACTCACCCAATTCAACTCCAATTAACCCCAAATCTTTTCTAAACCCTCCTTAACATCCCTACAAACAAAACACTAACATGATTTGCCCAACATTTAGACCCAAACCCCACTCAAATTCAACCCAAAGCTAAAAAGCCCAATTTTGACCTAAACCCAAACCTAACCCAAATAAGCCCAAATCCCAAAATCAAAGCCCAAACAAAGTCAAAACCTCTTTGAAACACCCCCATAAACATTTCCCAACATTTATTTTACACCAATTTCAACCCTAGCCCAACATTGGCCCAACTTAGCCCAATTTGACCTATATTGGCCCATTCACCAAAAGAGCCCAAATTTAACCCAATTCAAACTCAAATCACTCCCAATTTTGCTCCAAGTCACTCATGACACATCTATGAGCTAAACCCAACAATTATTTGGCCCAAGCCTTTGCCAAAATTCCATCCTAAAATCCATTTTAAAATCCAAAAGCCCACTTCCCTAAACCATTTTAAAAGCCCATTTCCACCAAATACAAAAGCCCAAAATTGGCCCTAAAGCCCACATGACATTTCCATTTACCATCCATTTAATCAAAGCCATTACCTAAGTTATAATCCCATCATCAAATAATTCCAAATCAAGCCTCATGCCAAATCACCCCTAAATACCAAAATTTTTCTTAAATCCATTTCCATGAAATTGACTTGACTTTTCCCGAGCCAAAGGTGAGCCATGAAGCCATGCATGAGCCACATGGAAGCCATGAGAGCCTCTTTACATGTCACCATGCCATTTTGGGCAAAAGGAGGAGACCCTTTCCTTAATTCCTAAAGGTGATTAACCACTCCCATGATTCCACTAAACCTTGCTTAAGCTTAATTGTACTTGGATGGTGACCATTCCCCACTGATTAAGCTGACCTAAATCACTTTCTATTCAGCCCAAACCAGGCCTTGGGTGGTGAACCTAGCCCAAAATCATGGGTTGACTCATTTGAACCCAAAATGGCCTTCCCCCCATTCCATTTCAATCCAAGCTCTTTACACATGGCATTTGCCGATTGCCTACACTAAACCCGCACTACGACTCACCCGAACAAGATGGTGACCAATGCATGGCCGGCCGACCACCAGGTCGCCGGAAAACACCATGGCCGAGAGCTCACATGTGAGCCTAAACTTGAAATTCTCACATGCTGAGCTGCCCCATCCCCAGTGGCCATTGTGGCTGTTCTTCCCATGCCCAGAGCAGCTGATCCCAAGCCCTAACTCTCCCTGGGAGGCCCTCCACCCTCTCCTATTTAAACACCACCCCCTCACGGCCATGAGACGAGAGTTGCACAAACCTTGTCGAAACTGCGCCAAAATTGTTCCAAACCCTTCTCCACCCTTAGAGCGAGTTGATCCCCAGGTGTTAATTTGCCCTAATCCCCAGCGACAAAATCCGATTTCTCGACCGAAATTCCACCCAAAACAAGGACACTTCTCCACGGTGGATCAATCCTCAAATTGATTGGTCCTACACCTTCACCATACCAGAGAAGGTGTCCACCAGCAAAAGCCCCATCTCCGAGGTCACCCGGTTGCTCCGGCCTCCAAGCTTTGTGATCGGGCGTGGTCGAAATCCTACCTAGGTGATTCACTGAGACCGGGAGACTTCATCCGGAGCTTGTCTGGGATCCAATCGAAGGTGACACAACCCTCGGATTGAAGCCACACTTCTGCGAGCAAAGGTATGAGCTAATTCTTCATCCCGAGCTTCTGGAGATTCTCCATTTCAAATGCTTTAATTTCGATGCATGATCACCGTATAGATGTATTCGTCTCTTCAAGACGAATCCATATAGCATAAGAACACGAAAATCTGTTGAGTATCGAGTGAGATATTAGGGATTTAGTGTGGACGACTCTCGGGTGAGGACGCTTGGGGACGATGAACGGATGCCGTCCATTTAATACACGCGCGGACGGACGGCTCAGATTAGGTCGGATCAACGGATGATACGCGAAAGGCGGGACCCGGGCTGCTGACTCAAGTGGCGGCGTCGAATGGGAGCGCGCCACGCGGCACTTCGAAGATGTTAAGGTTGACGCGGCGCCAACTCGGATAAATAGAAAATTAGGGATTTTCTGATTTATTTAATTCCCTAAACTTCAAAAATTCATAACTTTGTGTAGGAAAATCAGAAAAATAAAATAAAAATACCCTCTTGCTCAGTGAACATAGGAGAATAATGTGGTAAAGAAATCATTTAATTTCATCAAGTATTTTATTTTTAATGATTTATTTCCCTTCTGCATTCTTTTAATTCTCCATGAATATGGGAAATTCACCATGGAATGAGACCATAGGGCTTTTGAAGCCTTTGACTTTGGGAACATTCCCTGAATTTTCCAAAGTCAGAGGCCATCCCTATGAAGAGTTATTGATTTTTCAACTCTATGTTACTGTTTTGAGTATTTTAATTCCAATAATTAGCATGTTTTGAAATAAATTCTAGGAAAATTTGGTGATGTCTCTTATGACCAGAGGACCCTAGGAAAAATAGGTTTTGAATTAGTTCACTTAAAAAAACCCTAATTGGCTTAAAAACCCAAAATAGGTCCCTAATTAATTAGAGTTAACCATACATCAAATTGACTTGAAATTAATTCTCCACTGACCTTTAGGATCAGAGGAATCCACCATAAAAATTTGAAGTCGATTGGACTTGGTTAGCCCTACTAAATGGGTTGATTAAGCGCATTTAGTCATTTTAAACTTTAAAAATTCATAACTTTCAAAATACCTTTCAAAAATTCACCAAATTGGTTTTGGAGCCTCTCTGATATCGAGAGAATTTAAGAAAATTAAAATTTTAATTTTCTAAAAAAGTTAATTTTTTTAGTATTATTTTAATATTTTAATAATTAAAAAATAATAAAAATCACAAAAATAATAAAATTCACCAAAATGTCATATTTTGAATTTTAATCACTTAGGAACAAACCCCATATTTTTCTTAGGTCTATTTAGTGAGATATTAAATTTTAATTCCTAGGGCAATTTTAAAATTAAAAAAATGTATTTTCTAGCATTTTCACTAAAATAATTATAATAAATCAAAGAAAAATCAAAAAATTACAAAAATTGATTCTCTGATTTCCTTGATATCAGAGAGTTTTTTTGAAAAATATAAAATTTATTTTTCAACCCTTATTTTATTTTTAAATTAATTAATACTCCTAAACTTAAAATAATTATAATAAAAATAATATAATTTAAAAAATCACCAAAATTGGTCCAAGTGGTCCTCTGGTCATTAGGAATGTCCCATAATTTTCTTAAGGATAGAAACTCTCCCTTGGTCATGTTATTAAATTTTCCTTGGAAATTCCTATTTTCCACCAAAAATAATTATATAAATAAATTAAATACAGAAAAATCACATTTTTTCCTCTCATGTCTTTATTGACATATGAGTGAAGTCATATAAAAATTTCAAGTCCATTTAAGTTCACCTTAGTGAGTTATGAAATTATTAAGCTTGAAGGGCAAAATGGTAATAAAAAAATTTAACCCTTAATTAAAACTTTAGGTTTAATAAAAAAATTAACAAGTAAAATATTTGATCCTAATCTGATTTGGATGATTGAAATTTA
Source organism: Papilionanthe hookeriana x Papilionanthe teres (assembly GCA_022702705.1). NCBI lineage: Eukaryota > Viridiplantae > Streptophyta > Magnoliopsida > Asparagales > Orchidaceae > Papilionanthe > Papilionanthe hookeriana x Papilionanthe teres. The sequence goes on along the minus strand of JAKZJZ010000028.1, from coordinate 555,131 downwards.
AATAATTAAAGGGTAGAAACCTACTAAATAATTTGAAAATAATTAAAACAAACTTTAATTAAATAATTGATTAAATTTGGAAGAATAATAAAATTGGAATTATTAAATAGGGATATTATTAGGAAGAGATTTATTCTTTAATTTAAAAATCCCTAAATTAATCATCTCAATAATGTTTAATTCTTAATTAAAATGATAATTCAAATTTAAGTTTTAAAATGTTAAAAGGACTTAATCATTAAATTAAATTAAAAGGTTAAATTATTAAACTCTTTTTAAATTTTCAATTAAATTAAAATTAAAAAATAAGATTAAATTAAAGATTAAATTAAATTAAATCAAACAAATTAAGTAAATTACATTAAATTAAATAAATAAATTAAATTAAAATAAATAAATTAAATTAAATTAAATAATTAAATTAAATTAAATTAAATTAAATTAAATTAAACTAAATTAAATTAAATTAAAAAAATATATCAAATTAAATTAAAACATATTAAATTAAATTAAAATAAATTAAATTAAACTAAATTAAATTAAATCAAATTAAATTAAATTAATTCACATCAAATCAAACTAAATTGAATTAAATTAAATTAAGTAATAGAATTAAGTTAAAATTAAAATCAAGTTAAATTAAATTAAAATTAAAACTAAACCAAATTAAATTAAATTAAATTAAATTAAAGTTAAATTAAATTGAATTAAATAACATCACCTAAGACATAAAGAAATTAAAAATAAAACAACTTGAACACTATTCCAAATTTAAACCCTTTAACTGAAGTTAAACTAAATCACAAATCATTGGAACACCAATTTGCCCTCGAAAACTTTAATTATCATAACTCCTAAATAGAACATTAAATGAAATGTTACTCCACTTATAGGACATTCAAATATCCTAGTTAACTGAGTAAGATAACAACAAAGCTTAACTAAACCTCGGACGATTACTTCACCTCGATTGATTAAATCCATTTGGACTTAAAACAATCCTATCAATATTGAAAAGATGTTTAAGATTCGTCTTAAGCACTTCCTCAATATGATAGGATATTTATGAGAACAATTGAACTTAATTGTTCTTTGATGAAGAAAATCGTCCTTAAACCAAAACACAAGAACACTAGACGTCATAGAAATGACTAGCATATAGGATTAGGAGTTTGGTAGAAAACCATAACCCTTCCCTTAGCTTTACCTAGGAACTCTCTTAAATATTCTAATTGTGTTTTAAGTGTAGCTTGGGATGACGGGAAGACCCTCCAGGTACGCTTTTATTTTATTGCAATTTATTTTCTTGCAATTTATTTAATCGCATCGCACTTACTTTTCTTGCATGATAAACAACTATTGCATGAAAACCCACACCTTTAGGATAGTCCCTAAAACTGAAACCAAAACTAAATTAAAAGTCATTGCAAGATAAAATTCACCGCCACAACATTTCAAAATATAAAACAACTCAAAATTTAATCACAAACGGAACACAAAACTACAATTACATCTAAATTAAAACATCTCGTTGGATGATCGAGAATACCTCGGATGATGTAACCTACGTGTTGCTAACGGGATTTCCCACGATCTAAATGAAAGTGTGGAACTCATTCGGTTGAGTTTAGCGAATTCATCCGAGACTAAGTGAATCCGATAAAAATAACGATGCCGGAAGGATGGAACCGTGGGATCTTAACCGGTGTCGTTATAATTAACTTTAAGATTTGTTTTAATTAAAATACAAAAACACTTGAAAATTAAGATTTTCTCTAAACCAGAACACTTTTCTCATCTCCTGATTTATGACTTCTAAAACTAAACCTCTGCGACAATAAGGAGCTCGGAGCATGGTGGGCGACACGGCCATCGTCGTCGAGCAAAACAAATCTACATCAGCAAAACTTTCTTAGAATTAAATAACCAAGCCATAGGACTTCGAGGTAGTTTGCCTAGTGCAACATAAATCCTCAATCTTTTGTTAGGCATTTGTATTGCAAATTAAGCCCTAACCGGACTTAGGATTCCAAGGTAGTCGTTCGACACGACATAAACCCTCATAACTTCAAGGCTATTTGTATGATTCTATCATATAAATATAAGTCCTAATTAATTAAAATTGGCGAGATTGAAATACTAAATAAACATTAGAACTTTCCTAAATCCAAGACGAAGCAATAGGATAGTCGGAAAATTACCGAAGTCCGCTTCGAATCCGTAATTTCTCCTACTTTTCTTCCTTTGAATTCTCAAAACAAAATGTTCCAAATTTGATCCATTCCCTATTGAAATTCCAAAATTCAATCCCTTGAAAACCCTAAACTTTGAAATTCTTGAGAGCGTAATTGCCGATTATTATCGAGAGTTTTCTTAGGTGATTCCCGTCACTTAAGATGTAATTAACTATAGGGGCTTGCCCTTATAGGGAATTTTAAAGAACCCGAGTAATATAAACCCTGTTTAATACTTCCATATTAAGCGGGGAATTTGTCGGCTTATAAAATTGGTTCGCAGACCAAACGGATGTCACAAATCTTTTAGTTTGTTTAATCGAGCCCCACCGTCAAGCAGTGTGTCTATCCTTAGGGATAGATACACGGTTTGTGGTGTGATGCTCGTTTATATAAATTATTTGGGATGTGAGATTGGTTTGATTTCATATCTTAAAATCTTCAAATTTAAAATTATTTTCAAAATCAAATACTACTTTTCAAATTATTTATTTAGATTAAATTAAAAATTTGCCAACAATTTCTGTTAGGCGACCCCCTTTTCAAAATAAAACACACCAACCTAAAAAAATAATGCCGACATATTTCTGGCGACTCCGCTGGGGACAATTCCTCTCTCCATTATGATCAGATAATTCTGCTTTCAAAAATCGGTAGTGCATCCATGTCCTTAATGGATCAAACTACCCTTCTTTCCGTTGGGGTACTATGTTCATTTCTACCTTGAACAAGTATAGCCAACATTCTCTCGGATTTAGGAGCCATTGTTTAGACACCCACTAGACGAGAGGGTTCGAGCATCCTTTTACCTCATTTCTGAGGTGGGGTGGACCCCCAATAGGTGTTAGTTTAGGAGTAATCCTCTGAGTCGAGAAGTCTTGCATAAGACTTTCTTTTCCTTTCCAATTCTGAAACGGATTCCTTATCTTCTCTACACCTTTGAACATTCTGTTCAAAATAAACAAACCCTTTAACGAATGATTCTTTTAACAAATAACTCCTTCTTATAAATACATGAACAAGAATGTGTTCGGACTCTTTTCGATTCCTCTCTTTTCGTCTGATGAGAAGAAGCATAACTTGGGGCGACAATCGGAATCTACCTGCGAAATGGAAGCCCCAAAGCTGATTTTCTCCTTCACCAATGGACTGGACTTCGTCTGTTTACAAGGATGAAGCTGCCGACAATGGGATCATCCGGTTTGGACAAGGATTCGAGAACACAAATGTCAAGATCACCGACGTTTCCCTTTTCGCATTGACAAACAAAGTATCCGAAGCGAGAAGCCGTTGATCGAGTTCGACCTTAGATCGACTCGAGAGTTTCCGCCCTGCAAAAGATTCCAGTGAGAGAATCTTCGTTGTCCGCGTGAAGGATCATTCTTGCTACCCCAGCTGGTCTAGTTGTCTCGCTTTCCCGGCACGCAGTTAAAGGGAAGGAAATCCGGAACATGGTGAACACATTACGTGGAGGGTACGGACTTTCTGTGAGACCTTGTTTTGAAATCGGGTCCGGCTCGAGAATTCCATCACTAACACGGACCCAAAGAAGGAACATAAGTAGGAAAATTGCCGGGAAGGCCGGAGGCTGCCGAAGTTGCTTTCTGGAGGAAATCCAGAAATCACGAGTACACACCACTACTGAATACATACCATTGCTGAAGACACACCTTTTTTGGAAGGAAGTAGATTCCACCCCTTTCGTCGTGGTGACGAGGAAAATGTCCGCGGGATTGTTTCTACATTACCTCGACCAGGCATACTATGACGACGAAGAAAGAAAAGGGCTAGGATCACGCCGTTTGCCCGACTACAGACTGTGATCGAGAAGCTAGCAAAGAAAGAGAAATGCCCAGTATCGGAGATTCTAAGAAGGATAGGGCGGGTGCCAGTCAAATCCCGTCTTGGGCCACGAGTAGAACCTGCCATCGTTACAGAAAAGCCGAATAAAAGGATGAAGGCTAGTCGCTATCGTTGTTTCGGGGTTACGGATTAGGGAGGATACCACCTTCCGGCATTTGGGTGACGGACCATCGGTCCTAGACCTGTCTTGCTAGAAGGATGGTATGGCGTCCCACTGCTTGGACAACTAAGATTGAAACAACGAGCTGACGAAGGAAAGTCTCGTCGGGAGACTTGAATGCGAAGAAAGTGCTACTTGCGATAAAGGGGACTCGTGAGAAGGGAACCCGGCGGCTATCACACGACAAGCTGCGAGGATGCACGGAAAAGACCGCTAGAGGACGCTATGGAAAAGTTGAGAGCGATATTCGACGACTAGCAAAAGAAAGAAGAGAAATTCGGAGACGAGATTGATTCATCGAAATTCATGGATGATGAGTATGCGAGAAATCAACATGGTCGAAACACGAGCTTCATCGGCTTCACAAGGTGCTCCTGCGGCCAGCGAAAGAGAGGAGCGGAAGCGATGAGAAGACGGCTTCAAGAGAAAGACGATACGATCGCCCGAATGGCGAAGAGGATGGAAGAGATGGCTGTAGCCCTAGCCACTCTCCGGAGTCGAGTGCAACCCCGAAGAGACACCCCCGAGAGGTCATTCACATTGTGGACGGAGGAAAGGAGGTTACATCCGTCAACGGGGATGATCGGCTAAAGAAAGATACAACACGAAAGCATGATTCCGAGAGAAGGATATCAAGAGCTTGGTGGAACGGCGAGTGCGAGAAGCCTTAGCACAATCGAAGAGCGGGGCATCCATTCGGACGGGTAGACCTTACCGGAAGAATTCGACACTTGTCCGATTACCCAAAGGCTTCGTACCACCTCCGTTCGAAGACCTTTGATGGAGCAGGGAATCCCCGACGGCATGTTGCACACTTTCGTGCCGAGTTGTTGCAATGCGGCGGGAGCGATGCATTACTCTTCAGACGGTTCGTCGGCGGCATGTCGGGAATCGCCTTCGATTGGTATGCGGGGTATCGAATGGTTCGGTGAAGACGTTCTCGGAGCTAGAAAACCTCTTCATCGAGCGATTCACCGGAGCTCGGCACCACATCACTATAGGTGATTTAGTGGTAGAGAAGCGAAGCCGAACGAAACTTTGGTGGATTACATACTTCGATGGAGGAATCTAAGTATGAAGTGTGAACCACAATTACAAGAACAACATGCGGTTGGCATCTTACTTAAAAGCATTCACGGCCGATAGCACTTCTCCTCGAGGATTCACTATTAAGACTTTTGAGAAGTTGTTAAGCGAGGCCGGGAGCTTGCAGAAGAGGCGAAGCAATTAAGTTTCGCCGACAAGACGGATAAGCAAAAGCCTGTGAAGACTTTTGAAAAGAAATCCGGGATCGTTGCGGCGGTCGACAAAGGCAAGCAACCGATACAAATATCGTCGAACGGCCACGGCAACCTCGACGGAATTATCAACAACCCCGACCCGGCTATCGGTCATCTCCACGGTATGAACAACCGCCTCGTCCGCAACGTACATTAAGGGAGTTTACGAGCGAGGAATATCCATTCAAAAATGAGCGAGTGCGAAGATGTTCCGTAGTCTGATGAAGACTCCGGATTTCCAGCTTGCCGAGCACTAAAAGACCGGAAGAAGTCGACAAGAAAGGTGATCCCAACCTTTTGCCCTTACCACCGGATGCTTGGACACAAGATAGAGGATTGCATTACCTTCGAAAGTTGGCTCGATGACAACCTTCGGAAAGGGAATATAACAATCCCGAAGAAGTACATGAAGGAACCCCGGAAAGGAGGTTCCGTCGATGTTATCTCGGCCGATCTCATCGTTCCGATAGATCCCTATACAGTCGACGATGGATGGATTACCGCTTGGACAAGGTCTTCGAAAAAGATTTTAGACGGCATCCAAGCCGCTTCGGTGCGAGCTTCAATTCGAGTTCGAAACACGTCAAGTCGACACTTATCACTTGCGATAGAAGAACCACTTCGACAAGAGACGATTGAAGAGAAGAAGAAAATTGATGAAGAAGAAAGGACCGAGGCTCCTAAGGCTAGACTAGGGGCTGGTTATCCTAGGATAGTTGTTTCAAATTCGGGGGAGAAATCCCTCGAACCTCTAACTCTGTATGATTATCTGCTCACTTCGGTGGGATCTTATAATGATAAGGGTGATGGTGTTGGCTACGTTTTGACTGTTTCTAACGATTACGTAACTAGTGACAATCCGGACATCGATTTCGATACCAACGACAATTCTCAAATCATACACAATCTCGACGATCACAATAACGAAGAAGACATCCATCAAGGAGGTTACGAGAGTTCGACGAGCAACGAATCTATCGCGAGTTTCGAGGAGCTCCGGTCGCGATAGAATTAGAGCCTTCGGACTGCGAAGATAATCCGGAAGGACTTGTCATTCCAATTCGAAGAAACACCGGCAAGCTCGACACTAGAGTCGGAAGAAATTACGAAGTTAACTTAAGAAGTGGAAGAGTTCTACCTCGAGAATGGGTCCGAAGGACAAAGGAAAGCGGGTGGTTGTTCAAGAAGAACCAACCCGAGCGGAAGAAATACCCATTCGAGAAGAAATCGAGACACATGAAAATAAAGTGGACTATAACGTGCTAGCCCATCTTAGGAAACTACCGGCTAAGGCGAGCATCTACGACGCTCTCATCTTATCGAAAGGAGATGAGAGAAGCTGCGATCGAGGCCTTACTTGATCCGGAAATTTGCTTAGCTCGAATGGTTGGAGATCCCTTAGATGAGGTTTGCTCGTTAAAGGAACAACGAGGTGTTACCTTCACGGACAATGACCTACTACTTGGGACGGCGAGATCACGACCGAGCGTTGTACATTTCGGTTACAATTGGGAAGTTTACACTCTTCGGAGTATTGGTAGATCCGGGAGCATCGATTAATATAATGAGTCTTCGAACACGTAGCATACTTGGAAATTGATGCTCGCGAGCTCGAAGCGGACAAAATGTTATTAAGAGGATTCGACCAGAAAGGAGAAAGAGCCCTCGGATCAATAACGCTACTAATGAAGACCGGTGACTTAGCAAAGACAACCGCCAAATTTCACATAATTGATTCGAAACGTCGTTCGACGCTCTCTTGGGCCGACCATGGATACATGAAAACAGGATGGTACCATCATCTCTACATCGGTGCATCAAATACTACGATGGAGGGGAACGGTGCATCAAGGTGACTTACAACCATTCTCAGTACATGAGATTGGAATCCATGAAGATGCGGCTTATTATGCACCTCCGAAGAAAACAATCTTCTCCGGAGATACCATAACGAATGAAGCAAAGAAAGTTCGGGACAATGAAGAACACAAGTTCTAGTCCAACGGTCACTCACCACTCCCTTACGGCGAGATGGTGAAGGTTTCTCCACGACTCGCATCCGAGGTCGAGGGCGGGGACGAGGCCGTGGTAGAGACGTTAGGACGGTTGGACGGATGAAACCGATCATCAATGTTGATTGGGAAGACGAGTTCGAAGAAGAAAAAGAAATCGAGCAAGAAGCGACGACAATAAGTCGGAAGAAGCCGCAATTCGAAGATCTCTCTCGAAGATGAGAAGAACGAAGAATACAAATCGATGTACGAGAAGATTAACCACTATGTACATACTTATGACCACGACCCCGATCCATTCTAATAAGATCGAGGGTATGGTGGTCGAAAGAGGTACGTAGCGGCGGTGCAAAGCCAATCAAATTCTACCGTGGTGCTCCTTCCTCCAAAGCGAAAATAATGTACAATTTGAAGATGTCACTTCATCGGAATTAATGGAATTACCTTTTGAGTGGTACTCTCCCTGTGTTCGAAATTTAATTCGGCGTGGTTTCTTACCTCGACAATGGACAAAAGGCCAATCACAACATTTTGAAAAATTATGGAATAACTCCGGTCGTCCACCCGATTCAAAGCATGGACTCGGATTCGGCACGATAGGATCGGTGGATGATGCTGAATTTTGCTTGGTTGTCACTTGCGAATCTAAAGAAGCGCATGAAAACTACGAGAAGAATTTGAAGATTTACAAATTGGAGACGCTCCACCGAATTCGAAGAAGAAATTAAATCTACGATAGATGAGTTAACGGAAGTTAACTTAGGTACTAGCGAAGAGCCTAGACCTACCTTTGTTAGCTCCTTACTCGATAAAGAAGACTCCGAAGAAATAATCAAGTTATTAATGGAATTTAAAAACTTGTTTTGCTTGGAGCTACGATGAGATGCCAGGATTAGCTCCAGAGGTCGCAGTCCATAAGCTAGGAGTGGATCCTACTTCTGACCCAGTCAGACAAGGTCCCAGAAGAATGCGTCTGGAAATCGAACAACAAGTCATAGCTGAAGTTAAAAGGCTAATAGACGCTAAATTTGTCCATGAAGAACAATACCTGACTTGGTTAGCCAATGTAGTACCAGTCAGAAAGAAGAATGGTCAGATCAGAATTTGTGTGGACTTCAGAGATTTAAACAAGGCATGTCCAAAAGATGAATTCCCTCTACCGATCCCAGAATTAATGATCGACATTGCTTCGACACATGAAATATTCTCATTCATGGATGGATCTTCAGGATACAACCAGATAAAAATGGCTCTAGAAGATGAAAAGCTTACATCATTCAGAACGCCGATCGGAGTATATTGCTACACAGTGATGCCATTCGGATTGAAGAACGCAGGAGCAACCTACCAGAGAGCGATGACAAGAATTTTTGATGATCTCATCCACAATCAAGTCGAATGCTACGTGGACGATGTGGTCATCAAAAGCAAAGTAAAGGACAACCACTTGTATGATTTGAGAATTGTTTTCGAACTATTAAGACAATTTAACCTTAAGATGAATCCCTTAAAATGCGCCTTCGACGTCACCTCCGGGAAATTCTTAGGATTCGTTGTCCGACATCGTGGAATTGAAATCGACACGGAAAAGATTAAAGGCTTATCTTAGAAATGCCGCCTCCCAAAACCTTAAAACAACTACGATCCTTTCGAGGGAAGTTGGCATATCTTCGACGCTTTATCTCGAACTTGTCGGGTAGGTGTCGGCCTTTCTCGGCACTAGTTAAAAAGGACACCAAATTTATTTGGTAAGAGAAATGCCGGAAGGCCTTCGAGGACATTAAACAATATTTAATGACACCTCCTGTCTTAGCGACCCCGAGTCTCAGGTAGACCGCTGATACTTTATACCACGGCTTTAGACGACTCTCTCGGAGCCCTGTTAGCCCCGGTCAATGATGAGGGTAAAGAAAATGCTCTTTACTACCTAAGCCGTCGATTACTTCCGACGGAAATAAGGTATCCCGCAATTGAAAAGCATTGTTTGGCCACGATCTTCGCCGCTCAAAAGCTCGGGCACTACATGCTTTCTCATAAGGTCGACTGATCTCGAAGTTTAATCCATTGCAATACTTGATGACTCGTCCGACGCTTTCCGGCGGACTTGCCGGATGGTCGATGATATTATTGCAATTCGATATAACTTTCATGCCTCTTCGTGCCGTAAAGGGACAAGTCTTAGCGAGACTTTCTTGCGGCACACCCTTTGCGGCGGAATCTCCTCTCAATGACGATTTGCCGGATGAACAAATAATGAGCTTAGAAGACCACGATGATCGACGTTGGGAATTATATTTCGACGGAGCATCTTTAGCACACAAAGACGAAGAATCACAAGTGATAGTGCCGGTAAGGCGGGGAACGGATTAATCTTTATAACACGGAGCGGGGGATGTTAAGATACTCCTACCACTTGACGAGCCGTGTACGAAATAACGAAACGGAATACGAAGCCCTCATAACGGGACTGGAATTAGCTATTCGAATGGGGATAACGGACATCGACATCTACGGGGATTCGCGAGTTAATCATTCAACGAGATCGCCGGACGATACAGAATTTTAAAGCCAAGACTCGAGCGATACTTCCGGTATGCCATACGGTTGTTGGAACAAATTCCAAATGTGACAATCTACAAAATTCCCGGAAAAGAAAATGCTTTAGCGAGATGCGTTAGCCCGTCTCACAAAAGAATTTGCACATTTGCGAGATGAGTCGGTGGAAGTGTCGGTTCACGGACGTCGGGTCCTATCACGGCTCGACATAGACACAATTCACAAATCGAGAAGAAAAAGAATCGAGTTGCAACGGTGACGGAAAACACGAGAAGATTGGCGACGGCCGTTAATGAACTACCTGCAAACGGGAAAACTACCGGACGATAGGTCGCTAGCCCATCGGATCGAGACAAGAACTACGTCCTACGCATTAATAAACAACACATTGTACGGAAGGTCTTTTGATCGAATGTGGCTAAGGTGCCTAAGCGGGTCCGAGGCCCGTGAAATCGTTAAAGAGGTGCATTCGGGACTCTGTGGCGCTCACCGGTCGGGTCCGAAGATGAAAATGAAAATTAAAAGACTAGGGTACTACGGTCCTCGATGATGACCGATCGCATGAAAATCGCCGAAGCTGTCACCAATGCCGAGTGCACGGAGTGGTTCTACATCAACCTCCAAATGTGCTACATCCAGACAATTGCGTCGTGGCCATTTGAATGTTGGGGCACGGATATAGTGGGTCCGATAGAACCACCATCTTCGAAAGGACATCGCTTCATTCTTGCGGCTACAGATTACTTTTCCAAGTGGGCGGAGGCGGTTCCACTCGGAGAAGTTAAAGCACACCACGTGCTACGGTTTTCAAGAACCAAGTTGTCTACCGTTTCGGAGTGCCGCGCGAGATCATCTCGGATAATGGGTCGGCATTCGGAAGCACACAAATCAACAATTTTTTCGGGAGACACGGAATCGGCGGCGATATTCAACAATTTACTACCCAAGAGAAAACGGCACTGGTCGAGGCTTTTAATAAAACCCTCATTCAAATTTTAAAGAAAACCTCGGACGATAATAAGAGAAATTGGCACTAGAAGTTGTTAGAAGCCTTATGGGCCTACGGGACAACCTTCGAACTCCTACTCGAAGCTACACCTTACGCTGCGGTGTATGGGTCCGAGCGAGTGTTACCTTTAGAGGTTCGGCTTCCTTCACTCGGAATTGCGAGTTGCAAATAAGATCACGACGGAAGAGAATGCCAAATTACGACTAGAGGAATTAGAAAGCATGGAAGGGAAAAGACTTGCAGCGCAGCAGAACTTAGAATTATACCAAGCTAAGATGGTTCAAGCCCATGACAGACTAGTCCGCCCAGGAACCTTCAAAGTTGGTGACTTAGTTCTCGTTCTCAAGAGACCTATTCTTGCACACCGCAAGATAGGAGGAAAATTTGAACCCACTTGGGAAGGCCCGTTTGTGGTTGAGGCAATCTATTCAGGAGGCTCTTACCAGCTAGTGAATTGCCAAGGAGAACGACATATGCTTCCGATCAATGGACGGTACTTAAAAAAGTATTACGCCACCTGATGTTTCGAAGGAGTGAATTCTTCATCCCTAAGAAGCACGGGCGAAGTAATTACTTATGACTGGGTCCGAACTCAAAAATAATAAAAAATGTGCTAAAATAAATAAAATCATGATAATAAAGTTTTCCTTGTTTTTTCTTCCATATCAAAATCTTTTTCCTGATCTTTTCCCACTTCATTCCTGTTAAATTTTAAAATACAAAAAGTAATAAAAAATTGTCTTTAATAAACATTTTCTTAATGTTCTTGTTCTTAGTACAGCCCCTGATCCTTTTTCTTGTCTTTTTGAAGGGAAATGTCGAACGGGCGGTTGGTCTTGAACTTTAGAAATGGCGTAAGCCTTGCACTCGATGAAAAGAGGGTGAAAGATGGAGCGATAATCGAGATTCACTCGGACTTCGCACCAGCAGGCCTGCAGTACGAGGAAAGTGACTGGATCCCAGTTGACCCAGAAGAACTGCCCGGGCAGACAGTGATGAAAGTGGGTGGCCCAAGCCACCAATCCAACAGCAAGAAAAGAAAGGCAAACACTGAAGAAGATAAGAAAATCAAGTCTGTAGTCGCTACAGCAGAGGGCAGGCTTGTCAGCGCCGCGCCCACAGAGATTCAAGTTCGAAGAGCTACTCTCACGACAACGCAACGAAGAAATAAGAATCGCCGTATCAGTAAGATGTTAACCAAACTAGCGGCGGACCGGCGCGACGAGGCGGCACTGCTATGCCGGTACATACACTTCAAGGACGCCGGTTCACCGGGAACTCGAAGAAAGGAGGCCGGCTCTAGGATTACGAAAGGACCGGGGAAATCTCACGAAGATCGGAAGAAAGAAGGCTACCACGCTGCCGGATAGAACCACCGGTAATGCATGACCTTGTTGCGGAAGCAACCCCGGGGGATGTCCCGACGGACATCATCCCCGAGGAGCCGAGGTATGCAGGAGAACGTGAAGGGATTGAGCCGCATATCCCACAATACGTCACCAGGCCTCGCCATCTGCAGATTATTCCGGAGTACTAGCTGGAAAGAATGCAGAATGTCGAAAAGAAAACCTTTGAATACTTTGAGAGAATTAGAGGCAGAAGGATCAATATACTAGAGGGCCTCGAGCTACATACAGACGTATTCTCGGAATATGAACAACAACAAATCGTGGATTGCATCCGGGATTTAAAAAGAATGGGCCGAGCGGGCCGCCTAAGAGAAAACACCTACTCGAACCCCGGAGATGGATGCCGGGGAAAGGAAGAATCACGATACAATGTGGATGCTTGTTACAACTTTGCGGAAGACGGAAGGGAAACCCTCCAGGAATACTCCGTCATGGCCAAGTAGATCCAATGCCATTAGTCATCAAGAGAATGGTAAAGAGATTGATAACATGGAGGGTATTGCCGGCGGATTGCATACCCAACGAGTTGCATTATTAATATCTACAAGCGGGGTGATCGCATACCCCCGCACATAGATCACCACGACTTTGTCGGACCTTTACGCACGGTCTCTTTCCCGAACGAGTGTAACGTCATGTTCGGATATGACCTCCGGATAGCGAGGCCCGGGTGAGTTCCGAGGGCCGGTGAAGATACCATTACCGGTAGGTTCCGTCATGATGCGAAGGCAACGGAGCGGATATCGCTAAGCATTGCATACCGGGAGTACCGGTGAAGCGGATCTCAGTTACTTTCAGGAGGATGGACGACAGGAAGACACCTTACCATTTCCAGCCAGACCCGGAGCTAGAGAGCCTCCGGCCTTACGAGCTGTGAGCTACATGGAAAATATCACACCTCCGATGTACATCCATACGGCATCCTTGCCAAGGATGGCTTGGAAGGTGATGTTATTGACCATGTACCCCACTATTCAGACATGGATTTTTTGACAGATGCTTCTTTGGATGGATCGATAAAGATCATACATAGTCCGTTTTGAGTATACATGGATTGTATGGGATGTATTCCAGATCGAGCTGTATGATGTATCTTCGACATGATTAGAATGAAAGTGACCATGTCACATTTTTTTGGCCTTCACCTCTTTTGTGCAAATTGACTGGGAAACGCCATTAAAGTTAAATGAACTTCGAACAAAGAACAGAAAAGAAACAAAAAGAATAAAAGAAAACTTTCCTTAAAAATCTAAAAATAATGAACACCAAATTCATACGAACATTAAATAAACGATAAAATAAAATATGAATTATTAAAGGACAAACAAAATGACCACAAAGTTTCAATCGAATTCAAATTCAATCCTTCCAGATTTCAAATCAAATTTCAAATCAAATCTCAATCAAATTCAAATTCAATCCTTCCAGATTTCAAATCAAATTTCAAATCAAATCTCAATCAAATTCAAATTCAATCCTTCCAGATTTCAAATCAAGTTTCAATCGAATTCAAATTCAATCTCCCAAATCTGAAATCCAATCCGTTTCATACTCCCCTTGTACGGGATGGAAGCGAGTTGATTCCATTGACACAGATCGAATCTGATGGCGAGGGATTATATCCAATCCAAACCAGTGACTGCCGAACAACTCTTTTGAGTGGGATATGTGACATCTACATATTCCCTCCTAATCTATTTCCTTCCATGAAAGTCTTTTACAACTTTCATGAAATTCTCGAAACACCAAAATTCCACACTTTTCAAATCAACACTACAAATCTTTGCAAAGTCAATGACTATTCAATATCAAATTCTTGGGGTTGAGGATTTTACATCCGAGACTGCATTGCTTTAGGTTCTTTCCCTATCGCAATGAAATACATCAAAAATCAAATTCTTGGGGTTGAGGATTTTACATCCGAGACTGCATTGCTTTAGGTTCTTTCCCTATCGCAATGAAATACATCAAAAATCAAACTTTTGGGGTTGAGGATTTTACATCCGAGAGCGCATTGCTTTAGGTTCTTTCCCTATCGCAATGAAATATATCAAAATCAAACTTTTGGGGTTGAGGATTTTACATCCGAGACTGCATTGCTTTAGGTTCTTTCCCTATCGTAATGAAATACATCAAAATCAAACTTTTGGGGTTGAGGATTTTACATCCGAGACTGCATTGCTTTAGGTTCTTTCCCTATCGCAATGAAATACATCAAAATCAAACTTTTGGGGTTGAGGATTTTACATCCGAGACTGCATTGCTTTAGGTTCTTTCCCTATCGCAATGAAATACATCAAAATCAAACTTTTGGGGTTGAGGATTTTACATTATCGCAATGAAATACATCAAAATCAAACTTTTGGGGTTCAGGATTTTACATCCGAGACTGCATTGCTTTAGGTTCTTTCCTTATCGCAATGAAATACATCAAAAATCAAACTTTTGGGGTTGAGGATTTTACATCGAGATCGCATTGCTTTAAGTTCTTTCCCTATCGCAATGAAATACATCAAAATCAAACTTTTGGGGTTGAGGATTTTACATCCGAGATCGCATTGCTTTAGGTTCTTTCCCTATCGTAATTAAATACATAAAAATCAAACTTTTGGGGTTGAGGATTTTACATCCGAGATCTGCATTGCTTTAGGTTCTTTCCTATCGCAATGAAATACATCAAAATCAAACTTTTGGGGTTGAGGATTTTACATCCGAGACTCGCATTGCTTAGGTTCTTTCCTTATCGCAATGAAATACATCAAAATCAAACTTTTGGGGTTGAGGATTTTACATCCGAGACTGCATTGCTTTAGGTTCTTTCCCTATCGCAATGAAATACATTAAAATCAAACTTTTGCGGTTGAGGATTTTACATCCGAGATCGCATTGTTTTAGGTTCTTTCCCTATCGCAATGAAATACATCAAAATCAAACTTTTGCGGTTGAGGATTTTACATCCGAGACTGCATTGCTTAGGTTCTTTCCCTATCGCAATGAAATACATCAAAATCAAACTTTTGGGGTCGAGGATTTTACATTCGAGACCGCATTGCTTAGGTCCTTTCCTATCGCAATGAAATACATCAAAATCAAACTTTTGGGGTCGAGGATTTTACATCCGAGACTGCATTGCTTTAGGTTCTTTCCCTATCGCAATGAAATACATCAAAATCAAACTTTTGGGGTTGAGGATTTTACATCCGAAACTGCATTGCTTTAGGTTCTTTCCCTATCGCAATGAAATACATCAAAATCAAACTTTTAGGGTCGAGGATTTTACATCCGAGACTGCATTGCTTTAGGTTCTTTCCCTATCGCAATGAAATACATCAAAATCAAATTCTTGGGGTCAAGGATTTTACATCCGAGACTGCATTGCTTTAGAATTCTTTCCTTATTGCAATGAAATACAGCAAAATCAAACTCTTGAGGTTAAGGATTTTACATCCGATACCGCATTGCTATGAGATTTCTCCTCATTGCAATGATTCAATCCAATCAATTCAATTTTCTTTTGAGGTTGAAGATGTTACATCTAAAACCTCAAAATTCCATTTTCAAACCAAATCCCTTCAAATTAATTTTGACAAACTTCAATCTAAATTGAAACTCCAAATTGAAATCTAAACTCACACATCAAAACTTAAATTGAAACAAAATAAAATCTAAATTGAAATTCCCCCAGATCATGTGATTTGGGATTCACCTCCTTTTCCTTTCCCCAGTGAGAGTTCTGGAATCTCCAGTCTCAAAGGTATGCTTGACACTCCCCAGCGGAAATTCTTCTACTTCGTCCTAAGTTTGTCACTTGGACATCTGTGTTGGTTTTGTTGATCTTTTCGGTCAACGCCAATACGCGCGGTGTGCTCCGTCAGCTCACCACACTTATTGGGGGTCCATTTGTTGACCTCATTTTTGATGAGGTCTTCTCTTCTTCTTTTTAGTACTTAGGATCTAGCCTTAGGCTTTTCCCTTGACTATCTTAGAGGACTAGAGTTGGGACCCACCACTTAGAAACCCAAACCACTTCTTAACTCCCTGCAAACTCTACAAGCTTGACTATAGACCCCTAATCTCCTAGAGGGTTGAAATCAAATTTGGAAGTTTAAAGGATGAGTTCCTATAGGACTCTTTGGCCTTAGGACTGCCCTGGGTGGCCTGGTCTGGTGACGGACTAACTTACACACACACTACATCTATACACTACACTTTCACACACTTATACCTAACTTGACCTCCTGACTCATGTAGGTGATTCACATGGATGGTCCTTAACCCCTAAGCCCTTGGCTAAGAGGGTTAGGAAAAACATAGTGGATGCCTCAAATGAGTCCCTTCATGGCTCATGTAGGCTTGATGTGGCTTCATGGCTCAACCAAAATGATTTCATTCCATTCAAATTTACCCAATCTTCAATTTTCCAAATTTTTAATTTTCCAAATTTTCAATTTTCCAAATTTTCAATTTTTGACCCCCGGGGCCTCGGACCCGCCTAGCCTACCCAAAACCCTTGAAACTACCTAAAATTTGCAAAATCACCTAAATTGCCCGAAATTCCTTAGAATCAATCTCAAACATTTCCACATCACTCAAATTGATCATCCATACTCAAAAATACCAAGAATTCCAAAAATACCTCCCAATACCCTCCAAATACCCAAAATACCCCTTGACCCAAAAAATCCAAAAATTTAGAAAATTCCTAGAAAATTCCAGAAAATTCCAAATATTCCCAATTTCATTTTGTTCAACTACACCATGGGCCAATTTTGTCAATTTACCCTACTTTTGTCAAAACCCCCAATTTGACCCATTTTAACCCTAAGTGAACCCGATGTCGAACCAAGCTTACCCAATTGACCCAAATTCTGGTCCAATTCAATTCTAAACTTCAATTCAACATTCCCAACACTAATCTAGACCAAATCCAAGTCCAATTTGATTGACATTTGGATCCAATTTCACTTTTGGCCTTAAAGCCCAATTTGGACCCATGACCCAAACTCACCCAATTCAACTCCAATTAACCCCAAATCTTTTCCTCACCCAATTTTGCTCCAAGTCACTCATGACACATCTATGAGCTAAACCCAACAATTATTTGGCCCAAGCCTTTGCCAAAATTCCATCCTAAAATCCATTTTAAAATCCAAAAGCCCACTTCCCTAAACCATTTTAAAAGCCCATTTCCACCAAATACAAAAGCCTAAAATTGGCCCTAAAGCCCACATGACATTTCCATTTGCCATCCATTTAATCAAAGCCATTCCCTAAGTTATAATCCCA
Source organism: Papilionanthe hookeriana x Papilionanthe teres (assembly GCA_022702705.1). Taxonomy (NCBI): domain Eukaryota; kingdom Viridiplantae; phylum Streptophyta; class Magnoliopsida; order Asparagales; family Orchidaceae; genus Papilionanthe; species Papilionanthe hookeriana x Papilionanthe teres. The sequence continues at coordinate 537,322 of JAKZJZ010000028.1, read as the reverse complement.
TCATCAAATAATTCCAAATCAAGTCTCATGCCAAATCACCCCTAAATACCAAAATTTTTCTTAAATCCATTTCCATAAAATTGACTTAACTTTTCCCAAGCCAAAGGTGAGCCATGAAGACATGAATGAGCCACGTGGAAGCCATGAGAGCCTCTTTACATGTCACCATGCCATTTTGAGCAAAAGGAGGAGACCCTTTCCTTAATTCCTAAAGGTGATTAACCACTCCAATGATTCCACTAAACCTTGCTTAAGCTTAATTGTACTTGGATGGTGACCATTCCCCACTGATTAAGCTGACCTAAATCACTTTCTATTCAGCCACTGACAATTCCCCTAGTTTTCCTTATGCAGGAAGTGTCAGAACGTGGGTTGGCATTTGCTTCTAGAGACGGCTTGGAACTTGTGCTCTAAAGAGAAGGGATACTTACAAGAAGATTGCAAATATGGAGTCAATGATGAAAAGTGGTCATAGAGAGACCAGACAGACAGGAACATGGAGGTACTGGAGGTTTCATTGAATCACACCTCCTCTCCAAGAGACACTATCAGATTCTGTCCATGATCACTACTTTAGTGGGCGATCTTATTGTCGCTTCAACCGAAAGAGTTTCAGACACACCATTGGCGCTCACCAAAGAAGAAATGCAAATCACCACAAGCATCGCCTTCTAGATAGGATGGAGAGGAGATAGGCTCGGGAGTTAGTCACTGAGTTACCATCCATTTCAGAAGAATTTTATGACCCTGAAATGAAATAAACTGACGATAGAGCACCGCACACTGATACTGTGCCTGAGATCACTAAGGATCTTTCACCGACATTGGAGCCCATGGAGGAAATCTTTATTGGGTATCCGACTTGCAACTCGGTTTTACCCATACTACCTTCAATGACAGGAGCATTTTCAGAGAGCTCACAGTGTCACGTTCTACAGCTAGAGGAGTAAGGCACATTTGAGGCATATGCAGTCGCATCGATGCTACACAGGAGCAGGGAACATCCTGATGTAGAGCCATATGAACCATAGTTTATAATGTCGCCGTCGCAGTGAGGTATTCTAGATTACATCATGGCAAAGATCAGAAGAAATATAAAGAAGGAATTTCAACATTATGAAGATATACAAGGAAGGTTCGTCAATATCCTGGAAGGGCTCGAGTTATACACAGATGTATTCTCAAAGAATGATCAAGAAAAGATTATGGATTGTATCTTACCTCTCAAAGACATGGGAAGAGCAGGCCCTCTGAGGCTGAGGATGTACACAGAGCCAACCAAAAGGAAAAGTGGAAAAGGCAGAGTCAAGTTTTAGTGTGGTTGATGTTACAATTTAGCAAAAGACAGGCAAGGAAATCCCTCATTGATTCTATAGCACGATGAGGTGGATCCAATGTCACCACAGATCAAGAAGTAGATAAAGAGGATGGTCGAGTGGCTTGTCTTTCTTGCAGAGTGTATTCCCAACAGCTGCATTATAAATAATTATGAGGACGTGGACTGTATCCAGCGTCATATCGATCACCATAACATTGTGAGACCCTTCTGCATGATATAATTTGTAAGTGAAACTAATACTTTATTTGGATGAGAAATTTAGATTGTCAGACCTGGAGAGTTCCAAGGTCCTATAGAGATCCCTCTAGCAGTAGGATCAGAGTTGGTGCTAAAAGGTAACGGGGCAGATCTTGCAAAGCACTGCATTTTAGGAGTTACAGAACAAAGGATATCAGTTACCATCAGAAGAATAGATGAGGACAAACTGTCGTTTTACTGCGAGCCGGATCCAAAATTGGAAAACCTTCGACCCTTGCCGCTGTGACAGCAGTACCTCCGGGTGTTGGCAAAGGGATTTTTCATTCTGTAGTGTAGCCTTGGTAGGTGATCACAGAAAATTACATTAAGAAATTCATATCTATTTTTGATGAAATTGCACTTTAAAGAAAGGTATTTTCTTTATTTTATTGCAGGAATGAAGATTTATAAGTGATGTAAGCAAAAAGCATGAAATGGAGCAAATTTGGATCAAAAAGGAGGAAATTCATGCAAATATAACTACTTCGCCGACGGCGAGATCGAGGCCGCCGACGACGAGATCGTGAGGAGAATTTCTGAAGGAATTATAACTACCTCGCAGACAGCGAGCCCGAGCCCGCCGACAGCTAGATCACGCGGTTTGAAGACCTTCTAGAAGCCCCGATGACGGCGAGGTCGTTTCTCGCCGACGGCGAGACAGTTCAAAATGCATATACATTGAACCTGGACACTTTTTGAAGAGGTGTTTAAGCACCCCTTGGACCTTTACTTACCTTTATAAATAGAGGCCGAATTCTAGTGTCTTTGTGTGTCTTTTGAGTCTTAAAAAAGTGTTTCTAGAGTCTTTTATGTGTCTATTTTTGAATGTGTTAAGTGAGTTCATTAGTTGAGTGCTATTTAGTTTGCTGTACTAGAAGGAAAAGTCGAAGGAACTTCAAGGAGTCTGCTTGGGGAGGAAATTAAGATAAGTATCTTTATTTATTGTTGTTAACTTTAAATGAAATCCATGCTTTGTTATATTCCCATGCATTCTGAGTAGTTTTCTTAGTCTTTCTCCTTGTTTATGAAAATTATGCGGATTGATGAAATTAAATAGAAGCACTTAATATAATATAAATAAATTGTGATAATTTTTACTTAAAACTTAATTTACTTTCAATCTGGCCAATTGAGTTGTTAAAATATGTTGAATTATCAACTATAGTAAAAATTACATCCAATTTTCAGGGAAGTCAAAAGCCTTGGAAGGCGGGTGCAAATAAATAGAGAAATATTAATTATCGGACGTAGAATTGGACATTTTAGTGTGACAGACTAAAATATTCATTTCGGTCCCTATCGTTTGAGAGCTGAAGTGTAGATGTTTGCCCTCGGGTGAGGGAAACGTGGGAGCTACGAAGTGGCGGCCGATATCCTCCCAGCCAGTACCGTGATTCAGTAATCAAACATAGGATTAGTCAATGTTCTTTGCACCTGGACCAAAGGGTAAAGAATAGGAATGCTCCTATTTATCACAATATAATTTAAATTCTATTTAAATTCATTATTCACTTAATTTTCTAAAAACAAGGAGAAGGATACTTTTTCTGAATTATTAAATCAACTTATTTCTAGCATTAGTTTACTTTAGTTTGCGATAGTTACTTTTAATTTACGATTTACTATATTAGTAAGTAATTCCTTTAAATTTAGGCGGTAACAAATCCGTTAAAAACTTCCATGTGGGATCGATAACCAGGACTCCACTAGATCCCTGTATTACTTGATATGATACGTATACTTGCGTAGAATCCACATTATACATTAAATCATATATCTATATTTAAAGCGGGATCAAGTTTTTGGTGCGGTTGCTATAAACATAAATTGCATACATATTAAAAGTGGGCCAAGTTTTTGGCGCCGTTGCCGGGGAAGTAAAGAAATTATTTACTAGAGTAATGGACTATTTTATTTTATAAAATTGTATGCGAAAATTTGGAAATGAAAATTTAATACCTTACGATTCAGAATTAGAGCGTACAATTAAAAGAATTAGAAAACAAAAAATAGAAATTATAAATTTAACCCAAATGGCAAATATACCTGAAAATGAAAATATTAATCAACCAAGACCATTACGAGATTATGCCAACCCTACATTAGATGAAATTCATTTAACTATTCAAAACCCTAATGTAGCTGCTAATTCATTCGAACTTAAACCTGCAATTATCCAAATGGTACAAAATAATTAATTTAGTGGTTCACCTACTGAAGATCCTAATTTACATCTTGCTAGTTTTTTAGAACTATGTGCTACTTTAAAATATGAAGGAGTATCTAACGATGCTATTAGACTTAGACTTTTTCCTTTTTCATTAAGGGATAAGGCTAAATTGTGGTTAAATTCGTTAGCACCTGGATCTATTAAAACTTGGGGAGAATTATCACAAAAATTTCTATCCAAATATTTTTCACCATCTAAAACTGCTAAGCTTAGAAATGATATAACTTCTTTTAGTCAGTTTGATGGAGAGTCAATATATGAATCTTGGAAGAGATTTAAAGAACTTCTTAGGAAATGCCCACATCATGCGTTAACAGATTGGTTAATTATCCAAACTTTCTATAATGGATTAGTAGGATCTTTAAGATCAATCATCGATCTTCTGCTTTGGAGGATCATTAATGTCAAAACCATTTGATGAAGCCTATGCATCGATCGAAGAAATGACAACAAATAATTTTCGATGGCCTCGTCGATAGAATGAATCCAAAAAAAATAGCTAGTATTCATGAAAATGATGCAATATCTATGTTAGCTTCACAAATTGTCGTCGTATCTAAAAAATTAGATCATTTTGGAATGAATTACTCTCCAACTATATCAGAAGAAAATCCATCTGGACAACTTATAGAATCCCAATCTCAATATGAAACAATTAATGCAATCAACAACAGACCCAATAATCCTTATGCAAATTATTATAATCCTGGATGGAAAAATCATCCTAATTTTAATTGGAATAATAATACAACTAATCAACCATGGATGAAAAATATGACACAACAATTAGGAAATCCATCTAATCAAGGAAATCCTAATTATAAATCTAATTATCCACCTGAATTTAATAATAATAACCCTCAATTTAAAGATAAGAAATTATCTATAGAAGAATTAATATTAAATATGGGTCAACAGTTACAAAATCAAGGAAATCAATTACAAATACAAGAAAACCAATTACAAAATCAAGGAACAGCTATCAAAAATATTGAAACTCAACTTAGACATATCCATACTGCACTTAATAATAGAATACCTGGAACATTTCCTAGTAATGTGGAAATAAATCCCAAAGACAAAGGAAATGAACAAATTAAAGCGATACAATTACGAAGTGGAAAAGAATTAGAACCTCGAATTCAGAAAGAACTTGAAAGTCAAAAAGAGGAAGTGAAAATTGAAAAGGAAAAGAATCAACAAGATCCAAACTTAGAAAATCCTTTAATACCTATGAAAATTTACGTTGAAAAACCTCCACCACCATTTCCTCAACGACTAATTCAACATAAAAAAGACAAACAATTTGCTAAATTCCTTGAAATTTTGAAGAAATTAACGATAAATATTCCTTTCGTAGAAGCTTTAGAACGGATGCCAAACTATGTAAAATTTATGAAAGATATTCTAAATAAAAAAGAAAATTTATCGATAAAGAAATGGTTGCACTTAGTGAAGAGTGTAGTGCTATTATTCAGAAAAAACTTCTGAAAAATTAAAAGATCCCGGTAGTTTCACTATACCCCGTGCTATTGGAGAAAAATTCTATGGAAAAGCTTTGTGTGACTTAAGAGCAAGCATCAATCTAATGTCTCTATCAATTTTTAAGAGATTAGGATTGGGAGAAATTTCACCTACTTTAGTAACTCTTTAGTTAGCTGATCGTTCTGTTAAATATCCTAAGGGAGTTATTGAAGATGTATTAGTAAAAGTTGATAAATTTATCTTCCCTGTAGATTTTATTGTTCTAGATATGGAAGAAGATAAAGAAATTCCTATCATTTTAGGTAGACTATTTTTAGTCACGGGAAAAGCTATGATTGATGTTCAGAAAGAAGAATTAACTATGAGAGTAAATGACCAAAAAGTAACTTTTAATATTGCTAAATCAATGAAATATCCTGGGCTAGAAAAAGATGATGAGTGTTTTCGAATGGAAGTACTCGATCATTTACAAAAAGAATATTTTAAAGAATATTATGAAGAAAAATTAGAAAAAGAAAATATGGAATTAATTGAAAAATCTGAGATAAATGAAGAATTAGATTATATTCAAGAAAAATTTGAATTTTGGATAACACGAGAAAATGCGAAAAAAATATAGTTTCATCAATTATTAAACCTCCCGAACTTGAGTTAAAAATGTTACCTAATCATTTAAAGTATGCTTACTTAGGTAATTCTTCGACTCTACCAGCTTTTATTTCATCCGAATTAAATGAATCTCGAAAAAAAAACTTTTAGATACGTTAAAAAAATATAAGAAAATTTTTGGTTGGACTTTAGCAGATATTAAAGAAATTAGTCCTTCAATCCGTATGCACGAATTATTTTAGATAATGAACATAAACCTAAAGCAGATCCACAAAGGAGATTAAATCCGATAATGAAAGAAGTAGTCAAGAAAGAAATTTTAAAATGGTTAGATAATGGTATTATATATCCTATTTCTGACAGTGCTTGGGTAAGCCCAATTCATTGTGTACCTAAAAAAGGAGTGATGACTGTCAAAGCTAATGAAAATAATGTTATTATCCCTATAAGATAAGTTACTGGATGGCGAATATGTATTGATGATAGAAAATTAAACACAGCCACTAGAAAAGATCACTTCCCTTTACCATTTCTAGACCAGATGTTAGATAGATTAGTCGGACATAAGTATTTTTGTTTCTTAGATGGATATACCGGTTATCATCAAATACAAATTGCTCCCGAGGATCAAGATAAAACTACATTTACTGGTCCTTATGGAACTTTCGCTTTTCGAAGAATGCCTTTTGGATTATGTAATGCACCCGCAACATTCCAAAGATGTATGATGTCTATATTTAGTAAATTAATTGATAATGGAATAGAAGTATTTATGGATGATTTCTCTGTATTTGGAACAACATTTGACACATGCTTAAATCATCTTGAAAAAGTATTTGAAGTATGTAAGAAAACTAATTTAGTTCTTAATTGGGAGAAATGTCAATTTATGGCTACAGGCAGCATTGTATTAGGGCATAAAATTTTGGAAAAAGGTATGGAAGTAGACCCTGCAAAAATTCAAGTAATAGCTAAATTACCACCTCCAACTACGGTAAAAGGGGTAAGAAGTTTTCTTGGACATGCTTGGATTCTACGGATGTTATATTAAAGATTTTTCAAAATTACTAAACCTCTATGCCAACTTCTTGAAAAGGACAAGAAATTTGAATTTACAAGTTGAATGCTCGAATGCTTTCGAATTATTAAAAGATAAATTAATTACAGCACCTATAATAGTTTCACCTAATTGGGAAAAACCATTTGAGCTTATGTGTGATGCTAGTGATTATGCTATAAGAGCAGCTCTTGGGCAAAGATATGATAAGATTTTCAAAGTAATATATTATGCTAGTAGAACTCTAAATGATGCTAAAATAAATTATACAGTTACTAAAATAGAATTATTAGCAGTTGTATATGCTTTTAATAAATTTCGGCATTATCTAATAGGAACTAAATGTATTGTGCATACTGATCATTCTGTTATAAAATATTTAATGCAAAAGAAAGATTCTAAACCAAGATTAATTAGATGGATATTATTAATGCAAGAATTTGATTTTGAGATAATTAACAAAAAGGGAACTGATAATCAAATTGCTGATCATTTATCAAGATTAGAAAATCATGAATTAACTGAAATTGATAATAAAATTTTAGACAGTTTTCCTGATGAACAACTTTATAATATTAATGAGTTGAAAACACCTTGGTATGCTGATATAGTAAATTATATTGTAAGTGACATTTTACCACCTATGTTAACTTTGCAACAACAGAAAAAATTCATTCACGATACTAAATCATACTTTAGGGATGAACCATACTTATATAAGCAATGTAAGGATCTAATTATTAGAAGATGCGTGCCTTATGAAGAAAGCTGAACCAATTATTCAAAAATGTCATGACTCGATTTTGGAGGACATTTTAGGACAAATAAAGCTGCATATAAAATTCTACGATACTGGATTCTACTTGGCCTACTCTATTTAGAGATGTATATAGATATATAAAAACTCGCGATAAATGCTAAAGAGTAGGAAACATATCAAGAAAAAATGAAATGCCTCTAAATTTTATATTAGAAGTTGAAATTTTTGATGTTTGGGGATTAGATTTCATGGGACCTTTTAATCCGTCATTTGGAAACTCATATATATTAGTAGCTGTTGATTATGTCTCCAAATGGATTGAAGCACAAGCTTTATCTAGGTGTGATGCTAAAAGTGTTTCAAAATTTTTAATGAAAAATATTTTACTAGATTTGGAATGCCGAGAGTGATTATCACTGACGGAGGAACTCATTTCAGAAACAAATATATTCACAAACTAGTAGAGAAATATAATATTATGCATAAGATATCAACTGATTATCATCCATAAACTAGTGGATTAAGTCGAAGTTTCTAATCGAGAGATTAAGCGTATATTAGAAAAGTACGTCAAATCCTAATAGATCGAGCTGATCTATAAGACTAGACACTCGCATTATGGGCATACATGACTGCTTATAAAACTCCGATTGGAATGACTCCTTATAGGCTTATATATTGAAAAACTTGCCACTTACCAGTTGAATTAGAACATAAAGCATATTGGACGATTAAAGAATTTAATTATAATATGAAAGAAGCTGGTGAGAAGAGATTGTTGCAATTAAATGAATTAGAAGAATTAAGGAATGAATCATATGATAATGATAGAATTTATAAATAAAGAATGAAATTATGACATGATCAGAAGATTAATCAGAGAAATTTTGAACCAGGACAAGAAGTTTTGCTTTATAATTCTAGATTGAAATTATTTCCTGGGAAATTGAAATCTCGATGGTTAGGACCTTTCACCATAACTCAAATATTTTCATATGGAACTATAGAAATTGAAGATCCAAAAAAAGGACATAAATTTAAAGTAAACGGACATAGATTAAAACCATATTTTGAATGTAGAAGATTAGAACTTTTGTTTAGTTTGTTTGGTTTGTTTAGATTTGTTGTTTTGCAAACTTTATTATTTTGGATGTGATTAATCCGTACTTTCTGTGAACATTGGACTTAGTATGTTTGTTTGTTTGCTTGAGCTATGATATTAGATTTCTTATGTGTGTTAAATTAGTTGCAAATTTTTATATATATAGGATGTTAGTCTTTCTTTAATGTATTGTTTAAGTTTTAAATGTATGTGTAGTAATAGATTAAGTTTTCTTTGTTATGTTTGATACTTATTTTTAAAATTTCCATCCCTGCACATTCTTTTAAAATATTATATGTGGAAGAATACTAACAGTACAGGTTCTGTAAGTAATGAAAAAGCCTGCAAAAATTTCAAAGAAAAGAAATACCTAAAGCTCAAAGGTAAGATGAATTTTATTTATATACTTTACCTTTTTCACTATATAGTATAGATAGAAAAATTTAAGTTTGGGGGAGGGTAAAAATACAAATTTAATTATTAAAATTGTTCTCAATTTCTATTTTAAAAAATTATTATTAAATGATTTTTATCATAGTTTTTCAATTCAATAAACATGAGTTACTTTATTTAATTATTATATAAAGTTAAAGAAAATATTTCTAGTAATTCAATTAATTAATGGAATAAGATATTTGGTTAAAAGAAATAAGAATATAGTAAAATATTTAAAGTAAGGGAAACTATATTCTAAAAATTGAAAATTCTTAAGTATTTAAGTGAAAAAGAAAGGATAGAAACTCAATGAAGTAAAGGCTATAAAATATATATAAGGAAGAAATATTTTAAGTTTCAAAAATTAGGAAGAGAAATTGAAGTTCAAAATTATTAATAGGCTATCCAGATACAGTAATCCTCACTTGAAAAAGAAAAGAAAACAAAAGAAAAAAAAGAAAAGAAAAAGGAAAGAAAAGAAAAATAGAAGTGAGGAGAAGCTTGAGGAGATGCCTTATCAAAAATTGGCTTCAATGGAATCAACCTAAAGAGTAAAACTTAATATATTTCTAAACTTATATTTATGGATTGGTACTTTACTAAATAGTATTTTCTTGAACTTCCTATCATCTAAATATCTTAAGTAATTTATTTTTTTTTAAAATATAGTCATTCCTGAAATAAATAGAAAGCTAGAAATCTTAGACCTGATAACTAAATAATCTTATATCTATAAAGTTAATTTAATCACTCAGAAATATTTATATTTAACTTTATTATAATGTTATTTAAATTTAATTCATATTATCTGAATTGAAAAATTCTATTATAGAAATCATTATTTTTTATTTTAGTATTAAAATTACTTAAGGACAAGTAATAATTAAGATTGGGGGATTTTGATCACAGAAAAATACATCAAGAAATTCATAACTATTTTTGATGAAATTACACTTTAAAAAAAGATATTTTCTTTATTTTATTGCAGGAATGAAGATTTATAAGTGATGGAAGCAAAAAGCATGAAATGGAGAAAATTTGGATCAAAAAGGAGGAAATTCATGCAAATATAACTACTTCACCGACGGCGAGATCGAGGCCGCCGACGGCGAGATCGTGAGGAGAATTTATAAAGGAATTATAACTACCTCGCCGACAGCGAGCCCGAGCCCGCTGACAACGAGATTGTGCGGTTTAAAGACCTTCTAGAAGCCCCGCTGATGGCGAGGTCGTTTCTCGCCGACGGCGAGACAGTTCAAAATGCATATACATTGAACCTGGACACTTTTTGAAGAGGTGTTTAAGCACCCCTTGGACCTTTACTTACCTCTATAAATAGAGGCCAAATTCTAGTGTCTTTGTGTGTCTTTTGAGTCTTAAAAAAGTGTTTCTAGAGTATTTTATGTGTCTATTTTTGAGTGTGTTTAGTGAGTTCATTAGTTGAGTGCTATTTAGTTTTCTGTACTAGAAGGAAAAGTCAAAGGAACTTCAAGGAGTCTGCTTGGGGAGGAAATTAAGATAAGTATCTTTATTTATTGTTGTTAACTTTAAATGAAATCCATGCTTTGTTTTATTCCCATGCATTCTAAGTAGTTTTCTTAGTCTTTCTCCTTGTTTATGAAAATTATGCGGATTGATGAAATTAAATAGAAGCACTTAATATAATATAAATAAATTGTGATAAGTTTTACTTAAAACTTAATTTACTTTCAATCCGACGAATTGAGTTGTTAAAATATGTTGAATTATCAACTATAGTAAAAATTACATCCAATATTCAGGGAAGTCAAAAGCCTTGGAAGACGGGTGCAAATAAATTGGGAAATATTAATTATCGGACGTAGAATTGGACATTTTAGTGTGACAGACTAAAATATTCAATTCAGTCCTATTTTTTGAGAGCTGAAGTGTAGATGTTAGCCCTCGGATGAGGGGAACGTGGGAGCTCCGAAGTGGCGGCCGGTATTCTCCAGCCTAGCCGCGGATTCGGTAATCAAACATAGGATTAGTCGATGTTCTTTGCACTCTGGATCAAAGGTAAAGAATAGGAATGCTCCTATTTGTCATAATACAATTTAAATTCTATTTAAATTCATCATTCACTTAATTTTCTAAAAACAAGGAGAATGATACTTTTTCTGAATTATTAAATCAACTTATTTCAAGCATTAGTTTACTTTAGTTTGCGATAGTTACTTTTAATTTCCGTTTACTATATTAGTAAGTAATTCCTTTAAATTTAGCTGATAACAAATCTGTTAAAAACTTCCACCGTGGGATCGATAACCATGACTCCACTAGAGCCTCGTATTACTTGATACGATACGTATACTTGCCTAGAATCCACATTATACATTAAATCATATATCTATATTTAAAGCGGGATCAAGTTTTTGGTGCCGTTGCTATAAACATAAATTGCATACATATTAAAAGTGGCTCAGTAGGTGAGCTTATTCATGGGGCAGTCTCAGATGTTAGATATCTACTACCTTCTACACCAGGTTATAACAGTCGTCACTACTTTTGTACTAGTCGGATATGATATGATAGTTTTTGTTCAACTTTGTACACTTGATCGACTTTTGGATGCTTGTCAGCATATGATCAGTTGAACTATTGCCTTTGGCAAGGCTTAATGAAGATTCTATTTTAGTTTGCCAAAGTTGTCAGAAAAGTCTCTTTTTGATGTGACGCTAAAAAACCGCAGGACCTTACGTCAGTCCCAAATTAAAATGAAGAAAGAACAATGCAGAAGAAAAAAGAACCAAAATATAAAAAAATAATTACAACAAAACGAAAAATTCAAAACAAAATCAAATAAAGTCTAATGAAACAAAATCAAAATAGAATTTAATCAAAAATAGAATTAAACAGAAATGACACTAAACGAAATGATTTCAAAAAAATGAATTCAAATGAAACAAATTGAAAGAAAATGATAAATTGAAATAGAAAGATAAGCTAAATATTTCTCCCTCGAGACTTTGAGTCCTTGCACTCACTCTCAAATCCTTCATATCTGAAAGCACTCCATGAAGTTTAGCACTCTACACAATGTCACTTCTCACAAATTCTAAATAATATGAAATTCTACAAATCTTGCAATGACTACCAGTCTTGGTCGAATTGCACCAATCCTACTTTCTTCGAAAGTCAACATCAAATTTTCTCCAAAATCTCTTCATGAGAAACTCTGGGAGCAGTACCTAAATTTTGTTTCCCCTCTGCTACCTCTTGAGCTGGATGTGAGTCCATGAGCTTTCCTCCTCAATTCAGAAAATATTCCTCAAATTCCCTAAATTTTCATTTCCCTTTTGAGAAATTTTCCGCCTTCCATGAAATTCCAGGACTAGAGCTTAGTCGTCCGATTCCCCAAAATTTTCAATATTTCCAATTTCCTTCCGAGAAATTTTCTGCCTTCGATGAAATCCTAAGGTCAGAGCATAGTCATGCAATTCCCTAAATTTCCCTATATCTCCATTCCCTATTCGATAAATTTTTCCGCCTTCCATAAAATTCCTGGATAGGAGCACAGTTGTCCGATTCCTCAAATTTCCTATATTTCCATTGCTCTTCTGAGAAACATTCCACCTTCCATGAGATTCTGTGTTCGGAGCTTAGTCTCCTGATTCCCCAAAATTCCCTAAATTTCCATTTTCCCTTTCGAGAAATTTTTCGCCTTCCATGAAATTCCATGGTCGGAGCATATTCGTCTAATTCCCCAAAATTCCATATATTTCCACTTTCTATTCAAAAAATTTTTCCGCCTTACATGAAATTCTAGGATCGGAGCATAGTCTTCTGATTCCTTAAACTTCCCTAAAGTTCCATTTTTCTTTTGGGAAATTTTCCACATCCATGAAATTTCAAGGTCAGCACCAAAATTTTTATTCTCATTTCTGAGACTAGTACCTAAATTCCAGTTCTCATCCTTTAGGATCAGTACCAAAATTCTGACTCTCATCTTTCGAGATCGGTACCAAAATTCTGATTCTCATTTCCGAGACTAGTACCTAAATTCCAGTTCACATCCTTCGGGATTAGTACTTAAATTCTGACTCCTATCTTCCGAGGTCGGCACAAAAATTCTGATTCTCATTTCTAAGACTGGCACCGAAATTCTAGTTCTCATCATCCAGGATGAGTACTTAAATTCTGACTCCCACCTACAGAGATAGGTGCTGAAATTTTGATCTGCCCTCCGCACTCATTTAAAACTCAAAATTTTCCACCAAATTAAAAGTTTCAAACTGAAAATTCCACAAATCCTGAAATTTGCATAAATTCCATAAAGCTCAAAATTGAAACTAAAATTCCATAAGATTTAAATCAAAATTTGAAATCAAATCAAATTCCTAATCCAAAGTCCAAACTCAAATTAATTTGGATCGGACTCCTTCAGAGTTTGTAGGCTTGAAACTCAAAGCCCTTTATGAAAGTATTCCATTTTTCTTCCCCAGAAAAGGAGTTCCCGAGACTTAAAGGCTTCAACAGAATAATCCCTATCAGAAACATCCTTGCTAAATTCAATGTTCTGTCATAAGTTTTCACTCAAACAGTTGTGTCAGTTTTGTTGATCTCGTTGGTCAACACCAATATGTGCAGTGTGCTTGCCTAGCACACCGCACCTATTGGGGGTCCATTTGTTGACCTCACTTTTGGTTGAGGTCTAGTCTCTTTTTAGAATAGCCTAGGGTCTAGCCATAAGACACTTCTGGTGACTCTCTTAGAAGACTAGTCTTGGAACCCTCCCCATTTATAAATTCAAACTTTTCTCACTTCACTGGGAGTTTTCATATGCTTAAGGCCTAAACTCTAGTTTTTGGGAGGAAGAGACCAAACATAAGGAAGCCCAGGGGAAGTCTCCTATAGGTGGTCAGACATTAGGATCTGGCATGGGAGGTCTGGAGCATACATACACTTCACACTCACAAACCTAAGCAAAGTACATCTCACCTTGGGCTCCTAACTCTTTAGAAACTCATGTGTGTGGTTTTCTCCAAGCCCTTAGCCCTAAGCTAAAGGTTTGATTAGTAGCAACACATAGAAGACTAAATGAGCGTTACCTTTGATCTGTGGCTCAATCTAAGCAATTCTATACTACTCACCTCCAACCAACCTCAAATTTTCCAAAATTTCAACTTTTGCCCCTTGCATTTAAACCTACCCAAAATACCCCTGAACCATAAAGTCCTCCAAAACACTCAAAATTACCCAAATTACCCATTTTTCTCCATGAATTATTTCAAAATATTCTCAACACTCAAATTGACCAAAATTTACCAAAATCTCTAAAATGCCTCCAAAATCTTCAAAATTACTAAATACCCCTCCTAGCCAAAAAATACAAAATTCTAAAAATTCCCAAAAATTACCAAAACCTCCCAAATATTAGCAATTTAATTTCTCTTAACTACCACATGACCCAATTTGACAAATTTAGCTTAATTTAACCAAAACCCAAATTTGATCCATTTAACCCTAAAGTGCCCAAATTAAACCCAATGTCCACCCAATTGACCAAACTGTTGCCTAAATCCAAATCCAAACTTTAATTCAACATCTCTAGACTCAATCTAAACTAAATACAAACCCAATTTGACTCAAATTTGAGTTCAATTTCACTTGAAATCCAAAATTTTTAATTTTGACAAAGTGACCCATTTCCCCTAAATTGACCTAATGCCAATCAATTTCACCTCAATATGAATTCCTAACTTCCCATGACACTCCCATAAACTAAATGCAACAATCAATTACCCCTAATTTGAGCCCAAGTCTCCCCCAAACCCACTTAAAGTCTAAAACCCCAAATTTTGACCCAAGCATGCCAGATGCCCCAAATTCCCCAAATTGAGTGCCCAAACACTAAAATGTCCACCCAATTAATGTTGGGAAATCTTTATAACACCCCTCTAGACCATTTAGAACTCTCAGTTGGCCTTGGACATAAGGCTGGCTCAACCTAAACTCAAGTTGACCCAACTTGCCCCAAATTGACCAAAATCCCAAATCAAGCCAAATTGAACCCCCAAACCTGTTAAAACCCACTCCAATCCCCTTTCAAACACTTCATTGCAACCATATACATCATTGTAAACAATAAATGGAGTCTAAACCAAGTCCAAACCAAACCTAATCCAACTTAAACCCAATGTGACTTAAATTGAACCCATGACCCAATTTCACTTAAATTGAACCAAGGTAACCAAATTGACACCATGGTAGCTCACCTTGGGACCTCAAAGACTAGACAAAACCCACTAGATGCAAGTACTTTGAGTCATGGAACAAAGGTCCTTCACCAAAGATAACTTTCCTTCTCCTTTTTGGCTTAATCCATTACTCCAAGCAAGCCACACATCATGGCTGGTAATTAACTTCATTAACTCCTCTCTTAAATCCCATCAGCCTGCCAGCTACCTTCCCTATCCTTGTCAGCAACTCTAGCCACCGGAATAGCTCAGCCCAAGCGCTCTTATACCCCTCAAAACTCAAAATTGAGCTTTGTCAGTGAGGCATCCCCTTAGTGATCAATGACATTGCTCAGCCTTCACCCTGTGCGGCCTAAAGCACTCAAATCCAAGTTCTGAGGTTAGCCAATTGGCCATGGCTATAAAAGCTAACCCTCACGGCAAAAATCTAGGTGCTAAAAAGTTTCTAAGGAAACTATACCAAAACCTCAACATAGCTTCTCCAGACCTCCCTAAGCTCATTCCAGCCATTTCCCCCCTTCGGTTCCCCCTTCCTGAGAGAAATTTCTCCACTGAAATCTCAGTTGGAACCAATACAAACTCCACTATAGCTCCACAATGAGCCAAACTCAAATTAATTACACTCACATCTTCACGAGATCAGAAGAAGAAGATCCCCCATCAAAGCTCCATCACAGAGAGCCTCTACACCAGATTTTGATCAACACATGAAATCAGCCTTGGTTGAATTCAAGTCCAGACATTTTACCACAACACAATGCTCTATTTAGAGGTTTTTGGGGATGAATCGAAGCTGCCACAACCATCTGATTGAGGACTCACCTCTCAGACAAAGGCATTGAACTCATTCTTCCTCCCAAGCTTGTTCTGATCTTATACATGTGTAGACCATATTTCATACCGTATAAACTGTATAGATAGGTTCATCTAGGTCAGATGAAGCCTTAGAAACAAACCCCATGTGATTTACTTAAGTCTAGCTCGAGTTCTTAGGTCTATAAGGTGAATGGCTCTCGGGACAGACCAGTCGAAGACGATGAAGGACCGTCGTCGGATCACGCATGTATTGAATGGATGGCTGAGATGGAGTCGATCAAAGAATAGGTACCTAAAGTGCAGCCACGTAGACATCCATTCAGATGGCAACGTTGAATAGGAGCATGCCGCATTATCGTTTCAGAGCTGCCAAGGATCCAGTCAGCGCCGTGTGTTTGTGAAAAAGTAGGATTTATTTTAATTATTTAATTAAGTCCAACTTTAAAAATTGATAACTTGGTGTAGAAAAATCATAAAAATAAATAAAAAATAAAGAATAACGTGGAAATGGTTTGAAGTTTATTTGATGGATGATTTATTTTTATTTAATTAAATACTGTCTGAAGTCTTTTGATTCTCCATTGGCATAGACATTTCACCATGGCTTGATATTCTAGTATGTTGTTACCCCTGTCTTAGGGGCCTTCCCAGATTTTTCTAAAGTCAGAAGAGACCACTAGATAGGGATCTCTATTTTTCAAGTTATTGTGTCAATTTGGTAAGATAATTATAATAAATAAAATATTAATCTGAAAAATGCAAGATAAATTTTGGTAGGTTACCTATGACCAAAGGACCCTAGAGAAAAATGAAAACTTGGTCTAACTCATTAAGTGTGACCCTAATGGTAATTAGAACATAAAAATAAATAAAAAATAAATTGGACTAAATATAAATAAAAATAACTTGGTTTTTATTCTCCACTATAACTTAAAGTCAAATGGACTCCCCATAAAAATTTCAAATCAATTGGAGTTAATTTACATACCTAAATGAGTTTTTCAAGTTAAATCACATTTTTGGTAATTAAATAATAAAAACAATTAAAATACACTTAAAAAATCACCAAATTAATTATCAGATTTCTATGAGATCAAGAGTCTTTAAAAGATAAAAGTATAATTAAAATAAAATTTTCATTTTTAACCATTATTTAAATATTTAAATAATTAAAAATTTTAAAAAATCATAAAATTAGTAAAATAGTTAGAAATATTCTAAATTGTGTCCTAAGCATTTAAAAATAATTAAGATATTTGTCCTAATTTTTTAAGAAAATATATTAATTTTTAAAAAGGTGAAATCAATTTTTAAAAGGCTAAAATGGAATTTCTATAAATTCTCACTAAAATAATTATAATAATTAAAACAAAAAATCAGAAAAATATGAAATTTGGTTCTTTGGGTTTCTTGATCTTAGAGAGATTTAAGAAAAATACAAAACTTAATTTTCAACTTAAATAATACTTTATACTTAATTAATACCCCAAAAATTGAAATAATTTTAATAATAAAATTAAAACTCAAAAAAATCATGAAATTTGGTCCAAGTGGTCCTTTGGTCCGGGTCTACCTCCAATAAAAATTTTGAAAGTCAAATATTTTGTTTTGGGCAAGTTATTGAAATTTCATTGGAAATCCCTATTTTTGCATTAAAATAAATATATAAATTAAATTACATTTTGAAAAATAACATTTTCTCCTCTGATACATTTATTGACTCATAAGTGGAGTCACATAAAAATTTCAAAGTCATTTGAGTCACAAATAATACGAATGCTCCAAGATTAGTGGTAATTCTTTTTCCTTGCTCACTTTATTCAGAAAAATTTACTAGAAAGCATGCTATGGCATTATTTTTAATCACCTTTTATTACATTTCGGTGATTTTGTACTCACTAAGCTCCTTGACCCACTTCATGAATCAACTAGAATGTTCAACATAGTGAGAAAGGATTTGTCTTAAAATTTCATCATAGCTTATGAATAAAAACAATTAGCACTAATATTATCATTGTCATAATAGGATATCTGATTTGAGTGCCTCTTAAGAACTGGACGGTGTAGTAAATTGGGAAATGCTTTCTGAGCTCCTCTTAGACCACGACTGAGATGATAACTTGGGGTCAACTCCCAAATATAGAGAGAGCTCTTCCTTCATTTATTGGTTTTGTAAAGGCAATGGTGAGGCTACCGACTATTTTAGACTTTGGAATGCTTATTTATATTCAGTCGATATTTCAAAACTCATAGCTTTCCTTAGTATTATGAAGAACGCTTCACATTTTCCACCTGATGTTGAGATGAAACAACTAAGTGCTATTATCTGCCAAGTCTTCTTTTGCATTTTCTTACCATTTCAGAGAGAAGGCATATTCAAAAACACTATCACTTTCTCGTTGGCTTTTATTACTTCAAGCCTCAAAATATATTCAAATAATTTGTCAGTCAAAGCTCTAAATGTACATTTCAGTGTATTTGGATTCATGTTATTTATTATGTATTTGAAATGTTTCTTTTATATCACGTAAATGTTATTCAATTGACCAAATTTTAAATAGGACATCATAAATATTGAACTAAATATTTTTTATTTATTGATTCGAAAAGTTTACATCCATTAAATGCTAGTAGGTAGCCCCAACATTCCTTAGCCTAAAAAGCATTACATTATAGTTATAAAATGCTTCACTTGTGATGAGTGCAATCTTCTTAGCATCGACTATAAGCATCTTAATTTGATGTTAACACGAGAGAGTGGATTGGAAGCTCATTAATTAATGGTCTCGTTGAATCAATTGGAGCATCAATCCTCAATAAGGGGAAGCTATACTTATACCAGGTAGAGTTGAAAGTTGTGCAGTCCAAGCACATCCTTCACATTCTATTCTATATTTGGACTATGACGATTTTGGAGACCTAAGTGGGTATTCTACTCTATGAATGTAGCTCACCTCCTTGAGCTCCTATTCTCACATTGACCATTCCAAAGAACAGGCTTTCCAATGTTTTTCCTTATTGGTTGGGCGATTAGATTAACATTGAGGGGGTAGCATGCTACTTTGTTTAGGATGCCTGTCATTTTAGTACCTGATAAGGAAAAAATGCTTCGATACTTCTAGAGGGTCTGGATTAGTAGATCTCTGTACAATGCATTAATAATCTTACTCATTAAAAAAATACATTATTCACTGAGAGTAATGTGAACCTTGATTGTGGTTTTGTCAGATATGCTACCCCTTTCTCATTAATTCTAAATTTTGTACAACTCTTGCACCTTGCTACAGACTGCCTAGAGATAGCATGTCGAAGTCTGCTCTAATTCATAGAATGGTAACTATTTTCCCATCGTGGTCATACTTCACTGCACGTGGTAGGTGGAGACCATAGCTATAATGTTATTGAAAAGTAAGAGACCAATAATTGCATTATAAGTGGGAGGTACATTAATGCACTAAAAATATTTATTTTTTTCATATACAATTTACACTTATTTTTTTTTGATATCGTACTTTAAAGGAAGGTATTTTTCATGTCTTGCTACATGGATAATGATTTTAGGAAAATAGAGCAAAGAGAGGTGAAAAGAAATGAATTTTGAGCTGAAAAAGGCAAAAACCAAGAATTTGAAGTTCTGGCGCCGACGACGCCCAAATGGGAGCTGACGGCATGCTTTTCTAGAGAGTCCATAACTAAATCTCATGATAGGGCGCCGATGACACTCAATGTCGTTTAAGGCTAAAATTAATGTGTTTGGATGACATTTGGAGGGATTTATGAGGCAACTCTTGGGAAATTCATTCCTAAACTATTTTGACTTGTTTTGGCCACTAGAATTAGTGGTGTGTGTGTGAGGAGAGTGATGATGTAAGTGAAGTAAAGTGTGTGTGAGTTGAAATAAAGTTTTTGGAGAGATTTTAGAGTCTAGGGTTTGGTGTTTAGTATTGTTTTGTGAGGGATTCTTCTCAAATGAGTTGTAGAAGGACAAGCAAAGTGAGAGATTACTTCTTCTTTACTATTCTAAGAGATAATTGGTTGTTGTTATGAAGAGAGAAGGAGATTCAAAGGAACTTCAAGAGATTTACTTGGGGAATAAATTGGGATAAGTTGTGTTTACTTCTTATTGTTTGTATGATCTTGCTTTCAGATATAAAATTTTTGTTTTGTCGTATCGTCATCATGAATTCTGAGAGATTTCTTTGTCTTTCTCCTTGCAATGATAAATGTTGATGTGATGGTTTGGGTTAGATGTGCCATATAAATGCTTAGAAATTGTGATGTATTTTCACTTTGTTCTTCATTTACTTTTTGATCTGGCTTATTGAATTGTTTAAATATGTTGTAAAAAATACGATCCGAAAGGGATATGCTTTCTACAAAAAAATTAGAAATTACATTCAATGTTCATGATAGAGTGATGTAGTTCATGGTGGTTGGGTGTAAATAAATGGTGAAATATGATTTTTTGGACGTAGAATTTGCGATTTTAGGCTGACAGGCTAAAATCCCCAATTTAATCATAGTGTTTGAAAACTAAAGCGAGAGTTAGCCTTGAGGCGAAGGGAAGTGGGAGCTCTGGAGTGAGAGCAAGTATCCTCTCAGCCTAACCACAGATTTAGGAACTAAACCTAGGATTAGCCAATGTTTTTTGTACATCTCAAAAGAGGGTAAATAATAGGTATGCTCCTATTTGACACAATACAATAATTTTACTAAACTTTATCATTGACTCGCCAAAATATCATTGCCAGAGGATGACACTTTCTCTAAACTTGAACATAGTATTACAAAACTTATTGTAGTAGTAGTTAACTTAAGTTTGAAGTATAGAATGTAATTTTGAGATATTAAAATCTCTAGCATCATTAAACATTAGTGATCCATGAAAAAATACTTATTTTTATGCCTTGATTTTTATTAAAATTTTAAGGATATTATGCTTTAATGAAAGGTATTTTTTTATGTTTTTGGATGCAGGTGATGTAAAAATGTTCAAAAAGAAAAAAAAGATGAAAGAGGATGAAAAAGAAGCAAAAAGGAGCAAAAATGGAGCCAAAACGCAAAATTGCCAAAATAATGGGTCTGGCGCCTCGGCGCTAGAATCCGGCGCCTAGGTGCTAGAATCCGGCGCCTAAGCGCCAGCTCGATACCAGAATAGTTACGATTTTGTAACTACTTTGGGCAGTTATTTTGACGGTTAGAGAGGTTATTGGACATTCTAGAAGATTGGCAGTTATTCCTGGATTATAGGACATGTGATACATTGTATTTAGATGCTTGGAAACGGTTTGGATTGCGAAGAGGTACGATCCAAAGTGAAGAGGTGCGAAGAACTGGACGCAGAGTCCTGCGCCTAGGCGCCAGATGCCGGACCCTAGGCACCAGACACAGTTTCTAGAAGATTCATTGAACTTGGACACATTTTGAAGAGGTGCTTTAGACAACCCTTGAAGCCTATAAATAGGAGGTCAGTTCTACAAAAAAAGAGGCCCCCAATCAGAGAGATAATTTTAAATCTAGGGCCACACTTTTAGTTTACTTTCCTTCATAAATTAGTGAGATTATTTTATTTAGAGTTTGTATTGAGAGTTTGGAAGAGTTGGTGCTGTTGAAGTCTATTTCACTTTGGAGTCAGTAGGAATCAGAGGTTCAGTTGGAGAAACACTTGAGATAAGTATTTTTAATTTGATTCAAAATTTTATTTATATATTTTGTTATTTAAATTCAATGTGTTCTGAGTAGTTACCTTACTTTCTCCTTTCAATTATGAAAAGATAAATAAGAAAATATAAAATTCGTTGGAGAATTAAAAACTAAATATGTTTAAATATTATGATGATATTAATACCAGATCTTAATTTACTATTTAAATTGGCCATTTAAGTGGTTAAAATCTGTTGAAGAATTTTGAAACCTAGAAGGAGATGAATTCTTAAATAGTAGATATCACATGAATCCTTGGGTAGTCGAAGGCCTTGTACGGGTGAAGTGCAAATAAATAGGAAAATATTATTCAATGGGTATAATTAATAAGTTTTTAGAGTGACAAACTAAATTCTTCTAATTTGGTTTATAGAAAGGGAACAGGTCACTAGTAGGGCAGACCATAGCCACCCTTGGACATCTAGTAGTGTGAGCCTAGATTAACCCAGTCTATTAACAATACATCCAAACCTGATCTATAGATTAGCCAATGTTCTTTATAGTATCGAGCGAAGGTAAAGAATAGGAATTCTTCTATTTGGAACAATACCATAAATTTATATTCGCCACGAATATTACATTATCTAAAAAGTCTTGGATTAATTGGAAGGAAGAAAGTTGTTTGCTTATTATTATTTACATCACTCATTATTTTAATACTGCTTTATTTCTGCATTTAGTAAGTTAAATATTAAATTTATAACTTTAAAAGAAATACATAAAAATAAAATTAAAATATTTAAAAATCTATAACCCTCCTCGTGGGATTGATACTGGGATCTTTATTTAAAGCCCTATATTACTTGAAACGATATGTATACTTGCGTAGTACTTTTAGTGTGTAAAATATTTTTCATAAAATTATATTTATATACACTAGCCGCTATTATTATTTGGGTCAAAGTATTGGCTACAACATATTTTTGGAAGCATAAATTACTGCGTTATTTGCGGTCGGGTCAATTAGCATCTTTAGTATTTACGTCTGGTGGCTTGCAAATCTGAATATTGGATTTTTATGCTACGCTATAAGGTTTGCTTCCTCCATGTGGGATCAATAACTAGGACTTCACTTGAGCCCTGTACCACTTGAACGATACATGTACTTGCGTATAGATTAGCTGCTATCTTGTTAAATTGATTATATTTTTTGACCGAACTGAGACTACTTTTAAAAATTTATTCCTTTGTAGCTGCAGCCCACAATCAAGTTTTTGGCATCATTGCCGGGGAGGCAATAGTAAATTTAGTTTTAACTGAAACCTTTAATTCACATTTATGTATGTGTAGTATTGGATCTGAAAATTTAGTACCTTACTATTCAGAGTTAGAATGCACTATTAGAAAAATTCAAAAACAACAAAAAAGTCTAAAAATTTGAACGAAATGACAAACAATCTCGATAATCAAAGAAACAAAAATGGGCATCAACCTAAACTTTTAAGAGGATATGCTAACCCTACAGTAGATGAAATTCACTTAACTATTCAATATCTTGATGTAGCTACTAATTCATTTGAGCTTATACCTGATATTATCCAAATGGTACAAAATAATCAATTTGGTGGAACACCGAATGAAGTTCCTTACTTACATCTTGCTAGTTTTCTAGAATTGTATGTTACATTTAAAAATGACGGAGTGTCGAATGACGCAGAAAGGCTTAGAATTTTTCCTTTTTCACTAAGGGATAAAATTAAGGCATGGTTAAATTTGTTAGCACCTAGATGTATTGGATCTTTGGGAGAACTATCACAGAAAATTTTATCAAAATATTTCCCTCCATCGAAAACTGCTCCTCTTAGAAACGATATTACATCTTACTGTCATTTTGAAAGGGAATCAATATATGAAGCTTAGGAAAGATTTAAAGATCTACTTAGGAAGTGTTCACATCAAACTTTATTAGATTGGTTAATAATTCATTATATATATACATATATATATACATATATATATATATATATATATATATATATATATACTGAAATGGACTTTAGATTTTGATCCAGACAAAAGAACCTCCAATTGTTCTCTGTTTGGTTCAGCTTACCCAACTCTGAAACTTCCTTTCAACAATCATAGGATCATCTATGACATTGCCGACTCTATGCGTGCGACCATTAAAACTTGATATACCATCGCCTAATGCTACAAGAATTTCAAATGCAAGATTTTTAGTGGAAAGGGATATAACTCAACCATACATTGATGGGGTTTGGCTTGGTACAGCCAATAATGGGTACTGGCAACCTATTGTAATGGAATACCAACCATTATATTGTAAACACTGTCATCTTTTTGGCCATACAATGGAGCAGTGCTTCAAACTACATCCTGAACTCAGACCATATAATGTTGAGAAGAAAGGCACAAAAAATATGGAGAATACTTCCACTATTCAAGTAATACACAATCACCACACTCCAATTCTTCCTTTTATTCCTCGCTCAGAGTTATAACTACAAGTCGTATCTCGAACCCGGGAAGGATGGGACTCGCAACTCGGTTTTGACCTCTCAGCCTGCTCGGGAAATATGCTGATCAAGCTTATTGAGATAAGAGACCCCCCGATAAAAGTCCCTCACTCCGGGTTAATGCTCGAAGAACCCCCTACTACTTTTGTACGAGAACTACTCGACGGTTCAGCTGCAGGTGGTACCTTTGCTACTCCCATAGAGCCTACAATAAATACAAGTGTTACTTCCCCTTCCGAACCTATAGCAAGTTGAGTCAGCCAAATTATACTCTCTGAATTGAATAATGAAGCAGAAGGAGCATGGTCTATGCAAAAGAGTAGAAGAAGGAGGAAAGATCTTATGGAACTACAAAATTTATCACAAGATAACATCATTGGTATGGGTCAATCTTCAGCCACTCCCCCTAGGCTTACTAGGGCTGGTAAGGCACTCCATCATGATTAATCTTCTCTGCTGGAATGTTAGGGGTGTTGCGGGTCCCGGCACCCTCGACGAGTCTGCTACATTTGAACAGGACTTATAAACTTTGGATTTTTGCTCTCTTAGAACCTTTGGTTCACACTAATATTACTAAAATTACAAAAAAATTCCCGAGTTTTCACTTCCAATCAAGCTGTAATAATAAGATTTGGGTTTTTACCGGAAAAGAATTGCATTGTACTACTCTTATTGATAACTATCAACTGTTACACATTCAATTTGGGTTAGATCAATTCCATGGTCGTGCCACTTTCTTATATCTTGTTGTTCTTCCATTGACGGATCTAATCTTTGGGCTGAAATTTGCGGCATCGGTGCTTCTAATCCCTCAAATTGGTTAGTGGGTGGGGACTTTAATTGTATTAGAGACCCTAGTGAAAAAAAGGAGGCGGAACCCACGATCTCCAAACTATGATGCAATTCTCTCACAATATAACCTCTGCTGGGCTTTTTGATTTGGGATTCATTGGATCCCCCTTCACTTGGCAGAGAGGCAAACTAATGGAGAGACTGGATAGAGTGCTAGTAAATGATTCCTGGTTGAACACTTTTCCCATCACCCAAGTACTTCATCTGCATAGAGCTACTTCTGATCATTCTCCATTATTGATTCAGATCTCCTTCAGCACTCATACAGGACACTCTCCCTTCAGATTTCTAAACATCTGGTGTGATCATCCCACCTTTCTGGAAGAGGTCAAGCACTCTTGGAAAGTACCCGATTGTCATAATATCAATCCAATTATCGAATTTGGAGATCGCATAAGAATCGGCATTTCATTTCGGGTATTGGAATAAGCACACATTTGGCAATGTGTTCCAACAAGTCGGGGATGCTGAAATAAAAGTCCAACTATTGGAGGCTCAACGGATTTTGGGAGAGATTCGGGAGCGAGGAATTGTTGATTGCTCATTCTCGACTTGCACTGAGCTTTAGATAGAGAAGAGAGTTTTACGCAACAAAAGTCTGCTACCACAAGGTCTCCTTTTGGGGATAGAAACACTAAGTATTTCCATGCTATGATCAAACACGGGAGGAAGATAAATGCTATTCTCGGAATAAAGGATTCAACCGGTAATTGGGTTACAGACCCACTCTCATCTCTAATAGTGCTATTCGAGCACTTTCGGCTACTATTTGCTTCACAACCTAACACCTCCCGGTGTCTATATGGAGAAGTTTTCTCCGAAAATTATAACTATGCCAATCGAGCTTAATCGACTTTCATTCTCGATGCCTTGGAAATTCAGAATGCTTTAAAGAATATTGATGGTAACAGGACAGCTGGTCCTGATGGCTTCACTTCCAATTTTACCTCAAAGCTTGGGATATTGTGGGACAAGACATCATAAAGGCTGTTCAATCTTACTTCTTAGGGACTGATTTACCTAAATACTTTGCTTGCCACTAGTATTGTGCTTGATCCCCAAAGATAATCATAAAACCAATTGGTCGATTTCAGACCTATCAGCCTAACCTCCACTTTCTCTAAACTAATCAGCAAAATTATTGTTGGAAGATTACAACCACATCTCAATCAATTAATTAGCCCTAACCAATCTGCTTTTGTACATGGTAGATCCATTGTTGACAATTGCTTACTTGCACAAGAGTTATTACTTGATCTTGATAACGAGTGTAGGGGACGTAATTTAATCTTAAAGCTGGACCTTAAAAAAGCTTATGATACTATCAGTGGCAGTTTATTGATATGGTACTTAAAGCTCATGGTTTTAATCCTTCCTTCGTCATTTAATACGGAGATGGTTAGCTAATGCTTATTATAGTATTCTTCTAAATGGTAACAATTTGTGGTTTTTTTCAAGCGGGAAGGGGATTAAAGCAAGGGGATCCACTTTCCCCTACTATATTCATTTTAGCTTTTGACTATTTCTATAAAATTCTAAATGCTGCACATCTTCATTACCCTTATCTCAACTTCAAAAATGGAGCCTCTCAATGCATCGGCCATTTGGCCTATGCTCGATGATATTATCATCTTCACCAATGGGTGTAAACAAGCTTTAAGGAAAACATTGTTATTAACTAATCACTTAGCCATGGTTGTCGGGTTGGAGCTTAATCACAAGAAATGTCAATTTTTAGCTGGTAAAGGCTTTAAACATCAACGAGTGGATGAAGGATGTAATCGGCTTCTCTCGTGACTGATCTCCCTCCGAAGTACCTAGGTATACGGTTAATGAAAGGAAGGAGAAAACGATCACGAGTATGATGGGGTGGTACGGAAAATTACCTCAACTTTAAACTCGTTGGACCAATACTTTCTTGTCTAATGGGGGTAGGCTAACCTTGCTAAAAAGTATCCTTGCAACTTTTCCTCTTTATAATTTGCAAATGATAAGGATGAAGAGAAGCACCCGGAAGATGATTGAAACAATTTTCAACAAATTCCTTTGGGAGGGCCAATACAAGCAACCCCATTGGATCGTGTGGAATAAAGTTTGCAAACCTATCAAGGTCTGGTGGGTCGGGATTCAAATGCTTTCAACAAATGAGCCAACTTGTTTTACTGCAAACAATGGATTAAGTTCGGACAACAAGACACCATGTGGGCTACTTATTTAAAGAACAAGTACTGCTCTGGAAGTCCCATCCCAATCGTTGTCTTGCCCAAAATGGGGGATTCCAAACACTTGGAAACATTTGCTTGAAAATAAGAGATACTGCTAATCAGTTTTTACTCGGGAAGTTGGAAAGGGGAAAATTAATTTCCAATATGATAATCTGGACTATGGGTAACCCTTTAACCTTCACTCGCTGCTTTTGACACACAACTATCAGTTTCGATTTACGGATTGAAGATCAATGGAATACCAACTTACTTAGAGAGGTGATGGATGAGGAGAGTGTGCGACGGATACTTCATATACCAATTGATTCAACCAAAGCCGATAGGATTGTTTTGAAACAAACTACCAATCAATCATTAAACAAGATGATTTACGGCTCCTTTAATTATTGGCCGGACACTAGTTGGGGAAAGAAAATCCGGGACAGACATGTGCTATCTTCATCAATGTCCTATTTTTGCCGGCGACTTTTTCATAAATACCTCCCTTTGGATGACATTCGAAGCTAAAAGGGTTAAGAACTGCCTCTAGATGTTGGTTATGCAAATCCCATGAAGAATCTGTATCCCACCTTTTCATAAGCTGTGAAGTCTCTAATCAGGTTTGGAAGGCTGTACTAATGCATTTCAATTTATTTCATCTAAAATATAACTGGGTCACTGTGGAGGCTTGCTGGGAGGATTGGAAAAATGAAAATTGGTTTCAGGTTCCTATGGTTATCTTTTGGTTCATATGGATGGCTAGAAATAGAGTAAAGTTTGATAATAAACTTGCTTTTATCAATCAAATTGTGGCTAGCCATTGTAGCTTCTTGAGTAAGCACTCATTGTTAGATGTCCCACCTAAATGCAAACTCGTTTCTGCTGAAATGGTTCCCTCCTTCCTTGCCATGGATAAAAATCAATATTGATGGTAGCTATACTCCTTCATCCGCTGGTATTGGAGCTGTGTGTAGGAATTCCTTGGGTCAATTTTTGTGGTGCTTCATGATACCCATTATTTCTGTTTCGGCTACGGATTCGAGATGCAAGCTTGCTTTTGGGCTTTGCTAACTCGTTAAAGCTCTAAATTACAAGTTTATCCGGATTGAATCTGATTCCAAGTCATTAGTTAACATTTCACAAGGTCTTTCATCTCCTCCCCGGCAGTTGGTTTACTTGTTCGGAAAAATTATCCATATCTCCGAGCAACTTAACTTTAAAATGGTCTCATATATATAGAGAAGGTAACTAACCAGCTAATTGGTTGGCCAAAAAGGCTACATCCACTAGTACCATTTCTTTTACGCCACACCTTTTGGGCCTCTTGAGCCTTTACTTTTTGGTGATCTCAATGATCTCCCCTACATTAGATGTATGTAACTCTCTTATTTAAATGAAATTTCCTTTTTGTGGCAAATATATATATATATATATATATATATATATATATATATATATATATATATATATATATGGATAAAGATGGAGATTTTTGTGGAGCGGTGGTTTCAGGCGATTTTGACTTTCCTTTTCTTCTTCTTCAGTGTTTTGATCTTTTTTGGTTAATTGTTTAACCTGTTCTTGATTCTGAGTTCTTCCATCTATTCTCCTCCTTTTTTTTATTTTGATGTTTCCTGGGTTATGAATTTTTCAAATTCTGTGTGTTCTTGTTGTTCTTTGGTTTAAGTTCTGCTTTAACTGTCCTCTGGTTTTGAGATTCTGTTGATCTCATCTTTTCTGTCTTCTTTTCTGTTATTCTCTCTTAGTCTGGGTTCTTGATTTTTCTATGGCTAATCCCACTCCTAAGGCATCTTTTCTTAAAGTGGTTGGAAATGGTTTGGTGGGTCAGCAAGATAAACTAATATTTCCACAAATTTATCATGATTCGGCTGCTGGCAAAGGTGACTGCCCTTTTATTAAACAAGTGGTCAAGAAAGGTGGTAAACCTGCCCTCATTTTCTCTGATAATGAGCTTTCTTCATTGGTGGATATTCATAAATTCACTTTGATTGGTAAGTTCCAATATGACCATCCTAAAATGGATCTTATTAGAAAATGTTTTGAAGATTTCAAATTGATGGGAAATTGGAAAGTAGGTCTATTGGATGGTAGACACATAATGATTCAGTTATCTAAAGAAGAGGACTATGCCAATTTATTCTCAAAGAAAGTTATTGTGATAGAGGGTAAATATATGAAGATCTTGAAATGGTCTCCATATTTTGATCCAAATCAAGAAGCACCTATTGTTCCAATTTGGTATAGATTACCTAATCTAAAACTGCATTTCTTAAACCACTAGGTTATCTATGCCATTGGGACTGCAATCGGAGACCTTTGAAATTGGATATGTCTACTTTTAACCTATCCAGGACATCCTTGGCTAGAATTCTGGTTGAAAGGGACATTAGACTTCCTGATGTTGATGAGATTTGGCTAGGTTCACCACATAATGTGAATTGGCAACCCATTGTTATGGAACAAAGGCCCGTGTATTGTCACCATTGCAAGAAGTTTAGACATTACAAGGCGCTTTGTTATAGACTTCAACCAAATTTAAAGCCTATCAAAAGTAAGATTGATAATTCCAACAGTAATGTTGTGAATGAGAATTTGATTGCTAAAGTTCAATGTACTATAGCTGCTGTAGTTAATGATCAATTTAATGCTATTGATACTGTAACAATGCTGTGGAGAATTCTTTCCAAAACATGTCTACTGTCCAAAAAGGTAATTCTGCTGTAATTAATGTGGTGGATTTTGAAGTATTGCCTACTGTTGAAATTTCTGTTGCTGATCATAATCCAAGGAACTCTGAGGTTATAAAGTCCAATGTTG
Organism: Papilionanthe hookeriana x Papilionanthe teres; assembly: GCA_022702705.1. Lineage (NCBI taxonomy): Eukaryota > Viridiplantae > Streptophyta > Magnoliopsida > Asparagales > Orchidaceae > Papilionanthe > Papilionanthe hookeriana x Papilionanthe teres. The sequence goes on along the minus strand of JAKZJZ010000028.1, from coordinate 506,960 downwards.
TGGTTAGTTCTATTCTGACTACTTAGAAAGAAAATTCTGTTGTTATTAATGTTATGGATTCTAAATTCATATCTACTATGGTATTTCCTACTCCTAATCACAATCCACTTATCTATGAAGTTGTAAGGGCTGGTGATGATCAAAACATTTCTAGTAGATTGTATCTTAAACTGAAGCCAATAAGGTAATTGATATTCAACATGATACTAATATGGAGATGATTCAATCTCAAAGCTTTATTAATAATCCTTCTGTTCAAACTAAGGAGGCTGTCATTACTCATATTGCTGAGGGAGTTTTACCTCAGGAAATAAATTATCCTATTTTTCAGTGTAATGCTCAGGATGGTTCAGATGTAATTACTAATACAACTGTTGTGACTAAAGATCTGAATAATGACTGGGTGGTTCAGAAAAGCAAAAAGAAAAAAAATCTTTGGAATTGAAGAATCTTTCTAAGGCAAACATTATTCCTTAAAGTGCTTCTACTTCTTCCTTCTCTAGGTTGACAAGAGGGGGAAGATTTGTTATTAATGATTAAATTTCTTTGTTGGAATATTAGAAGAGTGGCACATCCTGGCTCCCTTAATAGATTATTAAGTTTGAAAAGGATTCATAAGTTTTGGGTGGTGGTTCTACTTGAACCGTTGGTGAAGTCTAACTTTGACAGATTCACTAACAAATTTCATTGTTACAATTTTACTTTTAACTCTTCTAACACAATTTGGCTAATCTGTAGAAAAGAGTTAAAGGTAGATATTATTCAGGACCATTTTCAATTTCTGCATTTTCACTTTGAACTTGAACAATTTAGTGGATTTGCATCATTTGTTTATGATGCATCTTCTATCAATGATAAAAAGGAGTTATGGAATCAATTGCATATTATTGGGCAGAATATTAATAAAGGATGGATTGTTGGGGGTGATTTTAATTCTATTGCTCATCCTAGTGAGAAGAAGGGTGGTAGGAATCCTAAGCTGCAGGATTTGCTTACTTTTTCCAATCAAATTAAAGAGGCTTATCTCTTTGATCTTGGTTTTGAGGGGTCTCCTCTCACATGGAAGAGAGAATCTATTTATGAAAGGCTTGATATAATCCTTGTTAATAAAGAATGGCTGGAGAAGTTTCCTATATCTAAAGTACAACACCTAGTTAGACTAGGTTCTGATCATGCCCCCTTGTAATCTAATTTTTCTGTTATACCTACTGTTAAACATAACTCTTTTAGATAATTGAATGTTTGGTCTGCCAATCCTACATCTTACAAAGTAATTGAGGACAATTGGGTCTGTCCTCAGACATTTTCTGATTCTAATCCTATGGTTCAACTATGGCAATCTCAAAAAGTACTGACTAAGGCTTTAACTGCTTGGAACTAAAATGTGTTTGGAAATCTGAAAGATAACATTATCAAGTTTGAAAAACACGTTGAAGCCCTAGAAAAGGAGGTGGAGGAGGGTAGATGTACTGAAGCTTAACTATTTGAGGCTAATAAAAAGTTAAATAATATTATTCTTAATGAGGAACTCTTTCTATTGCAAAAAACTTCTTCTAATCATTTTCTTTATGGTGATAGGAATTCTAAATACTTTCATGCTGTCATCAAATACAAGAGATCACTGAATACTATTTATAAAATAAAATCTGATTAAAAGGGTTGGTTATATGATTATCAGGATATTGTTGAGGATGCTATAATGTTTTTTCAAAAACTATTTCCTTTCATGCCTACTAATGACACCTTATTCTCTGTTGTTTTGTTAAAGTAAGCTTTATTCAGGGGTAATGGAGATAATTTAATTCAAATACATGTAGAGGAGGAGATTCTTAGATCTATCAATTCCATGGATGGTAATAAAACAGCTGCTTCTGATGGTTTTACATCAGATTTCTATAAAAAGCATTGGAATATAGTCAAAGCCAAGATGATCCCTATTGTTCAAGAATTTTTTCAATTAGTGGTGCTTCCTAAATATTTTGCTGCATCTTCAATTATACTTATTCCTAAAGATAAAATTAAAATTGGATGGCATGATTTCAGACCCATTTGTATCACTTCCATCTTTTTTAAAATTATCAGTAAGGTTATTGTGGAGCTATAACCTTATCTAGCTGATCTGATTTCTGATAACCAGCCTGCTTATATTAAAGGCAGATGCATCACAGATAATGTGCTTCTTGCACAAAAATTACTTACTGATATTGATAAGCCTTGCAGAGGGTCTAATTTAATTTTCAAATTAGACCTCTCCAAAGCCTTTGATTCCATCAGCTGGGCTTTTTTCTTTGAGGTTTTACCTGCTAGAGGGTTTGGAGCAGATTTTTGTAATCTTATATCTAGATGGCTTCAAAACAACTACTATAGTCTCTTGGTTAATGGAAGATGTCAATGATTCATTCAAGCTGGTAGAGGTATTAAACAAGGGAATCCCTTTTCTCCTTATATCTTCATCTTGGTCTTTGATTATTTGTCTAGAATGTTGAATCAATTGCAGCTCAGCCATCCTCATGTTCAATTTCAACACAGATTTAACCTAATGGTTAGTCATCTTGCTTATGCAGATGATGTTATTGTATTCTGTAATGGCAGCAAAAACTCTATTAAATACATTATGAAAACATTAGCTTGTTTTGAAGAAGTTTTTGGAATGGCCTTTAATAAATCTAAATGCTAATTTCTACCTAGTTCTTTAATGAAGGTGCATATAAAGAAATGGATATCTGACTTTACTGGATCTAAAGAAGCTTGTTATCCACTCAAATATCTGGGGTTTCCTTTGATTAAAGGCAGAAGAAAGCTTTCCCACTATGATGATGTAGTTACTAAAATTTCTTCACAAATCCAAAGTTGGTCTAATTCCTTTCTATCCAATGTAGGTAGAATCACTCTACTTAGAAGTGTATTAACTTCCTTTCCTTTTTACACTCACCAGATGATTATAATTAAGAAAGTATTCAAAAATTACTTTCCATCATATTCAATAAGTTTTTATGGTAAGGTCAACATATGCAAATGCATTGGTCTAACTGAGACAAATTATGTAAGCCCATGTCATGTGGAGGATTAGGTTTTAAGAGCTTTCATCATTTAAGTTTTGCTTATTACTGTAAACAATGGGTGAATTTTAGATCTAAAAATTCATTCTGGGCTAGATTTATGCATGGAAAGTATTGCTATAGCTCTCATCCTACTCAAATTCATGCTAAACTAGAGAATTCTAAAACTTGAAAAGACCTGCTGAAGATCAGGGAGTTTGCTGAAAAGCTTTTTGTTTGGGATGTTGGTGAGGGCCAAATTGATTTATGGAGGGATAATTAGTTGTTTAATGAATCTCTGTTAGATCAATATAATTAGTTCTCTGCAATTCATAAAGTTTCAGATGGCTGGCTTAATGAAATTTGGAATGCCCCTTTACTTAAAACTGCTGTTAACAAGGAGACCTTAGATAAAATCTTAACAGTTCCTATTCAGGCTGATAGGAAGGACAGATTAATTACTAAGAATCTTGCTTATCAAGTCTTTCTAAGTTCATTTTTCCTTCTAATGGCTCAAGGACTGATAATGACTGGGGAAAGTTAATATGGAATAAATTTTTAACACTTTCCATGTCATTCTTCTGTTGGAAGCTATTCAGAAAATTCTTACTAACTGATGATATATTAAAGCTCAAGGGTATTAAGGGGCCTTCTAGAAGTGTGTTATGTCATTTTAATGAGGAATCCATCTCTCATCTTTTTCTGAATTGTTCAGCAAGTCAAGTAATCTGGAATTCTGTTCTATGAAGCAGCTACACAAAATCTAAATTCTATTTATGGAATTCTATTGACGCTCGCTGGCTGGATTGGAAAGGAGCTGTTGACTTTTATATCCCTTTAGTAATCTTCCGGTTCATCTGGTCATCCAGAAATGAGGTGTTATTTAAGAATAAGGTTTTCTTTTCTCAACTGGTTATTAATAATTGTTTGGCTTATCTGTTTAAGATAAGGAAACAATTCAATATTGAGCAGAATCAGGTGGTAACCAAAACATTGCTGATTCATTGGATACCTCCTTTATTTCCATGGATAAAGATTAATGTTGATGGAAGTTATAAATCTGACACATCTGGTGTTGGTATTCTTGGGAGAGATCATAATGGCAAATGCTTATGGATATTAGCAGCTCCAATTTTTGCTAATAATGCTCTAGTGGCTGAAGTTATAGCTATTTATTGAGGACTGAAAGCTGCTATAAAGAATAACCATCACTTTATTCATATTGAGATTGATTCTACTATCTTTTTAAATATCCTACTGCATAAAGCTGCTGCTCCTTGGTACATTCAGATCTGGATTAACAAAATCACTCAAATCTCCTCATCTCAGCTTATTAAGTGGAGCCATGTGTACAGGGAAGGAGATCAACCAGCTATCTGGCTTGCCACTAGAGCTTCTTCCTCAAAGTTGATTTTATGCTGTCCTTATGATTATTCTCATGTTAAATCTTCCTTTTTTTATGCATTTAGCCTTCTTCTACATGGGGATCCTCTTCCTATCCCTCATTTGAGATGTAATAGATTTTCCTAGTCTAATAAAGATTACATTTCAGTGCAAAAAAACATTTTATAATGGATTAGTAGGATCTCTTAGATCGATCATTGACGTTGCTGCTGGTGGATTGTTAGTATCAAAACCATTTCATAAAACATATTCATTAATTGAAGAGATGGCTACTAATAATTTTCAATGGCCCTCTGAGCGGGTAAATCCAAAAGGAGTAGCTAATATTCATGATTCTGATGCAATATTTATGTTGGCATCTTAAATTACTGTTATTTTAAAGAAATTAGATCAATTTGGAATGAACTATTCTCAAATGCCTCAGGATTAGAAGAATATTCATTGGGACAGATAGTGGATTCTCAATCATCTAATGAGACTTTGAATGCTATAAATAATAGGCCCAATAATCCTTATTATAATTATTATAATCCCGGTTAGAAAAATCACCCAAACTTAAAATGGAACAATAACACTGCTACTATTAATCCGCTGTGGGAAGTAATTTTGTAAACCATTGGGAAATTCAAACAACCGGGAAAACACTAGCTATAGACCTCCTTACCCTCCAGGTTTCAATACTAACCCGCAATTTAAGAAAAGGAAGTTCTCTATTGAAGAATTGATATTAAATATGGGTAATCAATTACAAAGTCAAGGAAACCAACTACAAAGTCAGGGAGCTACTATTAAAAATATTAAAAATATATTAGGACATATTACTACTGCACTTACTAATAGACCTTAAGGTACTTTCCCTAGTAATATTGAGATTAACCTAAAGGATCAAAATAAAGAATAGATTAACGCTATACAGTTAAGAAGTGCAAAAGAATTATAATTAAGAGTGCAAAAAGTTGTTGAAGTTGAAAAAGAAAAAGTGGAAACTGAAAAGTTTAATGATAATATATACCTCGAATAAGAATATCCACTTAAACCGATGAAATTACCGTTGAAAGACCACCACCTCCATTTCCTCAAAGATTGAAACAACTAAAGGGATACAAACAAGTTCAAATTTCTTAGAAATCCTTAAAATATTAACAGCTAACTGTCCTTTTATTGAAGCCTTAGAAAAAATGCCTAATTATGTGAAGTTTATGAAAAATATATTAAATAAGAAAAGGAAGTTTACAGATAATGAGACTGTTGCACTCAGTGAAGAGTGTAGTGTAATTATTCAAAAAAGGCTTCCTGAAAAACTCAAAGATCCTGGTAGCTTCACTATTCCTTGTGCTATTGGAGAAAAGTTTTTTGGAAGAGCCTTATGTGATATGGGATACAACATTAATCTCATGCCTCTATCAACTTTAAAAAAGCTGAGAGTAGGAGAAATTTCCCCTACTTCAGTAATTCTTCAGTTAGTTGATTATTATATTACTTATCCCAATGGAGTTGTTGAAGACGTTTTAGTGATGGTTAATAAATTTATCTTCTCTATGGATTTTATTGTTTTAGATATGAAGCAAGATAAAGAATTTCCTATAATTTTGGGAAGACCATTTCATGCTACTAGAAGAGCTATGATAGATGTTAAAAAAGGACAGTCAACTAAAAGAGTTAATGATCAAGTGGTTATATTCAATATCAAAAGCTATGAAGTATCCAACAAAAGAAAAGGATGATGAATGCTTTCGAAAGGAAATATGTTATTATCTGGAAAATGAGCATTTTAAGGAGAAGTTTGAAGAGAAACTTGGGTAAGGAAATTTAAAAATGTGAGGATGAAGATGAAATGGAAGAAAAATTAGATTAGAGAGATAATGAAGTTGGATTATTTTCAAAAAATATTTGAGATGTTGGATATTACAGAAAATTACAATAAAAGTTTAACCTCATATATCGTAACACCTCTTGAACTTGAGATGAAAATACTTCCTAACCATTTGAAGTTTGTGTTCTTTGGAGAATTATCTACATTACCAGTTATTGTATCCTCGGATTTAAATGATTTACAAAAGCAAAAATTACTTTATACATCAAAAAGATACAAAAAAAGCTTTTGGTTGGACTTTAGGTGATATTAAAGAAATCAGTCTTTCAATATGCATGCATAGAATTTTGTTGGATGAACAACAAAAACCTAAAGCTGATCTGCAAAGAAGATTAAATCCATTGATGAAAGAATCATTGACGAAAAATACTTTAAAATGGTTGGATGCCAGAGTTATATATCATATTTCAAATAGTGCATGGGTAAGTTCAAGTCATTGTGTTCCTAAGAAAGGAGGAGTGATAATTGTGACTAATGAAATAATTGAATTAATAACCATGAGACAAGTCATTCGTTGGTGAATCTGTATTGATTATAAAAAATTAAATGGTGCCACTAGGAAAGATCACTTTCTTTTACCTTTTCTAGACCAAATGTTGGACAGGCTTGCTGGGCACGAATACTTTTGTTTTTTAGTGGAGATACTGGCCATCAACAAAATCCATTTGCTCCTAAGCATAATGAAGAATGCCCTTTGGATTATGTAACAGACCTGCAACATTTCAAAGATGTATGATGTCAATTTTTAGTAATATGATTAACAATGGAATAGAAGTTTTTATGGATTATTTTTTTGATATTTGGAACTTCATTTGACATTTTCTTAAATAATTTAGAAAAAGTGTTGGAATTATGCAAAAAAACAAATTTAGTTATAAATTGAGAGAGATGTAAATTTATGGTTGCAGGAAGAATTGTACTTAGGCATAAAATTTATGAATATGGCATGAAAGTTAACCCTGCAAAGATTCAAATCATCGTGAAACTACCATCTCCAACTACTGTGATAGGGCTTAGAAGCTTTTTAGGACATGCTGGGTTCTACAAACATTATATTAAAGGTTTTTCAAAAATTACTAAGCCTCTATGCCAACTTTTAGAAAAAGATAAGAAATTTGATTTTAATGAAGAATGTTTAAATTCCTTTAAAGTATTGAAAAAAAATTAAGAACTGCCTCTATAATACTTTCAATTGAATGGGAGAAACCATTTGAACTTATGCGTGATGCCAATGATTATGTGATTAGAGATGTTTTATGACAAATGTATGATAAAATTTTCAATGTTATATACTATGCTAGTAAAAGTCTTAATGATGCTCAAATTAATTATACACTACTGAAAGAGAGTTATTAGCGATTGTATATGTTTTTGAAAAAATTAGGTCATACTTAATTGGAACTAAATGTATAGTGCATACAGACTATTCTGTTATCAAATACTTAATGCAAAAGAAGGAAGCTAAACCAAGATTAATTAGATTAGTACTTTTAATGCAAGAATTTGACTTCATAATAATAAATATAAAAGGATCTGACAACCAAATAGCCGATCATTTATCCTGGCTGGAACAACATGAATTTTTTAATTTTGAAGATGAAGTTAAATAAACTTTCCTGATGAACAACCTTACAATTTTAAGGAATGAAATGAAATTTACCGTGGTAAGCTGATATTGTGAACTATAGTGTAAGTAATATTTTACCACCTAAATTACCAAAGCAACAAAAAAAAATTTGTATATAATGTTAAATTTTTTTCTAGGATGACCGATATTTATATAAATAATGCAAGGATCTAGTTATTAGGAGATGTGTGCCATATGAAGAAATTGAGCCAATTATACAGAGATGCCATGATTTTGAATTTGGGAGATAATTTGGAATTGATAAAACTGCACATAAAATTTTACAATCTTGATTCTATTGACCTACTATTTTTAAGGATCTTAATAGATATATTAAAACATGTGATCGACATCAGTGAGTAGGTAATATTTCTAGAGGAAATGAAATGACTCTAAATTTGACATTCGAAGTTGAAATCTTTGATATTTGGGGATTGGATTTTATGTGACCATTTCTTCCTTCATTTGGGAATATTGATATTGATTGCAGTGGATTATGTATCGAAATGGGTTGAAGCCATAGCTTTTCCCAAATGTGACGGTCGAAGTGTTTCAAAATTTTTAATGAAAAATATTTTTACAAGATATGTAATAATAAGGGTTATCATTGCTGATGGTGGATCTCATCTTAGAAATAATCTGATTCAAAGATCGACTAGTAAATATAATATTATACATATAATGTCAACTGCTTATCATCCCCAGACAAGTGGTTTAGTGAAGTATCTAATCACAAATTAAAAGAATTTTGGAGAAATCTATAAATCCTCATAAATTAGATTGGTCTGCGAGATTAGATACTGTGTTATGGGCATAAAGGATTGCTTATAAAACTCCTATAGGAATGTCTCCTTAGAGACTAATTTTTTGAAAAAATTTCCTTTTACCAATTAATTAGAACATAAAGCATATTGGGTTATTAAAGAGTTTAATTTCAATTTAAAGTTGCTGGTGAGAAAAGATTATTGCTACATAATGAATTGGAAGAAATAAGAAATGAATCTTATGATAATGAAAGAATTTATAAGGAGAAAATGAAGATATGGTATGATCAGAAGATTATAAGAAAGAAATTTGAACCCGGACAAAATGTTTTTTAATACAATAGAAGGTTGAAATTATTTTTGGAAAACTATAATCTAGGTGGATATGAGTATTGAGCCATTGATATTGAGGATCCTGGAACTGGAAGAATATTTAAAGTTAATGGGCATCAATTAAAACCATATTTTTAGGGTTCACGACCTAATTTCAATGAGTTTTTATTGTTGAGTCATCCTGAATGGAACTAATGTTTGTCGGGCTAGCAACGTCAAACCAAGCACTTTGTTAAAGGCAACCCATAGTAATCTTTGTTGTTTAGTGTGTTTGATTTGATTTTAGTTTATATAACTATTATATAGTCTTATATTTGAGTCCTACTCACTCATAATTATCCTAAATGGTGTTAATTATTGGACTGAATTAAGGATTTGATGTTTATTTGGATGAAAATGATGTTGGAGAAAAATTGTGCTCTTGCGCTGATGATGCCCAAATGAGTGCCGACGATGAGATTTTCTAGAGAGCATTTATAATTGTCAAAGCTTGGGTGCCTATGACACCCTATCCAGCACCCATTGTGTTGACGGCCGAGTAGTAATTTTTGGAGTTTCAAATGTTATAATTTGAAGGTTTTGAGTGGAAGTTTCACCCCTAAAACTTCTCAAACTCGTTTTAGAATCCATAACATCCTGAAGAATGAGAAGGTAGTTCCAAAATCTTCATTCCATGGCTTCCAACTTCTTAGAATCTCTAATATTTAGAGTTTTTAACAAGAGAATGTTCGTTAGCTTCGAGGCACAATGACTTTGTGAAAAATTTCTTATAAAGAAGAGGTTAATCAATGAGCGAGGCTTCGTAAATCGAGGTATGAATCTTTTTAGTACTCGAGTAGAAAAAATTATTATGCAGATGCAAAGGGAAGTGTTTTTTTTATACTGCTACTGCAGTAGTCATTCCTATGGTGAAGAAATTTTTTGCAAATCTTAATGGAATCAAATAAGAAGTCATCTATGTGTGAGGTAGGTAGATATCATTCACTCTATCCAAGATTAATGAATTTCATATGATGGATAATGTGCAAATCTATCATTAAACCAATTTTGTCCCTACAAGAGACAATATGAATGAAATATATCGATATTTGACGGATGAAAGCGAAGACTGTGAGATAAGAGACAACGGGTATGCCAATTTCTCTACTACCTTATTGAATCATGTGTCGAAGCAATGGAATTTCTTTATATCTTTGAAATTACTCCTGACCATGAAAATTAGTAAAGTGACGAAGGAAAGTGCAACATTCGACTATTGTATTCAAACTAGAAGGCCAGTTGATATTGACACCATAATTGTAAAATTTTTCATGGATCAAATTATGGTTTGGGACATCCTTCCACTTATTTCCTCTTTGCAACAAGTCACAAGTTCCTTATGAGAGTTGGGAAAAAGTACATCTCCCAAAGAATCTCATGGACCCAAATAATACTTATGATTGTCTAGCAATTGGGAATGAAACTAATTTGAGCATATCTATGGATCAACCATCTCAGAGTTTGCTACTTATTCAACCTCATTTTCTTAAAAATGCACAGTTAATTCCAAAGATGATCAAGAAACTGGAGAAAGAGGTACGAAATCTTATGGATGAAATTAAAAATATATCTGAATTATTTGATCTTCTGGATTTGAGGATAAAGAAATAGTTCAATCATACTAGGCGTATGGAAGAAGGATTGATACAATTAATGAAGAAAAAGTCTTGGATTTTAGAGGATTCGACTGATGAATTCCCATATCAACCCTTCTACAATATATTTATGCACCATCAATATATGGGAGAGATCAGAGAAGCTAACACTGACATTAATGAGGAGTAGTGATTCTCTATTTTATCAACTTTATTAAGTATTTAGACTTTTTACTTGAGTTTGATTTGTATTTGGCTTGCTTATGGTGTGACTTAAGACTTATTATAGCTGAGATTTAAATTTATTTTATATTTTTAGAATTAGAGTGTTGTGGTTTGATTGTGATGTTGAATTATTAATGTAGTAGAATGATTGATCTGTGTAAGTTTGTAATTATAGATTTTATATATAAAGTGATGTTTTGTGTTTTCTGTGTATTTTTTGTATTAGTTAATCACTTAATTAAAAAAATAGATGCTTAAAAAGGCTAATTAGATGTCATCATAATTTGAAACAATCAAAATCACAGGATAATTTTGGAACCTAAAATTTGGTCTAGCGCCGATGGCGCCCAAAACGCGAAAGTTCCTGATTCCCTTAAAAATTGCAATTTTGAGTAGTAACTACTGCATTTATGCCCTTCAACCTCCAGCTAAGGCCGAAAGACACCCTTAGGTTTTGCTTGCATTTAGATTTGAGGCTATTTTGAAGCTTTTTGAGGTTGGATGATCTCATCTTCACTTGGTAAGAGCTCTACTTTAAACTAAGAATTTTTTACTTTTTCCTTGTAAATCTCCTAAATTGAAGAGATAAAAAATTTAGGGTTTTTGAAGAATACTTTGAGATAATCCATAGTGAAATGCTCTTACTTGTTAGATCTGACTTTGGAATTTATTGCATTATAATTTTGAAAATTTATTAGGATATATTTTCAAATTTTACTAAAATTTTGATATGGCTCTAAAGATGTTTAAGGGAAAGAGAACAGTTGATTTTGATGAAAGAAAATTTGTGAATGTTAAAGAATAGTACCATTTCAAAACTACACTCCAAACCAAAGAGTGTATATAAGATCGAGGATTTGAAATTTTGGGTGGAATTGTAGAGCAGTTGATGCTGGTTAGAATTGAGAAACCTTTTTTTATTTTTTTGTTGTTGCAGTTGCTGATGTAGTCCGTAAGTTTTATGCTAACTTGTTGTATACTGAAGAGGAATATGTGCTGGTTCGAGGTCGAATGGTAGAGTTCACTCCCACACGATCAATGCTTTCAATAAGTTGAGAGATAAGCTGTTCTGCGAGTAGAAATCATTTGGTACCATGGATGCTACTTTGAATGAGGTAATTACTTTTCTTCTTGATGGAAAAGGTAAGTAGAAAACTAAGCAAAGACACAAGATAAACTTTCCTGATTCCATTCTTAATGTATCAACTAAAACTTTAAATTACTTTATTCTTGCAAGACTACTACCTACTTATGAGCATAGTGATGTTTATATAGATAAAGAAATTCTAAATTTTTGTATCGAAAACATGAGAATAATTGACATTGGTAGAGTTTTTACAATAGCATTGTGCTTATATCTATGGGAGAAACCACTTGAGGATTGGGACATCCTACTATGATATTATGTATACAATTAGGAGTTCAGATTGATAGTCACGAAGAGTTGGCCCACTCTTTAAAGCCTATTAGTATGGCAAACATTTGCACTTATGAATCTCATGTAGAATGGAGATCTGGAGGTAAGAGTAATGAGATTCCCTCATACCTTCTACCTCCGGGTCTCCTACCATTCTGATGTTATGGAGCAGCTGATAAAACAACAAGTTGATATTACGAGACTTCGTAGCGTGATGGATGGTTTGGAAGCAAGAAATAGCATCAACGATGATTTTTAGAGGAGAAGAGTGGAATATGATATAGCTTATCCTGATGCTCAGATGAGCTTTATGAGGGGAGAAGTTGGTGTGATATTTTTTACTTGCCCCTGTTATATTCCATTTCAACCTATGAAAGAAGAAAGAGCATAATAAGAAAGAGAGAATGATTGGTAGTGTACTATTCTTTAGTTTGTTATTATTGAGTAAAACATTGTGTTTGTTATTTTCTTTTGTGTAGTACTTGTGTAGTAATTGTACTTCTTCTTTATTTAAGTTGTATTGAAGCTTATGTTGGTTTGTAACTGTTGCAATAAAATTGTAATGGATTTTGTATCAAGTGTTTAAAGTGGCATATTAAATATTCTTTAGCTTGCAAATCTTTGATATGTATATAAAAAATGCTTCTAACTATTTTATACTTGTAGTTAAAATTTTTTTTAATATCTGCAAGCTTCAGAAGAATCAAAAGCCCATGACAAAAAAGTTAGTTTGCTTTATGTTTTTCTCTATTAATGTGATATGCACAAAAAAACATAAGTTTGGAAGAGTAAAAATTAACTTTTATTTGTTCTCAAATAAAATTTATTTTCAAAATTACTTTAAAATCACTTAAAGTAGTTAAGCTTAAAAATAGATAACTAAATTTTTTTTTCATTTAAATATCATAGTAGATTTGAATGAAAGTTTATAGTAATGAAGGTTACTTTATGGGGTTAAGATATTTAGTCTAAGAGGATTAGATTATAGTTGACTATTAAAGTAAAGAAAATTGTATTTTTGGAATGTTAAGAGACATAGAGGTCAATGTGAGGAGAAAAGATTGTGACTATGATGAATCAATTAAAAGCTAATATATATATATATATATATATATATATATATGTATATATATATTAGCTTTTATATATATATATATATATATATATATATATATATATATATATATATATATATATATATATATACATATGTATGTATATATACATATGTATGTACATGTATATATATACATGTACATACATATGTATATATATATATAGATATATATATAGATATATATATATATCTATATATATATATATATATATCTATATATATATCTATATATATATATACATATGTATGTACATGTATATATATACATGTACATACATATGTATATATATATATAGATATATATATAGATATATATATATATATATCATATATATATATATATATATATATAAAGTAAAGAGGTGTTTCAAGTTCCAACTTTAGGGAGAAGATAGCGAAGTTCAAAAGCTAATATATATATATATATATATATATATATATATATTTATTTATTTATTTATTTATTTATTTATAAAGTAAAGAGGTGTTTCAAGTTCCAACTTTAGGGAGAAGATAGCGAAGTTCAAAATTATTAAAAGCTATCCAGATATAGTAATCCACACAAAAAAAGAAAAAGAAAGAAAAAAGAAATGATTGAAAAGCAATCCCAATTAGAAAAAAATAAAAGAAAGAAAAAGAAAATATATGTGAGAAGAAGCTTGAGGAAATATCTAATAAAAAATTGGCTTCACTTGAATCAACTTAAAAGAAGAGCTTACTTACATTTATGAATTTATATTTAAAGTATTAACATCCTTAGTAATAGAGTTCTCATGAGCTTCTTTTCATATGATCCTTCAAGGCACCCTTAATGTGGCAAATTATTGTTATTCTTGAAATGAATAGGAAACTAGAACTCTTAGACTTGATTACTAAATATTTTTTACATATAGTTTCAGCCTAAGTTATTAAAAATCATTCCATGAGTCTCACTATAATATTCATTTAAATCAAAATCATAGTAATCATTAAGTAAAGTTCCCTACTGTGAGCTATAATTTTATGTAGTAGCAGGATTATTTAAGGACAAGTAATAGTTAAGTTTGGGGGATTTTGATGCACCAGAATTATATTTGAGTTTTCATATACATTTTGTACTAATTTTTTATGATATTGCATTATAAAGGAATGTATTTTTCATTATTTTACTGTAAGTATAATGATTTTAGGCAAATGGAGCAAAGAGAAGTGAAAAAGAATGAATTTGGAGGGAAAAAATAGAAAAACCAGGAATTTAAGTTCTGGTGCTGACAATGCCCAAACGGGCACTGATGATGCGTTTTCCCAGAAGTCCAGAATTAAATCGTGTGATAGGGCACCAACGACACCATATTGGGCGCCGTTGGAGTCATATTGCATGCCGACGGCGCCCAATGTTGGTGGAGGCTAGGTTCAATGTATTTAGATGACCTTTGGAGGAATTCTTGAGGCAACTCTTGAGAAATTCATTCCTAGACTATTTTGACTTGTTTTAGGTGCCGGAACTAGTGGTGTGTGTGTGAGGAGAGTGTTTATGTAAGTAAAGTAAAATGTGTGTGAGTTGAGGGGAAGTTTTTAGAGAGAGTTTAGAATCTAGGGTTTGGTTTTTAGTGTTGTTTTGTGAGGGATTCTTCTCAAAAGAGTTGTAGGAAGAGAGGCAAAGCGAGAGATTGTTTCTTCCTTACTATTCCAAGAGAGAGTTGTGTGTTGTTGTGAAGAAAGAAGGAGATTCAAAGGAACTTCAAGGAATTTTCTTGGGGAAGAAATTATGATAAGTTGTATTTACTTCTTATTGTTTGTATGACTTTACTCTCATATATAAAATCTTTTTTTTGTCGTACCTTCCTTATGAATTCTGAGTAGATTCCTTTGTCTTTCTCCTTTCAATGATAAATGGTGATGTGATGGTATGAATTAGACGTTCCATATAAATGCTTAGATATTGTGATGATTTTCACTTTTTTATTCATTTAATTTTCAATCTGGCCAATTGAATTGTTAAAATATGTTGTGAAACATATGATCCAAAATGGCTATGCTTTCTACAACAAAAGTGGAGATTACATTCAATTTCCATGAATGAGTTTTGTAGTTCATGAGGGTTGGGTGCAAATAAAAATAGGGAAATTTAGTTTCTTGGACGTAGAATTAGAGATTTTAGGGTGACGGACTAAAATCCTGAATTTGATCCTAGTGTTTGGAAACTAAAGCGAGAGTTAGCTTTCAGGTGAAGGGAAGTGGGAGCGCTTGTGTGAAAGCTAGTAACCTCCCAGCCTATCCTTAGATTTAGTGACTAAACCTAGAAGTATCCAATGTTCTTTATAACACTCTGAAGAGGGTAAAGGATAAAAATGCTCCTATTTGGCATAATACAATGATTAGACTAACCTATATCATTCACTCACCATAATATCATTGTGAGGGAGAGGACACTTTCTCTACACTTGTAGTAGTAGTTAAATTTAATTTATGGTATAGAAAGTAATCTTGTGATCTTAAAATCTCTAGCATCGTTAAACATTAGCATCTTTAGTATTTACTTTTGGTGCTTTGCAAATTTGAATATTGGATTTCTTTGCTACCCTTTAAGGTTTGCTTCCTCCTTGTGGGATCGATAACTAAGACTCCGCTAGAGCCTTGTATTACTTGAACGACATGTATACTTGCATATAAATTTTTTGCTATCTTATTAAACTGATTTTGTTTTGTGGTTGAATTGAAAATACTTTTAAAAATTTATTCTATAGTAGCTACATCCCACAATCATACATCAACCATTAGAATGCCTTCCATGTTAGAGAATTGGTTATTTCTTTCCCCTTGGATGACTAATAGCCCAATCATATGTTGGGCATCCTTTCATTTAGAAGAAAAGCCATACAGTGTGTTGGTCAATGCAACTAAGCTGTTGACCAATAAATGCATTTTTTTTATAGCAAGTTTGAATGGTATATTTATTGAACTGCAAGTGTGAAGCAAAACATTGCATGTTAGTTAATGATCAATGCTTTTACTACTATGGCATTGTTGTAATGATTCTTTATAAGGGGACAATCCATGATAGGAAAAATAATTAAGGAATGGTGCTTCTACTTTGAAGCAGAAGTAGCAGATGGTGTCCCCCATCTACATCCTTTTATGACCTCGATGTCTGACAAGGCTTCTTCCTTGTGTAGCTGGCACCATCCCCATAATTTGGATAACATTAGCTTGGACAAGCTCATTCAGATAATGAACTATAGGGGATTTCCCTTACCTTTATGTTTGGGCTCTTCGGGGTACACACTCTTTGAGTTTCCAATGAAAAATAGATTCTTTGACCATCCTTCTAAGGTGCCTACACTCATCATTGTCATGACCATGCTTTTATGATATTCTAGAAAATTTATTCATACTCTAGAGAAAATAAATTTGGTTCTCATTGACATGGGTCAACTTTACATTTTATTTGATTTTATTCTCACATTTTACTTGTTATATTGTCTTATTCATTGTAGATTTATATTTATGGAAGGTTTTTCTTGATGTTTTGTAGGTTACATGAGATCTTACATACATTTAGAGTAATAAAATCTAAAGAAAAAGATGACCAAATGCAGTGTGACCACACCACTCTATTAACCATAGCTTCATGACCACACCCAAATTAGGAATGAACATAGTGCCTCTTAGAGGGTTGGTGTGACCACTATAGGATCATTTTTGACCACTCTGCTCGATCCTGGTGCCTAGTGTGATCAATTCAAAAAGCAACATGACTGCGCTGATTGAGCGATAAATAATTTTTGAAAGAATTTTCTTGCTAAATTTAAGATATTGATTATAAAGGAAGATGTAAATTTGAGGGGTTTGAAGATTTAGTGATGGATGGAGCAACATTTTTAAGGGATTGAGAGCTTCTTTCTGAGTATTATCTTCCTAGCTTGAAGATTAGGTCCTAAGGGCTGCTCTATCCCTTTCACTTTGTATTTTCTTATTTTCATTGGAGAGAAAATTATATTGGAGGAGGATTTACAACTTTGAGTTAGGGAACACATTATATAGGAAGCTTTTTACTTTCTCATTTTACATGGAACAATGATTTTGATGCATAAAGTTTCATGTGTTCTTTCTATCGTGAGGAGCTAAATTCCTATTCAGGCCGCTATGATTTATGGATTGTTGTTTTTGTGATTTTCTAGAATTTTTTCTTTCCCTGTATCATGTTACTTAGGAATTAGAGTTTAAGTTGTTATGTTAACCATATATTTTCATTCACTCCTAATCTAAGATATTAAAATGTTAACATACTTCATGATCTGTGACTCATGTGTGGGATACCATAAATTTTTTTATTCTATGAAGGGTTTCAAAATAAATTTGTGGGATACCATAAGGATCTAGAGAGCCCCAACTTAGAGGATTATTGCATTATTTTGACTTAGGAATCAACATAATTAGGCATTATTATCCTGTGAAAACTATCATAATTGTAAAATTTATAGAAATGTTGTGAACCATGTCAATATTTGAATCATTGAGGCACAAACTTCATCCTTCTTGAAGAGCAATAAAAATTTCTGGTGTTGTTTTCCCTTGTAATCCAACCTAGCTATTTATTTCTTTATTTTTTAGTTGAATTTTAGAAACGCTATTTTATTTGTGATCACACTGAACTACTTCTTGACGTTTAGTAAACCAGAGATTCAACCCTTTCCTTGTAGGATCAATACATAGTTTTCTATTACCACATTATTACTTAACACGTATGCTTAGAGTGACTGAGTAAAGCTGCTCTACAGAAAATCTTTAATTTCGTCAAGTTTTTAGTGTTGTTTCCAGGGGAAGGCCTTAAAATATTTCTTAGTTTAGGATAACTATAGTTGTTCTCTTGTGAATTTATGTTTAGCACTTTTGTTTTTTTAATTTTGTTATTTTTCTTTGAAATTTATTTTGTTGCACTTGTATTGTTTCTTGTGTTTTCCTACAAGTGCTGCAAATTAAAAAAAATTTGAAAAAATATGAAATCCAAAAAGGCAAAATAAAAAAAAGGTTTCAACACTTTGGAATGACTAACTCCCAAAAGAATCAATTTATACCTTTTTAGGAGTGTACCAACTCATCAATGGCTATATTTCACATGAATTTTGAAAAAAAAATGGAAACCTTCAGGAAGAATAGGTTATACCTTTTCAAGTTTATTTCGACCCATTGATGGATAAAAATCACAAGAATTTTGAAAACCTTGCCATCGAAACAACGTATAATCAACTTACCAAAGCATCAATTGGGGTAGCCCAAGTGTAGTATACTAGAAGTGGTGGATCCACAAACTAATACTGGATAATATTGGATGACTACCCAAAAGAAAATTAGAGTTTGAATGATTTGGCAATAAACCTACTGAATAAATTACAATGCCAAAAAGTAACATTAAGAAACATTGAATATCAAATGAAGATGTTAGTTGTTCTAGTATGCTAAAGGACGTCAGGGGTAGTGGAGAGCCATAACTTTGAATATGATGAGTTGATTCATGAAAAGCAGGCTGCATTGAATTATTTTGGTTGGATAATTTCTAAGGAAGAATTTGCTCTCCTTTTCAAGGCACCCTATTACATTTTGATGGAGATAGTTGAGCCTATAGGAAAATTAATAGAAGAAAACCAATGGGAATTATTGGATGATAGCCCTTGGCAGGAAAGTAACCAAGTAGAGTTAAATCCCAAGCTTGAAATACTTAGAGCCAATCCAATCAATGATTTAGTAGACCTGGAATTATATTTAAAAACCCTTTCCTGTATCTAGTAAATTAGTTTCACTGAAACATATATATAAGAAAAATTGTAAGAATTCTATATTTAGAAAATACCCATAGGAATAATAATCTGAATAGACCTCCTCCATACACTCTAAATGATTATTATCAAATTGAGAAGGATACGTTGCAGGGAAAATAAAATTTTGAGAAATGAGTAAAAATTCTAGGACCAACAAAATATTAGACAATTGATTGGGGATTAATTAATTAGAATTTTGATATTGAAGGAAGCCTTTTTTGTCCAGGTGAGGATGTTAAACTAACACGATCTTGGAAGGAAATCCAAGTGTTTTCTAATATGTTGAGCATATTTTTACTTCTACATATGTTTCATAATTTATTTAGAAATTTTTGAAATTATCTTTAAATTATCATTTGAATTTATTTTTATTATTTTTGGTTTTCTTAGTCATGCAAAAGTCATGCGAAGTTTATGGAATCTTACTCGAGTGATTTGTTGAAATCTATGGATTCTTAATCAAGTGATTTGTTTACATGTGTTAATACTTATGGTTTGATGACTATCATGTTTATTTTCTTCGCATCAATTTCTATTTACATGCTATGATCTTGTCTTTCCCTGTATTTGTTCCTATGGAATGCTTAAGATAGAAAATATGTTTAGGGGTAGGATCAAAAAATAGGTTTGGGCTATATATGTGCAGAGTTATTTTTAATCAGCTATTACTTTCTACTTTAAATCTGAATGATCCATTGCTACACATTTACAAACCCACGATATCTTGATTTCTTACTGTGATATTTGTCGGCATATTTTTTAGGTTGTGTGTTATTTTAAAGGGTGGGTCGCCTAACAGAAGCTGTCGGCGAATTTTTAATTTAATTAAAATAAATAATTTGAAAAGTAGTATTTGATTTTGAAAATAATTTTAAATTTGAAGGTTTTAAGATATGAGATTAAACCGATCTCACATCCCAAATAGTTTATATAAACGAGCACCGCACCACAAGCCGTGTATCTATCCCTAAGGATAGACACACCGCTCGACGGTGAGGCTCGATTAAATAAACTAGAAGATTTGTGACATCCGTTTGGTCCGCGAACCAATTTTATAAGCCGACAAAATTCCCTCGCTTAATATGAAAACATTAAACATGGTTTATATTACCTAGGTTCTTTAAAATTCCCTATAAGGGCAAGCCCCTATAGTTAATTACATCTTAAGTGATGGGAATCACCTAAGAAAACTCTCGATAATAATCAATAATTCTGCTCTCAAGGATTTCAAAGTTTAAGTTTTCAAGGGATTGAATTTTGGAATTTCAATAGTGGAATGGATCAAATTTGGAACATTTTGTTTTGGGAATCCAAAGGAAGAAAAGTAGGAGAAATCACAGATTCGAAGTGAACTTCGGAAATTTCCCGACTATCCTATTGTTTGGCTTGGATTTAAGAAAGTCCTAATATTTATTTAAATGTTTTGATTTTGCCAATTTTAATTAATTAGGACTTATATTTATATGATAGAATCATACAAATAGCCTTGAAGATGTGAGGGTTTATGTCGTACCCAACGACTACCTCGGAATCCTAAGACCGGTTAGGGCTTAATTTGCAATGCAAATGCCTAACGAAGAGTTGAGGATTTATGTCGCACTAGGCAAATTACCTCGAAGTCCTATGGCTTGGTTGTTTAGTTCTAGGAAAGTTTTGCTGATGTAGACTCAGGTTTTGCTGATGACGATGGCCGTGCTGCCCACCATGCTCCGAGCTCCTTGTTGTTGCAGAGGTTTAGTTTTAGAAATTATAAATCAGGGGATGAGAAAAGTGTTTTGGTTTAGAGAAAATCTTGATTTCCAAGTGTTTTTTACGTTTTAATTAAAACAAATCTTAAAGTTGATTACAACGACACCGGTTAAGATCCCACGGTTCCATCCTTCCGGCATCATTATTTTTATCGGATTCACTTAGTCCAGATGAATTTGCTAAACTCAACTGAATGGGTTCCACACTTTCGTTTAGACCGTGGGAAATCTCGTTAGCAACACGTAGGTTACATCATCCGAGGTATTCCCGATCATCCAACAGGACGTTTTAATTTAGTTGTAATTGTAGTTTTGTGTTCCGTTTGTGATTAAATTTTGAGTTGTTTTATATTTTGAAATGTTGTGGCGGTGAATTTTATCTTGCAATGACTTTTAACTTAGTTTTGGTTTCGGTTTTAGGGACTATCCTAAAGGTGTGGGTTTTCATGCAACGAGTTGTTTATCATGCAAGAAAAGTAAATGCAATGCGGTTAAATAAATTGCAATAATATAAATTGCAAGAAAGTAAATTGCAATAAAATAAAAGCCTACCCTGGAGGGTCTTCCCGTCATCCCAAGCCGCACTTAAAACACAATTAGAATATTTAAGCAAGTTCCTAGGTAAAGCTAAGGGAAAGGTTATGGTTTTCTACCAAATTCCTAATCCTATAGCTAGTCATTTCCTATGACGTCTAGGTTCTTTGTGTTTTTGTTTGAAGACGATTTTCTTCATCAAAGAACAATTAAGTCCAATTGTTCTTATAAATGTCCTATCATATCGAGGAAGTGCTTAAGAATAATCTTAAACATCTTTTCAATATTTCTAGGATTGTTTTAAGTCCAAATGGATTTAATTATATAAATGAATTAATCGTCCGAGAATTCAAGTTTTGTTGTTATCTTGCTCAGTGAACTAGGACATTTGAATATCCTATGAGTGAAGTAACATTTCATTTAATGTTCTATTTAGGAGTTATAATAACCAAAGTTTTCGAGGGTAAATTGGTATTGAAATGATTTGATTTAAGTTAATGGGTTTAAATTTGGAATAGTGTTCAAGTTGCTTTATATTTAATTTCTTTCTCGTTTTAGGTGATATTATATTTAATTCAATTTAATTTAATTTAATTTAATTTAATTTAATTTAATTTAATTTATTTAATTTATTCATTTAATTTAATTTAATTTGTTTATTTAATTTAATTTAATTTAATCTTTAATTTAATTCAACTTTTAATTTTAATTTAATTTAATTTAATTTAATCCAATTTAATTTACTTAATTTAATTTAATTTTTAATTTAATTTTATTTTTAATTTTAATTGAAATTTTTGAAAGAGTTTAATAATTTAATTTTAGTTTAATGATTTAATTAAGTCTTTTAATATTTTAAATTTGAATTATCATTTTAATTAAGAATTGAATATTAATGAGATAATTAATTTAGGGATTTTTAAATTAAAGAATAAATCTCTTCCTAATAATATCCCTATTTTAATAATTCCAATTTTATTATTCTTCCAAATTTAATCAATTATTTAATTAAAGTTTAATCATTTTAAAATTGTTTAATGGGTTTCTACCCTTTAATCATTTAAATTTCAATCATCCAAATCAGATTAGGATCAAATATTTTACTTATTAATAATTTTTTTATTAAACCTAAAGTTTTAATTAAGGGTTAAAGATTTTAATTACCATTTTACCCTTTAAGCTTAATAATTTCATAACTCACTAAATTGAACTCAAATGAACATGAAATTTTTATGTGACTTCACTCATATGTCAATAAAGACATGAGAGGAGAAAATGTGATTTTTCTGTATTTAATTTATTTATATAATTATTTTTGGTAGAAAATAGAGATTTCCAAAGAAAATTTAATAACATGACCAAGGGAAAGTTTCTATTCTTAAGAAAATTAGGAAACATTTCTAATGATCAGAGGACCACTTGGACCAATTTTGGTGATTTTTTGAATTATATTATTTTTATTATAATTATTTTAAGTTTTGGAGTGTTAATTAATTTAAAAATAAAATAAATGTTCAAAAATGAATTTTATATTTTTCAAAAATCTCTCTGATATCAAGGAAATCAGAGAATCAAATTTTGCAATTTTCTAATTTTTCTATGATTTATTATAATTATTTTAGTGAAAATGCTAGAAAATACATTTTTTTAATTTTAAAATTACCCTAGGGCTTTAAAATTTAATATTTCACTAAATAGACCTAAGAAAAATGTGGGGTTTATTCCTAAGTGATTAAAATTCAAAATGTGACATTTTGGTGAATTTTATTATTTTTGTGATTTTTATTATTTTTTAATTATTAAAAATATTAAAATATTATTAAAAATCAACTTTTTTAGAAAATTGAAATTTTAATTTTCTTAGGTTTCCCTGATATCAGAGAGGCTCCAAAACCAATTTGGTGAATTTTTGAAAGGTATTTTAAAAGTTATGAATTTTTAAAGTTTAAATTGGCTAAGTGGCTTAATCAACCCAATTAGTGGGGCTAACCAAGTCCAATTGACCTCAAACTTTTATGGTGGATTCCTCTGATCCTAAAGGTCAGTGGAGAATTGATTTCAAGTCAATTTGAAGCATGGTTAACTTTAATTAATTAGAGACCTATTTTGGGTGTTTAAGCCAATTAGGGTTGTTTTAAATGAACTAAGTCAAAACCTATTTTTCCTAGGGTTCTCTGGTCATAAGAAACATCACCAAATTTTCCTAGAATTTATTTCACAACATGCTATTTGTTGGAATTAAAATACTCAAAACAGCAACATGAATTTGAAAAATCAATAACTTATTATAGGGATGGCCTCTGACTTTGGAAAATTCAGGGAATGTTCCCAAATTCAGAGGCTTCTAAAGCCCTATGGTCTCATGCCATGGTGAATTGTATACATGCATGGAGAATTAAAAGTATGCAGAGAGTAAATAAATTATAAAAAATAAAATACTTGGTGAAATTAAATGATTTCTTTTCCACATTATTCTCCTCTATTCACTGAGCAAGAGGGTATTTTTATTTTATTTTTCCGATTTTTCTACACAGCAGTTATGAATTTTTGAAGTTTAGGGAATTAAATAAATCAAAAAATACCCTAATTTTCTATTTATCCACGCGGCGCCAACTCATCCTCGGCATCTCCGAAACGCCGCGTGTCGCGCTCCCATTTGACGCCGCCACCTGAGTCAGCAGCCCGGGCCCCGCGGTTCTCGTACCGTCTCCTGGTCCGACGCCATCTGAGCCGTTCGTCCGCGCGTGTATTGAATGGACGACATCCGTTCATCGTCCCCGAGCGTCCTCACCCGAGAACCGTCCACACTAAATCCCTAAGATCTCACTCGATACTCAATGGATTTTCATGTTCTTATGCTCTACATGGATTCGTCTCGAAGAGACGAACACATCTATACGGCTATCATGCATTGAAATTAAAGCATTCGAAATGGAGAATCTCTAGAAGCTCGGGATGAAAAATTAGCTCATACCTTTGCTCGAGAAGTGTGGCTTCAATCCGAGAGTTGTTGCACCTTCGATTGGATCCCGACGAAGCTCCGGATGAAGTCTCCCGGTCCGGTGAATTGTCTAGGAGTGATTTCGACCAAGCCCGATCACAAAGCTTGGAGGCCGGAGCAACCGGGTGGCCTCGGAGATGGGGCTTTTGTCTGGTGGACACCTTCCCTTGGTCCGGTGAAGGTGTAGAACCAATCAATTTGGGGATTGGCTCACCGTGGAGAAGTGTCCTAGTTTTGGGTGGAATTTCAGTTAGGAAATTGGATTTTATCAGTGGGGATTAGGGCAAATTGATACTGGGGCTCAACTGCTCTAAGGGTGGAGAAGGGTTTGGAACAATTTTGGCAGAGTTTCGGCAAGGTTTTTTTTGCAACTCTCTTCCATGGCCGTGAGGGTGAGGGGTTTAAATAGGAGAGGCTGGAGAGCCTTCCGTGGGGAGTCGAGGCATGGGATCGACCGCTCCGGTGAGGAGAAGAACGGCCATAGTGACCATTTGGCATGGGGCAACTCGGCAAGTGGGAATTCCAAACTTTGGCTCCTCCCAAGGTCTCGGCCATGGTGTTTTCCGTGATCCGTGCGGCCGGCCGGCAGGCATGGGTCACCCTCGGGTCCAGAGTGGGTCGGGGTTGGAGGTTTGTGCAATCAATCGGCAATTGCCATGTGTAAAGGCTTTGAATTAAAATGGAATGGGGAGGGGGTCATTTTGGCCTTAATTTGGTCAACCCATTGGTTTGGGTTGGGTGCACCTCCCCATGGCCTGATTTTGGGCCGAGAGGATCAGTTGGGTCAGCCAAGGGAGAGTGGTGTGGTCTCTATCCATGATGAGGTGGCTAAACATGGTTTAGTGTGTGACATGCTTAAGGTAAAAAATGCTTAATGAAAGATTAGTAAAGGGGCCCCTCCTTTTACCATTAATGGCATGGTCACATGTCAAGCCTTCCATGGCTTCATGTGGCTTGTCCATGGCTTGCATGGCTTGTCTTTGGCTTGGGGAAAGTTGAGTCAATTTCATGGAAATGAGTTTTAAGACTTTTGGATATTTTGGTGAAAATTTGCATGAAGCTTGATTTGGAATGGTTTAATTGATGATTTTGAAACTTAGGGGTGATTTTGATTAAATGGATGATGAGGGGAAGTGCCATGTGGGCTTTGGATGGATTTGGGCTTTTGAATGTGGTGAAGTGGGCTTTTAGGAAAGTTTAAGGGAAATGGGCTTTTTTGATTTTAGGATGGGCATTTGGGTAAAGATTTTGTGAAGAACTTTGTCAAATAAATGTCATAATTGGTTTAGGGATGTTCTATGAAGGGCTTGGAATCAATTTGGTGTGATTTGGAGTTGAATTGGTTTGAATTTGGATTTATTTGGTAAGTGGGCCTATGTAGGTCAAATTGGGCTAACTTGGGCTAATGTTGGGCTAGGGTTGAAATTGATATAAAATCAATGTTGAGAAATGTTTATGGGAGTGTTTCAAAGAGGTTTTGACTTTGGTTGGGCTTTGATTTTGGGGTTTGGGCTCATTTGGGTTAGGTTTGGGTTTAGGTCAAAATTGGGCCTTTTAACTTTGGGTTGAGTTTGAGTGGGGTTTGGGTCTAAATTTTGGGCAAATCATGTTAGTATTTTGTTTGTGGGAATGTTAAGGAAGATTTAGAAAATATTTGGGGTTAATTGGAATTGAATTGGGTGAGTTTGGGTTAGGTTTGGGTCATGGGTCCAAATTGGGCTTTAAGGCCAAAAGTGAGATTGGATCCAAATGTCAATCAAATTGGGCTTGGATTTGGTCTAGATTGGTATTTGGGATATTGAATTGAAGTTTAGAATTGAATTGGACCAAAATTGGGGTCAATTGGGTAGGTTTGGTTTGACATTGGGTTCACTTAGGGTTAAAATGGGTCAAATTGGGGGTTTCTGGAATTTTCTGGAAATTTTCTGAATTTTTGGATTTTTAAGTCAAGAGGGGTATTTTGGGTATTTGGAGGGTATTGGGAGGTATTTTTGGGATTTTTGGTATTTTTGGGTATGGATGATCAATTTAAGTGATGTGGAAATGTTTGGGAATGATTTTGGAGAATTTTGGGTAATTTGGAAATTTTGAGAAATTTCGGGGGTTTTGGGTAGGCTAAGCGGGTGTAGGGTCCCGGGGGTCAAAAATTGAAAATTTGGAAAATTGAAGATTGGGTGGATGTAAGTGGAAAGAAGTCATTTTGGTTGAGCCATGAAGCCATATCAAGCCAACATGAGCCATGAAGGGACTCATTTGAGGCATTCACTATGTTGTTCCTAACCCTCTTAGCCGAGGGCTTAGGGGTTAAGGACCATCCATGTGAATCACCTACATGAGTCGGGAGGTCGAAGTTGGGTATGGGTGTGTTTTAGGAAGTGTGTGAAAGTGTAGTGTATAAGTGTAGTGTGTGTGTAAGTCAGCCCCTTCACTGGACTGGGCCACCCGAGGCGGTCCTAAGGCCAAAGAATCCTATAGGAACTCATCCTTTAAACTTCCACATTTGATTTCAACCCTCAGGTGATTAGGGGTCTACAGTCAAGTTTGTGGAGTTTGCAGGGAGTTAAGAAGTGGTTTGAAATTCTAGATGGTGGATCCCAATTCTAGTCCTCTAAGATAGTCAAAGGAAAAGCCTAAGGCTAGATCCTAAGTACTAAAAGAAGAAGAGAAGACCTCATCAAAAATGAGGTCAACAAATGGACCCCCAATAGGTGTGGTGAGCTGACGGAGCACACCGCGCGTATTGGTGTTGACCGAAGCGATCAGCAAAACCAACACAGATGTCCAAGTGACAAACTTAGGATGGAGCAAAAGAATTTTCGCTGGGGAGTATCGGGTATGTTCCCAAAACTAGAGATACCTGAACTCTCGCTGGGGAAAAGAAAAGGAGGTGAATCCCAAATCACATGACCTGGGGGAATTTCGATTTAAATTTTATTTTGTTTCAATTTAAGTTTTGATGTGTGAGTTTAGATTTTAGTTTGGAGTTTCAATTTAGATTGAAGTTTGTCAAGATTAATTTGAAGGGATTTGATTTGAAATGAGAATTGGAATTCTGAGGTTTTAGATGTAACATCTTCAGCCTCAAAAGAAAATTGAATTGCTTGGATTGAATCATTGCAATGAGGAGAGATCTCAGAGTAATGCGGTGTTGGATGTAAAATCCTTAACCTCAAGAGTTTGATTTTGATGTATTTCAGTGCAATAGGAAAAGAATCCTAAAGCAGTGCAGTCTTGGATGTAAAATCCTCGACCCAAAAGGTTGAATTCGATGTATTTCAGTGCAATAGGAAAGAATCCTAAAGCAGTGCAGTCTTGGATGTAAAATCCACGACCCAAAAGTTTGAATTTGATGTACTTCAGAGGCAATAGAAAGAATCCTAAAGCAGTGCAGTCTTGGATGTAAAATCCTCGACCCAAAAGTTTGAATTTGATGTACTTCAGTGCAATAGGAAAGAATCCTAAAGCATTGCAGTCTTGGATGTAAAATCCTCGACCCAAAAGTTTGAATTTGATGTATTTCAGTGCAATAGGAAAGAATCCTAAAGCAGTGCAGTCTTGGATGTAAAATCCTCGACCCAAAAGTTTGAAATTGATGTATTTCAGTGCAATAGGAAAAGAATCCTAAAGCAGTGCAGTCTTGGATGTAAAATCCTCGACCCAAAAGTTTGAATTTGATGTATTTCAGTGCAATAGGAAAAGAATCCTAAAGAAGTGCAGTCTTGGATGAATAATCCTCGACCCAAAAGTTTGAATTTGATGTACTTCAGTGCAATAGGAAAGAATCCTAAAGCAGTGCAGTCTTGGATGTAAAATCCTTGACCCAAAAGTTTGAATTTGATGTACTTCAGTGCAATAGGAAAGAATCCTAAGCGAAGTGCCGTCTTGGATGTAAAATCCTCGACCCAAAAGGTTGAATTTGATGTACTTCGAAGTGCAATAGGAAAGAATCCTAAAGCAAGTGCGGTCTTGGATGTAAAATCCTCGACCCAAAAGGTTGAATTTGATGTATTTCAGTGCAATAGGAAAGAATCCTAAAGCAGTGCAGTCTTGGATGTAAAATCCTCGACACAAAAGGTTGAATTTGATGTACTTCAGTGCAATAGAAAAGAATCCTAAAGCGATCTGTCTTGGATGTAAAATCCTCGACCCAAAAGGTTGAATTTGATGTATTTCAGTGCAATAGGAAAAGAATCCTAAAAGCGATGCAGTCTTGGATGTAAAATCCTCGACCCAAAGGTTTGAATTTGATGTATTTCAGTGCAATAGGAAAAGAATCCTAAAGCAGTGCAGTCTTGGATGTAAAATCCTCGACCCAAAAGTTTGAATTTGATGTATTTCAGTGCAATAGGAAAAGAATCCTAAAGCAGTGCAGTCTTGGATGTAAAATCCTCGACCCAAAAGTTTGAATTTGATGTATTTCAGTGCAATAGGAAAAGAATCCTAAAGCAGTGCGGTCTTGGATGTAAAATCCTCGACCCAAAAGTTTGAATTTGATGTACTTCGGTGCAATAGGAAAAGAATCCTAAAGCGGTGCGAGTCTTGGATGTAAAATCCTCGACCCAAAAGTTTGAATTTGATGTACTTCGGTGCAATAGGAAAGAATCCTAAAGCAATGCGGTCTTGGATGTAAAATCCTCGACCCAAAAGTTTGAATTTGATTTGATTGATATTTGATTCGAGATCTGGTAGAAATTGAATTTGAATTTGATTGAGACTTGAAATCTGGAAAGATTTTATTTGAGATTTGGAAGGATGAGTTTGAACTCGATTGAAATTTGATTTAAGATTTGATTTGAAATTTGGAGGATCAAATTTGAAACTTGATCGGGAGTGGATTTGGAATTTGATTGAGAATTTGATTTGTGATTTGAAAAGATTAAAATTTGATTTGGAATTTGGAAAGATTGAATTTGAAATTTGATTGAGAATTTGCTTTGTGATTTGATTTAACATTTATGTTGATTTCGTTTATCTTTTAATGATTCAAATTTTATTTTATCGTTTATTTAATGTTCACGTGAATTTGGTGTTCGTCATTTTTTAAGATTTTTTTTTGGAAAGTTTTCTTTTATTCTTTTTTTTATTTCTTTTCTGTTCTTTGTTCGAAGTTCATTTGACTTTAATGGCGTTTCCCAGTCAATTTGCACAAAAGAGGTGAAGGCCAAAAATGTGACACGGTCACTTTCATTCCAATCATGTTGAAAATACATCATACAACTCGATCTGGAATACGTTTCATACAATCCATGTATACTCAAAACGGACTATGTATGATCTTTGGCGATCCATCAAGAGAAGCATCTGTCAAAAATCCATGTCTGAATAGTGAGGTACATGGTTAATAACATCACCTTCCAAGCCATCCTTGGCAAGGATGCCGACTCGGATGTATGTTGGAGGTGTGATATCTCCCATGTAACTCGCGGCTCGTAAGGCCGGAGGTTCTCTAGCTACGGGTCCGGTCGGAAATGGTAAGGTGTCTTCCTGTCATCCATTCTCCTGAAAGTAACTAAGATCCGCTTCACTGGCACTCCTGGTATGCAATGCTTAGTGATATCTGCTCCGTTGCCCTTCAGTATCATGACGGAACCTACCGGTAAAGGTATCTTTACCGGCCCTCGGAACTCACCCAGGCCTGCTATCCGGAGGTCAGATCCGAACATGATGTCACACTCATTCAGGAAAGAGGTCGTGCGAAAGGTCCGACGAAGTCGTGGTGATCTATATGTGGGGGTATGCGGTCACCCTGTTTGTAGATGTTGATAATGCAGCTATTGGGTATGCAATACGGTGGCGGTACCCTCCATGTTATCAATCTTTTTACCATTCTCTTGATGACTAATGGCATCGGATCTACTTGCCCATGACGCAGTATTCCGGTGGGTTTCCCTTCCTATCTTCAGAGAAAGTTGTAGCAAGCATCCGCATTGTATTGTGATTCTTCCCTTCCCGGCATCCATCTCCGGGGTTCCGAGTAGGTATTCTCCCTTAGGCGGCTGCTCGGCCCATTCTTTTCAAATCCCGGATACAATCCACGATTTGTTGTTGTTCATATTCGAGAATACGTCGGTATGTAGCTCGAGGCCCTCTAGTATGTTGATTCTTCTTCCTTTAATTCTCTCGAAGTATTCAAAGGTTTTCTTTTCAACATTTTGCATTCTCTCCGGCTCGTATTCCGGAATGATCTGCGGATGGCGAGGCCTTGTGACATATTGTGGGATATACGGTTCAATCCCTTCACGTTCTCCCGCATACCTCGGCTCCTCGGGGATGATGCTCGTCGGGACATCCCCGGGGTTGCTTCGCAACAAGGTCATGCATCACTTGTGGTTCTATCCGGTGGCGTGGTAGCCTTCTTTCTTCTAATCTTACGGGGATTTCCCTGGTTCTTTCCGTCATCCTAGGAGTGGCCTCCTTTCTTCGAGTTCTCGGTGAACCGGTGTCCTCGAAGTGTATGTACTGGCATTAGCAACTATCTCGTCGCGCTGGTTCGCAGCTAGTTTTGTTAACATCTTAAGGATACGGCGATTCTTATTTCTTCGTTGCGTGGCTGTGAGAGTAGCCCTTCAAACTTCATGAATCTCTGTGGGCGCGGCGCTGACAAGCCTGCCCTCCGCTGTAGCTACTACGGACTTCATTTTCTTATCTTCTTCGGTGTTTGTTTTTCTTTTCTTATTGTTGGATTGGTGGCTTGGGCCACCCACTTTCATCACTTGTCCGCCCGGGTAGTTCTTCTCGATTAATCGGGACCCAGTCACTTTCCTCGTACTGTAGGCCTGCTGGTACGAAATCCGAGTCAATCTCGATTATCGCTCCATCTTTCACCCTCTTTTCATCGAGTGCAAGGCTTACGCCATTCTTAAAGTTCAGGACCAACCGCCCGTTCGACATTTCCCTGCGAAAAGACAAGGAAAAGGATCAGGGGCTGTACTAAGAACAAGAACATTAAGAAAATGTTTATTAAAGGTACATTTTTTTATATATTTTTTTATTTTCAAATTTAACAGGAATGAGGTAGGATAAGATCAGGGAGGAGATTTTGATTTGGAAAAGAAAACAAGGAAAACATATTATCATGACTTTATTTACTTTAACACATTTTATTATTTTTGGGTTCGGACCCAATCATAAGTAATTACTTCGCCCGTGTTTCTTAGGGATGAAGAATTCATTCCTTCGAAACATCGGGTAGCGTAATACTTTTCAAGTATCGTCCGTTGATCGGAAGCATATGTCGTTCTCCCCGGCAATTCACTAGCCGGTAGGAACCTCCCGAGTATACTTGTTTCAACCACAAACGGTCCTTCCCAAGTGGGTTCAAATTTTCCTCCTATCTTGCGGTGTGCAAGAATAGGTCTCTTGAGAACGAGAACTAAGTCACCAACTTTGAAGGTTCTTGGGCGGACCAGTTTGTCATGGGCTTGAACCATCTTAGCTTGGTATAGTTCTAAATTTTGTTGCGCTGCAAGTCTTTTCCCTTCCAAGCTTTCTAATTCTTCGAGTCGTAGTTTGGCGTTTTCTTCTGTCGTGATCTTGTTTGCAAATCGCAATTCCGAGTGAAGGAAGTCGAACCTCTAAAGGTAACACTTGCCTCGGACCCATACACCAGAGCGTAAGGTGTAGCTTGAGTAGGAGTTCTGAAGGTTGTCCGGTAGGCCCATAAGGCTTCTAACAATTTCTCGTGCCAATTTCTCTTATTATCGTCTAAGGTTTTCTTTAAGATTTGAACGAGAGTATTATTAAAAGCCTCAGCGAGACCGTTTGCTCTTGGGTAGTAGATTGTCGAGTATCGCCAGTCGATTCCGTGTCTCCTGACAAAATTGTTGATTTGTGTGCTTCGAATGCCGACCCATTATACGAGATGATCTGCGCGGCACTCCGAAACGGTAGACAACTTGGTTCTTGAAAACGCGTAGCACGTGGTGTGCTTTCACTTCTCTAAGTGGAGCCGCCTCGCCCACTTGGAAAAGTAATCCGTAGCCGCAAGAATGAAGCGATGTCCTTTTAAAGATGGTGGTTCTATCGGACCCACTATATCCGTGCCCCAACATTCAAATGGCCACGACGCAATTGTCGGATGTAGCACATTTGGAGGTTGGTGTAAATCCACTCCGTGCACTTGGCATTGATGACAGCTCTTGGCGATTTTCATGCAGTCGGTCATCATCGAGGGCCAGTAGTATCCTAATCTTTTAATTTTCATTTTCATCCTCGGACCCGACTGGTGAGCGCCACAGAGTCCTGAATGTACCTCTTTAACAATTTCACGGGCCTCGGACCCGCTTAGGCACCTTAGCCACATTCGATCAAAAGACCTTCCGTACAATGTGTTGTTTATTACCTGCGTAAGACGAGTTCTTTTCTTGATCCGATGGGCTAGCGACCTATCATCCGGTAGCTTTCCTATTTGCGGGTAGTCATCAATGGTTGTCGCCAATCTTCCGTGTTTTCACGTCACTGTCTGCGACCGATTCTTTTTCTTTTTCGATTTGTGTATTGTGCCTATGTCGAGCCGTGATAGGACTCGACGTCCGTGAACCGACACTTCCACCGATTCATCTTGCAAACAGGCAAATTCTTTTGCGAGACGAGCTAAAGCATCTCGCTAAAGCATTTTCTTTTCAGGAATTTTGTAGATCGTTACATTTGGAATCCGTTCCAACAACTCGTATGGCGTCTTGGAAGTATTGTTCGAGTCTTGGCTTTAAAATTCTGTATTGTCCGACGATCCGTTGAATGATTAACTGCGAATCCCCGTAGATGTTGATGTCTGTTATCCCCATTTGAATAGTTAATTCCAGTCCCATTATGATGGCTTCGTATTCTGCTTCATTGTTTGTACACGGTTACGTCAAGTGGTAGGAGTATCTTAACATCCCCCGCTCCGGTGTTATAAAGATTAGCCCGATCCCTGCCTTACCAGGCACTATCACTTGCGATTCTTCGTCTTTATGTGTTGAAGATGCTCCGTCGAAATATAATTCCCAACGTCGATCATCAAGGTCTTCTAGGTTCATTATTTGTTCATCTGGCAGATCGTCATTGAGAGTAGATTCCGCCGCAAAGGGTGCGCTGCGAGGAAGTCTGCTAAGACTTGTCCCTTTACGGCACGAAGAGGCACGAAAGTTATATCGAATTGCAATAATATCATCGACCATCTGGCAAGTCTGCCGGAAAGTGTTGGACGAGTCATTAAGTATTGCAATGGATTAAATTTCGAGATCAGGTTGACCTTATGAGAAAGCATGTAGTGCTCGAGCTTTTGAGCGGCGAAGATCGGGGCCAAACAATGCTTTTCGATTGCGGGATACCTTACTTCCGTCGGAAGTAAACGACGACTTAAGTAGTAAAGAGCATTTTCTTTACCCTCATCATTGACACTGGCTAACGGGGCTCCGAGAGAGTCGTCTAGAGCCGCGGTGTAAAGTATCGACGGTCTACTCCGAGAGCTGAGGTCTGCTAAGACGAGGAGGTGTCATTAAATATTGTTTAATGTCCTCGAAGGCCTTCGGCATTTCTCTTCCCAAATAAATTTGGCATCCTTTTTAACTAGTGCCGAGAAAGGCTGACACCTACTCGACGGGTTTGAGATAAAGCGTCGAAGATATGCCGACTTCCCTTGAAAAGATCGTAGTTGTTTTAAGGTTTTGGGAGGCGAAATTTCTAAGATAGCTTTAATCTTTTCCGGATCGATTTCAATTCCACGATGTCGAACAACGAATCCTAAGAATTTCCGGAGGTGACGCCGAAGGCGCATTTTAAGGGATTCATCTTAAGGTTAAATTGTCTTAATCGTTCGAAAACAATTCTCAAATCATACAGGTGGTTTTCCTTTACTTTGCTTTTGATGACCACATCATCCACGTAGCATTCAACTTGATTGTGGATGAGATCATCAAAAATTCTTGTCATTGCTCTCTGGTAGGTTGCTCCTGCGTTCTTCAGTCCGAATGGCATTACTGTGTAGCAAAATACTCCGATCGGCGTTCGAATGCTCGTAAGCTTTTCATCTTACGGAGCCATTTTTATCCGGTTGTATCCCGAAGATCCATCCCGACAAAATTGTTGATTTGTGTGCTTCGAATGCCGACCCATTATCCGAGATGATCTCGCGCGGCACTCCGAAACGGTAGACAACTTGGTTCTTGAAAAGCCGTAGCACGTGGTGTGCTTTCACTTCTCTAAGTGGAGCCGCCTCTGCCCACTTGGAAAAGTAATCCGTAGCCGCAAGAATGAAGCGATGTCCTTTTAAAGATGGTGGTTCTATCGGACCCACTATATACGTGCCCCAACATTCGAATGGCCACGACGCAATTGTCGGATGTAGCACATTTGGAGGTTGGTGTAGAACCACTCCGTGCACTTGGCATTGATGACGGCTCTTGGCGATTTTCATGCGGTCGGTCATCATCGAGGGCCAGTAGTATCCTAATCTTTTAATTTTCATTTTCATCCTCGGACCCGACTGGTGAGCGCCACAGAGTCCTGAATGTACCTCTTTAACAATTTCACGGGCCTCGGACCCGCTTAGGCACCTTAGCCACATTTGATCAAAAGACCTTCTGTACAATGTGTTGTTTATTACTTGCGTAAGACGAGTTCTTTTCTTGATCCGATGGGCTAGCGACCTATCATCCGGTAGCTTTCTGTTTGCGGGTAGTCTATCAATGGTTGTCGCCAATCTTCGTGTTTTCACGTCACTGCTTCGCGACCGATTCTTTTTCTTTTTCGATTTGTGTATTGTGCCTATGTCGAGCTGTGATAGGACTCGACGTCCGTGAGCCGACACTTCCACCGATTCATCTTGCAAACAGGCAAATTCTTTTGCGAGACGGGCTAAAGCATCTCGCTAAAGCATTTTCTTTTCTAGGAATTTTGTAGATCGTTACATTTGGAATCCGTTCCAACAAGCTCGTATGGCGTCTTGGAAGTATTGTTCGAGTCTTGGCTTTAAAATTCTGTATTGTCCGGCGATCCGTTGAATGATTAACTGCGAATCCCCGTAGATGTTGATGTACGTTATCCCCATTTGAATAGTTAATTCCGGTCCCATTATGAGGGCTTCGTATTACGCTTCATTGTTTGTACACGGTTCCGTCAAGTGGTAGGAGTATCTTAACATCCCCCGCTCCGGTGTTATAAAGATTAGCCCGATTCCGCCTTACGGAGCACTATCACTTGCGATTCTTCGTCTTTGTGTGCTCGAAGATGCTCCGTCGAAATATAATTCCCAACGTCGATCATCAAGGTCTTCTAGGTTCATTATTTGTTCATCTGGCAAATCATCATTGAGAGTAGATTCTGCCGGCAAAGGGTGCGCTGCGAGGAAGTCTGCTAAGACTTGTCCCTTTACGGCACGAAGAGGCACGAAAGTTATATCGAATTGCAATAATATCATCGACCATCTGGCAAGTCTGCCGGAAAGTGTTGGACGAGTCATTAAGTATTGCAATGGATTAAATTTCGAGATCGAGTTGACCTTATGAGAAAGCATGTAGTGCCCGAGCTTTTGAGCGGCGAAGATCGGGGCCAAACAATGCTTTTCGATTGCGGGATACCTTACTTCCGTCGGAAGTAAACGACGGCTTAAGTAGTAAAGAGCATTTTCTTTACCCTCATCATTGACTACAGGCTAACGGGGCTCCGAGAGAGTCGTCTAGAGCCGCGGTGTAAAGTATCGACGGTCTACACGAGGCTCGGGGCTGCTAAGACAGGAGGTGTCATTAAATATTGTTTAATGTCCTCGAAGGCCTTCCGGCATTTCTCTTCCCAAATAAATTTGGCGTCCTTTTTAACTAGTGCCGAGAAAGGTCGACACCTACCTGACAGGTTTGAGATAAAGCGTCGAAGATATGCCAGCTTCCCTTGAAAAGATCGTAGTTGTTTTAAGGTTTTGGGAGGCGAAATTTCTAAGATAGCTTTAATCTTTTCCGGATCGATTTCAATTCCACGATGTCGAACAACGAATCCTAAGAATTTCCCGGAGGTGACGCCGAAGGCGCATTTTAAGGGATTCATCTTAAGGTTAAATTGTCTTAATCGTTCGAAAACAATTCTCAAATCATACGGATGGTTTTCCTTTACTTTGCTTTTGATGACCACATCATCCACGTAGCATTCAACTTGATTGTGGATGAGATCATCAAAAATTCTTGTCATTGCTCTCGGGTAGGTTGCTCCTGCGTTCTTCGATCCGAATGGCATTACTTGTGTAGCAAAATACTTCGATCGGCGTTCGAATGCTGTAAGCTTTTCATCTTCCGGAGCCA
The DNA here is from genome assembly GCA_022702705.1 of Papilionanthe hookeriana x Papilionanthe teres. Taxonomy (NCBI): domain Eukaryota; kingdom Viridiplantae; phylum Streptophyta; class Magnoliopsida; order Asparagales; family Orchidaceae; genus Papilionanthe; species Papilionanthe hookeriana x Papilionanthe teres. The sequence continues at coordinate 470,178 of JAKZJZ010000028.1, read as the reverse complement.
TTTTTATCCGGTTGTATCCCGAAGATCCATCCATGAATGAGAATATTTCATGTGTCGAAGCAATGTCGATCATTAGTTGCGGGATCGGTAGAGGGAATTCATCCTTTGGACATGCCTTGTTTAAATCTGCGAAGTCCACACAAATTCCGATCTGACCATTCTTCTTTCTGACTGGCACCACATTGGCTAACCAAGTCGGGTATTGTTCTTCACGGACAAATTTAGCGTCTATTAGCTTTTTAACTTCGGCTATGACTTGTTGTTCGATTTCTAGACGCATTCTTCGGGGACCTTGTCGGCCGGGACGAAGTAGGATCCACTCCTAGCTTATGAACTGCAACCTCTGGAGCCAATCCTGGCATTTCATCGTAGTTCCAAGAAAAACAGTCCTTAAATTCCATTAACAATTTGATTATTTCTTCGGAGTCTTCTTTATTGAGTAAGGAGCTAACAAAAGTAGGTCTAGGCTCTTCGCTAGTACCTAAGTTAACTTCTGTTAACTCATCTATTGTAGTTTTAATTTCTTCTTCGAATTCTGGTGGAGCGTCTCCAATTTGTACATCTTCGAGTTCGTCCGTAGTTTCCATGCGAGTTTTCATTGGACTTGCAAGTGACAACCAAGCAAAATTCGGTATCATCAGCCGACCCTACTGTGCTGAATCCGAGTCCATACTTTGAATTGGGTGGACGACCGGAGTTATTCCATAATTTTTCAAAATGTTGTGATTGGCCTTTTGTCCATTGTCGAGGTAAGAAACCACGTTGAATTAAATTTTGAACACAGGGAGAGTACCACTCGAAAGGTAATTCCATTAATTCTGATGAAGTGACATTTTCAAATTGTACATGATTTTCAGTTTTGGAGGAAGTAGCACCACGGTAGAATTTGATTGGCCTTGCACCGTCGTTACGTACCTCTTTGACCACCATACCCTCGATCTTACTAGGCTCGGATCGGGGTTAGGGTCATAATATGTACGTAGTGGTTAATCTTCTCGTACATTGATTTATATTCTTCATTCTTTTCATCTTCGAGGAGATCTTGAATTGCGGCTTCTTCCGACTTATTGCCGCTGCTTCTTGTTTGATTTCTTTTTCTTCTTCGAACTATCTTCCCAATCAACATTGATGGTCGGTTTCCTCCGTCCAGCTGTCCTAACGTCTCTACCACGGCCTCGTCCCCGGCCTCGACCTCGGATGCGAGTTGTGGAGAAACCTTCACCATCTCGCCGGAAGGGAGTGGTGAGTGAGCTGTTGGACTAGAACTTCAAGTTCTTCGTTGTCCCGAACTTTCTTTGCTTCATTTGTTACGGTATCTACGGAGAAGATCGTTTTCTTTGGCGGTGCATAATAAGTTGCATCTTCATGGATTCCAATCTCATGTACGGAGAATGGTTGTAAGTCGCCTTTGATACACTTGTTCCCCTCCATCGTAATATTTGATGCACTCGATGCGAGACGATGGTACCATCCTGTTTTCATGTATCCATGGTGGCCCGAGTAGAGCGTTGAACGATGTTTCGAATCGATTATGTGAAATTTTGCGGTTGTCTTTGCTAAGTCACCGGTCTTCATCGATAGCGTTATTGACCCGAGGGCTCTTTCTCCTTTCCGGTTGAATCCTCTTAATAACATTTTGTACGCTTCGAGCTCGCGAGCATCAATTTCCAAGTATGCTAGTGTTCGAAGACTCATTATATTGATTGATGCTCCTGGATCCACCAATACTGCGGAGAGTGTAAACTTCCCGATTGTAAGCGAAATGTACAACGGTCGGTTGTGATCTGCTGTCCCAGTAGTAGGTCATTGTCCGTGAAGGTAACGCCTCGTTCGTTCCTTTAACGAGCAAACCTCATCTAAGGAATCTCCGGCCATTTGAGCTAAGCGAATTTACGGATCAAGTAAGGCCTTGATCGAGCTTCTCTCATCTCCTTTGATAAGATGAGAGCATCGTAAATGCTCGGTTTGGCCGGTAGTTTCCTAAGATGGGCTAGCACGTTGTAGTCCACTTTGTTCTCATGCGTCTCGGCTTCTTCTCGAATGGGTATTTCTTCTGCTGGGGTTGGTTCTTCTTGAACAACCACCGCTTTCCTTTGTCTTTTGGACCCATTCTTGGAGGTAGAACTTTTCCACTTCTCGAGTTGACTTCGTAATTTCTTCCGGATCTAGTGTTGAACTTGTCGGTGTCTCCTCCTGAATCGGAATGACGGGCTCTTCCGGATTATCTTCAAAATACGAAGGCTCTAACTCTATCGTAACCGGAGCTCCTCGAAACTCACGAGATAGATCCGTTGCTTGTTGAACTCTCGTAGCCTCCTTGATGGATGTCTTCTTCGTTATTTTGCTCGTCGAGATCGTGTATGATTTGAGAATTACTGTTGGTATCGAAGTCGATGTCCGGATTGTCGCTAGTTACGTAATCGTTAGAAACAGTCAAAACGTAGCCAACGCCATCACCCTTATCATTATATGATCCCACCGAAGTGAGCATATAATCATACAAAATTAGAGGTTCGAGGGATTTCTCCCCAGAATCGGAAACAACTATCCTAGGATAAGCGACCCCTAGTCTAGCCTTAGGAGCCTCGGTCCTCTCTTCTTCGTCAATTCTCTTTTTCTCTTCAATCGCCTCCTGTTGAGGTGGTTCCTCTATCGCAAGTGATAGTACCGGCTTAACAGGTCTCGAACTCTGAATCGAGGCTCGCACCGAAGCGGTTCGGATGCTGTCTAAAATCTTCTTCAAAGACCTCGTCCAGGCGGTAGTCCATCCATCGTCAGTTGCATAGGGATCCATCGGAATGACGGGATTGGTTGAGATAACATTGACGGAACCTCCTTTACGGGGTTCCTTCATGTACTCCTTCGGGATTGTTATATTTCCTTTCCGAAGGTTGTCGTTGAGCCGACTTTTAAAGGTAATGCAATCTTCATCTTGTGCCCGAAGCATCCAGATGGTAGGGGCAAAAGTTGGGATCACCGTTCTTGTTGACTTCCTCTGGTCTTTTAGGCTCTGGCAGCTGGAAATCTGGAGTCTTCATTAGGCTACGGAACATTTTCGGTACTGCTTCATTTTTGAACGGATATTCTCTGCTCAGAAGCTCCCTTAATGTACGTTGCGGACGAGACGGTTGTTCATACTGCGGAGACGATCGATAGTTGGACCGGGGTTGTTAGTAGTTCTGTTGTGGTTCTTGCGGCCGTTCCGGTGGTATTTGCATCGGTTGCTTGCCTTTATCAAGCTGCTGCAATGATCCCGGATTTCTTATCGAAGGTCTTCACCGGCTCTCGCTTGTCCATCTTGTCGTGCAAAACTTAATTGCTTCGCCTCTTCTTTCAAGCTTCCGGCCTTGCTTAACAACTTCTCGAAAGTCTTAATAGTGAATCCTTTGAGGAGAAGTGCTTATCGGGCCGTGAATGCTTTTAAGCAAGATGCTGATTGCATGTTGTTCTTGCGGTTGTGGTTCACACTTCATGCTTAAGTTTCTCCATCGAAGTATGTAATCCACCAAAGTTTCATTCGGCCTTTGTTTCTCACCACTAAATCACCTATAGTGATGTGGTGCTGAGCTCCGACAAATCGCTTGATGAAGAGGCTCTCGAAGCTGCGAGAATGTCTTCACCGAGCCATTGGGTAATTCGCATACTAGTCGAAGGCGATTCTGACGAGACTGGCGACGAGCCGTCGGAAGAGTAACGCATCGCTCTCGCGGCATTGCAACAACCGGCACGAAAGTGTGCAACATCTTGTCGGGGGTTCCCGGTTCCGTCGAAGGTCTTGAACGAGAGGTGGTACGAAGCCTTTCGGGTATTGGACGGCGTCGAATTCTTCTGGGTAAGGTCTACCCGTCCGAATGGATGTCCCGTTCTTCGATTGTGCTAAGGCTTCTCGCACCTGTTGTTCTACCAAGTTCTTGATATCCTTTTCAGGGATCATACTTTGTGTTGTATCCTTTTTTAGCTGGTCATCCCCATTGACGGATGTAATCTCCTTTCCTCCGTCTACGATGTGAATGACCTCCGGGAGTGTCTCTACATGTGGTTGTACTTGACTGCGGAGAGTGGCCGGAGCTACGGCCATCTCTTCCATCCTTTTCGCCATTTGAGCGATCGTGTCGTCCTTTTCCTGAAGCTGTCTTCTCATCGGTTCCGGCTCCTCTCTTCTGCGGCGGCGGGAGCACCTTGCGAAGGCGATGAAGCTCGTGTCTCGACCATATTGATTTCCGCATATTCGTCGTCCATGAACTCCGATGAATCGATCTCATCTCCGAACTTTTCTTCTTTTTCTTTTGCCGACCGTCGGATATCGGTTCTCAACTTTTCCATGGCATCTTCCGGCGGGGCTTTCGTGTGTCTTTGTGGTTGTCATGCGATGAGCTGTCGGGTCCCTTTTTCACGAGTTCCCTTTATCGCGGTAGCACTTTCTTCGGATTCCGGCCTCTGGCGAGACTTTCTTTCTCGAGGCCGTTGTTTCGATCTCAGCTCGCCCGGTAGTGGGACGCCATACCATCCTTCTAGCAGCGGAAGGTCTAGGACCGGATGGTGCCGTCGGCCAAATGCTTTGGAAGGTGGTATCCTCCCTAATCCGTAATCCGAGACAACAACGGGCGGACTAGCCTTCATTCTTTTGCTTGGCTTTTCGTCATGACGGCGAGCTCTACTCGGGGTCCAAGACGGGATTTGGCCGGCACCCGCCCTATCCTTCGTAGAATCTCCGATACGGGACGAGTTTTCCTTCCTTGCTAACTTTTCTACCAAAGTTTGCGGTCTAGCAAACGGCGTAGTTCTAGTTCTTTTCTTGCGGCTATCGTTGTAGTATGCGGGGCGAGGTAATGTGGCGACAATCTTGCGAACATTCTCCTCATCCTCTGCGGCAGAGAGGGGATGGAACCTGCTTCCTCCCAAAAGTTGTATGTAGTCGAGCGGCGGTGTATATTACGGTAGCGGTGTATATTACGCGGCGGTGTATATTACGGTAGTTGTGTATATTACGGCGGCTACGGAAATTCCTCCAGGAAAGCAATTTCGGCGGCTACGGCTTCTCCGGCGATCCTTACTACTTGTTTCTTCTTTGGGTCCTTGTCGGTGACGGAATCTTTGAGCTGGACCCGATTTCGAAAACGAGAGGCCTTACGAGAAGATCTGTACCCTCCACGGTAACGAGGTTTACCATAGTTACGGATTTCTTTCCCCTTTGATTTGGCAAAAGTCGGGGTAGGTGCGAAACAACTAGACCAGGTGGGGGTAGTAAGAACAGTCCTCCTGCGGACAGCAGTACTCCTCCTAATCGGGATCCTTTGCAGGGGAGGAAACTCTTGGGTCGACCTAAGGTTGAACTCAAGCAGTGGCTCCTCAGCTTCAAATACCTTGTTCGTCAGTGCAATGTTGACCTCATTTTGGATGAGGTCTTCCCTTCTTCTTTTTAGTGCTTAGGATCTAGCCTTAGGTTTTTTCTTTTGACTATCTTAGAGGACTAGAATTGGGACCCGCCTTTTAGAAATTCAAACCACTTCTAAACTCCCTGCAAACTCCACAAACTTGACTATAGACCCCTAATCACCTAGAGGGTTGAAATCGAATGTGGAAGTTTAAAGGATGAGTTCCTATAGGACTCTTTGGCCTTAGGACTACCACAGGTGGCCTGGTGCAGTGAAGGGTGACTTACACTACACTTACACACTACATTTCCACACATTTCCTAAAACCACACCCATACCCAACTTAACCTCTGACTCATGTGGGTGATTCACATGGATGGTCCTTAACCCCTAAGCCCTTGGCTAAGAGGGTTAGGAACAACATAGTGAATGCCTCAAATGAGTCCTTTCATGGCTCATATGGGCTTGAAATGGTTTCATGGCTCAACCAAAATGGTTTCTTTCCACCTAAATTCACCCAATCTCCAATTTTCCAAATTTTCAATTTTTGACCCACGAGACCCTACACCTACTAAACCTGCAAAACCATGAAATTACCCAATTTTTGCAAAATTTCCAAATTACCCAAAATTTTCCAAAATCAATCCCAAACATCTCCACATCACTCAAATTGATCATCCATACCCAAAAATACCAAAGATTCCAAAAATACCCCCCAATACCCTCCAAATACCCAAAATACCCTTCTTGGCCTAAAAATCCAAAAATTCAGAAAATTACCAAAAAATTCCAGAAAATCCCAAATATTCCCAATTTCATTTTGTCCAACTACACCATGGGCCAATTTTGTCAATTTACCCTACTTTTGTCAAAACCCCAAATTGACCCATTTTAACCCAAAGTGAACCCGATGTTAAACCAAACCTATCCAATTGACCAAAATTCTGGTCCAATTCAATTCTAAACTTCAATCCATCATTCCCAATACCAATTTAGACCAAATCCAAGTCCAATTTGATTGACATTTGGATCCGATCTCACTTTTGGCCTTAAAGCCCAATTTGGACCCATGACCCAGAACTTAACCCAAACTCACCCAATTCAACTCCAATTAACCTCAAATCTTTTCTAAATCTTCCTTAACATTCCCACAAACAAAACCCTAACATGATTTGCCCAAAATTTGAACCCAAGTCCCACTCAAACTCAATCCAAGGTCAAAAGGCCCATTTTTGACCTAAACCCAAACCTAACCCAAATTCAACCCAATTCAAATCCAAATCACCCCCAATTTGTTTCAAATCACTCATGACAGATCCATGAGCTAAACCCAACAATTATTTGGCCCAACCTCTTTACAAAATTCCCATCCATAAATTCATTTTTAAACTTAAGGGCCCATCCCTTAAACCCTCCCAAAAGCCATTTCCTTGAAAATTCAAAAGCCCAAATCATCCTAAAGCCCACATGACACTTCCCCTCATCATCCATTTGATCAAAATCACCCCTAAGTTGCAAAATCATCAATTAAACCATTCCAAATCAAGCCACATGTCAAATTACCCCCTAAATGCCAAATATTTCTAAAACCTTTTTTCATGAAATAAGCCGACCTTTTCCCAGAACCAAATGGAGCCATGAACAAGCCATTCTCGAAGCCACATGAAGCCATGAGGGCTTTGACTTGTCATTAGTCCATTTATGGCAAGAAGAGGGGGATCTTTCTTAAGCCTCCCTTAAGCCTTTTTTACCTTAAGCATGTTACACTCTAAACCATGCTTTGCCACCTTAATCCTTGATGGAGACTCCACCACACATGGGAGGTTGATCCACCGACCTCCTCGGCCCAAAACCGAGTCTTGGGGAGGTGCACCCAACCCATTTGCATGGGTTGACCAAAATAAGCTAAAATGGCCCCTTCCCCTTTCTACTTTGATTCAACCACTTTACACATGGCATTTGCCAATTGCACTACACTAAACCCCGGCCACTGACCCACTGACCAAGATGGTGACCATTGCTCGGCCAGGCCGGCCACTGGGCCGCCGGAAAACACCATGGCCGAGAGCTCGCATGTGAGCCAACATTGAAATTCTCACTTGCCGAGCTGCCCACATGCCTAGTGGTCACCATGGTTGTTCTTCTCTTCACCAGAGAGCTGATCCCATGCCTCAACTCCCCCTGGGAGGCCCTCCACCCTCTCCTATTTAAACTCCACCTCTCTCGGCCATGGAGGGGAGCTAAGCACAAACCTTGCCAAAACTCTGCCAAAATTGTTCCAGACCCTTCTCCATCCTTAGAGCACTTGATCCCCAGTGAAATCCCCCTGCCATTTCTCCTCTCGTAAGCTCGATTTCGGAGTTGAAATTCCACCGAAAACCAGGACACTTCTCCACGGTGAGCCAATTCCCAAATTGATTGGCTCTACACCTTTACTGGACCAAGAGAAGGTGTCCACCATCAAAAGCCCCATCTCCGGGCCACCCGGTTGCTCCGACCTCCAAGCTTTGTGATCGGGCTTGGTCGAAATCATATCCGGACGATTTACCGGACCGGGAGACTTCATGCGGAGCTTGCTAGGACCCAATCGAAGGTGCAACAACTCTCGGATTGAAGCCACACTTCTACGAGCCAAGGTAGGAGCTAACTCTTCATCCCGAGCTACGGAGATTCTCCATTTTAAATGCTTTAGTTTCGATGCATGTTAACCGTATAGATGTGTTCGTCTCTTGAAGACGAATCCATAGAGCATAAGAACGTAAAAATCCATTGAGAATCGAGTGAGATCTTAGGGATTTAGTGTGGACGGCTCTCGGGTGAGAACACTTGGGGACGATGAACGGATGCGCGTCCATTCGATACACGCGCGCACGGACGGCCGGGATCGCGTCGGACCGAGGAGACGGTACGAGAACCGCGGGGCCCGGGCTGCCGGCTCGGGTGGCGGCGTCGAATGGGAGCGCGTCGCGTGGCCTTTCGGAGGCTGCCGAGGATGCGGCGGCGGCTGACTCGGATAAGTAGAAAATTAGGGATTTTCTAATTTATTTAATTCCCTAAACTTGAAAATTCATATCTCTCGTGTAGAAAAATCGGAAAAATAAAATAAAAATACCCTCTTGCTCGGTGAAGAGAGGAGAATAATGTGGAAAAGAAATCACTTAATTTCATCGAATATTTTATTTTTTATAATTTATTTACTCTCTGCATTGTTTTAATTCTCCATGCATGCATACAATTCACCATGGCATGAGACCATAGGGCTTTTGAAGCCTCTGAATTTGGGAACATTACCTGAATTTTCCAAAGTCAGAGGCCATCCCTATGAAGAGTTCTTGATTTTTCAAGTTCAGAGTCACTTGTTTTGAGTATTTTAATTCCGAGTAAATAGCATGTTGTGAAATAAATTCTAGGAAAATTTGGTGATGTTCCTTATGACCAGAAGAACCCTAGGAAAAATAGGTTTTGACTTAGTTCATTTAAAACAACCCTAATTGGCTTAAACACCCAAAATAGGTCTTTAATTAATTGGAATTAACCAGGCATCAAATTGACTTGAAATCAATTCCCCACTGACCTTTAGGATCAGAGGAACCCACCATAAAAATTTGAGGTCAATTGGACTTGGTTAGCCCCACTAATTGGGTTGATTAAGTCACTTAACCATTTTAAGCTTTAAAAATTCATAACTTTTAAAATACTTTTAAAAAATTCACCAAATTGGTTTTGGAGCCTCTCTGATATCAGGGGAACCTAGGAAAATTAAAATTTCAATTTTCTAAAAAAGTTGATTTTTAATAATATTTTAATACTTTTAATAATTAAAAAATAAAAAAATAATAAAAATCACAAAGATAATAAAATTCACCAAAATGTCACATTTTGAATTTTAATCACTTAGGAACAAATCCCACATTTTTCCTAGGTCTATTTAGTGAGATATTGAATTTTAAAGCCCTAGGGTAATTTTTAAAATTAAAAAAATGTATTTTCTAGTATTTTCACTAAAATAATTATAATAAATCATAGAAAAATCAGAAAATTGCAAAATTTGATTCTCTGGTTTCCTTGATATTAGAGAGATTTTAAAAAAATATAAAATCCATTTTTCAACATTTATTTTATTTTTTAAATTAATTAACACTCCAAAACTCAAAATAATTATAATAAAAATAATATAATTCAAAAAATCACCAAAATTGGTCCAAGTGCTTCTCTGGTCATTAGAAATGTCCCCTAATTTTCTTAAGGACAGAAACTTTCCTTTGGTCATGTTATCAAATTTTCCTTGAAAATCTCTATTTTCCACCAAAAATAATTATATAAATAAATTAAATATAGAAAAATCACATTTTCTCCTCTCATGTCTTTATTGACATATGAGTGAAGTCACATAAAAATTTCAAGTTCATTTAAGTTCAATTTAGTGAGTTATGAAATTATTAAGCTTAAGGGGTAACATGGTAATTAAACTTTCAACCCTTAATTAAAACTTTAGGTTTAATAAAAAAAAAATCAACAAGTAAAACATTTGATCTTAATCTGATTTGGATGATTGAAATTTAAATAATTAAAGGGTAGAAACTCATTAAACAAATTTTAAAATAATTAAACTTTAATTAAATAATAGATTAAATTTGGAAGAATAATAAAATTGGAATTATTAAAATAAGGGATATTTATTAGGAAGAGATTTATTCTTTAATTTAAAAAATCCCTAAACTAATTATATCATTAACATTTAACTCTTAATTAAAATGATAACTCAAATTTAAAATATTAAAAGACTTAATTAAATCATTAAACTCTTTTAAAATCTCAATTAAAATTATAAATTAAATTAAATTAAAATTAAATTAAATAATTAAATTAAATTAAATTAAACAATTAAATTAAATTAAATTAAATTAAATAATTAAATTAAATTAAATTAAACAATTAAATTAAATTAAATTAAATTAAATTAAATTAAATTAAATAATTAAATTAAATTAAATTAAATAATTAAATTAAATTAAATTAAACAATTAAATTAAATTAAATTAAATTAAATTAAATTAAATTAAATAATTAAATTAAATTAAATTAAACAATTAAATTAAATTAAATTAAATTAAATTAAATTAAATTAAATAATTAAATTAAATTAAATTAAACAATTAAATCAAATTAAATTAAATTAAATTAAATCAAATCAAATTAATTAAACATCAAATCAAATTAAATTAAATTAAGTTAAATTAAAACTCAATTAAATTAAATTGAATTAAACATAACGTCACCTAAGACATAAAAGAAATTAAATATAAAGCAACCTTTTTAACTTAAATCAAATCATTTAAATACTAATTTACCCTTGAAAGTTTTAGTTATCATAACTCCTAAACAGAACATTAAATGAAATGTTACTTCACTTATAGGATATTCAAATGTCCTAGTTCACTGAGCAAGATAACAATAAAACTTGAAATTCTTGGACGATTAATTCATTTGTATAATTAAATTCATTTGGACTTAAAACAATCCTAGAAATATTGAAAAGATGTTTAAGATTCCTCTTAAGCACTTCCTCGATATGATAGGACATTTATAAGAACAATTGGGCTTAATCGTTCTTTGATGAAGAAAATCGTCCTCGAACCAAAACACGGAGAACACTAGACGTCACAGGGAATGACTAGCTATAGGATTAGGAATTTGGTAGAAAACCATAACCCTTCCCTTAGCTTTACCTAGGAACTTGCTTAAATATTCTAATTGTGTTTTAAGTGCGGCTTGGGATGACGGGAAGACCCTCGAGGTACGCTTTTATTTTTATTGCGATTTACTTTCTTGCAATTTACTTTCCTGCAATTTACTTTCTTGTAAATGTACTTTATTTTTCTTGCATGATAAAACAACGGTTGCATGAAAACCCACACCTTTAGGATAGTCCCTAAAGCTGAAACCAAAACTAAGTTAAAAGTCATTGCGAGATAAAATTCACCGCCACGACATTTCAAAATATAAAACAACTCAAAATTTAATCACGAAACAGAACACGAAAACTACAATTGCAACTAAATTAAAACGTCCCGTTGGATGATCGGGAATACCTCGGATGATGTAACCTACGTGTTGCTAACGGGATTTCCACGGTCTAAATGAAAGTGTGGAACTCATTCGGTTGAGTTTAGCAAATTCATCTGGACTAAGTGAATCCTATAAAAATAATGATGCCGGAAGGATGGAACCGTGGGATCTTAACAGGTGTCGTTATAATCAACTTTAAGAATTGTTTTAATCAAAATACAAAACACTTGGAAATTAAGACTTCTCTAAACCAAAACACTTTTCTCATCTCCTGATTTACGATTTCTAAAACTAAACCTCTGCAACAATAAGGAGCTTGGAGCATGGTGGGCAGCACGGCCATCGTCGTCAGCAAAACTTGAACCTACTTCAGCAAAACTTTCCTAGAATTAAATAACAAAGCCATAGGACTTCGAGGTAGCTTGCCTAATGCAACATAAATCCTCAACCTCTTTGTTAGGCATTTGCATTGCAAATTAAGCCCTAACCGGTCTTAGGATTCCGAGGTAGTCGTCCGATACGACAATAAACCCTCACATCTTCTGAAATTTATTTGTTTGATTTTATCATACAAATATAAGCCCTAATTAATTAAAATTGGCGAGATTGAAATACTAAATAAACATTAGGACTTTCCTAAATTCAAGCCAAACAATAGGATAGTCGGGAAATTACCGAAGTTCACTTCGAATCGGTGATTTCTCCTACCTTTTTCCTTCGGATTCACAAAACAAAAATGTTCCAAATTTGATCCATTCCTTATTGAAATTCCAAAATTCAATCTTTGAAAACCTTAAACTTTGAAATTCTTGAGAGCGAAATTATTGATTATTATCGAGAGTTTTCTTAGGTGATTCCCGTCACTTAAGATGTAATTAACTATAGGGGCTTGCCCTTATAGGAATTTTAAAGAACCCGAGTAATATAAACCACTGTTTGATACTTTCATATTAAGCGGGGAATTTGTCGGCTTATAAAATTGGTTCGCGAGACCAAACGGATGTCATAAAACTTCTAGTTTATTTGATCGAGCCCCACCATCGAGCGGTGTGTCTATCCTTAGGGATAGATACACGGTTTGTGGTGCGGTGCTCGTTTATATAAGCTTATTTGGGATGTGAGATCGGTTTAATCTCATATTTAAAATTATTTTCAAAATCAAATACTACTTTCTAAATTATATATATATATATATTTAAATTAAATTTAAAATTTAAATTCGCCGACAACTACGTTAGGCGACCCCTTTTAAAATACAACACGACCTAAAAATATGCCGACAACTTACGGCGACTCCATTTGGGAATATTCCTCTCTCCATTATAATCGAAATAATTACGCTTTCAAAAATCGGTAGTGTATCCATGTCCCCAATGGATCAAACTACCCTTCTTTCCGTTGGAATACTATGTTCATTTCTATCTTGAACAAGTATAGCCAACATTCTCTCGGATTTAGGAGCCCTTGTTTAGACACCCCTAAACGAGAGAGGTTCGAGATCCTTTTACCTCATTTCTGAGGTGGGGTGGACCCCCGATAGGTGTTAGTTTAGGAATGATCCTTCGAGTCGGGAAGTCTTACTTAAGACTTTCTTTTCCTCTCCGAATCGGATTCCTTACCTTCTCTACACCTTTGAACATTCCGTTCTAAATAAACGAACCCTCTAATAAGTGATTCTTTTAACAAATAATTCCTTCTTATAAATACATGAACAAAAATGAGTTCGGACTCTTTTCGATTCCTTTCTTTTCGTCCTAAAGAAAAGAAGCATAACTTGGGACCGACAACCGAATCTACCTTGCAGAAATGGAAGCCCCGAGACTGATTTTCTCCTTCACCGACGGACTAGACTTCGGCTGTCTATAAGGATGAAGCTGCCCGACGATGGGGTCATCCGATTTGGACGAGGATTTGAAAACACGAACGTCGAGGTCACCGACGTCTCCCTCTTTGCAGCGACGAACAAGGTATCCGAAGCCGAGGAGCCCGCGCGAGTTCGACCTTAGGTCGACCCGAGAGTTTCCCCACTGCGAAGGGTCCGGAGCTAGGAGGAGTGCGTCGTCCGCGGGAGGAGCTGTTCTTACTACCCCCACTGGTCTAGTTGTTTCCGCACCTACCCCGAGCTTCGCCGAATCGAAGGGGAAAGAAATCCGGAACTATGATAAACACTGTTACTGCGTGGAGGGTACGGATCTTCTGTAAGACCTTCGTCTTTGAAATCGAGGTCCGGTTCGAAGATTCCGTCGGCGACGAAGACCCAAAGAAGAAATAGAAATAGAAGGATCGCCGGGGAAGCCGGAGGCTGGCGAGATTGCCTTCTCGGAGGAAATTCCGGAGTTGCCGGAATATACACCGCTACCGGAATATACACCTTTGCTGACTACATACCACTTTTGGGAGGAAGCGGGTTCCATCCCCTCTCCGCCGCGGAGGATGAAGAGAATGTTCGCAAGATTGCTGCCACATTACCACGGCCCGCATACTACAACGATAGCCGCAAGAAAAGAACCGGAACTACGCCGTTTGCTCGATTGCGAACTTTGGTAGAAAAGCTAGCAAGGAAGTAAAGCGCCGTGTCGGAAATTCTACGAAGGATAGGGTGGGTGCCGGTCGAATCCCGTCTTGGGCCTCGAGTAGAACCCGCCGTCATGATAGAAAAGCCGAGCAAGAGAATGAAGGCTAGCCCGCCTGTCGTAGTATCAGGATTACAAATTAGGGAGGATACCACCTTCCAGCATTTGGCCGATAGACCATCTGGTCCTAGACCTTCTGCTGCTAGAAGGATGGTATGGCGTCCCACTACGGGGCGATTGAGATTGAAACAACGGCCGAGAAAGAAAGTCTCGCCGGGAGGGCTGGAATGCGAAGAAAGTGCTTCTTGCGATGAAGGGGACTCGTGAAAAAAGGACCGGCAACCATCGCATGACAACCACAGAATACACGAAAGCTCCGCTAGAAGATGCCATGGAAAAGTTGAGAACCGACATCAGACGGTTGGCAAAAGAAAGAGAAGAAAAGTTTGGAGATGAGATCGACTCATCGGAATTCATGGACGATGAATATGCGAGAAATCGACATGGTTGAGACACGAGCTTCATCGGCTTCTCGAGGTGCTCCTGCGGTTGCGAAGAGAGGAGCCGGAGCGATGAAGAGACGGCTTCGGGAAAAGGATGACACGATCGCTCGAATGGCGAAGAGGATGGAAGAGATGGCCATAGCTGCGGCCACTCTCCGGAGTCGAAGTACTGACCACATAGAGAGACACCCCGGAAGTCATTCACATCGTAGACGGAGGAAAGGAGATTACATCCGTCGATGGGGATGACCGGTGAAAAAGGATACGGCACAAAGTATGATCCTCGAAAAGGATATCAAGAACTTGGTAGAGCGACGAGTGCGAGAAGCCTTAGCACGATCGAAGAGCGGGACATCCATTCGGACGGGTAGACCTTACCCGGAAGAGTTCGACGACATCCCGATACCGAAAGGCTTCGTACCACCTCTGTTTAAGACCTTCGACGGAGCCGGGAACCCCCGACGGCATGTTGCACACTTTCGTGCCGGTTGTTGCAATGCGGCGGGAGCGATGCGCTACTCTTCCGACGGTTCGTTAGCGATCCGTCGAGAATCGCCTTCGGCGGGTATGCGGGAGTACCCGACGGTTCGGTGAAGACATTCTCGAGCTAGAGAGCCTCTTCATTAAGCGATTTGCCGGAGCTCGGCACCACATCACTATAGGTGATTTAGTGGTAGAGAAACAAAGGCCGAATGAAACTCTAGTGGATTACATACTTCGATGGAGAAATTTAAGCATGAAGTGTGAACCACAAGCTGCAAGAACAACATGCGGTCGGCATCTTGCTTAAAAGCATTCACGGCCGATAGCACTTCTCCTCGAGGATTCACTATTAAGACTTTTGAGAAGTTGTTAAGCAAGGCCGGAAGCTTGCAAGAAGAGGCGAAGCAATTAAGTTTCGCCGACAAGACGGACAAGCGAAGCCGGTGAAGACCTTCGAAAAGAAATCCGGGATCGTTGCGGCGGTTGACAAAGGCAAACAACCGATGCGAATACCACCGAACGGCCGCGGCAACCACGACAAAATTACCGGCAACCCCGGTCCAACTATCGGTCGTCTCCGCGGTATGAACAACCGTCTCGTCCGCAACGTACATTGAGGGAGCTTACGAGCGGAGAATATCCGTTCAAGAATGAAGCGATACCAAAGATGTTCCGTAGCTTAATGAAAACTCCAGATTTCCGAGTGCCGGAGCCCGAAAGACCGGAGGAAGTCAACAAGAAAGGTGATCCCGACTTTTGCCCCTACCATCGGATGCTTGGGCACAAGATAGAAGACCGCATTACCTTCAAAAGTTGGCTCGATGACAACCTTCGGAAAGGAAATATAACAATCCCGAAGGAGTACATGAAGGAACCCCGGAAAGGAGGTTCCGTCGATGTTATCTCAGCCAGATCCCGTCATTCCGATAGATCCACTATGCAACCAACGATGGATGGACTACCGCATGGACAAGGTCTTCGAAGAAGATTTTAGATAACATCCGAACCGCTTCGGTGCGAGCTTCAATTCGGAGTTCGAGACCCGTTAAGCCGGTCTTATCACTTGCGATAGAAGAACCACCTCGACGGGAGACGATCGAAGAGAAGAAGAAAATTGACGAAGAAGAGGGGACCGAGATTCCTAAGGCTAGACTAGGGGCTGCTTATCCTAGGATAGTTGTTTTCGATTCGGGGAAGAAATCCCTCGAACCTCGATTTTGTATGATTATCTGCTCACTTCGGTGGGATCATATAATGATAAGGGTGATGGCGTTGGCTACGTTTTGGTTGTTTCTAACGATTACGTAACTAGCGACAATCCGGGCGTCGATTTCGATACCAACAACAATTCTCGAATCATACGAGATCTCGACGATCAAAATGACGAAGAAGGCATCCATCGAGGAGGCTACGAGAGTTCGACGAAGCAACGGATCTATCCGTGAGTTTCGAGGAGCTCCGGTTACGATAGAGTTAGAGCCTTCGGATTTGGAAGATAATCCGGAGAAGAGCAAGTCATTCCGATTCGGGGAGGAGACACGACAAACTCGACACTAGATTCGAAGAAATTACGGAAGTCGACCTAAGAAGTGGAAAAGTTCTACCTCCGAGAATGGGTCCGAAAGACGAAGGAAAGCGGGTGGTTGTTCGAGAAGAACCAGCCCGGCGGAAGACATACCCGTTCGAGAAGAAGCGAGACGCATGGAAACAAAGTAGACTACGACGTGCTTGGCCCATCTTAGGAAACTACCGGCCGAGCGAGCATTTACGATGCTCTCATCTTATCGAAAGGAGATGAGGGAAGCTCGATCGAGGCCTTACTTGATCCGGAAATTTGCTTCGCTCAAATGGCCGGAGATTCCTTAGATGAGGTTTGCTCGTTAAAGGAACAACGAGGTGTTACCTTCGCGGACAATGACCTACTACTTGGGACAGCGAGATCATGACCGACCGTTGTACATTTCGGTTACTAATTGGGAAGTTTACGCTCTCGCGAGTATTGGTGGATCCGGGAGCATCAATCAATATAATGAGTCTTCGAACACTAGCATACTTGGAAATTGATGCTCGTGAGCTCGAGGCCGACAAAATGTTATTAAGAGGATTCGACCGAGAAAGGAGAAAGAGCCCTCGGGTCGATAACGTTCTGCGATGAAAACCGGTGACTTAGCAAAGACAACAGCAAAATTTCATATAATCGATTCGAAACGTCGTTCAACGCTCTCTTGGGCCGACCATGGATACATGAAAACGAGGATAGTACCATCATCTCTCGCATCGAGTGCATCAAATATTACGATGGAGGGGAACGAGTGCATCAAAGGCGACTTACGACCATTCTCCGTACATGAGATTGGGATCCATGAAGATGCGGCTTATTATGCACCGCCAAGAAAACAATCTTCTCCGGAGATACGCGTAACAAATGAAGCAAAGAAAGTTCGGGACAACGAAGAACCTGAAGTTCTAGTCCAACGATCACTCACCACTCCCTTCGGCGAGATGGTGAAGGTTTCTCCACAACTCGCATCCGAGGTCGAGGCGGGGACGAGGCCGTGGTAGAGACATTAGGACGAGTTGGACGAGAGAAAACCCGCCATCAATGTTGATTGGGAAGATAGTTACGAAGAAGAAAAAGGAATCGAAGCAAGAAGCGGCGACAATAAGTCGAAAGAAGCCGCAATACGAAGATCTCCTCGAAGATGAAAAGAACGAAGAATACAAATCAATGTACGAGAAAATTAACCACTACGTACGTACTTATGACCCTAACTCCGATCCATTCTAATAAGATCGAGGGTTTGGAGGTCGAAGAGGTACGTAGTGACGGTGCTAAGCCGATCAAATTCTACCGCGGTGCTTCTTCCTCCAAAGCGAAAATAATGTACAATTCGAAGATGTCACTTCATCGGAATTAATGGAATTACCTTTTGAGTGGTACTCTCCATGTGTTCAAAATTTAATTCAACGTGGTTTCTTACCTCGACAATGGACAAAAGGCCAATCTCGACATTTTGAAAAGTTATGGAATAACTCCGGTCGTCCACCGATTCAAAGTATGGACTCGGATTCGGCACGATAGGGTCGGTTGACGATGCCGAATTTTGCTTGGTTGTCACTTGCAAGTCCGATGAAAGCGCATGGAAACTACGGACGAACTCGAAGATTTACAAATTGGAGACGCTCCACCGAATTCGAAGAAGAAATTAAATCCATGATAGATGAGTTAACGGAAGTTAACTTAGGTACTTAACAAAGAGCCTAGACCTACCTTTGTTAGCTCCTTACTCGATAAAGAAAACTCAGAAGAAATAATCAAGTTATTAATGGAATTTAAAGGCTGTTTTGCTTGGAGCTACGATGAAATGCCGGGATTAGCCCCGAGAGGTTGCGAGTCCATAAGCTAGGAGTGGATCCTACTACATTCCGGTCGGACGAGGTCCGAGAAGAATGCGTCTAGAAATCGAACAACAAGTCATAGCCGAAGTTAAAAAGCTAATAGAC
Organism: Papilionanthe hookeriana x Papilionanthe teres; assembly: GCA_022702705.1. NCBI lineage: Eukaryota > Viridiplantae > Streptophyta > Magnoliopsida > Asparagales > Orchidaceae > Papilionanthe > Papilionanthe hookeriana x Papilionanthe teres. The sequence continues at coordinate 451,671 of JAKZJZ010000028.1, read as the reverse complement.
GCTAAATTTGTCCGTGAAGAACAATACCCGACACAGTTAGCCAATGTGGTGCCGGTCGAGAAGAAGAATGGTCGGATCGGAATTTGTGTGGACTTCGAGAGATTTAAACAAGGCATGTCCAAAAGATGAATTCCCTCTACCGATTCCGAGAGCGATGATCGATATTGCTTCGACACATGAAATATTCTCATTCATGGATGGATCTTTAGGATACAACCGGATAAAAATGGCTCCGAGAAGATGAAAAGCTTACGGCATTCGAACGCCGATCGGAGTATTTCTTCTACACGGTGATGCCATTCGGATCGAAGAACGCGGGAGCAACTTACCGAAGAGCAATGACAAGAATTTTGATGATCTCATCCACAATCAAGTCGAGTGCTACGTGGACGATGTCGTCATCGAAAGCAAAGTAAAGGAAAACCACTGTATGATTTGAGAATTATTTTCGAACGATTAAGACAATTTAACCTTAAGATGAATCCCTTAAAATGCGCCTTCGGCGTCACCTCCGGGAAATTCTTAGGATTCGTTGTCCGACATCGTGGAATTGAAATCGACCGGAGAAGATTAAAGCCATCTTAGAAATGCCGCCTCCCAAAACCTTAAAACAACTACGATCTTTTCGAGGGAAGGCTGGCATATCTTCGACGCTTTATCTCGAACTCGTCGAGTAGGTGTCAGCCTTTCTCGGCACTAGTTAAAAAGGACACCAAATTTATTTGGGAAGAGAAATGCCAGAAGGCCTTCGAGGACATTAAATAATATTTAATGACACCTCCTGTCTTAGAAGCCCCAGTCTCAGGTAGACCGCTGATACTTTACATCGCGGCTTTAGAGGACTCTCTCGGAGCCTCATTGGCCGGGTCGATGATGAGGGTAAAGAAAATGCTCTTTACTACTTAAGCCGTCGTTTACTTCGGACGGAAGTAAGGTATCCTGCAATTGAAAAGCATTGTTTGGCCCTGATCTTCGCCGCTCAAAAGCTCAGGCACTACATGCTTTCTCATAAGGTCAACTTGATTTCGAAGTTTAATCCATTGCAATACTTGATGACTCGTCCAACACTTTCCGGCAGACTTGCCGGATGGTCGATGATATTATTGCAATTCGATATAACTTTCGTGCCTGCGCGTGCGCGTAAAGGGACAAGTCTTAGCGGACTTCCTCGCGGCACACCCTTTGCGGCCGAATCTCCTCTCGATGACGATGCGCCGGATGAACAAATAATGAACCTAGAAGACCTTGACGATCGACGTTGGGAATTATATTTTGACGGAGCATCTTCGGCACACAAAGACGAAGAATCGCAAGTGATAGTGCCGGTAAGGCGAGAATCGGGCTAATCTTTATAACACGGAGCGGGGGATGTTAAGATACTCCTACCACTTGACGAACCGTGTACGAACAACGAAGCGAGAATACGAAGCCCTCATAACGGGATTGGAATTAACCATTCGAATGGGGATAACGGACATCAACATCTACGGGGATTCACGGTTAATCATTCGACGGATCGCCGGACGGTACGAATTCTAAAGCCGAAGACTCGAACAATACTTCCGGTATGCCATACAGTTGTTGGAACAGATTCCAAATGTGACAATCTACAAAATTCCTAGAAAAGAGAATGCTTTAGCAGATGCTTTAGCCCGTCTCGCAAAAGAATTTGCCGTTTGCAAGATGAATCGGTGGAAGTGTCGGTTCACGGACGTCGGGTCCTATCACGGCTCGACATAGACACAATACACAAATCGGCAAAAGAAAAAGAATCGAGTTGCGGCGGTGACGGAAAACACGAGAAGATTGGCGACGGCCATTGATGGACTACACTGCAAACGGGAAAGCTACCGGACGATAGGTCGGCGGCCCATCGGATCAGAAAAGAACTGCGTCTTACGCATTAATAAACAACACATTATACGGAAGGTCTTTTGATCGAAATGTGGCTAAGGTGCCTAAGCGGGTACGAGGCCCGTGAAATTGTTAAAGAGGTACATTCGGGACTGCGTGGCGCTCACCGATCGGGTCCAAAAATGAAGATGAAAATTAAAAGACTAGGGTACTACGGCCCTCGATGATGACCAGGCCGCATGAAAATCGCCAAGAGGCTGTCACCGATGCCGAGTGCACGGAGTGGTTCTACACCAACCTCCAAATGTGCGCACCCGACAATTGCGTCGTGGCCATTTGAATGTTGGGGCACGGATATAGTGGGTCCGATAGAACCACCATCTTCGAAAGGACATCGCTTCATTCTTGCGGCTACGGATTACTTTTCCGAGTGGGCGGAAGCGGTTCCACTAGAGAAGTGAAAGCACACCACGTCGTTGCGGTTTTCAAGAACCGAGTTGTCTACCTTTTCGAAGTGCCGCGCGAGATCATCTCGGATAATGGGTCGGCATTCGGAAGCACACAAATCAACAATTTTGTCGGGAGACACGGAATCGGCGGCGATACTCGACAATTTACTACCCGAGAGCAAACGGCCTCGGCGAGGCTTTTAATAAAACTCTCGTTCAAATCTTAAAGAAAACCTTGGACGATAATAAGAGAAATTGGCACGAGAAATTGTTAGAAGCCTTATGGGCCTACGGACAACCTTCGAACTCCTATTCGAAGCTACACCTTACGCTCGCGGTGTATGGGTCCGAGCGATGTTACCTTTAGAGGTTCGGCTTCCTTCACTCGGGATTCGTTGTTGCAAACAAGATCACGACGAAGAAAACGCCGGACTACGACTCGAAGAATTAGAAAGCTTAGAAGGGAAAAGACTTGCGGTGCAACGAGAATTTAGAACTATACCAAGCTAAAATGGTTCGAAGCCCATGACAAGCTGGTCTTCCCGAGAACCTTGAAGTTGGTGACTTAGTTCTCGTTCTCGAAGACCTATTCTTGCACACGCGCAAGATAGGAGGAAAATTTGAACCCACTTGGGAAGGACCGTTTGTGGTTGAAGCGAGTATACTCGGGAGGTTCCTACCGGCTAGTGAATTGCTTAGGGAGAACGACATATGCTTCCGATCAGACGGACGATACTTGAAAAAATATTACTGTTACTGATGTTTCGAAGGAATGAATTCTTCATCCACTAAGAAACACGGGTGAAGTAATTACTTATGATTGAGTCCGAACCCAAAAATAATAAAATGTGCTAAAATAAATAAAATCATGATAATAAAGTTTTCCTCGTTTTCTTTTCCAAATCAAAATCCCTTTCCTGATCTTATTCTACTTCATTCCTGTTAAATTTGAAAATAAAAAAATTTTATATAAAAAAGAATCTCTTTAATAAACATTTTTTTAATGTTCTTGTTCTTAGTACAGCCCCTGATCCTTTTCCTTGTCTTTTCGAAGGGAAATGTCGAACGGGCGGTTGGTCTCGAACTTTAAGAATGGCGTAAGCCTTGCACTCGATGAAAAGAGGGTGAAAGATGGAGCGATAATCGAGATTGACTCGGATTTCGCACCGGCGAGGCCTACGATACGAGGAAAGTGAGCGGGTCCCGAGTTAACGAGAAGAAGCTGCCGGACGGACGAGTGATGAAAGTGGGTGGCCCAAGCCACCGATCCAACAACGAAAAGAAAAGCAAACACGAAGAAGACAAGAAAATGAAGTCCGTAGTCGCTACGGCGGAGGGCGGAGCTTGTCGGCGCCGCGCCGCAGAGATTCGAAGTTCGGAGGGCTACTCTCGCGACCACGCAACGAAGGAATAAGAATCGCCGTATCAGTAAGATGTTAACAAAACTAGCTGCGGACCGGCGCGACGAGACAATTGCTAATGCCGGCACATACACTTCGAGGACATCGGTTCACCGGGAACACGAAGAAAGGAGACCGGCTCCTAGAATAACGGAAAGAACCGGGGAAATCTCCGAGAAGATCGAAGGAAGAAGGCTACCACGCCACGGATAGAACCACCGGTAATGCATGACCTTGTTGCGGAAGCAACCCGGGGGATGTCCCGACGGAGCATCATCCACGAGGAGCAAGGTATGCGGGGGAACGTGAAGGGATCGAACCATATATCCCACAATATGTCACGAGGCCTCGCCATCTGCGGATCATTCCGGAATACGAGTTGGAGAGAATGCGGAATGTTGAAAAGAAAACTTTCGAATACTTCGAGAGAATTAAAGGAAGAAGAATCAACATACTAGAAGGCCTCGAGCTACACACGAGCGTATTCTCGGAGTATGAACAACGGCAAATCGTGGATTGTATCCGGGATGCGAAGAGAATGGGCCGAGCGAGCCGCCGAGGGAAAACACATACTCGGAACCCGGAGATGGATGCCGGGGAAAGGAAGAATCACGATACAATGCGGATGCTTGCTACAACTTCTTCGAAGACGGGAAGGGAAACCCACCGGGAATACTCGCGTCATGGGCGAGTAGATCCGATGCCATCGGTTATCGAGAGAATGGTAAAAAGATTGATAACATGGCGAGTGCTACGCCGAGTTGCATACCCGATAATCTGCATTATCAACATCTACAAACGGGGTGACTACATACCCCCGCATATTGATCACCACGACTTCGTCGGACCTTCTGCACGGTCTCTTTCTTGAATGAGTGTAACATCATGTTCGGATGCGACCTCCGGATAGCGGACACAGGTGAGTTCGAGGGCCGATAAAGATACCTTTACCGGTGGGTTCCGTCATGATGCTGCAAGGTAACGGAGCGAGATATCGCAAAGCATTGCATACCGGGGGTGCCGAGTGGAGCGAATCTCGGTTACTTTCGGGAGGATGGACGACGACAAAATACCTTACCATTTCCGACCGGACCCGGAGCTAGAGAACCTCGGCCTTACGAGCTGTGAGTTACATGGGAAATATCACACCTCCGACGTACATCCGGCGGCATCCTTGCCGAGGATGGCTTGGAAGGTGATGTTATTGACCATGTACCTCACTATTCGGACATGGATTTTTGACGAGATGATTCTTTTGATGGATCAGCAAAGATCATACACGATCAGTTTTGAGTCTACATGGATTGTATGAAATATATTCCGAGATCGAGTTGTATGATGTATTTTCAACATGATTGGAATGAAAGTGACCATGTCGCGTTTTTGGCCTTCACCTCTTTTGTGCAAATTGATTGGGAAACGCCATTAAAGTTAAATGAACTTCGAACAAAGAACGAGAAAAAGAAATAAAAAAAAGAGAATAAAAGAAAACTTTCTAAAAAAAAATGCGAAAAATGACAAACACCAAGTTCACATGAACATTAAATAAACAATAAAATAAAATTTGAACCATTAAAAGATAAACGAAATCAACACAAATCTCGAATTTCATCCTTCCGAACTTCAAAATCAAATTTCATCTTTACAAATTTCAAATCGAATCCTCGATCGAATTCCAAATCCAACCTCGATCGAGTTTCGAACTTGATCTTCCAAATTTCAAATCAAATCTTAAATCAAATTTCAATCGAGTTCAAACTCATCCTTCCAAATTTCCAAAATTCGAATTCGATCTTTCTGGGCTTGAGTCTCGATCAAATTCAAATTCGATTTCTTCCGGATCTCGAATCGAATATCAATCGAATAAAATTAAACTCTTTTGGGTCGAGGATTTTACATCCAAGATTGCCTTTGCTTTAGGATTCTTTTCTATTGCCTTTGAAATACATCAAATTCAAATCTTTTGGGTCGAGGATTTTACATCCAGAGACTGCCTTGCTTTAGGATTCTTTTCTATTGCCTTTGAAATACATCAAATCGAACTCTTTTGGGTCGAGGATTTTACATCCAAGACTGCTACTGCTTTAGGATTCTTTCCTGTGCCTTTGAAACACATCAAAATCAAACTCTTTTGGGTCGAGGATTTTACATCCAAGTACTTGCTTCTTTAGGATTCTTTTCCTGTTGCTTTGAAATACATCAAAATCAAACTCTTTTGGGTCGAGGATTTTACATCCAAGACTGTATTGCTTTAGGATCCTTCTCTGTTGCCTTTGAAATACATCAAAATCAAACTCTTTTGGGTCGAGGATTTTACATCCAAGACTGTACCTTTTAGGATCCTTCTCCTATTGCCTTTGAAATACATCAAAATCAAACTCTTTTGGGTCAGGATTTTACATCCAGATACTGCCTTTGCTAGGATCCTTCTCTGTTGCCTTGAAATACATCAAAATCAAACTCTTTTGGGTCGAGGATTTTACATCCAAGTACTGCACTGCTTTAGGATCCTTCTCCTATTGCCTTGAAATACATCAAAATCAAACTCTTTTGGGTCGAGGATTTTACATCCAAGACTGCCTTGCTTTAGGAGCCTTTTCTGTGCCTTTGAAATACATCGAAATCAAACTCTTTTGGGTCGAGGATTTTACATCAGAAGCACCTTCTTTAGGATTCTTTCCTATTGCCTTTGAAACACATCAAATCAAACTCTTTTGGGTCGAGGATTTTACATCCAAGGCTGCATTGCTTTAGGATCCTTTTCCTATTGCACTTGAAAGACATCAAAATCAAACTCTTTTGGGTCGAGGATTTTACATCCAAGGCTACGCTTGCTTTAGGATTCTTTCCTATTGCCTTTGAAATACATCAAATTCAAACTTTTGGGTCGAGGATTTTACATCCAGACTGCCTTTGCTAGGATTCTTCCCTATTGCACTTTGAAATACATCAAATTCAAACTTTTGGGTCGAGGATTTTACATCCAAGTACCTTGCTTTAGGATTCTTCCTATTGCACTGAAATACATCAAATTCAAACTTTTGGGTCGAGGATTTTACATCCAAGCACTTGCCTTGCTAGGATTCTTCCCTATTGCAATGAAATACATCAAAATTCAAACTTTTGGGTTGAGGATTTACATCCGAGACTGCATTGCTTTAGGATTCTTTCCCTATTGCGATGAAATACATCAAAAAAAAAAAAAAAATCAAACTCTTGAGGTTTAGGATTTTACATCCGACACCACTTTGCTGCGAGATCTCTTCTCATTACAACGATTCGATCTAATCGATTCAATTTTCTTTCGAGGTTGGAGATGTTACATCTAAAACCTCAGAACTCCAATTTTCATTTCAAATCAAATCCCTCAAATTAATTTTGACAAAACTTCAATCTAAAAAAAAAAAACTCCAAGTTGAAATCTAAACTCACACATAAAAATCTAAAACAAAATAAAATCTAAATCGAAATTCCCCAGGTCATGTGATTTGGGATTTACCTCCTTTTCCTTTCCCCAGCGAGAGTTCAAGAATCTCCGGTTCCAGAGATATACTTGACACTCCCCAGCGGAACTCTTCTACTTCGTCCTAAGTTCGTCACTTGGACATACGTGTTGGTTTTGTTGATCGCTTCGGTCGACACCAATACGCGCGGTGTGCTCCGTCGGCTCACCACACCTATTGAGGATCCATTTGTTGACCTCATTTTTGATGAGGTCTTCCCTTCTTCTTTTAGTGCTTAGGATCTAGCCTTAGGTTTTTCTTTTGACTATCTTAGAGGACTAGAATTGGGACCCGCCTTTTAGAAATTCAAACCACTTCTAAACTCCCTGCAAACTCCACAAACTTGACTATAGACCCCTAATCACCTGAGGGTTGAAATCAAATGTGGAAGTTTAAAGGATGAGTTCCTATAGGACTCTTTGGCCTTAGGAGTCCCACAGGTGGCCCGGTGCAGTGAGGGGCTGACTTACACTACACTTACACACTACATTTCCACACACTTCCTAAAACCACACCCATACCCAACTTAACCTCCGACTCATGTGGGTGATTCACATGGATGGTCCTTAACCCACTAAGCCCTTGGCTAAGAGGGTTAGGAACAACATAGTGAATGCCTCAAATGAGTCCTTTCATGGCTCATATGGGCTTGAAATGGTTTCATGGCTCAACCAAAATGATTTCTTTCCACCTAAATTCACCCAATCTCAATTTCCCAAATTTTCAATTTTTGACCCCCGAGACCTTACACCTACTAAACCTACCCAAAACCCTTGAAATTACCCAAATTTTTGCAAAATTTCCAAATTACCTAAAATTTTCCAAAATCAATCCCAAACATCTCCACATCACTCAAATTGATCATCCATACCCAAAAATACCAAAGATTCCAAAAATAACCCCCAATACCCTCCAAATACCCAAAATACCCTTCTTGGCCTAAAAATCCAAAAATTCAGAAAATTCCCAAAAAATTCCAGAAAATCCCAAATATTCCCAATTTCATTTTGTCCAACTACACCATGGGCCAATTTTGTCAATTTACCCTACTTTTGTCAAAACCCCCAAATTGACTCATTTTAACCCAAAGTGAACCCGATGTTAAACCAAACCTATCCAATTGACCAAAATTCTAGTCCAATTCAATTCTAAACTTCAATCCAACATTCCCAATACCAATTTAGACCAAATCCAAGTCCAATTTGATTGACATTTGGATCCAATCTCACTTTTGGCCTTAAAGCCCGATTTGGACCCATGACCCAAACTTAACCCAAACTCACCCAATTCAACTCCAATTAACCTAAAATCTTTTCTAAATCTTCCTTAACATTCCCAAAAACAAAACCCTAACATGATTTGCCCAAAATTTGAACCCAAGTCCCACTCGAAACTCAATCCGAGGTCAAAAGGCCCATTTTTGACCTAAACCCAAACCTAACCCAAATTCAACCCAATTCAAATCCAAATCACCCCCAATTTGTTTCAAATCACTCATGACACATCCATGAGCTAAACCCAACAATTATTTGGCCCGACCTCTTTACAAAATTCCCATCCATAAATTCATTTTTAAACTTAAGGGCCCATCCCTTAAACCCTCCTAAAAGCCCATTTCCTTCAAAATTCAAAAGCCCAAATCATCCTAAAGCCCACATGACACTTCCCCTCATCATCCATTTGATCAAAATCACCCCTAAGTTGCAAAATCATCAATTAAACCATTCCAAATCAAGCCACATGTCAAATTACCCCCTAAATGCCAAATATTTCTAAAACCTTTTTTCATGAAATAAGCCAACCTTTTCCCAAGCCAAATGGAGCCATGAACAAGCCATTCTCAAGCCACATGAAGCCATGAGGGCTTTGACTTGTCATTAGTCCATTTATGGCAAGAAGAGGGGGATCTTTCTTAAGCCTCCCTTAAGCCTTTTTTACCTTAAGCATGTTACACTCTAAACCATGCTTTGCCACCTAATCCTAGATGGAGACTCCACCACACATGGGAGGTTGATCCACCTGACCTCCTCAGCCTAAAACCAGGTCTTGGGGAGGTGCACCCAACCCATTTGCATGGGTTGACCAAAATAAGCTAAAATGGCCCCTTCCCCTTTCTACTTTGATTCAACCACTTTACACATGACATTTGCCGATTGCCTACACTAAACCCCAGCCACGACCCACTGACCGAGATGGTGACCATTGCTCGGCCGGCCGGCCACCGGAAGCCGGAAAACACCATGGCCGAGAGCTCGCATGTGAGCCGACATTGAAATTCTCACTTGCTGGGCTGCCCGATGCCTAGTGGTCACCATGGTCGTTCTTCTCTTCACCGAAGCAGGTCGATCCCATGCCTCAACTCCCCCAGGAGGCCCTCCGCCCTCTCCTATTTAAACTCCACCTCTCTCGGCCATGGAGGGGAGCTAAGCACAAACCTTGCCAAAACTCTGCCAAAATTGTTCCAGACCCTTCTCCATCCTTAGAGCACTTGATCCCCAGTGAAATCCCCCTGCCATTTCTCCTCTGTAAGCTCAATTTCAGAGTTGAAATTCCACCCAAAACCAGGACACTTCTCCACGGTGAGCCAATTCCCAAATTGATTGGCTCTACACCTTTACCAGACCAAGAGAAGGTGTCCACCATCAAAAGCCCCATCTCCAGGCCACCCAGTTGCTCCAACCTCCAAGCTTTGTGATCGGGCTTGGTCGAAATCATATCCAGACAATTCACCAGACCAGGAGACTTCATCTGGAGCTTGCTAGGACCCAATCGAAGGTGCAACAACTCTCGGATTGAAGCCACACTTCTGCGAGCCAAGGTATGAGCTAACTCTTCATCCCGAGCTTCGGAGATTCTCCATTTTAAATGCTTTAGTTTCGATGCATGTTAACCGTATAGATGTGTTCGTCTCTTCGAGACGAATCCATAGAAGCATAAGAACGTAAAAATCCATTGAGAATCGAGTGAGATCTTAGGGATTTAGTGTGGACGGCTCTCGGGTGAGAACACTTGGGGACGATGAACGGATGCGCGTCCATTCGATACACGCGCGCACGGACGGCCGGGATCGCGTCGGACCGGGAGACGGTACGAGAACCGCGGGGCCCGGGCTGTCGACTCGGGTGGCGGCGTCGAATGGGAGCGCGCCGCGTGGCCTTTCGGAGGCTGTCGAGGATGCGGCGGCGGCCGACTCGGATAAGTAGAAAATTAGGGATTTTCTAATTTATTTAATTCCCTAAACTTCAAAAATTCATATCTCTCGTGTAGAAAAATCGAGAAAAATAAAATAAAAATACCCTCTTGCTCGGTGAAGAGAGAGAATAATGTGGAAAAGAAATCACTTAATTTCATCAAATATTTTATTTTTTATAATTTATTTACTCTGCATTGTTTTAATTCTCCATGCATGCATACAATTCACCATGGCATGAGACCATAGGGCTTTTGAAGCCTCTGAATTTGGGAACATTACCTGAATTTTCCAAAGTCAGAGGCCATCCTATGAAGAGTTCTTGATTTTTCAAGTTCGAGTCACTTGTTTTGAGTATTTTAATTCCAGTAAATAGCATGTTGTGAAATAAATTCTAGGAAAATTTGGTGATGTTCCTTATGACCGAGAGAACCCTAGGAAAAATAGGTTTTGACTTAGTTCATTTAAAACAACCCTAATTGGCTTAAACACCCAAAATAGGTCTTTAATTAATTGGAATTAACCAGGCATCAAATTGACTTGAAATCAATTCCCCACTGACCTTTAGGATCAGAGGAACCCACCATAAAAATTTGAGGTCAATTGGACTTGGTTAGCCCCACTAATTGGGTTGATTAAGTCACTTAGCCATTTTAAGCTTTAAAAATTCATAAATTTTAAAATACTTTTAAAAAATTCACCAAATTGGTTTTGGAGCCTCTCTGATATCAGGGGAACCTAAGAAAATTAAAATTTCAATTTTCTAAAAAAGTTGATTTTTAATAATATTTTAATACTTTTAATAATTAAAAAATAAAAAAAATAATAAAAATCACAAAAATAATAAAATTCACCAAAATATCACATTTTGAATTTTAATCACTTAGGAACAAATCCCACATTTTTCCTAGGTCTATTTAGTGAGATATTGAATTTTAAAGCCCTAGGGTAATTTTTAAAATTAAAAAAATGTATTTTCTAGTATTTTCACTAAAATAATTATAATAAATCATAGAAAAATCAAAAAATTGCAAAATTTGTTTCTCTGGTTTCCTTGATATTAGAGAGATTTTTAAAAAATATAAAATCCATTTTTCAACATTTATTTTATTTTTTAAATTAATTAACACTCCAAAACTCAAAATAATTATAATAAAAATAATATAATTCAAAAAATCACCAAAATTGGTCCAAGTGCTTCTCTGGTCATTTGAAATGTCCCCTAATTTTCTTAAGGACAGAAACTTTCCTTTGGTCATGTTATCAAATTTTCCTTGAAAATCTCTATTTTCCACCAAAAATAATTATATAAATAAATTAAATACAGAAAAATCACATTTTCTCCTCTCATGTCTTTATTGACATATGAGTGAAGTCACATAAAAATTTCAAGTTCATTTAAGTTCAATTTAGTGAGTTATGAAATTATTAAGCTTAAGGGGTAAAATGGTAATTAAACTTTCAACCCTTAATTAAAACTTTAGGTTTAATAAAAAAAAAATCAACAAGTAAAACATTTGATCTTAATCTGATTTGGATGATTGAAATTTAAATAATTAAAGGGTAGAAACTCATTAAACAAATTTTAAAATAATTAAACTTTAATTAAATAATAGATTAAATTTGGAAGAATAATAAAATTGGAATTATTAAAATAAGGGATATTTATTAGGAAGAGATTTATTCTTTAATTTAAAAAATCCCTAAACTAATTATATCATTAACATTTAACTCTTAATTAAAATGATAACTCAAATTTAAAATATTAAAAGACTTAATTAAATCATTAAACTCTTTTAAAATCTCAATTAAAATTATAAATTAAATTAAATTAAAATTAAATTAAATAATTAAATTAAATTAAATTAAACAATTAAATTAAATTAAATTAAATTAAATTAAATTAAATTAAATAATTAAATTAAATTAAATAATTAAATTAAATTAAATTAAACAATTAAATTAAATTAAATTAAATTAAATTAAATTAAATTAAATAATTAAATTAAATTAAATTAAACAATTAAATTAAATTAAATTAAATTAAATTAAATTAAATTAAATAATTAAATTAAATTAAATTAAACAATTAAATTAAATTAAATTAAATTAAATTAAATTAAATTAAATTAAATTAAATAATTAAATTAAATTAAATTAAACAATTAAATCAAATTAAATTAAATTAAATAATTAAATTAAATTAAATCAAATCAAATTAATTAAACATCAAATCAAATTAAATTAAATTAAGTTAAATTAAAACTCAATTAAATTAAATTGAATTAAATATAACGTCACATAAGACATAAAAGAAATTAAATATAAAGCAACCTTTTTAACTTAAATCAAATCATTTAAATACTAATTTACCTTTGAAAGTTTTAGTTATCATAACTCCTAAACAGAACATTAAATGAAATGTTACTTCACTTATAGGATATTCGAATGTCCTAGTTCGACTGAGCAACGAATAACGATAAAACTTGAAATTCTTGGACGATTAATTCATTTGTATAATTAAATTCATTTGGACTTAAAACAATCCTAGAAATATTGAAAAGATGTTTAAGATTCCTCTTAAGCACTTCCTCGATATGATAGGACATTTATAAGAACAATTGGGCTTATTCGTTCTTTGATGAAGAAAATCGTCCTCGAACCAAAACACAGAGAACTGCAGACGTCCTAGGGAATGACTAGCTATAGGATTAGGAATTTGGTAGAAAACCATAACCCTTCCCTTAGCTTTACCTAGGAACTTGCTTAAATATTCTAATTGTGTTTTAAGTGCGGCTTGGGATGACGGGAAGACCCTCAGGGTACGCTTTTATTTTTATTGCAATTTACTTTCTTGCAATTTACTTTCCTGCAATTTACTTTCTTGTAAATGTACTTTATTTTTCTTGCATGATAAAACAACAGTTGCATGAAAACCCACACCTTTAGGATAGTCCCTAAAATTGAAACCAAAACTAAGTTAAAAGTCATTGCAAGATAAAATTCACCGCCACGACATTTCAAAATATAAAACAACTCAAAATTTAATCACAAACAGAACACAAAACTACAATTGCAACTAAATTAAAACGTCTGTTGGATGATCGGGAATACCTCGGATGATGTAACCTACGTGTTGCTAACGAAATTTCCACGGTCTAAATGAAAGTGTGGAACTCATTCGGTTGAGTTTAGCAAATTCATACGGACTAAGTGAATCCGATAAAAATAATGATGCCGGAAGGATGGAACCGTGGGATCTTAACCGGTGTCGTTATAATCAACTTTAAGAATTGTTTTAATCAAAATACAAAACACTTGGAAATTAAGACTTCTCTAAACCAAAACACTTTTCTCATCTCCTGATTTACGATTTCTAAAACTAAACCTCTGCAACAATAAGGAGCTTGGAGCATGGTGGGCGACACGGCCATCGTCGTCGGCAAAACTTGAACCTACTTCGACAAAACTTTCCTAGAATTAAATAACCGAAGCCATAGGACTTCGAGGTAGCTTGCACTAATGCGACATAAATCCTCAACCTCTTTGTTAGGCATTTGCATTGCAAATTAAGCCCTAACCGGTCTTAGGATTCCGAGGTAGTCGTCCGATACGACAATAAACCCTCACATCTTCTAAATGTTATTTGTTTGATTTTATCATACAAATATAAGCCCTAATTAATTAAAATTAGCGAGATTGAAATACTAAATAAACATTAGGACTTTCCTAAATTCGAAGCCAAACAATAGGATAGTCGGGAAATTACCGAAGTTCACATCGAATCGGTGATTTCTCCTACCTTTTTCCTTCGGATTCACAAAACAAAAATGTTCCAAATTTGATCCATTCCCTATTGAAATTCCAAAATTCAATCTTTGAAAACCTTAAACTTTGAAATTCTTGAGAGCGGAATTATTGATTATTATCGAGAGTTTTCTTAGGTGATTCCCGTCACTTAAGATGTAATTAACTATAGGGGCTTGCCCTTATAGGGAATTTTAAAGAACCCGAGGTAATATAAACCCTGTTTGATATTTTCATATTAAGCGAGGGAATTTGTCGGCTTATAAAATTGGTTCGCGGACCAAACGGATGTCACAAAACTTCTAGTTTATTTGATCGAGCCCCACCATCAAGCGGTGTGTCTATCCTTAGGGATAGATACACGGTCTGTGGTGCGGTGCTCGTTTATATAAACTATTTGGGATGTGAGATCGGTTTAATCTCATATTTAAAATTATTTTCAAAATCGAAATACTACTTTCTAAATTATATATATATATTTAAATTAAATTTAAAATTTAAATTCGCCGAACAACTTCGTTAGGCGACCCCTTTTAAAATACAACACAACCTAAAAATATGCCGACATGCAAAGAGGGAGACGTCGGTGACCTTGACGTTCGTGTTTTCAAATCCTGTCCAAATCGGATGATCCTATTGTCGGGCGGCTCATCCTTATAGACGGCGAAGTCCAGTCCGGTTGGTGAAGGAGAAAATCGGCTTCGGGGCTTCCATTTACGGGGTAGATTACGGTTGTCGGTCCCAAGTTATGCTTCTTTTCTTTAGGACGAAAAGAAAGGAATTGAAAAAGAGTCCGAACTCATTTTTGTTCATGTATTTATAAGAAGGAATCATTTGTTAAAAGAATCACTTATTAGAGGGTTTGTTTATTTAGAACGGAATGTTCAAAGGTGTAGAGAAGGTAAGGAATCCGATTCAGAGTTGGAAAGGAAAAGAAAGTCTTAAGCAAGACTTCTCGACTCGAAGGATCATTCCTAAACTAACACCTATTGGGGGTCCACCCCACCTCGAAATGAGGTAAAAGGATCTCGGAACCTCTCCGTTTAGGGGTGTCTAAACGAGTGGCTCCTAAATCCGAGAGAATGTTGGCTATACTCATTCAAGATAGAAATGAACATAGTATTCCAACGGAAAGAAGGGTAGTTTGATCCACTAAGGACATGGATGCACTACCGATTTTTGAAAGCAGAATTATCTGATTATAATGGAGAGAGGAATTTTCCCCAGCGGAGTCGCCAGAAATCTTGTCGGCATATTTTTTAGGTTGTGTGTTATTTTAAAGGGGGGTTGCCTAACAGAAGCTGTCGGCGAATTTTTAATTTAATTAAAATAAATAATTTGAAAAGTAGTATTTGATTTTGAAAATAATTTTAAATTTGAAGGTTTTAAGATATGAGATTAAACCGATCTCACATCCCAAATAGTTTATATAAACGAGCACCGCACCACTGAGCCGTGTATCTATCCACTAAGGATAGACACATCGCTATGACGGTGAGGCTCGATTAAATAAACTAGAAGATTTGTGACATCCGTTTGGTACGCGAACCAATTTTATAAGCCGACAAAATTCCACGCTTAATATGAAAACATTAAACGGGGTTTATATTACTCGGGTTCTTTAAAATTCTCTATAAGGGCAAGCCACTATAGTTAATTACATCTTAAGTGATGGGAATCACCTAAGAAAACTCTCGATAATAATCAATAATTCGCTCTCGAGGATTTCAAAGTTTAAGTTTTCGAGGATTGAATTTTGGAATTTCAATAGGGAATGGATCAAATTTGGAACATTTTGTTTGGGAATCCAAAGGAAGAAAAGTAGGAGAAATCACGGATTCGAAGCGAACTTCGGTAATTTCCGACTATCCTATTGTTTGGCTTGGATTTAAGAAAGTCCTAATATTTATTTAAATGTTTTGATTTTGCCAATTTCAATTAATTAGGACTTATATTTATATGATAGAATCATACAAATAGCCTTGAAGATGTGAGGGTATATGTCATACCCAACGACTACCTCGGAATCCTAAGACCGGTTAGGGCTTAATTTGCAATGCAAATGCCTAACGAAGAGTTGAGGATTTATGTTGCACTAGGCAAATTACCTCGAAGTCCTATGGCTTGGTTGTTTAGTTCTAGGAAAGTTTTCTTGATGAAGACTCGGGTTTTGCTGATGACGATGGCCGTGCTGCCCACCATGCTCCGAGCTCCTTGTTGTTGCAGAGGTTTAGTTTTAGAAATTATAAATCAGGGGATGAGAAAAGTGTTTTGGTTTAGAGAAAATCTTGATTTCCAAGTGTTTTTTACGTTTTAATTAAAACAAATCTTAAAGTTGATTATAACGACACCGGTTAAGATCCCACGGTTCCATCCTTACGGCATCATTATTTTTATCGGATTCACTTAGTCCGGATGAATTTGCTAAACTCAATCGAATGAGTTCCACACTTTCGTTTAGGCACGTGGGAAATCCCGTTAGCGACACGTAGGTTACATCATCCGAGGTATTCCCGATCATCCAACGGGACGTTTTAATTTAGTTGTAATTGTAGTTTTGTGTTACGTTTATGATTAAATTTTGAGTTGTTTTATATTTTGAAATGTTGTGGCGGTGAATTTTATCTTGCGATGACTTTTAACTTAGTTTTGGTTTCGGTTTTAGGGAATATCCTAAAGGTGTGGGTTTTCATGCAACGATTGTTTATCATGCAAGAAAAGTAAATGCAATGCGGTTAAATAAATTGCAATAATGTAAATTACAAGAAAGTAAATTGCAATAAAATAAAAGCGTACACTGGAGGGTCTTCCAGTCATCCCAAGTCGCACTTAAAACACAATTAGAATATTTAAGCAAGTTCTAGGTAAAGCTAAGGGAAAGGTTATGGTTTTCTACCAAATTCTCAATCCTATAGCTAGTTATTTCCTATGACGTCTAGGTTCTTTCGTGTTTTTGTTTGAAGACGATTTTCTTCATCGAAGAACGATTAAGTCCGATTGTTCTTATAAATGTCCTTTCATATTGAGGAAGTGCTTAAGAATAATCTTAAACATCTTTTCAATATTTCTAGGATTGTTTTAAGTCCAAATGGATTTAATTATATAAATGAATTAATCGTCCGAGAATTCAAGTTTTGTTGTTATCTTGCTCAGTGAACTAAGACATTTGAATATCCTATGAGTGAAGTAACATTTCATTTAATGTTCTCTTTAGGAGTTATAATAACCAAAGTTTTCGAGGGTAAATTGGTATTCAAATGATTTGATTTAAGTTAATGGGTTTAAATTTGGAATAGTGTTCAAGTTGCTTTATATTTAATTTCTTTCTGTTTTAGGTGATATTATATTTAATTCAATTTAATTTAATTTAATTTAATTTAATTTATTTAATTTATTCATTTAATTTAATTTAATTTGTTTATTTAATTTAATTTAATTTAATCTTTAATTTAATTCAACTTTTAATTTTAATTTAATTTAATTTAATTTAATCCAATTTAATTTACTTAATTTAATTTAATTTTCAATTTAATTTTATTTTTAATTTTAATTGAAATTTTTGAAAGAGTTTAATAATTTAATTTTAGTTTAATGATTTAATTAAGTCTTTTAATATTTTAAATTTGAATTATCATTTTAATTAAGAATTAAATATTAATGAGATAATTAATTTAGGGATTTTTAAATTAAAGAATAAATCTCTTCCTAATAATATCCCTATTTTAATAATTCCAATTTTATTATTCTTCCAAATTTAATCAATTATTTAATTAAAGTTTAATCATTTTAAAATTGTTTAATGGGTTTCTACCCTTTAATCATCTAAATTTCAATCATCCAAATCAGATTAGGATCAAATATTTTACTTGTTAATAATTTTTTTATTAAACCTAAAGTTTTAATTAAGGGTTAAAGATTTTAATTACCATTTTACCCTTTAAGCTTAATAATTTCATAACTCACTAAATTGAACTCAAATGAACTTGAAATTTTTATGTGACTTCACTCATATGTCAATAAAGACATGAGAGGAGAAAATGTGTTTTTTCTGTATTTAATTTATTTATATAATTATTTTTGGTAGAAAATAGAGATTTTCAAGGAAAATTTAATAACATGACCAAGGGAGAGTTTCTGTTCTTATGAAAATTAGGGGACATTTCTAATGACCAGAGGACCACTTGGACCAATATTAGTGATTTTTTGAATTATATTATTTTTATTATAATTATTTTACGTTTTGGAGTGTTAATTAATTTAAAAATAAAATAAATGTTGAAAAATGAATTTTATATTTTTCAAAAATCTCTCTGATATCAAGGAAATCAGAGAATCAAATTTTGCAATTTTCTGATTTTTCTATGATTTATTATAATAATTTTAGTGAAAATGCTAGAAAATATATTTTTTTAATTTTAAAATTACCCTAGGGCTTTAAAATTTAATATTTCACTAAATAGACCTAAGAAAAATGTGGGGTTTGTTCCTAAGTGATTAAAATTCAAAATGTGACATTTTGGTGAATTTTATTATTTTTGTGATTTTTATTATTTTTTAATTATTAAAAATATTAAAATATTATTAAAAATCAACTTTTTTAGAAAATTGAAATTTTAATTTTCTTAGGTTCCCCTGATATCAGAGAGGCTCCAAAACCAATTTGGTGAATTTTTGAAAGGTATTTTAAAAGTTATGAATTTTTAAAGTTTAAAATGGCTAAGTGGCATAATCAACCCAATTAGTGGGGCTAACCAAGTCCAATTGACCTCAAACTTTTATGGTGGATTCCTTTGATCCTAAAGGTCAGTGGAGAATTGATTTCAAGTCAATTTGATGCATGATTAACTTTAATTAATTAGAGACCTATTTTGGGTGTTTAAGCCAGATTAGGGTTGTTTTAAATGAACTAAGTCAAAACCTATTTTTCCTAGGGTTCTCTGGTCGTAAGAAACATCACTAAATTTTCCTAGAATTTATTTCACAACATGCTTATTTGTTGGAATTAAAATACTCAAAACAGCAACATGAATTTGAAAAATCAATAACTTTTTATAGGGATGGCCTCGACTTTGGAAAATTCAGGGAATGTTCCCAAATTCGGAGGCTTCTAAAGCCCCTATGGTCTCATGCCATGGTGAATTGTATACATGCATGGAGAATTAAAAGTATGCAGAGAGTAAATAAATTATAAAAATAAAATACTTGGTGAAATTAAATGATTTCTTTTCCACATTATTCTCCTCTGTTCACTGAGCAAGAGGGTATTTTTATTTTATTTTTCTGATTTTTCTACACGAGTTATGAATTTTTAAAGTTTAGGGAATTAAATAAATCAAAAAATACCCTAATTTTCTATTTATCCACGCGGCGCCAACTCATCCTCGGCATCTCCGAAATGCCGCGTGTCGCGCTCCCATTCGACGCCGCCACCTGAGTCAGCAGCCCGGGCCCCGCGGTTCTCGTACCGTCTCCTGGTCCGACGCAATCTGAGCCGTTCGTCCGCGCGTGTATTAAATGGACGACATCCGTTCATCGTCCTCGAGCGTCCTCGCCGAGAGCCGTCCACACTAAATCCACAAGATCTCGCTCGATACTCGATGGATTTTCATGTTCTTATGCTTCTATGGATTCGTCTTGAAGAGACGAACACATCTATACGGCTATCATGCATTGAAATTAAAGCATTCGAAATGGAGAATCTCTAGAAGCTCGGGATGAAAAATTAGCTCATACCTTTGCTCGGAGAAGTGTGGCTTCAATCGAGAGTTGTTGCACCTTCGATTGGATCCCGTGAAGCTCCGGATGAAGTCTCCAGGTGCAGTGAATTGTCTAGGAGTGATTTCGACCAAGCCCGATCACAAAGCTTGGAGGAGTGAGCAGCTCGGGTGGCTTTGGAGATGGGGCTTTTCTTGGTGGACACCTTCCCTCGGTGCGGTGAAGGTGTAGAACCAATCGATTTGGGGATTGGCTCGTTGTGGAGAAGTGTCCTGGTTTTGGGTGGAATTTCAGTTAGGAAATTGGATTTTATTAGTGGGGATTAGGGCAAATTGACACTGGGGCTCAACTGCTCTAAGGGTGGAGAAGGGTTTGGAATAATTTTGGCAGAGTTTCGGCAAGGTTTTTTTTGCAACTCTCTTTCATGGCCGTGAGGGGTTTAAATAGGAGAGGCTGGAGAGCCTTCCAGGGGGAGTTGAGGCATGGGATCAGCTGCTCTGGTGAGGAGAAGAACAGCCATAGTGACCATTTGGCATGGGGCAGCTCGGCGAGTGGGAATTCCAAACTTTGGCTCCTCCCGAGGTCTCGGCCATGGTGTTTTCCGACGATCCAGGGCGGTGGCCGGCGAGCATGGGTCACCCTCGGAGTCCAGGTGGGTCGGGGTTGGAGGTTTGTGCAATCGATTGGCAATTGCCATGTGTAAAGGCTTTGAATTAAAATGGAATGGGGAGGGGGTCATTTTGGCCTTAATTTGGTCAACCCATTGGTTTGGGTTGGGTGCACCTCCCCATGGCACGATTTTGAGCTGAGAGGATCGGTTGGGTCGACCGAGGGAGAGTGGTGTGGTCTCTATCCATGATGAGGTGGCTAAACATGGTTTAGTGTGTGACATGCTTAAGGTAAAAAATGCTTAATGAAAGATTAGGAAAGGGGCCCCTCCTTTTACCATTAATGTCATGGTCGCATGTCGAAGCCTTCCATGGCATCATGTGGCTTGTCCATGGCTTGCATGGCTTGTCTTTGGCTTGGGGAAAGTTGAGTCGATTTCATGGAAATGGGTTTTAAGAATTTTGGATATTTTGGTGAAAATTTGCATGAAGCTTGATTTGGAATGGTTTAATTGATGATTTTGAAACTTAGGGGTGATTTTGATTAAATGGATGATGAGGGGAAGTGCCATGTGGGCTTTGGATGGATTTGGGCTTTTGAATGTGGTGAAGTGGGCTTTTAGGAAAGTTTAAGGGAAATGGGCTTTTTTGATTTTAGGATGGGCATTTGGGTAAAGATTTTGTGAAGAACTTTGTCAAATAAATGTCATAATTTGTTTAGGGATGTTCTATGAAGGGCTTGGAATCAATTTGGTGTGATTTGGAGTTGAATTGGTTTGAATTTGGATTTATTTGGTAAGTGGGCCTATGTAGGTCAAATTGGGCTAACTTGGGCTAATGTTTGGCTAGGGTTGAAATTGATATAAAATCAATGTTGAGAAATGTTTATGGGAGTGTTTCAAAGAGGTTTTGACTTTGGTTGGGCTTTGATTTTGGGGTTTGGGCTCATTTGGGTTAGGTTTGGGTTTAGGTCGAAATTGGGCCTTTTAACTTTGGGTTGAGTTTGAGTGGGGTTTGGGTCTAAATTTTGGGCAAATCATGTTAGTATTTTGTTTGTGGGAATGTTAAGGAAGATTTAGAAAATATTTGGGGTTAATTGGAATTGAATTGGGTGAGTTTGGGTTAGGTTTGGGTCATGGGTCCAAATTGGGCTTTAAGGCCAAAAGTGAGATTGGATCCAAATGTCAATCAAATTGGGCTTGGATTTGGTCTAGATTGGTATTTGGGATATTGAATTGAAGTTTAGAATTGAATTGGACCAAAATTGGGGTCAATTGGGTAGGTTTGGTTTGACATTGGGTTCACTTAGGGTTAAAATGGGTCGAATTGGGGGTTTTGACAAAAGTAGGGTAAATTGACAAAATTGGCCCATGGTGTAGTTGTACAAAATGAAATTGGGAATATTTGGGATTTTCTGGAATTTTCTGGGAATTTTCTGAATTTTTGGATTTTTAAGTCAAGAGGGGTATTTTGGGTATTTGGAGGGTATTGGGAGGTATTTTTGGGATTTTTGGTATTTTTGGGTATGGATGATCAATTTAAGTGATGTGGAAATGTTTGAGAATGATTTTGGAGAATTTTGGGTAATTTGGAAATTTTGAGAAATTTGGGTAATTTCGGGGGTTTTGGGTAGAATTTAGCGGGTGTAGGGTCCGGGGTCGAAAATTGAAAATTTGGAAAATTGAAGATTGGGTGGATGTAAGTGGAAAGAAGTCATTTTGGTTGAGCCATGAAGCCATATCAAGCCCACATGAGCCATGAAGGGACTCATTTGAGGCATTCAGCTATGTTGTTCCTAACCCTCTTAGCCGAGGGCTTAGGGGTTAAGGACCATCCATGTGAATCACCTACATGAGTCGGGAGGTCGAGTTGGGTATGGGTGTGTTTTAGGAAGTGTGTGAAAGTGTAGTGTATAAGTGTAGTGTGTGTGTAAGTCGGCCCCTTCACCGGACCAGGGCCACCTGGGCGGTCCTAAGGCCGAAAGAGTCTATAGGAACTCATCCTTTAAACTTCCACATTTGATTTCGACCCTCCAGGTGATTAGGGGTCTACGGTCGAGTTTGTGGAGTTTGCGGGGAGTTAAGAAGTGGTTTGAAATTCTAGTTGGTGGATCCCAATTCTAGTCCTCTAAGATAGTCAAAGGAAAAGCCTAAGGCTAGATCCTAAGTACTAAAAAGAAGAAGAGAAGACCTCATCAAAAATGAGGTCAACAATATTTTCTAAGATTCATGTGGAAACTCATGTATTGCTTTTTTTGACACTTACTTGTTATTATTCTTTCACTTTTATTGTATGCTACATGTGTTATGGAAGAAGCAAATTTGGGGCAATTATTTTCTTATGAGCTTGATAGTAGTTCACATAAATTAATAAAACATTAAATGATAATATGATAACTTCTGCAATGACATAAAATAATTTCAATATGCTTAACAATAGTCATTAAAAAAAAAGAAGTGTCATTTATTGTAATTTATCTTTAATGTTGTAATAATGAAGTTTCAGAACTTAATAATTTCTAAATATACCTAATATAATCTCAATATAATAAAAATGTGTATTTAGAATATTAAGTAGTAGGCCAAAGATATTTTAAGTCATCTCAGTTTCTTAAGCCAGTTTGAGGTTGACTTAACTTTTCCTTGAAAAATAACATGCAAATGTAACATTAAAGCAACTATTTTTTTTTGACTTATTTCTTAGGGAAAACTAGTCCCTCGTAATATTTAAAAAGAAAAGAAAAAATTTGTCTAACTAGATATAGTAATTCTCATGAGAAAAATAGGAAATGTAAGAAAAGAATTTCTGAAATGTTAAGTAGCACTAACCTTCTATGTTATTGAGAGTGTTCCTCAAACCTAGGGAGTTTTCCTGATGCTTAAAATCTGTCTATTTAAGAAATTCATCTACACAACTAGTCTTTATATCTTTAGATTCGACTCAATCATAAGAAAAACTTGAATTGAATGATGAACAAGATAAAGTTATTGAACTAAGACTTGGAAGAGAATTTGAGGATATATTTCAAAAGAATTTTGAGTTGAGAAAAGAAGATAAGGATATTGGAAGACAATTGGAAGAAATTCCTAAGGAATTAGAAAAACCTATTTCCTCAACTAAGATAGATCCTCCATCATTTAATAATTATAAATTGGAAGAATTGGAAGATAACTTGAAACAGAAGAGTAACATAGAAAATATTGATCCTGAATCTGAATTATCTAGAGAGAATCCGATCCAAAGTTTGGGAGATCTTAAATTATCTTATAGAGATCCATTTCTTATAACTTTCAAGGATGATATTAATATGCGGATTGAGAAAATCAATAGAAGAATATTGGATCTAGAAAGAAATATAAGGAACAATGATATAAATCCAACTGAAAATGAAGAGCTGAATGAAAAATTAAAATTTGAGGATTTTGTAGGAATCCCTGGATCTAAAAAAGATAGGGCGATTGATCGAGGATTACTTAAATGGAATTTTGATCCAGGAGGAATCATTTGTCGGGCTAATGATTTTAAACCAAGCGCTTTATTGGAGGCAACCCATAGTTATCAGTGTGGTTTGATTTAGTGTGCTAGAGAGTTATGATTATTAGTGTTGTATGGTGTTTGGATTAGTGGATTAACTTGATCTTTATGTGTCATTATGGATTGATAAGTATGATTGTTGATTGGTAGATGTTGGGATTGTTAGTTGTTTGATTTGATATTTGTGTCTTGAGGGAGGTGATTCCTTAACTTCTTATTATGGTTAGACTTGTATGTTCTCTTGTAGTAGTTGGATTGATGAGTTCACTATAACTCGGGTCTTACTCTGAATTGAGTTTTACAAGAGACATCATGAATTTAAACTGTGATAGATCCATCTTAATTTGGTTACTTCCTTTCTCTAACTTTGTTTTCATTTGTTAGAAGTCGCGAACCTATTTGATGAATAACATTAGGATGATCTTACACTACAATATGTAACTGTTAAAGGTGCTTAAATAAAAGGATTAGATGATAGCTGAGATTGGTGTCTAGAAACCAATTTATCAGAGATAATCTTATCTTTGGGATTATAATCTATAAAATTATTTAAAAAAGTACCTAATTTACTAGGGTAGTGATTCCGTTAGAAATTGGAGGTAAGGTAGTGAGATTGGATGCCCCATTTATCTTATGTGTGCTTATATTTGTGTTACAATTTTATATAATATTTGAAGAACATTTTTATATTCCCTTGCTGTTACCTGCTATGCTAGTTAAACTTTTATTTAGTGAATTTTATTCTGGCATGATTAGTTTAGATTTACTTTCTGCTGCATATTGTTCTGTCCTAATGAATACTTGTAAAGGGTTTTGATAGACATGTGTGGTAGAAAGAATTTTTGAACTGTTTTCTTCCTGCTTATATTTTTTGTACTAAATGCTGTACATATTAAAAATCAAGTTTGGGGGTAGGAAGAAAAATAAAATTTTAATGTAAAAATACTTCCTTTTAGTGTAATTTTATTATAAGCATGTTTTAGGTTAGATTTACTTTCTCCTACAGTCATTCTATCCTAATTATGCATGTATATGAATTTGATAGGATGTTATAGTAGTAAGAAGATTCAACCTTTACTTTTTCTTCCTGCATTATTTTATGGAATTAATTGCAAAATATTTTTGAAATTTAAGTTTGGAGGGAAGAAAAATATTAACTCTTATTTGTTCTCAATTGTTATAGTTTTAAAAATTATTAGCATAACTTCTGACAGTTGAACTTCGCTTGAGATAACTAAAACTTTTTATTTTAGCTGAATATTATGGAAGGATTGGATGAATGTTTTTAGTAATAAAAGTTAATTTGATAAGGATAAAACATTTGGTATGAAATAATTTGATTATAGTTAACTATTTAAAGTAAGCAAAACTGTATTTTTGAAATATTAAGAGACTTAAAGTACTGTGTGTTAAGAAGATATTGTGACTTTATGATGAATAATAAAGCTCATACCTAATTATAAAGTAAGGAGGTGTTTCAAGTTTGAACTTTAGAAAGAGGAGAGTGAAGTTCAAAATCATTACAGGCTATCCAGATATAGTAATCCTTATTAAAAAAAGAAGAATTGAAAAATAATCCCCAAAAAAAAAGAAGAGAAAAAGAAAAAGAAAGAAAATATTTATGAGGAGAAGCTTGAGGAGATGCCTAATCAAAAATTGGCTTCACTTGAGTCACCCTAAAGGGAGAACTTGAATTCATTTCTGAATTTATATTTAAAGTATTGGGTTACATTCTGATGAAGTTTGCATAAACTCCTTTTTCACATAATCTTTCAAGGCACTCTTAATGTGACAAATTATGGTTTATCTTGAAATAAATAGAAGACTAGAACCCTTAGACTTCATTGCTGAACATTCTTATACCTGTAGTGTTAACTTGAGTTACTGAATTTCTTTCTAAAAGTCTAACCAATATATTCTTTTGAATGAAAAATTTTAGTTTATTACAGGTGAAAAGTACCTTGCCTTGAGTTATATTTATATGTAGTAAAAGGGTTACTTGAGGAAAAGTAACAGTTAAGTTTAGGGGATTCTGATGCACCAAAAATTTTTACGCTTTTCACTATATGATTTTACTCAATTTTGGTGATATTATACTTTACAAGGAAGGTATTTTGCATGTTTTTAGGTTTTATGTACAAAAATGGTGATTGAAAAAAAAAGAAGCAAAAACGGTGTAATTTGGAGCAAAAACGAGCAAAAAAATAAATTTTAGCTTGACACCTTTCGATAAGTCTTTCTATGTTTAATCTCTTTTACACTTCTTGTATATTTTTGAATGAGATTACACTTTAAAGAAATATTTTTTATGCCTATTTTGTAGGGCTATATGTTAGAAACGCAACGCAACTGAAACGGGGCGAATTGAAGGTGTAACGGAGTCAAACGAAGCAAAGTGGTGGAGCTGCGCAGGATGGGCGCCGGGGCATCCAAACTGGCGCCGGCGGCGCCAGAAACCTGAGATTACCAAAAAAAAGGGCACCGGCAACGTTCTATTCAATGCTGGCGGCACCCGAGACAGCTTGGAAGTGATATTAGGCGGTTTTTGGCCAAGTACATCGAATCTGGATGCTTTTTGAAGGGTTTCTTCGTGCTTTGTGATGTCTTTCTCTTACTCTTTCTTCTTCTATGAAAATAGTAGCATGAGAAGATTATGCCATTGTTTTCATTCTACTTTTCTTTTACAATGAGTAGTACTCATGTTTAGGATATTGGGATGCTTGCTAATAGAAGTTTTAATTATAAATGTGATGATTTTTACTTGCACTTCATTTACATTGCGATAAGGGCCCGTTGTATTGTTAAAATTCGTAGTAATTGCATTGTTCTAAAAGGGCAGTGTAATTCTCAATAAAGTGGAATGACATTCAATGTCCATGAATGAATTGCGTAGTTCATGGGGATTGAGTGTAAATAAATAGGGAAATATGGTTTTGATTGGCATCGATTTGGAGGTTTCAGGGTGACAGACTGAGATCCCCAATTTGGTCTTAAGATTAGTAACTAAACTTGAAGGTTATCGTTCAGGTGAAGAGTGAGTGGGAGCTCTGTAGTGACACCCGGTATCCTCCCAGCCTAGCCTTAGATTTAGTGACTGAACTCAGGATATGTCAATGTTCTTTACATGCTTGAAAGAGGGGGTACTCTTTTGAGGGTAAAGAATAGGATTGCTCCTATTTGGCACATACAATATTTAATGCATCACATTCCTAAACTTTATCCAATTCATTACATAAGGATAGTAGATTTCATTATCTCAAAATTCACCAAACCAATTTCTCCAAAAAGGGATATCTTTAGAACTAACATTTGCATTTAGGAGTAGTTATTATCCTTACATATAATCATCTGCATTTAGGAGTAGTTGTTAGAAAAATCACTTATATCACCCTTCCAAACTAAGGTTGTTAGTAGTAGACTAGAATTTGACTAAGAACCTCTTACCTCGATTCTTTGTAGGATCGATAGACAGGACTCCCTTAGAGCCCTGTATTACTTGATACGATACGTATACTTGCGTTTGAAATTGTGACTTTACAAAAATCATTATAAATATATAAATCTGAGGTCATAAATTCTTAGATATAAAAAAGTCGCATCAACCATCAGCAGCAGCATCGATAATAGATCTAAGGGATCCAACTAATACATTATAATAAGTTTGAATTTATAACTAATGTGGTATCGAATGACTTGGACACTTTCTTAGGAAATCTTTAAAATGTTCCTATGCTTCATAAATAGATTCCCCTTTAAACTGGCTGAAATATTTAATATAATTTCTATGCTTTGTAGTTTTTGATGGTGGAAAATATTTAGCAAGAAATTTTTGTGCTAAATCACCCTAAGTTCTGATAGATCCAAGTGTAAAAAATTTAACCACATCTTAGCTTTATCCCCTAATGAGAATGGAAAAAGTCTAAGTCTAAACCATCATTCGAAATACCATCATATTTAAATGTAGCACGTAATTCTAGAAAATTAGCAAGATGTAATTTTAGATCTTCAGTCGGGGCTCCTCCAAAGTGATTATTAGAATACCTTTTGGATAATAATAGGTTTAAGTTCAAATGAATTAGCCACTACTGCAGGATTTTGAATACTACCATGAAATTAATCTATTGTAAGGTTACCATGTTCTCTTAAAGGTCTAAATTCTTGATGGATTTCAACATTTTGATTTGCCATTTTTTAAATATTTTTATCTTTTTCTATTTTTTTTATTTTTTTAATTTTTCTTATAGTTCTTTCTAATTCAGAATCGTAAGGCACTAGTTCTTCAGAACCTGAACTACGTATACACTATTATAAAACAAAATAAATTAAAATCACACAAAAAAAATAATTTCCTAAATCAAATCTAACAAGTTTAAATAAGACTTTAAAAAGTAGAATTTAATTTTTCTTAAAATTTTCTTTCAATCCCTGACAACGGCGCCAAAAACTTGATCCACTAATATTTAATGTTTTATATATGAATTGATACTTCTGTTTAATGATATCTCTTTCTTTACAATGTCACCAAAAACTTGATGTCAATGTAAATAAGAGATTTAAATGATATTTTTAAATGGGATACTATGTAAGCAAACATATTGTTATAGTGTAAAATAGGACTTTCAGTTTAAGCCACGAGGTACTGAACCCATAGAGAAAGTGTTAATATAAATTTATATTTTTAGCACAGAAAACAGAAAAATAACTTTTTACTTTTTAAAGAAAGATTTTCCCAAACTAAAGATAATATTCTAGTAAACAAAATTGATTTTTTTTGTTAATTTTTATAATTTGAAATGAAAGTAAGAAAAAAATTTAACTAAACTTTTATAAGATGTAAGCAAATGCAGATAAAATATCTTTTTTTCTTTTTTATGAATCGGTAAAAAGACAAGGAAATTATTTTTTTGGAAGTATCTAAAAAGTATTGTGTCATATAGGAACAATTATATTTTTTACCCTTACTACGGATGCTATAAAGAACATAGGTTAATCTATTATTTTATAAATCTTGAAGAATAGTTAGGCCGGAAAGATACTAGCTCTCACTCTAGAGTTTCCTCTATTCCCTCCACCTTGGGCTTAACATCTCGTATCAAGACATAAAATAATAAATTGAATTGGGGGCTTTAACCTGTCACTCTAAAGTCCTCTAATTCTACACCCATCAAAGTATATCTCCTTATTTATTTACACTCAACTGTATGTCGGCATATTTTTAGGTTGAGTGTTGTATTTTTTAAAAAGGGGTCACCTACAGAAGTTATCGGTGAAATTTTTAGATTTTTAAATTTAATTTAAATATATATATATATAATTTGGAAAGTAGCTTTTGATTTTGAAAATAATTTTAAGTTTAAAAATTTTAAGATATGAAATGAAATTGATTTCACATCCCAAATAGTTTGTATAAATGAGCACCGCATCGCAAACCGTATATCTATCCCGAGGAATAGACACACTACTTAACGACGGGGCTCGATTAAATAAACTAGAAGATTTGTGACATCCGTTTGGTCTGCGAACCAATTTTATAAGCTGACAAGTTCCCCTGTTTAATATAAAGGAAATAAGCAGGGTTTATATTACATGGGTTCATAAAGTTCCTTATAAGGACAAGCCCCTATAGTTAATTACATCCTAAATGTCCGAAGACACTTAAGAAAACTCTTAATAATGATCAGTGGTTCTGCTCTCAAGAATTTCAAAGTATAAGGTTTTCAAACAATTGGACTTTGGAAATTTCAATAGGGAATAGCTCAAATTTGGAACAGTTTATTTTAAGAATCCAAAGGAAGAGAAGTAGGGGATGTCACGGACCCGAAGTGGACTTCGGTGACTTCCCAACTATCCTATGGTTTGACTTCAATTTGAGAGTATATTTAATGTTGTAATCCTGCTAATTTTAGTTATTTTAGGACTTATGCTTGTATGATATAATCACACAAATAGCCTCTAAGATATGAGGGTTTATGTCGTACCAAATGACTACCTCGGAGTCCTAAGACCAGTTAGGGCTTAATTTGCACGATATGATTATACAAATGCCTAACGAAAAGTTGAAAATTTATGTTGTACTAGGCAAACCGCCTCGAAATCTTATGGCTGTGTTATTTAATTCTAGGAAAGGGTTTTGCTGAAGTAGACTCAAGTTTTGTTGACGATGGTCGTGCTGTCCACTATGCTCCAAGCTCCTTGTTGTTGCAGAGGTTTAAATTTAGAAGGTGAAAATCAAGAGATGAGAGAAGTGTTGAGGTTTAGAAGAATCTTAAGGTTCAAATGTTTTAATGTTTTAATTAAAACAAATCTTAAAGTTGATTAAGCAGGACCGATTAAGATCCCACGGTTCTGTCATCCCGACACCGCTATTTTCATAGGATTCACTTAGTTCAAATGAATTTGCTAAACTCAACCGAATGAGTTCCACACTTTCATTTAGACCATAGGAAATCTCGTTAGCAACATGTGGGTTACATCATCCGAGAGATTCCCGATCATCCAACAAGACGTTTTATTTTAGTTGTAGTTGCAGTTTTGTTGTTCTGTTTGTGATTATATTTTGAGTTGTTTTATATTTTGAATGTTGTGGCGGTGAATTTTATCTTGTTATTTTTTTTATTTAGTTTTGGGTTTCAGTTTTGTGTCTGTCCTAAAGGTTTCAGTTTTCATGCAGGGTGACATTCTTGTTTAACATGCAAAAGTAAAGTGCAGTACAGGTAAGTAAATTGCAATAAAGTAAAAGCATACCTGGAGGATCTTCTCGTCATTCTGAGCTGCACTTAAAACACATCTCAGAGCATTTTATATATTTGCAAGATAATACCTAGGTAGAGCTAAGGGGAGGTTTTGGTTATCTACCAAAATCCTAATCCTATCACTAATCAATTCTTATGACGTCTAGGTTCTTGTATTTTATTAAGGATGATTTTCTTCACTAAAGAACAATTAAGTTCAATTGTTCTTCTAAAACATCACATCATATTGAGAAAGTGTTTAGGACGAGTCCTAAACATATTTTCAGTACTTCTAGGATTATTTCTAGTCCAAATGGATTTCATTGCACAGGTGAATTAATCATCCAAAATTCAGTTAAATTTTGCTTCTTGCTCAGTGAACTTGGACATTTGATTATCTGATGAATAAAGGGACTTGTCACTTGATGCTCCATTTAAGAGATATGATAATGAAAGCCTTTAGGGGCAAATTAGTTTGTTAAAGATTTTAACAATTCTTAATTTAAAATTGGAATTGATGATTTAAAGTGATTTGGTTTAGTTATAAAATTTTAATTAATACTTTTAAGTTTAGAATAGTGTTCAAGTTGTTTTAATTCAATTAAATCTTTATATTCTAAATGATCTCAATATTTCAGATTAATTTTAATGTTTTAAATTTGCTTAGGTTGAAAGAGGTCTTTAAATTATTAATTTTTATTAAATTTGATGACTTGATTTGGATTAATTATAAAACTTTAGGTTGGTTTTAATTAGTTTGATTTTTATATTTTAATTATAAATTGTTTTAAGATTACTTAAGGTTTCAAATTTGTTTTAAGTTTGTTCTTAAGTGATTTCAAATTAAATTTAAATGTTTAAAATTTATTTTAATTTGATTGTTAAATCATTTAATGTTTTAAGCTTTACTTAATTAAGGGATATTTTCCTTTTTAATTATTAATTTAAGTCATCATTTTAGAATTAGTTAAGGATTGATTACCATTGAATTAATATAATTAGGGACTTCAAATTAAAGAATTGGTATCTTCTTAAGTCACATCCCTAATAATCCAAAATTTTAATTATTCTCCCAAAATTTAAATGATTTAATTAATTAAAGTTCCATTTTGATATTTTCAAAGTGACTAATGGGTTTCTACCCCTTTATTCCCTAAGTTTCAATCATCTAAGAGAAGATTAAGAACAAATATTTTTACCCTCCCTTTTGTTTAAACCTAAAGTAATAATTAGGGTTAAAATCCTTAATTACCTTTATGCTCTTTTTAAGCCTAATCACTTCATAACTCACCAAATTGAGCTCAAATGAACTTGAAATTTTTATGTCACTTCACTCACATGTCAATTAAGATATTAGAGGAGAAAAATGTGATTTTTTTTGTTTTTAATTTAATTTATATAATTATTTTGATAAAAATAAGAATTTTCAATGAAAATTCAACAACATGGCCAAGATAAGGTTTCTCTCCTTAAAAAAATTATGGAATGTTCCAATTACTAGAGAACAACTTAAACTAATTTTGGTGATTTTTTGAATTATATTTGATTTATTATAATTATTTTGAGTTTTAGGGTATTAATTAATTATAAAATAAAATTGAAGTTGAAAAATGGATTTTATATTTTTCTTAAGTCCCTCTGACCTCAAGGAAGTCAGAGAAACAAATTTTATGTTTTTCTGATTTTTTTTATTTATTAGAATTAATGTGGTGAAAAAGTTGGAAAATCCATTTTTAATATTAAAAATTGCCTTAAGCCTTTAAAATTTAATATCTTAACCTAGATACTTAGGAAAAATACTTGGTTGGTTCTTGATTGATTAGTGGTCAAAAGATAAAATTTTTATGAATTTTAATATTTTTGTGATTTTTATTATTTTTTAATTATTAAAATATTAAAAATATGGTTAAAAATAAAAATTTTTACAAAATTCCAATTTTAATTTCCTTAGACTCCTTTGATACCAGAGAAGCCCCAAAACCAATTTGGTGAATTTTTAACATGAATTTTAGGTTTCATGAATTTTTTAATTTTAAAAATGACCATACAACGTAAGTGACAATGGAGAATTGTTTTCAAGTGATTTTGATGTGTGCTTACTCCTAATTAATTAAAGATCATTTTTGAGTGTTTAGACTAATTAAGTTTATTTTTAGGGAATTAAATCAGACCATAATTTTCCTAGTGTTTTCCAGTCCTAAGCTACCTCCCCTAATTTTCCTAGAATTTTCTAAGTAATATGCTAATTATTGGAATTAAAATACCAAAATAGACACATAAATTTGGAAAATCAATAACTTGCCATCGAGATGGCCTCAGGTCTTGAAAAATTTAGGGAATGTTCCCAAGCACGGAGGCTACAAAAGCCCTATGGTCTCATGTCATGGTGAATTGTATGCATGCATGGAGAATTGAAATACTTAAAACAGTAGATAATTAATTAAAAATAAAATACTAATCAAAATAAGTAAATTCTTTTTCCACATTATTCTCCTCTATTCACTGAGCAAGAAGGTTTTTTTTTGTGATTTTTCTATGCAAAGATATGAATTTTTGAAGTTTCTGGTATTTAATAAATTAGAAAAATCTTATTTATCTACTTAAACCAATCAGCGCCGCGTCATCCTTGTTCGGATCGAAAGCACATGCGTCGCTCCAACATTTGATGCCGCCATCTAACTCAGTGCCACGCGGCCAGCGGTTCATGTCCCGTTCCCTGGTCCGGCGTAATCTGGGTCGTCTATTCGATACACGCGTGATTCGACGGTTCCTGGTCATCATCTACGACTGGTGTGTCCCGTGAGCTGTCCACACCAAAAACCTAAGATCTCCCTCATTTCTCCGCCAAATCTCATATTCTTGGACTCTATCGACTCGTCTCGACAAGATAAACACATCTATACGGCTAACATGCACTGGAATTGACTCAAACAAAATGGAGAATCGAAAGAAGCTCTCGGGAAGTGGAGTTCAATACCTTGGCTCTGAGAAGTGAAGCTTCAATCAGAGGGGCTCGACATGTTCGTTGGAGCCCAAGGAAGCTAGGGATGAAGCCTGGAGCTGTGGTGAAATGCCTAGACTTGATTTCCACCAAGGCTGATTTTAAAGCTTGGCCGATAGAAAGAATGGCTGGCCTGGTGAGAGGGCTTTTACTGGG
Organism: Papilionanthe hookeriana x Papilionanthe teres; assembly: GCA_022702705.1. NCBI lineage: Eukaryota > Viridiplantae > Streptophyta > Magnoliopsida > Asparagales > Orchidaceae > Papilionanthe > Papilionanthe hookeriana x Papilionanthe teres. Next base: position 417,723 of record JAKZJZ010000028.1, on the reverse strand, counting down.
GAACTTCTTCTCTTGGTCTGGTGAAGGTGTAGAGTCAATCAATTTGAAGATTGGCTCACTGTGGTGAAATGTCCTATTTTTGGGCTTAATATTGAGCTCAGAAATTGAGCTCACAGAGGGGGATTTAGGGCTGGATTTCAATGGGGATCAAGTGCTCTGGGTTTAGAGAAGAGTGTGGAGTGATTTTGGCAGAGTTTTGGTAAGGTTTGGTTCAGCACCCCTTTTGGCCGTGAGGTGATGGTGTTTAAATAGGCATGGCTGGAGGGCCTCCCAAGGGGAGTTAGGGCTTGGGATCAGCTGCTCAGGGCAAGGGACGAATAGCTGCAGTGACCATTTGGGTTGGGACAGCTCAGCCAATTCAATTTGAATTTCTGAATTAAATTAGGCCTCTCGGCCTGGTGGTTTCCGGCGACTGGGGTGGTGGTCCAGCCGGGGTCGAGTCACCCTCATGGTCGGGGAGGTCGGGGCTTGATGTTTGTGAGCTCAGTCGGTCGATGCCATGTGTAAAGGGGTTGATTCAAATGGAATGGGGGAAGTTGCTCTTTTGGGCTCAAATGGGTCAAGTCATGTTTTGGGGCTTGGTGCACCCCCCAAGGCGTGACTTTGGGCTGAGGGAGAGTCACTTGGGTCAGCTAGGAAAGGGTGGTGAAGTCCCCATCCAAGGTGATGTGGCTAAGCTTGGGTAAAGTGTAACATGAATGGGGTTAAAAAGGTTTAGTGAAGGTTTAAGAAAGAACCTCCTCCTTTTGCCATTAATGGCATGGTGAGGTGGAAAGGGCTCACATGGCTTCATGTGGCTTGACACAAAGCTCCATGGCTTGCTCATGGCTTGGGAAAATGTTGGCTCATTTCATGGAGGTAGGATTTTAGAAATTTTGGCATTTTGGTGGAAAATTTTTATGAAGTTTGATTTGGAATGGTTTAATGATTGTTTTGAAACTTAGGGGTGGTTTTGATTAAATGGATGAAGAGGAGTTTGTCATATGGGCCTTGGAATAGGTTTGGGCTTTTTCAAATTTGGTAAAAATGGGCTTTTAAATGTCTTTTGGAAGTGGGCTTTTAGATTTAAAAAATGAATTTTAGGACAAAAATTTTGTAAAATAATATGTCAAATAAATGTTGTATTAAGTTTAGGGATGTGTCATGAAAATTTTAGAAAAGATTTGGTGTCATTTGGAGTTGAATTTGATTTAATTTGGGTCTCTTTAATAATAGGGTCAAAGTGGGTCAAGTTGGGCTAGCTTGGGTTAAGGTTGGGCTAATGTTGGTTTTGATGTAAAATTAATATTACAAAATGTTTATGGAGGTGTAACAAAGAGTTTTCAATTTTGTTTGGGTCTTGGTTTTGAGATTTGGGCCTATTTGGGTTCATGATTGGCTTAGGCTAAATTAGGGAATTTTAGTTTAACTTAAGCTTGGGTGAAGTTTGGGTTCAAATTTGGGATACATCAAGTTAGTGTTTTGTTTGTGGGGATGTTGGGAAGGTTTTAGAAAAGATTTGGGGCTAATTGTAGTTGAGTTGGCTTGGTTTGGGCTAAGTTTAGGTCAAGGGCCAAAATTGGGCTTTAAACTTCAAATTGAAATTGGATCCACATGTTGATGAAATTGGGTTTGGATTTGGTTTAAATTGATATTAAGGATATTTAATTGAAGTTTAGAATTGAATTGGATCAAAATTGAGGTCAATTTAAGTGATTTGGTTGGACATTGGGTCCATTTAAGTTAAAGAAGGTCAAATTACAGATTTTGGTAAAAGTGGGCTAAATTAACAAAATTCGCCTATGGTGTAGTTGAGTAAAATGAAACTAGGAATACTTGGGATTTTTTGGATTTTCTGGGAATTTTTTTGGATTTTTTGGGTTAAAAGGGTATTTTGGATATTTGGAGGTTATTGGGGGGGTATTTTGGAAATTTTGGTATATTTGGCCATGGATGATCAATTTGAGTGGTGGGAAATGTTTAGAAACAATTTTGAGGCATTTTGGGTAACTTAGGCAATTTTGCAAATTTTGGGCAATTTCAAAGGCATTTGGTAGGTTTGGTGGGTCTAAGGTCCCGGGGGTCAAAAATTAAAATTTGAGAAAAATGGAGATTGATTAAGTGTGAGTGAAATGAAACCATTTGATTGAGCCATGGAGCCATATTAAGCTTACAAGAGCCATGAGAGGACTCATTTTAGGCATTCAATATGTTGTTCCTAACCCTCTTAGCCAGGGGCTTAGGGGTTAAGGTCCATCCGTATGAGTTACCTACGTGAGTCAGGGAGTCAAATTAACTAAAAGTGGTTTTAAGATTTGAAATGAGTGTGAGAGTGTGGTATGTGCAAGCTAGACCTCACCAGACCAGACCATCTAAGGTACTCCTAAGGCCAAAGAGCCCTATAGGAAACTCATCCTTTAAACCTCCACATATTGGTCTTTAACCCTCCAAGTGGCCTGAGGGTTTACAATTAAGCATGCGGGGTTTGAAGGGAGTCAAGAAGTGTTTTGAATTTCTAAGTGGTGGGTCCCATTTCTCGTCCTCTAGGATAGTCGAAGGAAAAACCTATGGCTAGATCCTAAGTATTAAGGAGAAAGATCGGACCTCACCAAAAATGAGGTCAACAAATGGACCCCCAATAGGTGTGGTGTGCTAACCGAGCACACCGCGCATATTGGCATTGACCGAAGAGATCAACAGAGCCAACACAAATGTTCAAGTGACAAACTCAAAACAAAGCGTAAGAAATTTCCACTAGGAGTATCAGGTAAACTTCCAAGAATGAAGTTTTAGGAACTCTCTCTGGGGAAGAAGAGGTGAATTCCAAATCATAAGATCTGGAGAGGGATAGATTGGATTTTAGATCCGTTTCATTTTTATTTCAGGTTTTCAATTTTGAGTTTGAATTTTCGATTCAAGTTTTAATCTCGCTTACAATTTGACTTAATCGGAATTTTGTTTTAAATTTAATTTGAGATTTAGATTTCAAGGTGAATTTCGTACAGATTTCGGATTTGAAATGAGAATTGGAACATTGGTTCCAATCTCGAGATTGCAAAGAGAACTGGAATTTAGGTATCAGCCTCAAGGAGAAGATCAGAATTTAAGTATTGATTGAAAAGGATGAGAATCAGAATTGAGGAACTGATCTCGAAAAGGATGAGAATCAGAATTTAGGTACTGATCTCAAAAAGGAAGAACTGGAATTTGGTACCAGTCTCAAAAGAGAGAATTGAAATTTAGTATCAATCTTGGAAAGAGAGTCAGAATTTGGTACCGACCTTGAAAGGAGAGATCTGGAATTTTGTACCAATCTTGAAAGAGAGAATTGAAATTTAGTATTAATCTTGGAAAGAGAGTCAGAATTTGGTACTGACCTCGAAAGGAGAGAACTGGAATTTGGTACCAGTCTCGAAAGAGAGAAATGAAATTTAGTATCAATCTCGAAAAGAGAGTAGGAATTTGGTACCAACCTCGAAAGGAGAGAACTGGAATTTGGTACCAGTCTCGAAAGGATGGGAATTGGAATTTAGGTACCAATCCCAAAAGTTTGTATTTGATTTGGTTTGGAAGATTTTGTGGAAATTTTAGTTTAGCGAATGATTGGAATGAGACATGAAAGTGTTTCACATCTCAAGAGAGTTGATTAAAGTTTAATTGTTTGGCGAAGGATACAAATCCATGCCATCAGAACCAAATCGAGAATTTTGTGGTTCTGTGTCAGTAGATACAGTCGACCTTCTCAAAAGAGGGAAGAAATCGCGGATAGTCGAATGGATTTTAGGACAACGAAAAAGTTTAGAAGTTTGGAATTAAGGTTTTGAGTCTTCCGTAGGGAAGAATCAACTCGAAAGAGGGTTCAAAAGAGTTTCAAATGGATTTCAATTTAAAGAAGAATTGAAATATTCAAATCGATGAATTCAGATCGAAATTCAATTCGAGATTTTGGTTCATTTCGTTTGTTTTGGTGATTCAATTTCATTTTTGTTGATTATTTAGAGTTCATGTCAATTTGGAGTTTGTTTTGACATTCGGATTCTTAAAAAGAATTCTTCATTTATTTTCTATTCTTTTCGTTCTTTGTTCGAAGTTCATTTAACTTAATTGCCTTTCCCAGTCAATTTGCACAAAAGGGATGAAGGCAAAACACGACATGGTCATTTCCATTTCAATTTGTTAAAAATACATCATATTGCTTGACCTAAAACATGATGATATTTTCTATGAAAATTCAGCATCTCGCACAATCCACATAAATCCAAAATAGATTGTGTAAGACTTTTGCAAGTTTCTTCCAAAAGTGTCTGTCGAAATCCATGTCTGAATAGTAAGATACATGGACAATAACATCACCTTCCAAGCCATCGTTGGCAGGAATTGTCGTTCGGATGTGCATTGGAGGTGTGTTCTTCCCCATGTAGCTCACAGCTCGTAGGGTCGGAGGCTCTCTAACTCTGAACCTCGGGGATAATCTCTGTCGGGACATCCTCCAGGGTTGCTTTCGTAACAAGACTCTTCAAAACTGATGCATTTGTCTGGCGTCGTGGCACCGATTTTGTTCCTGCTCTTCTTGGAATCTCTTTCATCCCTTCTGCTGTTCTTGGAGCTGATCTACTCTTTTCTGGCTTCTGCTGAACTGATTTCCTCGAAATACTTTCACTGACGGTAGCAACTATCTTTTCAGGTTGGTCCACTGCTAGCTTGGTCAGTATCTTGCGAATGCGACGGTTTTTGTTTCTTCGTTGGGTAAGAGTGAGAGTAGCTCTCCTTACCTCTTCAACATCTGTGGGCATGGCGCTGACAAGCTTGCCTTCTACTGTAGCAACCACAGACTTAACTTTCTTGTCCTCTCCTGTCGCATGAGCAGCATTTGTTTTTCTTTTCTTGCTGGTGGACTGCGGACTTGGGCCACCCAATTTCATCACTGTCTGGCCGCGGAACACTTCCCGGTCAATCGGGGTCCAATCGATTTCTTCGTACTGTAGCCTGGCCGGTGTGAAATCAGAGTCGATCTCAATCACGGCCCCATCCTTCATCTTCTTTTCATTGATTACTAGACACATGACATTTCCTTGCGAAAAACAAGGAAAGGATCAAGGGTTGTACTAAGAACAATAACAATAAGAAAAATCATTTATCAATGGAAAATTTTTATTTGTTTCTTTCAAATTTTAATAAGAGTAGGAAAATATGGGGAAAGATCAGGAGTGAGTTGATTTAAAAGAAAGGATCAAAATTCTATTATTATGATTTCACATATTTTCTTTTTAACACATTTTTTTTGTTAATGATTTTTATCATCCATTTTTTTATTTTTTGGGTTCGGACCCAGTTACAAATGATTACTCTTCTTGTGCTTCTAGGAATGAGACTTCCTTTTTTTTGTTCATCCTTCAAAACATCAGGTTGCGTAATACTTCTTCAAATATCGTCCATTGATTGGAAGCATAGGTCGTTCTCCGCGACAATTCACCAGTTGGTAGGAACCTCCAGAGTAGACTGTCTCGACCATGAATGGCCCCTCCCAAGTCGGTTCAAATTACCTCCTATCTTGCGGTGTGCAAGAATAGGTCTCCTGAGAACTAGAACCAAGTCACCGACTTTGAATGTCCTTGGGCAAACCAGTTTATCGTGGGCCTGGATCATCTTGGCTTGAAACAGTTCCAAATTCTGTTGCACTGAAAGTCATTTCCCTTCCATGCTTTCCAATTCTTCTAGTCGTAATTTGGCATTCTCTTCTGTAGTTTTCTTGTTTGCAACTGCAATTTTGAGAGACGGAAGCTGCACCTCCAAGGGTAAAACGACTTTGGACCCGTACACTAGAGCGTAAGGTGTAGACTGAGTAGGAGTTCTGAACGTCGTTCTGTAGTCCCATAAGGCTTCTAACAACTTCTCGTGCCAATTTCTTTTGTTATCGTCCAAAGTTTTCTTTAGAATTTGGACGAGAGTTTTATTAAAAGCCTCAGCCAAGCCGTTTGCTCTTGGGTAGTAGATTGTTGAATAGTGCCAATCAATTACGTGCCTTCTGACAAAACTGTTGATCTTCGTACTTCTGAACGCTGACCCGTTGTCTGAAATAATTCTGCGTGGTACCCCAAAACGGTAGACGACTTGATTCTTGAAGAACTGTAGCACGTGATGTTCTTTCACTTCTCTGAGCGGTACTACTTCTGCCCACTTCTAAAACTAATCTGTCGCTGCAAGAATGAAGCGATGTCCTCTTGAAGAAGGCGGTTCTATTGGACCCATAATATCTGTGCCCATCACTCAAATGGCCATGATACGATTGTCGGATGTAGCACATTTGGAGGTTGATGTAGAACCACTCCATGCACTTGGCATTGGTGACAACTCTTTGAAACTTTCATGCATTCGGTCATCATTGAGGGCCAGTAGTACACTAGTCTCTTAATTTTCATTTTCATCTTTGGACTCGACTGTTGAGCGCCACAAAGTCCTGAGTGCACTTCTTTAACGACTTCACAAGCCTCAGACTCGCTCAGGCACCTTAACCACCTCTGATCGAAAGACCTTCTGTATAACGTATTTTCTATTAACGCTTAAGACATAGTTCTTTTCTTGATTTGATGGGCTAATGACTTATCGTCCGGTAGGTTTCCTGTTTGCAGGTAGTCTATTAACGGCTACCCCCAATCCTCTGTAGTTTCTGCCACTTCTGCGACTGTGTCTTCTTCTTTTTCTGACTTGTGTATTGTATCCATGTCGAGCTGTGATAGGACTTATCGTCCTTGAACTGACATTTCAACTGACTCATCCTGTAAGCAAGCAAACTCTTTTGCAAGGCGGGCTAGCGCGTCTGCAAGAGCGTTTTCTCTTCTGGGGATCTTGTAGATTGTTACATTCGGAATCTGTTCCAACAACTTCATGGCATACTGAAAGTACTTCTCGAGTCTTGGCTTCGAGCTCAGTACCGTCTCGCGACTTGTTGAATGATCAATTGTGAATCTCCATAGATGTTGATGTCTGTTATACCCATCTGAATGGTCAATTCCAGTCTGGTTACGAGGTCTTTGTATTCTGCTTCATTGTTCGTACATGGTTCTGTTAGATGGTAGGAATACCTTAACATCCCTCGCTCTAGTGTTATAAATATTAATCTGATTCCTACCTTACTGGGCACTATCATTTGCAATTCTTTGTCTTTTTGTGCCGAAGATGCTCCATTGAAGTACAGTTTCCACCGTCGATCATCAGGGTCTTCTAAGCACATTATCTGCTGGTCTGTCAAATCATCGTTGAGATGTGATTCTGCCAGTAAAGGGTGTGCTGCAAGGAAGTCTGCTAGGACTTGTCCCTTTATAGCACGAAGAGGAACAAAAGTTATATCAAATTGCAAGAGTATCATCAACCACCTGGCAAGTCTGCCGGAAAGCATCGGTCGGGTCATCAAATATTGCAATGGATTAAACTTTGAAATAAGGTTGACCTTATCAGAAAGCATGTAATGCCTGAGCTTTTGAGCGGCGAAGATCAGGGCCAAACAATGCTTCTCAATCAGGGAATACTTTACTTCCGTCGGAATTGGACTATGGCTTAAATAATAAAGAGCATTTTCTTTACCCTCGTCATTGACTTGGGCTAGCAGGGCTCCGAGGGAGTCATCTAAGGCTGCAGTATAAAGTATCAACGGTCTACCCGAGAATGGGGCTGCTAAGACAGGAGGTGTCATTAAATACTGTTTAATGTCCTCGAAGGCCCACTGACATTTCTCTTCCCAATGGTGTCCTTTTTAATTAATGCCGAGAAGGGCTGACACCTACCTGACAAATTCGAGATAAAGCGTCGAAGATACACCAACTTCCCTTGAAAGGATCGTAGTTGTTTCAAGGTTTTGGGAGACGGAATTTCTAAGATAGCTTTAATCTTTTCCGGATTGATTTCAATTCCACGATGTCGGACAACAAATCCTAAGAATTTCCCAGAGGTGATGCTGAAGGCGCATTTCAAGGGATTCATCTTAAGATTAAATTTTCTTGATCGCTCGAAAATAATTCTCAAATCATACAGGTGATCTTGTTTTAGTCTGCTCTTGATGACCACATCATCCACGTAGCACTCGACTTAGTTATGTATGAGATCATCAAAAATACTTGTCATTGCTCTTTGGTAAGTTGCTCCAGCGTTCTTCAACCCAAAAGGCATCACTGTGTAGTAGTATATTCTGATAGGCGTTCTGAAGGCTGTGAGTTTCTCATCTTCCGGTGCCATCTATATCTGGCTGTATCCTGACGATCCATCCATTAAAGAGAAGACTTCATGCGTTGAGGCGATGTCGATCATTAATTCTGGAATTGGTAGCGTGAATTCATTCTTTGGGCATGCTTTGTTCAAATCTCTAAAATCCACGCAGATTGTGATTTGTCCATTCTTCTTCTGACTGCTACCACATTGGCTAACCAAGTTGGATATTGCTCTTCATGGACAAATTTATCGTCTATTAGCTTCTTAACTTCAGCTATAACTTGTTTTTCAATCTCTAGATGCATTCTTCTGGGAGCATGCCTGACTGGAACGGCAGTGTGATCCACTCCAAGTTTGTGAACTGCAACTTCTAGAGCTAATCCTGGCATTTGACCCGAGCCGCGCTTAACGCAGTAATTTTTGCTTCCAAAAGATAGCCAAAAATTGACTTAATTTATAAATAATGGCTAGTGTATAAAATTAATATTATATAATTTAGTAAATATTTTTACACACTAGGGGTACTACGCAAGTATACATATCGTTTCAAGTAATATAGGGTTTTTAAACAAAGACCCCAGTATCAATCCCACAGGGAAGATTTATAGAAATACATTTTCTATGAAGTGAAAGCGAAACAAAATAGTAAAAATATTTTTATTTTATCTTTTAATTTGATTATAAATTACTATTAATTTACTAGATGCAAATAAAGAAAACAATAATAAGAAAATGATTTTATGAATTCTATATAAAATAAACAACTTTCTTTCCTTCAATTAATCTAAAATTTTTAAGATAATTTAATATTTGTTGGAGAATTAGATTTATGGTATTGTGCCAAATAGAAGCATTCCTATTCTTTAACCTTTGATCCAGGCGCAAATAATATTGACTAATTTACAGAATAGGTCCGGATGTATTGTTAGTAGAATGGGTTAATCTAAGCTCACACTTCTAGATGTCCAAGGGTGGGAATGGTCGGCCCTACTAGTGACCCTTTCCTAGTCCATAAATCAAATTATAAGAATTTAGTCTGTCACTCTAAAAACTTATCAATTCTACTCCCTTTAAATATTATCTTCCTATTTATTTGCACTTCACCATGAATAGCCCGCACATGGCCTTCGACTACCCAAGGATTCATGTGACATTTACAAGTTAAGAGTTATTCTCCTTCAAGGTCTCAAAACTCTTCAACAGGTTTTACCAATTCAAACGACCAATTTAAAAAGTAAAGTAAGATCAGGTATTAATGTCATCACAATATTTTAAAAATATTTTGAATTTTAATTCTCCATCGAATCTTTATATTATCTTATCTATCTCTTCATAATTGAAGTAAGAAAGTAACTAACTACTCATAACACATTGAAAATAAATAACAAAACATGATAATTAAACTTTGAATCAAATATAAAAATATAATTATCTCAAATATTTCTTCTACAGATCTTCTAATTCCTACCGACTCCACGAGTGTAATGAACTCCGGATGCGATAACTTGAAAATAAACTCACTAAACTAAACAAAAGTGGCCCTAAATTTCTCTCTCTAATTCTCTCTCTAAGGATGAGAGATCCTAAAGTAGATAAGAGAAAGGGGTACAATGGGAGGGGCACCTTTTCTGAAGAAATGAACCTCTATTTATAGGCTTCAAGAGTTGCCTTGAGGCACCTCTTCAAAACATGTCCATCTGGCGCCTAGGCGCCGGACACCGCGTCCAGTTCTTCGCACCTCTTCACTTTGGCTCGCACCTCTTCGCGATTAAAATTGTTTTGGAGCGTCCAAATGCAATGTATCACATGTCCTATTATCAAGGAATAACTGTCAGCCTTCTAGAATGTCCAATAACCGCTCACTCCGTCAAAATAAGCGATCGAAACGTTGTCGAAAACTTGACGGTTTTGTCCGGTTCTGGCGCCTAGGTGCCAGGCCATATTTTTTTATACTTTTGGTATTTTGCTCCATTTTTGCTCCTTTTTGCTCTTTTTTCCTTCTTAGACCTTTTTACATTACCTACATCCAAAAACACAAAAAATACCTTTCATTAAAGCATAATATCCTTAGAAATTAATAAGAATTAAGACATAAAGAAATAGGTATTTTTTTATAGATCAGCATTTCATCGTAACTCCAAGCAAAACAGTCCTCGAATTCCATTAATAGCTTGATCATTGCTTTAGAGTCTTCTTTATTGAGTAAGGAGCTAACAAAGGTCGGCCTAGGCTCTCCGCTAGTATCTAAGTTAACTTCCATTAACTAATCTTTTCTTGATTTAATTTCTTCTTCAAATTCTGGTGGAGCATCTCCAATTGGTAGATCTTCAAGACTATCTGAAGTTTCCAAGCAGTCTTCATTAGGCTCGCAAGCGACAACTAAGCAAAATCCTGTATCATCAACTGATCCTACTGTGCCGAATCCGAGACCATCTTTTAAATTAGGAGGCCGACTGGCATTATTCCATAATTTTTCAAAGTGTTGTGATCGACCTTTTGTCCATTGTTTAGTTAAGACACCACGTTGAATTAAATTCTGAACACAGTGAGAGTGCCACTCAAAAGGCAATTCCATTAATTCAGATGAAGCAACATCTTTAAATTGTACATCATTTTCAATTTTGGAAGAAGAAGCACCACAATAGAATTTGATTGGCTTAACACCACCACCATGCACTTCCTTTACTGCCATACCCTCGATCTTATTAGGATAGATCGGGGTCAGGTTCATAGTATGCACACAACAATTTATCTTCTCATACATTGATTTTTTATTCTTCATTCTTTTCTTCTTCGAGAGAGATCTTGAATTGGGGTTTCTTCTGGCTTATTGTCGCTGCTTCTTTCTTGATTTCTTCTTCTTCGGAACTGTTCTCCCAATCAACGTCGATGACTGGTTTCTTTTGTTCACTGTTCCACCATTTCTTTCACAACCTCGTCCCCGGCCTCGACCTCGGGTGTGAGTTCTGGAGAAACCTTCACCATCTCGCCGTAAGGGAGTGGTGAGTAACTGTTGGACTAGAATTCCAAGTTCTTCATCGTCTCAAACTTCTTTTACTTCATTTGGTACGGTATTTCTGGAGAAGATTGTTTACTTCAGAGGTGGGTAGTAGGCTGCATCTTTGTGAATTCTGATTTCATGCACGGAGAATGGTTGCAAATCACCTTTGATACACTGTTCTCCTCCTTCATAATACTTTATGCACTCGTGCAGAGACGAAGGTACCATTCGGTTCTCATGGATCCATGACCGACCCAGTAGAGCATTGAACGATGTCTCAGAATCAATTATATGGAATTTTGCGGTTGTCTTTACTAAATCACCGGTCTTCATTAAAAGTGTTATCGATCCGAGAGCTCTTTCTCCTTTCTGATTGAAGCCTCTTAATAACATCTTGTCTGCTTCGAGGTCGCGAGCATCAATTTCCAAATATGCTAATGTTCGAAGGCTCATTATGTTGATTGATGCTCCTGGATCAACTAACACCCTGGAGAGCGTAAACTTTCTAATAGTGACTGAGATGTACAACGGTCGATTGTGATCAGTTGTACCAAGTAGCAGATCATTGTCCGTGAAGATAACACCTCGCTGTTCTTTTAAAGAGCAAACATCGTCTGAGGAATTACCGGCCATTTGAGTTAAACAAATTTTTGGATCAAGTAAAACCTTGATCAGAGTTTCTCTCATCTCCTTTCACAGGATCAGAGCGGCGTAGATGCTCAGTTTGGCTGGTAGCTTCCAAAGATGGGCCAGCAGGTTGTAATCCACTTTATTACTAGGCTCTTCAATTTCTTCCCGAATGGGCAGTTCCTCTGATGGGGCTGGCTCTTCCTGAGCAACCACCTGCTTTCCTTTATCCTTTGGACCCATTCTCGGGGGTTTTATGCTTCTTAAATTAACTTCTGTTATTTCTTCTGCATCTGGTGCTGAATCTGCCGGTGTCTTCCCTTGAATCGAAATGATTGGCTCTTCTGGAGTTGCATCGGAATCTGATAACTCCAATTCTATCGTGATTGGGGTTTCGTCAGAATTCACAAATGGACTCGTTTCTTGTTGAGCTTTCGTAGCCATCCTTGTGAACCTCTTCTCCTTCCTCGGGGTCATCTAGCTTTAGTATGATTTGAGAATCGTTATTTGTATCGAAATCGAGATCCAGATTAGGTTGGTTGTCACTAGTTACGTGATTGTTAGAAACAGTCAAAACGTAGCCAATGCCAAAATTCTTATCATTATAAGATCTTGCCGGGGCGAGCTAATAATCATACAAAGTCAGAGGTTTGAGGGATTTCTTCTTCGAATCAGAAATAAACATCATAGGATAAGCAACCCCTAGTCTACCCTTCAGAGCCTCGGTCTTCTTTTCTTCCACGATATTCACCTCCTTCAGGGGCGGTTCTTCAATCGCAAGTGATAGTGTCGGCTCGACAGGTTTCAAACTCTGAGTTAAAGTGCGCACCAAAGCGGTCTGGATGTGATCCAAAATTTTCTTGGAAGACTTTGTCCAGACGGTACTCCACCCATCGTCAGCTGTGTTAGGGTCTATCAGAACAATAGGATCCGTCGAGATAACATTGACGGAACCTCCTTTTTCAGGCTCCTTCATGTATTCCTTCGAGATCGTTATGTTCCCTTTCCGGAGATTATCATCAAGCCAACTATTGAAAGTGATGCAATCTTCTATTTTGTGTCCGAGCATCCGGGGGTAGGGACAGTAGTTCAGATGATACTTCTTGTCGACTTCTTCTGGCCTTTTGGGCTCTGGAAGTTGAAAGTCGGGTGTTTTCATTAAACTGCGGAACAACATGGCCACTGCCTCAGTCTTGAAAGGGTATTCCTTATTTAGAAGTTCCTTCAAAGCCCGTGGCGGATGAGGTGGCGGTTGATCATGCTGCCATGATTAATAGCTCGGTCGAGGCTGTTGATAGCCCTGCTGAGGCTGTTGGTAAGTCCATTGTGGTGGTTGATAACTCGGCAGTGACAGCCCTAGCTGTATTTGCACTGGCTACTTTCCCTTATCGACTGCCACAACGATTCCTGATTTCTTCTCAAATGCTTTTACGGGCTTCTGTTTGTCAGTCTTGTCAACAAAACTCAGCTGCTTTGCCTCCTCCTGCAAGCTCCCGGCCTTGCTAAGCAACTTCTTGAAAGTCTTAATTGTGAATCTTTTGAGGAGAAGTGCTATCGAGCCATGGATACTCTTCAGTAGGATACCAACTGCATGTTGTTCCTGAAGCTGAGGCTCACACTTCATGCTTAAATTCCTCCATCGAAGTATGTAATCCACTAAAGTTTCATTCGGTTTCTGTTGCTCCACGACTAGATCACCAATAGTGATGTGGTGCCGAGCCCGGACAAACTGCTTAACAAATAGGTTTTCTAATCCTGAAAATGTCTTAACTGAACCATTTGACATTTTTGTGTACCAATCGAAGGCATTCCCTGACAGGCTGCTGACGAACTAACAAAAGAGTAAAGCATCGCTCCAACCAGCATTGCAGCAACTAGCACGAAAATGTGCGACATGTTGTTGGGGGTTTCCTGTACCGTTGAAAGTCTTGAACAGAGGTGGTACGAAGCCCTTTGGGTATTGGACTGCATCAAATTCTTCCGTGTAAGGTCTACCTGTCTGAATAGATGTTCCACTCTTAGACTGGGCTAAGGCTTTTCGCACTTGCTGTTCCACCATATTTTTAATATCTTTTTGGGAATCATGCTCTTTGTGGAATCTTTCTTCGGTTGTTCATCTCTATTGACAGACGCGATTTCTTTTCCTCCATCGACAATGTGAATGATCTCTGGGGGTGTTTCCTTCCGAGGTTAAAGCTGACTCTGGAGAGTGGCTAAGGCGGCAGCCATCTCTTCCGTCCTCTTTGCCATTTGAGAGATCGTATCATACTTTTCTTGAAGACGCGCTCTCATCGCTTCTAGTTCATCTCTCTCTGAAGTTGTTGGAACTCCTTGCAAAGCTGACGATGCTCGGGTCTCAACCATGTTGATCTCAGCAAATTCTTCATCCATGTTGATCTCAACAAATTCTTCATCCATGAATTCTATTCTGATGAATCTGCTTCATTTCTTAATTCTTCTCCTCTTTCCCTTGCCAACCGTCGGATGTCTGTTCTTAGCTTTCCTATGGCATCCTCAAGTGGTCTCTTCCAAACGATTTCGCGGTTGTCATGTGATGACTATTGAACTTCTTTTTCAGGAATTTCCCTTAATGCAGTAGCACTTTCTTCAGATTCAGGCTCTTTGACGAGACTCTTCTTTCCAAAACATTGTGTCGGTATCGGTTCAGTAATAACAGGTTGCCACACCATCCTTCTTGCAGTAGAAGGCCTAAGACCAAATGGTCTGTCAGTTGTACACTAGTAGGTAGTGTCCTCCCTAATATGGTGACCTGATACGACAACAGGCGAACTTCTCTCACTAGCTCGCACTCTCTTCCTTGGTCTCTCTAGAGCAATAACAAGGCCTACTCGCAGTTCGAGGCGGGATTTGACTGGCATTCATCTCATCCTTCTTAAGATCTCTGATACGGGGCACCCTTCTTTCCTTGCTAGCTTCTCCACTATGGCTTGCAGTCGGGTAAGCGGTGTAGTGTTGGCCCTCTTCCTCTTACAGTCACTATAGTATGCAGGTCGGGGTAATGCAGCAGCGATCTTCCGGAAATCTTCTTCATCCGATGTAGTAGAGAGAGGGTGGAATTTACTTCCTTCCAACAGCGGTGAGTACTTGGGCAGTTCAGGAATCTCTTCCAGAAAAGCAACTTCAGCAGTCTTTATCTTCTCGATCCTGGCAATCTTTCTGCCCCTATTTCCTCTTTGAGTCCGGGTTAAGGGTGTAACTTTCGAACTGGACCCTATCTCGAAGACAGACGGCAATGCAACAAAATCTGCACCCTCCACGGTAACAGGCCCATCACCGACTTGGACTTCTTTTCCTTTCAGTTTGGCAGGAGTTGAGGTCGGTGCAGAGATGACCAGACCGGTGGGGGTAGAGATAACAGTCCTCCTATGAACAACAGTGTTTCTTTCAGTTAGGACCCTTTGCAGGTGAGGGAATTCTTTAGCCGATTTCAGGTTGAATTCAATTACAGGCTCCTTAGTTTCCAGCACTTTGTTCATTAGTGTGAAAAGAGTAACGTCAGCAAACTTAATATCCGTATTGTCAAACCTTTGTCCAAAATGAATGACCGCGTCATTATGCAGCTCGTCCTTGTAGACGACTAAGTCTATCCCATTGGTGAAGGAGAAAATCAGCTTTGGTGCAGACATTTTCTGCAGGGTAGATTTTAAGCGTCAGTTCCGACTTATGCTTCCTTTCATCGGGACAAAGAAAGAGAGGAAATTTCTCTAAACGAGTCCGAACACATCTCCATTTATCTTTTTCGTTTTCTAAATTTTATTTACAAGGTATTTTTAGATTTTGTTTTATTTGTGTATTTTTGATTTAACAAAAAGTTCATTTATTAAAAGGTTTGTTTACTAAGAGATTTTTCATTAGGAACAAAACAAATTTAAAAAGGAGAGGTTAAAGGAAAGGTACGAGACCCAATCCAAAAATTGGAAAGGAAGGGAGAGTCTCACAAGACTTCTCAACTCGAGGAACCGCTCCTAAGCTAACACCTATTGGGGGTCCACCCCACCTCAAAGAGGTAAAAGGATTTCAGAACCTCTCTGTTTAGGGGTGTCTAAACTGTGGCTCCAAAATCCAAAAGGAGTTGACTATACTCTATCAAGACAGAAATGAGCAAGCTATGCCAACGAAAAGAATGATAATTTGGTCCACTAGGGGTATGGACTCACTACCGATTTATGAAAGAAAAACCATCTAATCAAAATGGAAAGAGGAACTAGTCCCCAGTAGAGTCACCAGAAGTTGTCGGTATATTTTTAGGTTGAGTGTCGTAATTTTTAAAAAGAGGTCGCCTACAGAAGTTATTGGTGAAATTTTTAGATTTTTAAATTTAATTTAAATATATATATATAATTTGGAAAGTAGCTTTTGATTTTGAAAATAATTTTAAGTTTAAAAATTTTAAGATATGAAATGAAACTGATTTTACGTCCCAAATAGTTTATATAAATGAGCACCGCATCACAAATCATATATATATCCCGAGGAATAGACATACTTCTTGACGATGGGGCTCGATTAAATAAACTAGAAGATTTGTAACATCCGTTTGGTCTGTGAACTAATTATATAAGCCGACAAGTTCCCCTGTTTAATATAAAGGAATTAAGCAGGGTTTATATTACCTGGGTTCTTAAAGTTCCCATATAAGGGCAAGCCCCTATAGTTAATTACATCCTAAATGTCCGAAGACACTTAAGAAAACTCTCGATAATGATCAGTGGTTCTGCTCTCAAGAATTTAAAATTTTAAGGTTTTCAAACAATTGGACTTTCAAAATTTCAATAGGGACTAGCTCAAATTTGGAACAATTTATTTTAAGAATCCAAAGGAAGAGAAGTAGGGGATGTCATGGACCCGAAGTGGACTTCGGTGACTTCCCAACTATCCTATGGTTTGGCTTCAATTTGAGAGTTTATTTAATGTTGTAATCCTGCCAATTTTAGTTATTTTAGGACTTATGCTTTTATGATATAATCACACAAATAGCCTCTAAGATATGAGGTTTATGTCGTACCAAACGACTACCTCGGAGTCCTAAGACCGGTTAGGGCTTAATTTGCATGATATGATTATACAAATGTCTAACGAAAAGTCGAGGATTTATGTTGCACTAGGCAAACTACCTCGAAATCCTATGGCTTTGTTATTTAATTCTAAGAAAGGGTTTTGCTGAAGTAGACTCAAGTTTTGCTGACGATGACCGTGCTGCCCACTATGCTCCAAGCTCCTTGTTGTTGCAGAGGTTTAGTTTTAGAAGGTGAAAATAAGGAGATGAGAGAAGTGTTGTGGTTTAGAAGAATCTTAAGGTTCAAATGTCTTAATGTTTTAATTAAAACAAATCTTAAAGTTGATTAAGCAGGACCGATTAAGATCCCACGGTTCCGTCATCCCGACACCACTACTTTCATCGGATTCACTTAGGCCAAATGAATTTGCTAAACTCAACTAAATGAGTTTCAAACTTTCATTTATACCGTGGGAAATCTCATTAGCAAAACGTGGGTTACATCATCTGAGGGATTCCCGATCATCCAACGAGACATTTTAATTTAGTTGTAGTTGTAGTTTTGTTGTTCTCTTTGTGATTAAACTTTAGTTGTTTTATATTTTGAATGTTGTGGTGGTGAATTTTATCTTGTTGTGATTTTTTAAATTAGTTTTGGGTTTCAGATTTGTGGCTATCCTAAAAGTTTCAGTTTTCATGCAGGGTGGCATTCTTGTTTAACATGCAAGAAAAGTAAAAGTGCAGTACAGGTAAGTAAATTGCAATAAAGTAAAAGCGTACCTGGAGGATCTTCTCGTCATTCCGAGTTGCACTTAAAACACATGTCAGAGTAGTTTATATATTTGCAAGATAATACCTCAGTAGAGTTAAGGGAAGGTTTTGGTTATCTACCAAAATCCTAATCCTATTACTAGTCAATTCCTATGACGTCTAGGTTCTTGTATTTTGTTAATGATGATTTTCTTCACCAAAGAACAATTAAGTTCAATTATTCTTCTAAAATATCTCATCATATTGAGAAAGTGCTTAGGACGAGTCCTAAACATCTTTTCAGTACTTCTGGGATTATTTGGAGTCCAAATGGATTTCATTACACAGGTGAATTAATCATCCAAAATTCAATTAAATTTTGCTTCTTGCTCAATGAACTTGGACATTTGATTATCCGTTGAATAAAGTGACTTGTCACTTGATGCTCCATTTAAGAGTTATGATAATGAAAGCCTTTAGAGGCAAATTAGTTTGTTAAAGATTTTAATAATTCTTAATTTAAAATTGGAATTGATGATTTAAACTGATTTGGTTTAGTTATAAAATTTTAATTAATAATTTTAAGTTTGGAATAGTGTTCAAGTTGTTTTGATACAATTAAATCTTTATATTCTAAATGATCTTAATATTTCAGATTAATTTTAATGTTTTAAATTTTCTTAGGTTGAAAGAGTTGTTTAAATTATTTATTTTTATTAAATTTAATGACTTGATTTGGATTAATTATAATACTTTAGGTTTATTTTAATTAGTTTGATTTTATATTTAAATTATGAACTGTTTTAAGATTACTTAAGGTTTCAAATTTGTTTTAAGTTTGTTCTTAAGTGATTTCAAATTAATTTTAATTGTTTAGAATTTATTTTAATTTGATTGTTAAATCATTTAATGTTTTAAGCTTTAACTTAATTAAGGGTTATTTTCCTTTTTAATTATTAATTTCAGTCATCATTTTAGAATTAATTGAGGATTGATTACCATTGAATTAATTTAATTAGGGACTTCAAATTAAAGAATTGGTGTCTTCTTAAGTCACATCCATAATAATCCAAAATTTTAATTATTCTCCTAAAATTTAAATGATTTAATTAATTAAAGTTCCATGTTGATATTTTTAAAGTGACTAATGGGTTTCTACCCTTTTATTCCCTAAGTTTCAATCATCCAAGAGAAGATTAAGATAAAATATTTTTACCCTCCCTTTTGATTAAACCTAAAGTAATATATATGGTTAAAATCCTTAATTACCTTTATGCCCTTTTTAAGTCTAATCACTTCATAACTCACCAAATTGAGCTCAAATGAACTTGAAATTTTATGTCACTTCACTCACATGTCAATTAAGACATTAGAGGAGAAAATGTGATTTTTCTGTTTTTAATTTAATTTATAAAATTATTTTGACAAAAATAAGGATTTTCAATGAAAATTCAAAAACATGACCAAGATAAGATTTCTATCCTTAAGAAAATTATGGAATGTTTCTACTGACCAGAGGACCACTTGGACCAATTTTGGTGATTTTTTGAATTATATTTGATTTATTATAATTATTTTGTGTTTTGGGGTATTAATTAATTATAAAATAAAATTGAAGTTAAAAAATGGATTTGATATTTTTCTTAAGTCCCTTTGACCTCAGGGAAGTTAGAGAAACAAATTTTATGTTTTTCAGATTTTTGTTTATTTATTAGAATTAATATGGTGAAAAGGTTGGAAAATCCATTTTTAATATTAAAATTTGCCTTAAGCCTTTAAAATTCAATATATTAACCTAGAGAATTAGGAAAAATACTTGGTTGGTTCCTGAGTTATTAGTGGACAAAATATAACATTTTTATGAATTTTAATATTTTTGTGATTTTTATTATTTTTTAATTATTAAAATATTTAAAATATGGTTAAAAATGAATATCTTTAGAAAATTCCAATTTTAATTTTTTTAGACTCCTCTGATACCAGAGAAGCTCCAAAACCAATTTGGTGAATTTTTAAAATGTATTTTGGGTTTCATGAATTTTTTAATTTTAAAAATGACCATACAACTTAAATAATTCATTTAATGGCTTAAATTATTTCCAATTGACTTGAAATTTTTATGTGAGGTTCTCAACATCCTAACTGACAGTGGAGAATTGCTTTTCAAGTGATTTTGATGTGTGGTTACTCCTAATTAATTAAAGATCCGTTTTGAGTGTTTAGGCTAATTAAGGTTATTTTTAAGGAATTAAATCAAACCATAATTTTCCTCTGGTCCTAAGCTACCTCCCCTAATTTTCCTAGAATTTTATAAGCAATATGCCAATTATTGGAATTAAAATGCAAAAAAAGACACATAAATTTGGAAAATCAATACCTTGCCATAGAGATGGCCTCTGCTCTTGAAAAATTCAGGGAATGTTCCCAAGCACAGAGGCTACAAAAGCCCTATGGTCTCATATCATGGTGAACTGTATGCATGTATGGAGAATTGAAATACTTAAAACAGTAGATAATTAATTAAAAATAAAATACTCATCAAAATAAATTAATTATTTTTCCACATTGTTCTCCTCTATTCACTGAGCAAGAGAGTATTTTTATTTTATTTTTGTGATTTTTCTATGCAAAGATATGAATTTTTGAAGTTTCTGGTATTTAATAAATTAGAAAAATCTTATTTATCTACTTAAACTAGTCAGCGCCGCGTCATCCTCGTCCGGATGGAAAGCACACGCGTTGCTCCGCCATTTGACGCCGCCATCTGACTCAGCGCCACGTGGCCCGCGGTTCATGTCCTGTTTCCTGGTCCGGCGCAATCTGGGTCATCCATTTGATACTTGTGCGATCCGACGGTTCCTGGTCATCGTCTATGACTAGTGCGTCCCGTTAGCCGTCCACACCAAAAACCTAAGATCTCCCTCATTTCTCCACCAAATCTCATGTTCTTGGACTCTATGGACTCATCTCGACAAGACGAACACATCTATACAGCTAATAGCATTGGAATCGACTCAAACAAAAAGGAGAATCAAAAGAAGCTCTCGAAAAGGAGGAGTTCAATACCTTGGCTCTGAGAAGTGAAGCTTCAATTAGAGGGGCTTGGCACGTTCGTTGGAGTCCAAGGAAGCTAGGGATGAGGCCTGGAGCTGTGGTGAAATTCCTAGACTTGATTTCCACCAAGGCAGATTTCAAAGCTTGGCCGATAGGAAGAATGGCCGGCCTAGTGAGGGGGCTTTTGATGGGGAACTTCTTCTCTTAGTTTGGTGAAGGTGTAGAGTCAATCAATTTGAAGATTGGCTCACTATGGTGAAGTGTCCTATTTTTGGGCTTAAAATTGAGCTCACAGAGGGGGTTTTAGGGCTGAATTTCATTGGGGAACATGTGCTCTGGGTCTAGAGAAGAATTTGGAGTGATTTTGGAAGAGTTTTGGTAAGGTTTGGTTCAGCACCCCTTTTGGCCGTGAGATGATTGTGTTTAAATAGGCATGGCTGGAGGGACTCGCAGGGAGAGTTAGGGCTTGGGATCAGCTGCTCAGGGCAAGGGACGAACAGCTGCAGTGACCATTTGGGTTGGGACAGCTCAGCCAATTCAATTTGAATTTCTGAATCAAATTAGGCCTCTCGGCCTGGTGGTTTCCGGCGACTGGGGTGGTGGTCCGACCAGGGTCAGGTCACCCTTAAGGTCAGGGAGGTCAGGGCTTGATGTTTGTGAACTCAATTGGCTGATGCCATGTGTAAAGGGGTTGATTCAAATGGAATGGGGGAAGTTGCTCTTTTGGGCTCAAATGGGTCTGTACGGCTTATTTTATAGGTTGTGTTTTATTTTGAAAAGGGGGTCGCCTACAGAAATTGTCGGCGAATTTTTAATTAAATTTAAATAAATAATTTAAAAAGTAGTATTTGATTTTGAAAATAATTTTAAATTTGAAGATTTTAAGATATGAAATCAAACCGATCTCACATCCCAAATAGTTTATATAAACGAGCACCGCACCACAAACCGTGTATCTATCCCTAAGGATAGACACACTGCTTGATGGTGGGGCTCGATTAAACAAACTAAAAGATTTGTGACATCCAATTGGTCTGCGAACCAATTTTATAAGCCGACAAATTCCCTCGCTTAATATGAAAGCATTAAACGGGGTTTATATTACTCGGGTTCTTTAAAATTCCCTATAAGGGCAAGCCCCTATAGTTAATTACATCTTAAGTGACAGGAATCACCTAAGAAAACTCTCGATAATAATCAATAGTTCGCTCTCAAGAATTTCAAAGTTTAAGTTTTCAAGGGATTGAATTTTGGAATTTCAATAGGGAATGGATCAAATTTGGAACATTTTGTTTTGGGAATTCAAAGGAAGAAAGGTAGGAGAAATCACAGATTCGAAGCGAACTTCGGTAATTTCCCGACTATCCTATTGTTTGGCTTGAATTTAGAAAAGTCCTAATGTCTATTTAATGTTTTGATCTTGCCAATTTTAATTAATTAGGACTTATATTTATATGATAGAATCACATAAATAGCCTCGAAGTTATGAGGGTTCATGTCGTATCAAACGACTACCTCGGTATCCTAAGACCGGTTAGGGCTCAATTTACATGACATGATCATACAAATGCCTAACGAAGAGTTGAGGATTTATGTTGCACTAGGCAAACTACCTCGAGATCTTATGGCTTAGTTATTTAATTCTAAGAAGGTTTTGTTGAAGTAGACTCGGGTTTTGTCGATGACGATGGCCGTGCTCGCCCACCATGCTCCGAGCTCCTTGTTGTTGCAGAGGTTTAATTTTAGAAGTCATAAATCAGGAGATGAGAAAAGTGTTTTGGTTTAGAGAAAATCTTAATTTCCAAGTGCTTTTGTGTTTTAATTAAAACAAATCTTAAAGTTGATTATAACGACACCGGTTAAGATCCCACGGTTCCATCCTTCCGGCATCGTTATTTTTATCGGATTCACTTAGTCCAGATGAATTTGCTAAACTCAACTAAATGAGTTCCACACTTTCATTTAGACCGTGGGAAATCCCGTTAGCAACACGTAGGTTACATCATCCGAGGTATTCCCTATCATCCAACGAGGACGTTTTAATTTAGTTGTAATTGTAGTTTTGTGTTCCGTTTGTGATTAAATTTTGAGTTGTTTTATATTTTGAAATGTTGTGGCGGTGAATTTTATCTTGCAATGACTTTTTACTTAGTTTTGGTTTCAGCTTTAGGGACTATCCTAAAGGTGTGGGTTTTCATGCAACAATTTGTTTATCATGCAAGAAAAGTAAGTACGATGCGATTAAATAAATTGCAATAAAGTAAATTGCAATGAAATAAAAGCGTACCTGGAGGGTCTTCCCGTCATCCCAAGCTGCACTTAAAACACAATTAGAATATTTAAGCAAGTTCCTAGGTAAAGCTAAGGGAAGGGTTATGGTTTTCTACCAAATTCCTAATCCTATAGCTAGTCATTTCTACGACGTCTAGGTCCTTGTGTTTTGGTTTGAGGACGATTTTCTTCATCAAAGAATAATTAAGTTCAGTTGTTCTTATAAACATCCTATCACATTTAGAAAGTGTTTAAGAAGAATCTCAAACATCTTTTCAATATTGATAGAATTGTTTTAAGTCCAAATGAATTTAATCATACAAATGAATTAATCGTCCGGGAATTCAAGTTTTGTTGTTATCTTACTCAGTGAACTAGGATATTTGAATATCCTATAAATGGAGTAACATTTCATTTAATGTTCTATTTAGGAGTTATGATAATAAAAGTTTTCGAGGGCAAATTGGTGTTCCAATGAATTGTGATTTAGTTTAACTTCAGTTAAAGGGTTTAAATTTGGAATAGTGTTCCAGTTGTTTTATATTTAATTTCTTTATGTCTTAGGTGATGTTATTTAATTCAATTTAATTTAACTTTAATTTAATTTAATTTAGTTTAGTTTCAATTTTGATTCAATTTAACTTGATTTTAATTTTAACTTGATTCTATTATTTAATTTAATTTAATTCAATTTAGTTTGATTTGATATGAATTAATTTAATTTAATTTAACTTGATTTAATTTAATTTAATTTATTTATTTAATTTAATTTAATTTTATTTATTTTTAATTTAATTTAATTTAATTTAATTTAATTTAATATGTTTTAATTTAATTTAATTTAATTTAATTTAACATTTTTTTTATTTAATTTATTTTAATTAAATTTAATTTAATTTATTTATTTAATTTAATTTAATTTAATTTATTTATTTAATTTAATTTAATTTACTTAATTTGTTTGATTTAATTTAATTTAACCTTTAATTTAATTTTATTTTTAATTTTAATTTAATTGAAAATTTAAAAAGAGTTTAATAATTTAACTTTTTTTTTAATTTAATTTAATGATTAAGTCCTTTAACATTTTAAAACTTAAATTTGAATTATCATTTTAATTAAGAATTAAATATTATTGAGATGATTAATTTAGGGATTTTTAAATTAAAGAATAAATCTCTTCCTAATAATATCCCTATTTTAATAATTCCAATTTTATTATTCCTCCAAATTTAATCAATTATTTAATTAAGGTTTATTTCAATTATTTTAAATTGTTTAGTAGGTTTCTACCCTTTAATTATTTAAGTTTCAATCATCCAAATCAGATTATGATCAAATATTTTACTTGTTAATTTTTTAGTAAACCTAAAGTTTTAATTAAGGATTAAAATTTTAATTACCATTTTGCCCTTCAAGCTTAATAATTTCATAACACACTAAATTGAGCTTAAATGAACTTGAAATTTTTATTTGACTTCACTCATTTGCCAATAAAGACATGAGAGGAGAAAATGTGATTTTTCTGTATTTAATTTATTTATGTAATTATTTTTGGTGGAAAATAGGAATTTCCAAGGAAAATTTAATAATATGACCAAGGGAAAGTTTCTATCCTTAAGAAAATTATGGGACATTCCTAATGACCAGAGGACCACTTGGACCAATTTTGGTGATTTTTAAATTATATTATTTTTATTATAATTATTTTAAGTTTTGGAGTATTAATTAATTTAAAAATAAAATAAAGGTTGAAAAATGAAATTTATATTTTTCAAAAATCTCTCTGATATCAAGGAAACCAGAGAACTAATGTTTATAATTTTCTGATTTTTCTTTGATTTATTAGAATTATTTTAATGAGAATGCTAGAAAATACATTTTTTTAATTTTAAAATTACCCTAGGGCTTTAAAATTTAATATCTCATTAAATAGACCTAAAAAAAATATGGGGTTTGTTCCTAAGTGATTAAAATTCAAAATGTGACATTTTGGTGAATTTTATTATTTTTGTGATTTTTATTATTTTTTAATTATTAAAATATTCAAATAATACCAAAAAATCAACTTTTTTAGAAAATTGAAATTTTAATTTTCCTAAATTCCCCTGATATCAGAGAGGCTCTAAAACCAATTTGGTGAATTTTTTAAAGGTATTTTAAAAGTTATGAATTTTTAAAGTTTAAAATGGCTAAATGGCTTAATCAACCCATTTAGTAGGGCTAACCAAGTCCAATCGACTTCAAACTTTTATGGTGAGTTCCTCTCGATCCTAAAGGTCAGTGGAGAATTGATTTCAAGTCAATTTGATGTATGGTTAACTCTAATTAATTAGGGAGCTATTTTGGGTGTTTAAGCCAATTAGGGTTATTTTAAATGGATTAATTCAAAAACTATTTTTCCTAGGGTCCTCTGGTCATAAGAGACATCACAAAATTTTCATAGAATTTATTTCACAACATGCTAATTATTGGAATTAAAATACTTAAAACAGCAACATGAATTTGAAAAATCAATAACTTTTCATAGGGATGGCCTCTGACTTTGGAAAATTCAGGGAATGTTCCTAAATTCAAAGGCTTCAAAAGCCCTATGGTCTCATGCCATGGTGAATTTCCTATATGCATGGAGAATTAAAACAATGCAGAAGGGAAATAAATTATTAAAAATAAAATACTTGATGAAATTAAATAAATTCTTTTCCACATTATTCTCCTCTGTTCATTGAGCAAGAGAGTATTTTTATTTTATTTTTCTGATTTTCCTACACAAAGTTATGCATTTTTGAAGTTTAGGGGAATTAAATAAATCAAAAATACCCTAATTTTCTATTTATCCACGCGGCGCCGCGCCAACCTCGGCAGCTCCGAAAGGCCACGCGGCGCGTTCTGGTTCGATGCCGCCATCTGACTCAGCGATCCGGGGCCCCGCTGTGTCGTTCCATCTCCTGATCCGACGCGATCCTGGTCGTCCGTCCGCTCGTGTATTAAATGAACGGCATCCGTTCATCATCCCCAAGCGTCCTCACCCGAGAGCCGTCCACACTAAATCCCTAATATCTCACTCAATACTCAATGGATTTTCATGTTCTTATGCTCTATGGATTCGTCTTGAAGAGACGAATACATCTATATGGTGATCATGCATTGAAATTAAAGCATTTGAAATAGAGAATCTCCAGAAGCTCGGGATGAAGAATTAGCTCATACCTTTGCTCGCAGAAGTGTGCCTTCAATCTGAGGGTTGTGTCACCTTCGATTGGATCCCAGCAAGCTCCAGATGAAGTCTCCTGGTCTGATGAATCGCCTAGGTATGATTTCGACCACAGCCGATCACAAAGCTTGGAGGCTGGAGCAACTGGGTGGCCTGGAGAGGGGGCTTTTGCTGGTGGACTCCTTCCCTTGGTCTGGTGAAGGTGTAGGACCAATCAATTTGAGGATTGATCCACTGTGGAGAAGTGTCCTGGTTTTGGGTGGAATTTTAGCTGAGAAATTGGGTTCTGTTGGTGGGGATTAGGGCAAATTGGCACTGGGGATCAACTGCTCTAAGTATGGAGAGTGTTCTGGAACAATTTTGGCGAGGGTTTCGATAAGGTCTGGATTCAGGCACCTCTCATGGCCGAGAGGGGTGGTGTTTAAATCAGGAGAGTGTGAAGGGCCTCCTGGGAGAGTTAGGGCTTGGGATCGACTGCTCTTGGCAAGAGAAGAACAGCTGCAATGGCCACTCGGGGATGGGGCAACTCGGCAGGTGAGAATTCCAAGTTTGGGCTCACATGTGAGCTCTCGGCCCGGTGGTTTCCGGCGGGCCGTGGTGGTCGGCCGGCCGTGGTCGAGTCACCCTCAAGGTCGTGGAGGTCGTGGTCGGGGCTTAGTGCAGTCAATTGGCCATGGACATGTGTAAAGGAGTTGAATTGAAATGGAATGGGGGAGGAGCTCATTTTTGGTCCAAATGGGTCAACCCACCTTTTGGACTTGGTTCACCTCCCCATGGCTGATTTGGGCTGAGGGAGGATCAGTGGATCAGCTCGGAAAGGGTGGAGAAGTCACCATCCATGAATATTTTGATTAATCATGGATTAAGGTGAAGCATTAAAAGGGTTAAAACCTTTTTAAGGGGGCTTAAAAGAGGCTCCTCCTTTTGCCATTAATGGCTTGATCACATGTCAAACCTTCCATGGCTTCATGTGGCTTGTCCATGGCTTGCATGGCTCTTCTTTGGCTTGGGGAAAAGCTTGGTCAATTTCATGAAAATGGATTTTAGAATTTTTTGGTAATTTGATGGGAATTTGTATGAAGCTTGATTTGGAATGGTTTAATGATGATTTTGAAACTTAGGGGTGATATCAATTAAAGGTATGATGAAAAGAAATTGCCATGTGGGCTTTAGGGCCAATTTTGGGCTTTTGTATTTGGAGAAAATGGGCTTTTAAAATTGTTTAGGGAAGTGGGCTTTTGGATTTTAAAATGGATTTTAGGATGAAATTTTGGCAAAGGCTTGGGCCAAATAATTGTTGGGTTTAGCTCATAGATGTGTCATGAGTGACTTGGAGCAAATTGGGAGTGATTTGGGTTTGAATTGGGTTGAGTTTGGGCTCCTTTGGTGAATGGGCCAATATAGGTCAAATTGGGATAATTTGGGCCAATGTTGGGCTAGGGTTGAAATTGATGTAAAATTAATGTTGGGAAATGTTTATGGGAGTGTTTCAAAGAGGTTTTGACTTTCGTTGGGCTTTGATTTTGGGGTTTGGGCTCATTTGGGTTAGGTTTGGGTTTAGGTCAAAATTGGGCCTTTTAACTTTGAGTTGAATTTGAGTGGGGTTTGGGCCTAAATTTTGGGAAAATCATGTTAGTGTTTGTTTGTGGGGATGCTAAGGAAGGTTTAGAAAAGATTTGGGGTTAATTGGAGTTGAATTGGGTGAGTTTGGGTTAGGTTTGGGTCATGGGTCCAAATTGGGCTTTAAGGCCAAAAGTGAAATTGGATCCAAATGTCAATCAAATTGGACTTGGATTTGGTCTAGATTGGTGTTGGGAATGTTGAATTGAAATTTGGAATTGAATTGGACCAGAATTTGGGTCAATTGGGTAGGTTTGGTTTGACATTGGGTTCACTTAGGGTTAAAATGGGTCAAATTGGGGGTTTTGACAAAAGTGGGGTAAATTGACGAAATTGGCCCATGGTGTAGTTGAACAAAATGAAATTGGGAATATTTGAGATTTTCTGGAATTTTCTGGGAATTTTTTGAATTTTTTGGATTTTTGGGTCAAGGGGGTATTTTGGGTATTTGGAGGGTATTGGGAGGTATTTTTGGAATGTTTGGTATTTTTGGGTATGGATGATTAATTTGAGTAATGTGGAAATGTATAGGAATGGTTTTGAGGAATTTTGGGTAATTTAGGTGATTTTGGAGGATTTCAAGGGTTTTGGGTTGGCTAGGCGGGTGTAGGGTCCCGGGGGTCAAAAATTGAAAATTTGGAAAATTTAAGATTGGGTAAATGTAAGTGGAATAAAATCATTTTGGTTGAGCCATGAAGCCATATCAAGCCCACATGAGCCATGAAGGGACTCATTTGAGGCATTCACTATGTTGTTCCTAACCCTCTTAACCAAGGGCTTAGGGGTTAAGGACCATCCATGTAAATCACCTACATGAGTCAGGAGGTCAAGTTGGGTATGAGTGTGGTTTTCGGAGGTGGTGTGCAAGTGTAGTGTATAAGTGTAGTGTATGTGTAAGTCAGCCCTTCACTGCGACCGAGCCACCTGGGGCGATCTAAGGCCAAAGAGTCCTATAGGAACCCATCCTTTAAACTTCCACATTTGATTTCAACCCTCTAGGTGATTAGGGGTCTATAGTCAAGTTTGTGGAGTTTGCAGGGAGTTATGAAGTGGTTTGAAATTCTAGGTGGTGGGTCCCAATTCTAGTCCTCTAAGACAGTCAAAGGAAAAGCCTAAGGCTAGATCCTAAGTACTAAAAAGAAGAAGAGAAGACCTCACCAAAAATGAGGTCAACAAATGGACCTCCAATAGGTGTGGTGAGCTAAACAAGCACACCGCGCGTATTGGCGTTGACCGAAGAGATCAACAAAACCAACACAGATGTCCAAGTGACAAACTTAGGACAAAGTAGAAGAGTTTCCGCCTGGGAGTGTCAAGTATATCTCTGAGACTGGAGATCCCCGAACTCTCGCCTGGGAAAAGAAAAGGAGGTGAATCCCAAATCACATGATCTGGGGGAATTTCAATTTAGATTTTATTTTGTTTCAATTTAAGTTTTGATGTGTAAGCTTAGATTTTAGTTTGGAGTTTCAATTTAGATTGAAGTTTTGCCAAAATTAATTTGAAGGGATCTAAACTGGAAGTGAAAATTGGAATTTTATGGTTTTAGATGTAACATCTTCAATCTCAAAAGAAAATTGAATTGATTGGATTGAATCATTACAATGAGGAGAGATCTCAGAGCAATGCGGTATTGGATGTAAAATCCTTAACCTCAAGAGTTTGATTTTGATGTACTTCATCGCAACGGGGAAAGAATCTAAAGCAATGCGGTTTCGGATGTAAAATCCTCAACCCCAAGAATTTGGTTTTGATGTATTTCATTGCGATAGGGAAAGAATCCTAAAGCAATGCAGTTTCGGATGTAAAATCCTCGACTCCAAAAGTTTGAATTTGATGTATTTCATTGCGATAGGGAAATGATCCTAAAGCAATGCAGTCTCGGATGTAAAATCCTCAACTCCAAAAGTTTGATTTTGATGTATTTCATTGCGATAGGGAAATGATCCTAAAGCAATGCAGTCTCGGATGTAAAATCCTCAACTCCAAAAGTTTGAATTTTTGATGTATTTCATTGAGATAGGGAAAGGATCCTAAAGCAATGCGGTCTCAGATGTAAAATCCTCAACCCCAAGAATTTGAATTTGATGTATTTCATTGCGATAGGGAAATGATCCTAAAGCAATGCAGTCTCGGATGTAAAATCCTCAACCCAAAAGTTTGAATTTGATGTATTTCATTGCGATAGGGAAAGGATCCTAAAGCAATGCGATCTCGGATGTAAAATCCTCAACCCCAAGAATTTGAATTTGATGTATTTCATTGCGATAGGGAAAGAATCCTAAAGCAATACAGCCTCGGATGTAAAATCCTCAACCCAAAAGTTTGAATTTGATGTATTTCATTGCGATAAGGAAAGGATCCTAAAGCAATGCAGTCTCGGATGTAAAATCCTCAACCCCAAGAATTTGAATTTGATGTATTTCATTGCGATAAGGAAAGGATCCTAAAGCAATGCAGTCTCGGATGTAAAATCCTCAACCCAAAAGTTTGAATTTGATGTATTTCATTGCGATAGGGAAAGGATCCTAAAGCAATGCAGTCTCGGATGTAAAATCCTCAACCCAAAAGTTTGAATTTGATGGATATTGGATTTGAAATTTGGAAAGATTGAATTTGAATTTGATTGAGATTTGATTTGAGATCCGGAAGGTTGAATTTGAATTTTGATTTAAATTTGATTTGAAATTCATGTTCATTTTGTTTGTCTTTAACGGTTCGAATTTATTTTATTTATTTAATGTCCATGTGAGTTTGGTGTTCGTCATTTTTAGATTTTTTACGGAAAGTTTTTTTTATTCTCTTTTTTTTTATTTCTTTTCTGTTCTTTGTTCAAAGTTCATTTAACTTTAATGGTGTTTCCCAGTCAATTTGCACAAAAGAGGTGAAGGCCAAAAATGTGACATGGTCACTTTCATTCCAATCATGTCGAAGATACATCATACAACTCGATCTGGAATACATCTCATACAATCCATGTAGACTCAAAATGGACTATGTATGATCTTTGTCGATCCATCCAAAAAGGTAACTGTCAGAAATCCATGTCTGAATAGTGAGGTACATGGTCAATAATATCACCTTCCAAGCCATCCTTGGCAAGGATGCCGTATGGATGTACGTTGGAGGTGTGATATTTTCCATGTAACTCACGGCTCGTAAGGCCGGAGGCTCTCTAGCTCCGGATCCTGGCTGGAAGTGGTAAGGTGTCTTCCCGTCGTCCATCCTTCCGAAAGTAACTACGATCCGCTTCATCGGTACTCCGGTATGCAATTCTTAGCGATATCCGCTCCGTTGCCCTTCGGTATCATGACGGAACCTACCGGTAATGGTATCTTCACCGGCCCTCGGAACTCACTCGGGCCTCGCTATCCGGAGGTCGGATCCGAACATGATGTTACACTCATTCGGGAAAGAGACCGTGCAGAAAGGTCTGACAAAGTCGTGGTGATCTATGTGCGGGGGTATGCAGTCACCCTGCTTATAGATGTTAATAATGCAGCTATTGGGTATGCAATCTACTGGCAGTACCCTCCATTTTATCAATCTCTTTACCATTCTCTTGATGACTAATGACATTGGATCCACTTGGCCATGACGGAGTATTCCCGGTGGGTTCCCCTTCCTGTCTTCTGCGAAGTTGTAACAGAATCCGCATTGTATTGTAATTCTACCTTTCCCTGGCATCCATCTCTGGGGTTCTGAGTAGGTGTTTTCTCTTAGGTGGCCCGCTCGGCCCATTCTTTTCAAATCCCGGATGTAATCCACGATTTGTTGTTGTTCATATTCTGAGAATAAGTCTGTATGTAGCTCGAGGCCTTCTAAGTATATTGATCCTTCCGCCTCGATTCTCTCGAAGTATTCAAAGGTTTTCTTTTCGACATTCCGCATTCTTTCCAGCTCGTATTCCGGAATAATCTGCAAATGGAGAGGCACAGTGACGTATTGTGGGATATACGGCTTAATCCCTTCACGTTCTCCTGCATACCTCGGCTCCTCGGGGATGATGTCCGTCGGGACATCCTCCGGGGTTGCTTCTGCAACAAGGTCATGCATTACTGGTGGTTCTATCTGGTAGCTTGGTAGCCTTCTTTCTTCTGATCTTTGTGAGATTTCCCTGGTCCTTTCTGTTATCCTAGGAGCTAGCCTCCTTTCTTCGGAGTTCTCGGTGAACCGGTGTCCTTGAAGTGTACGTACCGGCGTAGCATCTGCCTCGTCGCGCTGGTCCGCTGCTAGTTTGGTTAACATCTTACGGATACGGCGATTCTTATTTCTTCGTTGCGTTGTTGTGAGAGTAGCTCTTCAAACTTCTTGAATCTCTGTGGGCGCGGCGCTGACAAGCCTGCCCTCTGCTGTAGCGACTACAGACTTGATTTTCTTATCTTCTTCAGTGTTTGTTTTTCTTTTCTTGCTGTTAGATTGGTGGCTTGGGCCACTCACTTTCATCGCTATCTGCCCGGGTAGTTCCTCTCGGTCAACTGGGATCCAGTCACTTTCCTCGTATCGTAGGCTCGTCGGTGCGAAGTCCGAGTCAATCTCGATTATCGCTCCATCTTTCACCCTCTTTTCATCGAGTGCAAGGCTTGTGCCATTTCTAAAGTTCGGGACCCAACCGCTCGTTCGACATTTCCACGTGAAAAGACAAGGAAAATGATCGAGGGTCGTACTAAGAACAAGAACATTAAGAAAATGTTTATTAAAGACAGTTTTTTTTTATTATTCTTATATTTTTAAATTTAACAGGAATGAAGTGGGATAAGATGAGGGAAGAGATTTTGATATGGAAGAGAAAATGAGGAAAACTTTATTATCATGATTTTATTTATTTTAGCACATTTTTTTTATTATTTTTGGGTTCGGACCCAGTCATAAGTAATTACTTCACCCGTGCTTCTAGGGATGAAAGATCCATTCCTTCGAAACATCAGGTAGCGTAATACTTTTTCAAGTATCGTCCGTTGATCGGAAGCATATGTCATTCTCCCCGGCAATTCACTAGCCGGTAGGAACCTCCCGAGTATACTTGCTTGACCACGAACGGTCCTTCCCGAGTGGGTTTAAATTTTCCTCCTATCTTGCGGTGTGCAAGAATAGGTCTCTTGAGAACGAGAACTAAGTCACCAACTTTGAAGGTTCTTGGGCGGACCCGATCCGTCATGGGCTTGAACCATCTTAGCTTGGTATAATTCTAAATTCTGTTGCGTCGCAAGTCTTTTCCCTTCCGGGCTTTCTAATTCTTCTAGTCGTAATTTGGCGTTCTCTTCAGTCGTGATCTTATTTGCAACTACAATTCCGAGTGAAGGAAGGCTGAACCTCTAAAGGTAACACTGCCTCGGACCCATACACCAGAGCGTAAGGTGTAGCTTGAGTAGCAGTTCTGAAGGTTGTCCGGTAGGCCCATAAGGCTTCTAATAACTTCTCGTTCCAATTTCTCTTATTATCGTCCAAGGTTTTCTTTAAGATTTGAACGAGAGTTTTATTAAAAGCTTCAGCCAGGCGGTTTGCTCTTGGGTAGTAAATTGTTGAATACCGCTAGTCGATTTCGTGTCTCCTGACAAAATTGTTGATTTGTGTGCTTCGAATGCCGACCCATTATACGAGATAATCTGCGTGGCACTCCGAAACGGTAGACAACTTGGTTCTTGAAAAGCTCGTAGCACGTGGTGTGCTTTCACTTCTCTAAGTGGAGCTGCCTCGCCCAGCTTGGAAAAGTAATCTGTAGCCGCAAGAATGAAGCGATGTCCTTTTGAAGATGG
Source organism: Papilionanthe hookeriana x Papilionanthe teres (assembly GCA_022702705.1). Classification (NCBI taxonomy): domain Eukaryota; kingdom Viridiplantae; phylum Streptophyta; class Magnoliopsida; order Asparagales; family Orchidaceae; genus Papilionanthe; species Papilionanthe hookeriana x Papilionanthe teres. Next base: position 384,232 of record JAKZJZ010000028.1, on the reverse strand, counting down.
TGGTTCTATTGGACCCACTATATCCGTGCCTCAACATTCGAATGGCCACGACGCAATTGTCGGATGTAGCACATTTGGAGGTTGGTGTAGAACCACTCCGTGCACTTGGCATTGATGACGGCTCTTGGCGATTTTCATGCGGTCGGTCATCATCGAGGGCCGATAGTACCCTAGTCTTTTAATTTTCATTTTCATCTTCGGACCCGGCCGGTGAGCGCCACGGAGTCTCGAATGCACCTCTTTAACGATTTCACGGGCCTCGGACCCGCTTAGGCACCTTAGCTACATTTGATCGAAAGACCTTCTGTATAACGTGTTATTTATTAATGCGTAAGACAGAGTTCTTTTCTTGATCTGATGGGCTAGCGACCTATCATCTGGTAGTTTTCCTGTTTGCAGGTAGTACATTAACGAGTCGTCGCCAATCTTCTCGTGTTTTTTGTCACCGTTGCAGCTGATTCTTCTTCTTTTTCGATTTGTGTATTGTATACATGTCGAGCCGTGACGAGACTCGACGTCAGTGAGCCGACACTTCCACCGACTCATCTTGCAAACGAGGCAAACTCTTTTGCGAGGCGAGCTAACGCATCTGCTAAAGCATTTTCTTTCACGGGAATTTTGTAGATCGTCACATTCGGAATCGTTCCAACGATTGTATGGCATACTTGGAAGTATTGCTCGAGTCATGGCTTTAAAATTCCGTCTTGTCCGGCGATCCGTTGGATGATTAGCTGCGAATCCCGTAGATGTTGATGTCTGTTATCCCCATTTGAATAGTTAATTCCAGATCTCGTTATGAGGGCTTCGTATTCGCTTCGTTGTTTGTACACGGTTACGTCAAGTGGTAGGACTATCTTAACATCCCCCGCTCCGGTGTTATAAAGATTAATTCGATCCCTGCCTTACCGGGCACTATCACTTGCGATTCTTCGTCTTTGTGTGCTGAAGATGCTCCGTTGAAATATAATTCCCAACGTCGATCATCAGGGTCTTCTAGGCTCATTATTTGTTCATCTGGCAAATCGTCATTGAGGGAGATTCTGCCGGCAAAGGGTGTGCTTGCGAGGAAGTCTGCTAAGACTTGTCCCTTTACGGCACGAAGAGGCACGAAAGTTATATCGAATTGCAATAACATCATTGACCATCGCGGCAAGTCCGCCGGAAAGTGTTGGACGAGTCATCAAGTATTGCAATGGATTAAACTTCTAGATCGAGTTGACCTTATGAGAAAGCATGTAGTGCACGAGCTTTTGAGCGGCGAAGATCGGGGCCAAACAATGCTTTTCAATTGTGGGATACCTTATTTCCGTCGGAAGTAAACGACGGCTTAAATAGTAAAGAGCATTTTCTTTACCCTCATCATTGACACAGGCTAACGGGGCTCCGAGAGAGTCGTCTAAAGCCGCGGTATAAAGTATCGACGGTCTACACCGAGGCCAGGGCTACTAAGACAGGAGGTGTCATTAAATATTGTTTAATGTCCTCGAAGGCCTTTTGGCATTTCTCTTCCCAAATAAATTTGGCGTCCTTTTTAACTAGTCCGAGAAAGGTCGACACCTACACGACAAGTTTGAGATAAAGCGTCGAAGATATGCCAACTTCCCTTGAAAAGATCGTAGTTGTTTTAAGGTTTTGGGAGGCGGCATTTCTAAGATAGCTTTAATCATTTCCGGGTCGATTTCAATTCCACGATGTCGGACAACGAATCCTAAGAATTTCCGGAGGTGACGCCGAAGGTGCATTTTAAGGGATTCATCTTAAGGTTAAATTGCCTTAATCGTTCGAAAACAATTCTCAAATCATACAAGTGGTTGTCCTTTACTTTGCTTTTGATGACCACATCGTCCACGTAGCATTAGACTTGATTGTGGATGAGATCATCAAAAATTCTTGTCATCGCTCTCGGTAGGTTGCTCCTGCGTTCTTCGGTCCGAATGGCATCATCGTGTAGCAATATACTCCGATCGGCGTTCCGAATGCTTGTAAGCTTTTCATCTTCCGGAGCCATTTTTATCTGGTTGTATCCCGAAGATCCATCCATGAATGAGAATATTTCATGTGTCAAAGCGATGTCGATCATTAATTCGGGATCGGTAGAGGGAATTCATCTTTTGGACATGCCTTGTTTAAATCTGCGAAATCCACACAAATTCGATCCGACCATTCTTCTTTCGATCGGTACTACATTGGCTAACCGAGTCGGGTATTGTTCTTCACGGACAAATTTAGTGTCTATTAGCTTTTTAACTTCAGCTATGACTTGTTGTTCAATTTCTAGACGCATTCTTCACGGGACCTTGTCCGATCGGGACGAAGTAGGATCCACTCCTAGCTTATGGATCGCGACCTCCGGAGCTAATCCTGGCATCTCATCGTAGCTCCAAGCAAAACGAGTCTTTAAATTCCATTAATAACTTGATTATTTCTTCGGAATCTTCTTTATTGAGTAAGGAGCTAACAAAGGTAGGTCTAGGCTCTTCGTTAGTACCTAAGTTAACTTCCGTTAACTCATCTATTGTAGATTTATTTTCTTCTTCGAATTCGGTGGAGCGTCTCCAATTTGTAAATCTTCAAATTCTTACGTAGTTTCCATGCAGCTTTCATTAGACTCGCAAGTGACAACCAAGCAAAATTCGGCATCGTCGGCGATCCTGCCGTGCCGAATCCGAGACCATGCTTTGAATTGGGTGGACGACCGGAGTTATTCCATAAATTTTCAAAATGTTATGATTGACCTTTTGTCCATTGTCGAGGTAAGAAACCACGGCGAATTAAATTTTGAACACGGGGAGAGTACCACTCGAAAGGTAATTCCATTAATTCTGATGAAGTGACATCTTCAAATTGTACATTATTTTCAGTTTTGGAGGAAGGAGCACCACGGTAGAATTTGATTGGCTTTGCACCGCTGCTACGTACCTCTTTGACCACCATACCCTCGATCTTATTAGAATGAATCGGGGTCAGGGTCATAGTATGTACATAGTGGTTAATCTTCTCGTACATTGATTTGTATTCTTCGTTCTTCTCATCTTTGAGAGAGATTTTGAATTGCGGCTTCTTCGAGCTTATTGTCGCTGCTTCTTGTTTGATCTCTTTTTCTTCTTCAGAACTGTCTTCCCAATTAACATTGATGACTGGTTTCATCTGTCCAACTGTCCTAACGTGTCTACCTCGACCTCGTCCCCTGCCTCGACCTCGGATGCGAGTTGTGGGGAAACCTTCACCATCTCGCCGTAAGGGAGTGGTGAGTGACTGTTGGACTAGAACTTCAGGTTCTTCATTGTCCCGAACTTCTTTTGCTTTATTCGTTATGGTATCTCTGGAGAAGATTATTTTCTTCGGAGGCGTATAATAAGCTGCATCTTCATGGATTCCAATTTCATGTACGGAGAATGGTTGTAAGTCACCTTTGATGCACTATTCCCCTCCATCGTAGTATTTGATGCACTGATGTAGAGATGATGGTACCATCATGTTTTCATGTATCCATGGTCGGCCCAGTAGAGCGTTGAACGACGTTTCTGAATCAATTATGTGAAATTTTGCGGTCGTCTTTGCTAAGTCACCGATCTTCATTAGTAGCGTTATTGATCCGAGGGCTTTTTCTCCTTTCTGGTTGAATCCTCTTAATAACATTTTGTCGGCTTCGAGCTCACGAGCATCAATTTCCAAATATGCTAGTGTTCGAAGACTCATTATATTGATTGATGCTCCTGGATCCACCAATACTCTGGAGAGTGTAAACTTCCCGATTGTAACTGAAATGTACAACGATCGGTTGTGGTCTGCTGTCCCAAGTAGAAGGTCATTGTTCGTGAAGGTAACACCTCGTTGTTCCTTTAACGAGCAAACCTCATCTAAGGAATCTCCGGCCATTTGAGCTAAGCAAATTTCTGGATCAAGTAAGGCCTTGATCAAAGCTTCTCTCATCTCCTTTGATAAGATGAGAGCGTCGTAGATGCTCGGTTGGCGGAAGTTTCCTAAGATGGGCTAGCACGTTATAGTCCACTTTATTTTCATGTGTCTCGGCTTCTTCTCGAATGGGTATTTCTTCTGCGGGGTTGGTTCTTCTTGAACAACCACCGCTTCCCTTTGCCCTTTGGACCCATTCTCGGAGGTAAAACTCTTCCACTTCTTAAGTTAACTTCTGTAATTTCTTCTGACTCTAGTGTTGGGCTTACTGGTGTTTCTTCTTGAATCGGAATGACGGAGTTCTTCCGGATTTGCCTCGGAGTACGAAGGCTCTAATTCTATTGTGGTTGGAGCTCCTCGAAACTAGCGAAATAGATTCGTTGCTTGTTGAACTCTCGTAGCCTCCTTGATGGATGTCTTCTTCGTCATTGTGATCGTCGAGATTGTGTATGATTTGAAAATTGTCATTGGTATCGAAATCGATGTCCGGATTGTCGCTAGTTACGTAATCGTTAGAAACAGTCAAAACGTAGTCAACGCAATCACCCTTATCATTATAAGATCCCACCGAAGTGAGCAGATAATCATACAGAGTCAGAGGTTCGAGGGATTTCTCCCCCGAATCCGAAACAACTATCCTAGGATAAGCGACCCCTAGCTCTAGCCTTAGAAGCCTCGGTCTTCTCTTCATCATCAATTTTCTTCTTCTCTTCAATCGTCTCTTGTTGAGGTGGTTCTTCTATCGCAAGTGATAGTGCCGACTTGACGGGTTTCGAACTCTGAATTGAAGCTCGCACCGAAGCGGTTTGGATGCTGTCTAAAATCTTCTTCGAAGACCTTGTCCAAGCGGTAGTCCATCCATCGTCAGTTGTATAGGGATCTATCGGAACGATGGGATTAGTCGAGACAACATTGACGGAACCTCCTTTCTGGGGTTCCTTCATGTACTCCTTCGGGATTGTTATATTCCCTTTCCGAAGGTTGTCATTGAGCCAACTCTTGAAGGTAATGCAATCTTCTATCTTGTGTCCAAGCATCCGGTGGTAGGGGCAAAAGTTGGGATCACCTTTCTTGTTGACTTCCTCTGGTCTCTTAGGCTCTGGCAGCTGGAAATCTGGAGTCTTTATCAGACTACGGAACATTTTTGGCACTGCCTCATTCTTGAATGGATATTCCCTGCTCAGAAGCTCCCTTAATGTACGTTGCGGACAAGGCGGTACGTTCATATTGTGGAGATGACTGATAGCTGGGTTGGGGTTGCTGGTAATTCTGTTGAGGTTGCTGCGGCCGTTCTAACGATATTTGTATCGGTTGCTTGCCTTTGTCGACTGCTGCAACGATCCCGGATTTCTTTTCAAAAGTCTTCACAAGCTTTTGCTTGTCTGTCTTGTCGGCGAAACTTAATTGCTTCGCCTCCTCTTGCAAGCTCATGGCCTTGCTTAACAACTTCTCGAAAGTCTTAATAGTAAATCCCTTGAGGAGAAGTGCGATCGGGCCGTGAATGATTTTAAGTAAGATACCGACTACATGCTGTTCTTGTAGTTGTGGCTCACACTTCATACTTAGATTTCTCCATCGAAGTATGTAATCCACTAAAGTTTCATTCGACTTCTGCTTCTCTACTACTAAATCACCTATAGTGATGTGGTGCTGAGCTCCGGCGAATCGCTTGATGAAGAGGTTTTCTAGTTCTGAGAACGTCTTCACTAAACCATTCGGTAATTCTGCATACCAATCAAAGGCGATCCACGACGAGTCGCGACGAGCCGTCGGAAGAGTAATGCATCGCTCCCGCCGGCATTGCAACAAGCGGCACGAAAGTGTGCAACATGTTGTCGGGGATTCTCGGTTCCATCAAAGGTCTTGAACGAGAGGTGGTACGAAGCCTTTTGGAGTGCTGGACAGCGTCGAATTCTTCGGGTAAGGTCTACCCGTCCGAATGGATGCCCCGCTCTTTGATTGTGCTAAGGCTTCTCGCACCTGCTGTTCCACCAAGCTCTTGATATCTTTTTCGGAATCATGCTTTGTGTTGTATCTTTCTTTAGCTGATCATCCCCGTTGACGGATGTAATTTCCTTTCCTCCGTCCACAATGCGAATGACCTCTGGGGTGTCTCTCTTAGGGGTTGCACTTGACTCTGGAGAGTGGCTAGGGCTACATCCATCTCTTCCATCCTCTTCGCCATTTGGGGTCTATCGTATCGTCTTTCTCTTGAAGCCGTCTTCTCATCACTTCCGGCTCCTCTCTTTACGCGGCTGCGGGAGCACCTTGTGAAGGCGACGAAGCTCGTGTTTCGACCATGTTGATTTATGCATATTCATCATCCATGAATTCTGATGAATCAATCTCGTCCCCGAATTTCTCTTCTCTTTCTTTGGCTAGTCGTCGAATATCAGTCCTCAACTTTTCCATAGCGTCCTCTAGCGGTCTTTTCGTGCATCCTCGCGGTTGTCGTGTGATAGGCTGTCGGGTTCCCTTCTCACGAGTCCCCTTCTTGCGGTGGGCGCTTTCTTCGATTCAAGTCTCTCGACGAGACTTTCCTTCTCGAGCTGTTGTTTTAATCTTAGTTGAATAGTAGTGGGACGCCATACCATCCTTCTAGCGGTAGAAGGTCCAGGACCGGATGGTACGTCGGCCAAATGCTTGGAAGGTGGTATCCTCCCTAATCTGCGACCACGAAACAACGATAGGCGGACTAGCCTTCATCCTTTTATTTGGCTTTTCTGTAACGATGGCAGGTTCTACTCGTGGCCCAAGACGGGATTTGACTGGCACCCGCCTTATCCTTCTTAGAATCTCTAATACGGGGCATTTCTCTTTCTTTGCTAGCTTCTCGATCACAGTCTGTAGTCGGGCAAATGGCGTGATCCTAGCCCTTTTCTTTCTGCTGTCGTCGTAGTACGGCGAGTCGAGGTAATGTAGAAACAATCACGAGGACATTTTCCTCATCGGCCACGGCGGAAAGGGGGTGGAATCTACTTCCTTCCAAAAAAGGTGTATCTTCAGGCAATGGTATGTATTCAGGTAGTGGTGTGTACTCAGGGATTTACGGGATTTCCTCCTGGAAAGCAACTTCGGCGGCTACGGCCTTCACGGCAATTTTCTACTACATTCCTTCTTTGGGTCCGTGTTAGTGATGGAATTCTTGAGGCTGGACCCGATTTCAAAACGAGAAGGTCTCACGGGAAAGTACGTACCCTCCACGGTAGCGGGTTCGCCATAGTTACGGATTTCCTTCCCCTTTAATGCGGCGGAAGCGGGGTAGGTGCGAGACGACTAGACCGGTGGGGGTAGCAAGAACGGTCCTCCTGCGGACGGCGGTACTCCTCTCGAGTTGGAATCTTTTGCGAGGGGCGGAAACTCTTGAGTTGACCTAAGGTTGAACTCGATCGACGGCTTCTCGGCTTCGGATACTTTGTTTATCAATGCGAAAAGGGAAACGTCGGTGATCTTGACATTTGTGTTCTCGAATCCTTGTCAAGCTGGATGATCCCATTGTCGGGCGGCTCATCCTTGTAAACGGCGAAGTCCGGTCCATTGGTGAAGGAGAAAATCAGCTTTGGGGCTTCCATTTCGCGGGGCGGATTCGATTGTCGGTCCCGAGTTATGCTTCTTCTCATCGGGACGAAAAGAAAGGAATCGAAAAGAGTCCGAACACATTCTTGTTCATGTATTTATAAGAAGGAATTATTTGTTAAAAGAATCATTCATTAGAGGGTTTGTTTATTTTGAACGGAATGTTCGAAAGGTGTGAAGAAAGTAATGAACCCGATTCGAGTTGGAAAGGAAAAGAAAGTCTTATGCAAGACTTCTCGACTCGAAGGATTACTCCTAAACTAACACCTATTGGGGGTCCACCCCACCTCGGAAATGAGGTAAAAGGATCTCGGAACCTCTCTGTTTAGGGGTGTCTAAACAGTGGCTTCTAAATCCGAGAGAATATTGGCTATACTTGTTCAAGGTAGAAATGAACATAGTATTCCAACGGAAAGAAGGGTAGTTTGATCTACAAGGGACATGGATACACTACCGATTGAAAGCAAAATTATCTGATTAAAATGGAGAGAGGAATTGTCCCCAGCGGAGTCGCCAGAAATTGTACGGCTTATTTTATAGTTTGTGTGTTTTATTTTGAAAAGGGGGTCGCCTACAGAAATTGTCGGCAAATTTTTAATTTAATTTAAATAAATAATTTGAAAAATAGTATTTGATTTTGAAAATAATTTTAAATTTGAAGATTTTAAGATATGAAATCAAACCGATCTCACATCCCAAATAGTTTATATAAGCGAGCACCGCACCATAAGCCGTGTATCTATCACTAAGGATAGACACACGCTTGATGGTGGGGCTCGATTAAACAAACTAAAAGATTTGTGACATCCATTTGGTCTGCGAAACAATTTTATAAGCCGACAAATTCCCACTGCTTAATATGAAAGCATTAAACGGGGTTTATATTACACAGGTTCTTTAAAATTCCACATAAGGGCAAGCCCCTATAGTTAATTATATCTTAAGTGACGGGAATCACCTAAGAAAACTCTCGATAATAATCAACGATTCTGCTCTCAAGAATTTGAAAGTTTAAGTTTTCGAGGGATTGAATTTTGGAATTTCAATAGGGAATGGATCAAATTTGGAACATTTTGTTTTGGGAATTCAAAGGAAGAAAGGTAGGAGAAATCACAGATTCGAAGCGAACTTCGGTAATTTCCCGACTATCCTATTGTTTGGCTTGAATTTAGAAAAGTCCTAATGTCTATTTAATGTTTTGATCTTGCCAATTTTAATTAATTAGGACTTATATTTATATGATAGAATCACATAAATAGCCTTGAAGTTATGAGGGTTCATGTCGTATCAAACGACTACCTCGGAATCCTAAGACCGGTTAGGGCTCAATTTACATGACATGATCATACAAATGCCTAACGAAGAGTTGAGGATTTATGTTGCACTAGAGCGAAACTACCTCGAGATCCTATGGCTTAGTTATTTAATTCTAAGAAGGTTTCTGCTGAAGTAGACTCGGGTTTTGTTGATGACGATGGCCGTCGCTGCCCACCATGCTCCGAGCTCCTTGTTGTTGCAGAGGTTTAGTTTTAGAAGTCATAAATCAGGAGATGAGAAAAGTGTTTTGGTTTAGATAAAATCTTAATTTCCAAGTGCTTTTGTGTTTTAATTAAAACAAATCTTAAAGTTGATTATAACGACACCAGTTAAGATCCCGCGGTTCCATCCTTCCGGCATCGTTATTTTTATCGGATTCACTTAGTCCAGATGAATTTGCTAAACTCAACTAAATGAGTTCCACACTTTCATTTAGACCTTGGGAAATCCCGTTAGCAACACGTAGGTTACATCATTCGAGGTATTCCCGATCATCCAACATGACGTTTTAATTTAGTTGTAATTATAGTTTTGTGTTCTATTTGTGATTAAATTTTGAGTTGTTTTATATTTTGAAATGTTGTGGCGGTGAATTTTATCTTGCAATGACTTTTTACTTAGTTTTGGTTTCAGTTTTAGGGACTATCCTAAAGGTGTGGGTTTTCATGCAACAATTTGTTTATCATGCAAGAAACGTAAGTACGATGCGATAAAGTAAATTGCAATAAAATAAAAGCGTACCTGGAGGGTCTTCCCATCATCCCAAGCTGCACTTAAAACACAATTAGAATATTTAAGCAAGTTCCTAGGTAAAGCTAAGGGAAGGGTTATGGTTTTCTACCAAATTCCTAATCCTATAGCTAGTCATTTCCTATGACGTCTAGGTCCTTGTGTTTTGGTTTGAGGACGATTTTCTTCATCAAAGAATAATTAAGTTCAGTTGTTCTTATAAACATCCTATCACATTGAGAAAGTGTTTAAGAAGAATCTCAAACATCTTTTCAATATTGCTAGAATTGTTTTAAGTCCAGAATGAATTTAATCATACAAATGAATTAATCGTCCGAGAATTCAAGTTTTGTTGTTATCTTACTCGATGAACTAGGACATTTGAATATCCTATAAATGGAGGAACATTTCATTTAATGTTCTATTTAGGAGTTATGATAATAAAAGTTTTCGAGGCGAATTGGTGTTCCAATGATTTGTGATTTAGTTTAACTTCGATTAAAGGGTTTAAATTTGGAATAGTGTTCAAGTTGTTTTATATTTAATTTCTTTATGTCTTAGGTGATGTTATTTAATTCAATTTAATTTAACATTAATTTAATTTAATTTAGTTTAGTTTCAATTTTGATTCAATTTAACTTGATTTTAATTTTAACTTGATTCTATTATTTAATTTAATTTAATTCAATTTAGTTTGATTTGATATAAATTAATTTAATTTAATTTAACTTGATTTAATTTAATTTAATTTATTTATTTAATTTAATTTAATTTGATTTAATTTTAATTTAATTTAATTTAATTTAATTTAATATAATATGTTTTAATTTAATTTAATTTAATTTAATTTAACATTTTTTTATTTAATTTATTTTAATTTAATTTAATTTAATTTAATTATTTAATTTAATTTAATTTACTTAATTTGTTTGATTTAATTTAATTTAACCTTTAATTTAATTTTATTTTTAATTTTAATTTAATTGAAAATTTAAAAAGAGTTTAATAATTTAACTTTTTTTTTAATTTAATTTAATGATTAAGTCCTTTAACATTTTAAAACTTAAATTTGAATTATCATTTTAATTAAGAATTAAATATTATTGAGATGATTAATTTAGGGATTTTTAAATTAAAGAATAAATCTCTTCCTAATAATATCCCTATTTTAATAATTTCAATTTTATTATTCCTCCAAATTTAATCAATTATTTAATTAAGGTTTATTTCAATTATTTTAAATTGTTTAGTAGGTTTCTACCCTTTAATTATTTAAGTTTCAATCATCCAAATCAGATTAGGATCAAATATTTTACTTGTTAATTTTTTATTAAACCTAAAGTTTTAATTAAGAATTAAAATTTTAATTACCATTTTGCCCTTCAAGCTTAATAATTTCATAACTCACTAAATTGAGCTTAAATGAACTTGAAATTTTTATGTGACTTCACTCATATGCCAATAAAGACATGAGAGGAGAAAATGTGATTTTTCTGTATTTAATTTATTTATGTAATTATTTTTGGTGGAAAATAGGAATTTCCAAGGAAAATTTAATAATATGACCAAGGGAAAGTTTCTGTCCTTAAGAAAATTATGGGCCATTCCTAATAACTAGAGGACCACTTGGACCAATTTTGGTGATTTTTAAAATTATATTATTTTTATTATAATTATTTTAAGTTTTGGAGTATTAATTAATTTAAAAATAAAATAAAGGTTGAAAAATGAAATTTATATTTTTCAAAAATCTCTCTGATATCAAGGAAACCAGAGAACCAATTTTTATAACTTTTTGATTTTTCTTTGATTTATTAGAATTATTTTAATGAGAATGCTAGAAAATACATTTTTTTAATTTTAAAATTACCCTAGGGCTTTAAAATTTAATATCTCATTAAATAGACCTAAGAAAAATATGGAGTTTGTTCCTAAGTGATTAAAATTCAAAATGTGACATTTTGTTGAATTTTATTATTTTTGTGATTTTTATTATTTTTTAATTATTAAAATATTCAATTAATACCAAAAAATCAACTTTTTTAGAAAATTGAAATTTTAATTTTTTTAAATTCCCCTAATATCAGAGAGGCTCCAAAACCAATTTGGTGAATGTTTGAAAGGTATTTTGAAAGTTATGAATTTTTAAAGTTTAAAATGGCTAAATGGCTCAATCAACCCATTTAGTAGGGTTAACCAAGTCCAATTGACTTCAAATTTTTATGGTGAGTTCCTCTGATCCTAAAGGTCAGTGGAGAATTGATTTCAAGTCAATTTGATGTATGGTTAACTCTAATTAATTAGGGAGCTATTTTGGGTGTTTAAGCCAATTAGGGTTATTTTAAATGGATTAATTCAAAAACTATTTTTCCTAGGGTCCTCTGGTCATAAGAGACATCACAAAATTTTCCTAGAATTTAATTCACAATATGCTAATTATTGGAATTAAAATACTTAAAACAGCAACATGAATTTGAAAAATCAATAACTTTTCATAGGGATGGTCTCTGACTTTGGAAAATTTAGGGAATGTTCCCAAATTCAAAGGCTTCAAAAGCCCTATGGTCTCATGCCATGGTGAATTTCCTATATGCATGGAGAATTAAAACAATGCAGAAGGGAAATAAATCATTAAAAATAAAATGCTTGATGAAATTAAATAATTTCTTTTCCACATTATTCTCCTCTGTTCACTGAGCAAGAGGGTATTTTTATTTTATTTTTCTGATTTTCCTACACAAAGTTATGCATTTTTGAAGTTTAGGGGAATTAAATAAATCAAAAATACCCTAATTTTCTATTTATCCACGCGGCGCCGTGTTAACCTCGGTAGCTCCGAAAGGCTACGCGGCGCATTTTGGTTCGACGCCACCATCTGACTCAGCGCTCCGGGGCCCCGCTGTGTCGTTCCATCCCCTGATCCTACGCGATCCTGGCCGTCCGTCCGCGCGTGTATTAAATGAACGGCATCCGTTCATCGTCCCCAAGCGTCCTCACCCGAGAGTCGTCCACACTAAATCCCTAATATCTCACCCAATACTCAATGGATTTTCGTGTTCTTATGCTCTATGGATTCGTCTTGAAGAGACCAATACATCTATACGGTGATCATGCATTGAAATTAAAGCATTTGAAATAGAGAATCTCCAGAAGCTCGGGATGAAGAATTAGCTCATACCTTTGCTCAGAGAAGTGTGGCTTCAATCTGAGGGTTGTGTCACCTTCGATTGGATCCCAGCAAGCTCCAGGTGAACTCTCCTGGTCTGATGAATCGCCTAGGTATGATTTCGACCACAACCGATCACAAAGCTTGGAGGCTGGAGCAACTGGGTGGCCTGGAGAGGGGGATTTTGCTGGTGGACTCCTTTCCTTGGTCTGGTGAAGGTGTAGGACCAATCAATTTGAGGATTGATCCACTGTGGAGAAGTGTCCTGGTTTTGGGTGGCATTTTGGTCGAGAAATCGGGCTCGTTGGTGGGGATTAGGGCAAATTGTCACCTGGGGATCAATCGCTCTAAGTATGGAGAGTGTTCTGGAACAATTTTGGCGGGGTTTCGGTAAGGTCCGGTTCGGCACCTCTCATGGCCGAGAGGGGGTGGTGTTTAAATAGGAGAGGGTGGAGGGCCTCCTGGGGAGAGTTAGGGCTTGGGATCAGCTGCTCTTGGCAAGAGAAGAACAGGCTGCAATGGCCACTGGGGATGGGGCGGCTCGGCAGGTGAGAATTCCAAGTTTGGGCTCACATGTGAGCTCTCGATCGCAGTGGTTTCCAGCGGGCTGTGGTGGTCGGCCGGCCGGGGTCAGGTCACCCTCAAGGTCAGGGAGGTCAGGGCGGGGCTTAGTGCAGTCAATTGGCCATGGACATGTGTAAAGGAGTTGAATTAAAATGGAATGGGGGAGGAGCTCATTTTGGGTCCAAATGGGTCAACCCACCTTTTGGGCTTGGTTCACCTCCCCATGGCTGATTTGGGCTGAGGGAGGATCAGATGGATCAGCTAGGAAAGGGTGGAGAAGTCACCATCCATGAATATTTTGATTAATCATGGAATAAGGTGAAGCATTAAAAGGGTTAAATCCTTTTTAAGGGGGCTTAAAAGAGGCTCATCCTTTTGCCATTAATGGCTTGATCACATGTCAAACCTTCCATGGCTTCATGTGGCTTGTCCATGGCTTGCATGGCTTGTCTTTGGATTGGGGAAAAGCTTGGTCAATTTCATGAAAATGGATTTTAGAAATTTTTGGTAATTTGATGGGAATTTGTATGAAGCTTGATTTGGAATGGTTTAATGATGATTTTGAAACTTAGGGGTGATATCAATTAAAGGTATGATGAAAAGAAATTGTCATGTGGGCTTTAGGGCCAATTTTGGGCTTTTGTATTTTGTGAAAATGGGCTTTTAAAATGGTTTAGGGAAGTGGGCTTTTGGATTTTAAAATGGATTTTAGGATGAAATTTTGGCAAAGGCTTGGGCCAAATAATTGTTGGGTTTAGCTCATAGATGTGTCATGAGTGACTTGGAGCAAATTGGGAGTGATTTGGGTTTGAATTGGGTTGACTTTGGGCTCCTTTGGTGAATGGGCCAATATAGGTCAAATTGGGATAATTTGGGCCAATGTTGGGCTAGGGTTGAAATTGATGTAAAATTAATGTTGGGAAATGTTTATGGGAGTGTTTCAAAGAGGTTTTGACTTTGGTTGGGCTTTGATTTTGGGGTTTGGGCTCATTTGGGTTAGGTTTGGGTTTAGGTCAAAATTGGGCCTTTTAACTTTGGGTTGAATTTGAGTGGGGTTTGGGCCTAAATTTTGGGCAAATAATGTTAGTGTTTTGTTTGTGGGGATGCTAAGGAAGGTTTAGAAAAGATTTGGGGTTAATTGGAGTTGAATTGGGTGAGTTTAGGTTAGGTTTGGGTCATGGGTCCAAATTGGGTTTTAAGGCCAAAAGTGAAATTGGATCCAAATGTCAATCAAATTGGACTTGGATTTGGTCTAGCTTGGTGTTGGGAATGTTGAATTGAAGTTTGGAATTGAATTTGACCAGAATTTGGGTCAATTGGGTAGGTTTGGTTTGACATTGGGTTCACTTAGGGTTAAAATGGGTCAAATTGGGGGTTTTGACAAAAGTGGGGTAAATTGACGAAATTGGCCCATGGTGTAGTTGAACAAAATGAAATTGGGAATATTTGAGATTTTCTGGAATTTTCTGGGAATTTTTTGAATTTTTTGGATTTTTGGGTCAAGGGGGGTATTTTGGGTATTTGGAGGGTATTGGGAGGTATTTTTGGAATTTTTGGTATTTTTGGGTATGGATGATCAATTTGAGTAATTTGGAAATGTTTAGGAATGTTTTTGAGGAATTTTGGGTAATTTAGGTGATTTTGGATGATTTCAAGGGTTTCGGGTAGGCTAGGCAGGTGTAGGGTCCCGGGGGTCAAAAATTGAAAATTTGGAAAATTGAAGATTGGGTAAATGTAAGTGGAATAAAATCATTTTGGTTGAGCCATGAAGCCATATCAAGCCCACATGAGCCATGAAGGTACTCATTTGAGGCATTCACTATGTTGTTCCCAACCCTCTTAACCAAGGGCTTAGGGGTTAAGGACCATCCATGTGAATCACCTACATGAGTCAGGAGGTCAAGTTGGGTATGAGTGTGGTTTTAGGAGGTGGTGTGCAAGTGTAGTGTATGTGTAAGTCAGCCCTTCACCAGACCAGGCCACCCAGGGCAGTCCTAAGGCCAAAGAGTCCTATAGGAACCCATCCTTTAA
Source organism: Papilionanthe hookeriana x Papilionanthe teres (assembly GCA_022702705.1). NCBI lineage: Eukaryota > Viridiplantae > Streptophyta > Magnoliopsida > Asparagales > Orchidaceae > Papilionanthe > Papilionanthe hookeriana x Papilionanthe teres. The sequence goes on along the minus strand of JAKZJZ010000028.1, from coordinate 368,934 downwards.
ACTTCCACATTTGATTTCAACCCTCTAGGTGATTAGGGGTCTATAGTCAAGTTTGTGGAGTTTGCGGGGAGTTAAGAAGTGGTTTGAAATTCTAGGTGGTGGGTCCCAATTCTAGTCCTCTAAGACAGTCAAAGGAAAAGCCTAAGGCTAGATCCTAAGTACTAAAAAGAAGAAGAGAAGACCTCATCAAAAATGAGGTCAACAGGGTCAAGTCATGTTTAGGGGCTTGGTGCACCCCCCAAGGCGTGACTTTGGGCTGAGGGAGAGTCACTTGGGTCAGCTAGGAAAGGGTGGTGAAGTCCCCATCCAAGGTGATGTGGCTAAGCTTCGTTAAAGTGTAACATGAATGGGGTTAAAAAGGTTTAGTGAAGGTTTAAGAAAGAACCTCCTCCTTTTTCCATTAATGGCATGGTGAGGTGGAAAGGGCTCACATGGCTTCATGTGCTCTTGGCTTGGGAAAAGGTTGGCTCATTTCATGGAAGTAGGTTTTTAGAAATTTTGCCATTTTGGTGGAAAATTTTTATGAAGCTTGATTTGGAATGGTTTAATGATGGTTTTGAAACTTAGGGGTGGTTTTGATTAAATGGATGAAGATGAGTTTGTCATATGGGCCTTGGAATAGGTTTGGGCTTTTTCTAATTTGGTAAAAATGGGCTTTTAAATGTCTTTTGGAAGTGGGCTTTTAGATTTGAAAAATGAATTTTAGGACAAAAATTTTGTAAAAGATTATGTCAAATAAATGTTTTATTTAGTTTAGGGATGTGTCATGAAAATTTTAGAAAAGATTTGGTGTCATTTGGAGTTGAATTGAATTTAATTTGGGTCTCTTTAATAATAGGGTCAAAGTGGGTCAAATTGGGCTAACTTGGGTTAAGGTTGGGAAAATGTTGGTTTTGATGCAAAATTAATGTTGCAAAATGTTTATGGAGGTGTAACAAAGAGTTTTCAATTTTTTTTGGGTCTTGGTTATGAGATTTGGGCCTATTTGGGTTCATGATTGGCTTAGGCCAAATTAGGGAATTTTGGCTTAAGTTAAGCTTGGGTGAAGTTTGGGTTCAAATTTGGGGCAAATCAAGTTAGTATTTTATTTGAGGGGATTTTGGGAAGGTTTTAGAAAAGATTTGGGGCTAATTGGAGTTGAGTTGGTTGGTTTGGGCTAAGTTTAGGTCATGGGCCAAAATTAGGCTTTAAGCTTTAAATTGAAATTGGATCCACATGTTAATGAAATTGGGTTTGGATTTGGTTTAAATTGATATTGGGGATATTTAATTGAAGTTTAGAATTGAATTGGATCAAAATTGAGGTCAATTGAAATGATGTGGTTGGACATTGGGTCCACTTAAGTTAAAAAAAGGTCAAATTGGGGATTTTGGTAAAAGTGGGCTAAATTGACAAAATTGGCCTATGAACAAAATGAAATTGGGAATATGTGGGATTTTCTGGAATTTTTTGGGAATTTTTTGGAATTTTTAGATTTTTTGAGTTAAAAGGGTATTTTGGGATTTTGGAGGTTATTGGGGGGTATTTTAGAAATTTTGGTATATTTGGCCATTGATAATCAATTTGAGTGGTGGGAAATGTTTAGAATCAATTTTGAGGCATTTAGGGTAATTTAGGCAATTTTGCAAATTTTGGGCAATTTCAAAGGCATTTGGTAGGTTTGGTGGGTCTAGGGTCCCGGGGGTCAAAAATTGAATTTTGGGGAAAATGGAGATTGATTAAGTGTGAGTTAAATGAAACCATTTGATTGAGCCATGGAGCCATATTAAGTTTACAAGAGCCATGAGAGGACTCATTTTAGGCATTCAATATGTTGTTCCTAACCCTCTTAGCCAGGGGCTTAGGGGTTAAGGTCCATCCATATGAGTTACATACGTGAGTCAGAAAGTCAAATTGAGTAAAAGTTGTTTTAATATTTGAAATGAGTGTGAGAGTGTGGTGTGTGCAAGCTAGAACTCACCAGACCAGACCATCCAGGGTACTCCTAAGGCCAAAGAGCCCTATAGGAAACTCATCCTTTAAACCTCCACATATTGGTCTTAACCCTCCAAGTGGCCTGGGGGTTTACAATTAAACATGTGGGGTTTGAAGGGAGTCAAGAAGTGTTTTGAATTTCTAAGTGGTGGGTCCCATTTCTAGTCCTCTAGGATAGTCGAAGGGAAAACCTATGCCTAGATCCTAAGTACTAAGGAGAAAGTTCAGACCTCACCAAAAATGAGGTCAACACCGTATGTATTACATTCTAAGCCATATAATCTCATGTGATTCTTTCTAATTGTTGACTGAGACAATACCATTCTGGTTCTTACATGTTCTCACAACATAATTTAATATCCTAATTGGTCAAATCAAGAAGGAAATGAAGTACAAGGTTTTGAATCATCACAACTTCTTCCAACAATGAAATCCTATACTTAACAAAACATGCTTCCATAACTTTATTGCTTCATCATATTAAGGAAAAAAAATAGAGAAAGCTAATCAGAATTCATGGTAAAAATACAATCAAAATTTGGTTTAAAGGTAGAAATCATTGTGAAAACACAAGAAGACTTAATTAAAACCAAAGGTAATAGCAAAGATAAAGAACTATCTGAATATCCTCTCCACCAAAAACTTAAATTTCCTTTGAAAACTTTGCTTTCCCTTACAATACTTCTTAGAGGTTGGTGCCCAACTCTGAGGACTCCAATTCTTTAATCTAATCATAATATAAAAGTAAAAATGGTGAAGTGGAGTGGTGTGTTTCTAAAATAACTCTCTTACATAATAAACATAAAACACACTCTCCAAAATCAACCACTTTTCTGATCTAACAGTCCTCTTTTATACTTTTCCAATAGGTGCCTTCGTATCTCTTCAAAATGTGTTCAGATTCATTGAATCCTCCAAGAGATGCATCCATACAAGAGTAATTTAAATTAATTTTGGTGCCAATAGAGAGTTACCCACATTTTCACCAAGTGATGCCTCAAATACCTCTTCAAAATGGCAACAAACATTAAATAACTCCTCTTTTATAACTGTCGCATGTATGCACGACGTCCCAATGCTTAGCTGTGGGTCTTCTGGCGTGTAAGCTCCAGATCTGGCGCATAGCGGTGGAGCTCTGGCACGTAAGCGCGAGTTCCGGCGCTTAGCCGCCAAGATCAATTTTGGCCTTTCTTCATTTTTTTCTCTCCAATTTTGATACTTTCTCACTCCTTTCATCTCATTTATCAATTAAATCATACTGCAAGAAAAATACACAAAATATTTTCCATTAAAGTGAAATATCATCAAAAATAGTTATAGAAATGTTTATAAAAAAACTATATATTTAAGGTGTATCAGGAGGTTGCTAAGGATTTCATTTATTGGAATTTTTGGGAAAAGTAGAACTCTTTCTGGTATGATCAATGAGGTGTTTTCTCCCTCATGAGATATCTCCTATGGGGGGTCAGAATGATTGATTGGTTGTTGATTGCTGGGTGGGAGGGCTTTGGGATGAAACTAAGCTTATTACTACGATTGGTGTGTCTTGTGCTTTGAAAGTAGCTCAAATGAAAAGACACTCTTCTCTGGAAATTATCTTCCCTCTTCTCAATTACTAAAGTGTTATATAATCATTTCCATCATTTCCCAGATTGGAGGTAGGGTAAATGCATTTAGAATAGTTATATCTCCCCAAAAATTTCTTTCTTTTTTATGTCATTTCTTTCATGCCCTACTTTTGATAGATGACACTTTAAAGTTGAAAGGGTTGAGAATGACCTCTCAATGTTCTTTATGTCACCAAGTTGAAGAAATTGTGCCTCATTTGTTTTATGAATATGCTTATGCTAATAAGGTCTGGAGTTTGCAGGAGTTATTGTTTGGGATCTCTTGGTGAAAGCATTTTGTTGTGGAGGATATTCTTTTGGCTTTGAGCATTACAATAACTTTCATCAAAAAATGCATATTTATCCCCAAAATATATTTTGGTTTATTTGGTACATCAGGAACAGCTATAAATATACTAATCCTTTTCTTCTAATCAATTAACGGTCTCTTATGTAATATCAAACTACTTAAATGTCTCTAAGATGTTACAACTTGATCCTGTAAAGGCTCATAGCAGTAGACCATTGCTAGTTTATTGGTCCCCAACTGATATTGGGTGGGTGAAAATAACATAGATGATTGCTGGAAAAGCTCTGTTACTGGGGTTGAGGGAATTTTTCGTGATCATACTGGTAAGACCTTATGATTTTTTGCCTCACCTGTGGCTGCTATGAGCCCTGCTGAGACTGAATTGTGAGCTGCTTTTCTTGTTGTGAACATTGCTATCACTTTTAAACACTTATCAATTATTATTGAGTCAGACTCCAATCTACTTTTTCAACTGCTCTCTAATCAAAAGATGCCCACTTGGAATCTGTTAGGCATAGTTAATAGAATTTCTATTTGATTTCTTTGTTTCATATCAGGATGCTAGGCCAATTATATTTTTAGAGAAGGTAATGCTCTGGCGGATTGGTTAGCCAAGGAGGGTCATAATACTTTGTGGGTAGGTCTGCAGCCTGTTAGGAATCTCAAAATACTTCTTTAGGGGGATGCTCTGGAGATTCCTTTTATCAGGTGATTGATGTTTTGGGACAGTTTTTTGTCCCAGGCAGGTGTTACCGACTTTTGTTTTGTATATGTGCCTTATTAGTTTCTTTATTCTGCATGGTGATCAGTGGAGTATTAATGCTAGTTTGGCTATGTGGATTACTGCTATGCTTTTTTCATCTTCAGAACTTTGTCGATTGTTATGGGCCTACTGCTATTTGTTTGACTGCTACTCTTGGGCATGGATGAATCTGTGGGATTGTGGATCGCTGCTCATCTTTTCCTTGAAAACTGGATTTGTTTTTACTTCTTTGTTTCCTTTTGGTTTGGATAACTATTTTGTTTACTTCTACCTGCTGGATAGGAGGTTACTGGGTTTTTGGTGGACTGTGCAAAGGGAAAGATTTGGCATCAGCTCCTTGGTTTTTGTTTTGAATCTTGGTTTGGATTTCTGGTTACTAGACTTACCATATTTTGGTCAGGAGGATCCTACTTATTTGCTGTAGAAGTGCTATTGGATATATGTTTTTAGGTTTGAGTGTTAGAGTTTTTTTGTAGCTTTTTTTTGTATTGGTATACCGAGACACTTGTTTCTTTAGTTTTATACCATTTTTTCTTGTATTTTTTTTTTACTTTCTTGTGTGGAGTTGTACTGTGGATAGAGAAACCCCTTGCGCCTTTTGTATTTCTTTTTGTTTGTAGTTGGGATCCTTTTTCCCTACCCCTTTTGTAATTTCTATTTATATTAACACGTAGGGAGCCACGAGCAACTCTTTTCTATATATATATATATATATATATATAATGTTATGGTGTTGCTGGTGGCGCTTGTTCTAGAGTTCTCCTCCTTCCCTACATGAATTTAGGGATATTTACTACATTCTCTTGTTTTTAAACTCAATTTTAATCTCCTTTGCTGTTTTCTTTTGGTTTTTTGGTGTTTTGGCATTCCCGTGTTCTCCTCTTGCATACATCCACTGATTTGCTTGCTAATACTAATGTTAACACTTCAGCTACTGGTTTTAATGTTCCTAAAAAGCTCTCTTTTGTTGAGGTGGTTTGCCACCTCGACCAGCCTAAAAATGATGATAAGATGTTATTTCCCTATCACTACCATGACAAACTAGATGGCAAAGGATGCTACTAGTTTGGGATGAAAGCTGGAAAAAAAGGGGCAGACAAGCCCTCTTTCTCTCTGAAGCTGAAGCATCTTCCATGGCTGAACCAAGCAAGTTTACACTTCTTGGTAATTTCCAACTTGGCCACCATCAAATGGAGCATATTAGGAAGTGCTTTGAAGACCTGAAACTCATGGGAGATTGTAAGGTTGGGTTATTTGATGGGAGGCATGTGATGATTCAGTGGAATAAGAAAGAGGACTATGGATAAATGTTCTCTAAAAATATTCCAAGATTGATGGAGAATTCATGAAATTACATATGTGGTCTCCTAATTTTGGTCCAAATCAAGAGTTCTTCATTTTACCAATATGGTTTAAGTATCCTGGTCATAAACTTCACTCTTCAATCATCAAATCCTTTTCTCACTTTGAGCCACCTTTGGTAGGCCTATGAAGCTTAATATTTCCACTTTTAATCTCACAAGACCTTCAAATGCAAGGATACTAGTTGAAAGAGACATAACGTTACCAATAGATGACAAAATTTGGATTTGTACTACTCATAATTGTTATTAGCAGTAAGTAGTGATGGAAGAAAAGCCTTATTATTGTGGAGCATTTAAAATGTTTGGCCACACAAATGACTGATGTTTTAGAGTACACCCTGAGCTTAAAATTATACCTATAATTCTCTTGGATGCTTCACCTACACGCCCAGAAGAAGATCAAGCCAATAAGAGACACAAGGAAATCTTGTCTGAGGGGTCACAAGAAGTTCTAAACAATTTGGTTCCAAACATTATACCCCTAGGACAAGGAAAAGTTGGTTTAATTGAAGAGACACAATCAGTTGAATCTAACATAATAGTTGATGAACCTCACCCATCTGGACTACTTAATGTTCCAATATCTATGGATATGCCCCTATAAACTTTAATGAGAATGAATTTTATTTCACCCAATCAAATAGAACCATAGAATAAAGTCTAGGAGTTTTCTTTAGAGGGCCTCTGTGATGTCACAACCACTCAACCAGAGTCACTAAGGGAATTTGTCAATATAGAAGAAATGCAGCAAATGATGGAAAAAGATTGGAAAGTTCAAAAAGTAAAGAAGAAGAAGAAGAAAGGATACTTGGAACTCAAAAATTTGCATGATAACTTAATCATTACTAGTGGAAGCTCCTGCACTGACCCGAGGGACTCCTTGACTAGGTTGACTAGGGGGCAAATCAAATCCCCTCACAATGATTAACATCCTTTGCTAGAACATCAGGTGAATTGCTCACCCCAATTCCCTCAACAGTCTCTTACATCTCAACATAAAGAATAAAATTTGGTGCATTGTTGTGCTTAAACCAATGATCTTTAAACACCCTATAAAAACATCAAAAAGTTTCATTGTTCTGAACACTATGCTAATTCAAAAACCAAAAAAAATGGCTTCTCCTCAAGAAAGAGATTACACGATCTATATTAGCTAATCATCCTCAATTTGTGCATTTTAGTTTCAATATTGAAGGAAATACTAGTTGTGCTACTTTGGTATATGCAAGTTGTTCCGAGGAGCATGAGTAGAACTGTGGAATGAACTACTATTAATCGGTCAATTATGTCATCTTGCTAGGTAGTGGAGGTGGTTTCAATTGTACCACTTCACCCACAGAAAAAATAGGAGTTTAGTCTTCTGATATCACTAAAATGTCTTAATTCAATGATGATATATTGGAGGCTGACTTACACGATTTCATTTTTTAGGGCCCAAGTTTCACTTAGAGAAGAGGCAAGATCTGGGAAAGATTGGACAAATTTTGGTCAATATCCACTGCAATCGTAACTTACTCTATTATACATTAACGCACTTGACCATAGATGAGTCTGATCATAGTCCACTCCTTCTTTCCCTTTCAGGCTATGTGAAGAAAGGCAAAGCACCCTTCAGGTATCAAAATATGTGGTCTACACATTCTGATTATTTGAATGTTGTATCAGAGCATTGGAATGGCATACGACATCCTAATCCCTGGATGCAACTAAGGTTACTTCATAAGAAGGTGGGAAAGCATTTAATCTGTGGAACTGGACTTGCGTTGGTGAGGTTTTAAATATGGTGGAGCAAGCAGAGAATGAGATCAAAGGTTTTGAGAATGTCTTGGAATTGGGTCAGGTGGAAGCAGTTGTTCTATTTAAAGCTAATGAGAATCTACTTATTGTCACTTCTTAGAAGGAGAATTTCCTTAAACAAAATGTATTTTCCACTAGAATTGTAGATAGGGACAGGAACACCAAGTACTATCATGATTGTATCAACTTTAAAAAGAAAGTGCAAAGCCATTCACAAAATTCAGAGTATTAGTGGGGAGTGGTTATTTATTCAATGCAACAACCATTTTGTTCAAGTATCTGGTTATTCAATTACTGAAAGGGAGGACCAAACAAATTCATTTTGATAAGGTCATTAGAAATATCAATACACAATTGAACTGTTGGAAAAATTCCTTTCTCTCTAATAGGAGGACCAAAAGAATATTTTTGATGAGGTCAGTGGAAATATTAATGCACAATTGAATTGTTGGAAAAGTTCCTTTCTCCCTAATCGAGGGAAAATAACTCTGAACAACTTACTAACTCAAGACCAGGTCAACCAGGTTCTTTAGGTTCCATTTGATGGAAACAACAAGGATGAGGTTATAATAAGAAATGCATAAGCACAATGTCTAACTCATCATATCTATCACATTCAAAATAGTTGGGAAAATGAATGTTGGGGCAATTTCATTTAGAGTAAATTTCTCATGTCCTACTTTTGTTGGAGGTTATTTCTAAACATCATACCCAATAATGATATCCTTAATTTGAAGGGACTGAGAGGCCCTTCATGTTGCACCCTTTATAAAGAAGTTGAAAAGACAATATACCTTCTATTTTTTACTAGCAATACTGCACAACAATTTGGTATTTATTGATAAAGAAGCTCCCCATCAACATCTTTACCCTAGGCTAGCACTATTGCAAGATTTCTAGGAGGATTAATGTAAATGTAACCTACCTAATTTTCCATTCCTAGTGGCCTGGTGATACGCCTAAAATATATAATGTTTTTATGCACATTTTTACACCTATTTTTCATGATATTGCAATTTAAGAGAAGGTATTTTCATATTTTTTCTTGAATGTATGATTAAAATGAATGATTGTGATGAAAGGAGCAAAAAAGATCAAATTTGGAGCAAAAATAAAAAGTGTTCAAATGTAGCCAATAGCGGCTAAGCGCTGGCGCATGCAAAGCAGTGAAAGTTAAAATTGGCGAATTAAATCAAATTTGGCGCCATTTTTAAGGGGTGTTTGAAGCAACCATTGGTTTAAACTTCCTTAACTTCTCATTGGCGCCAAAATTCATTTAAAATTTGAATACATGGATGCATCTCTTGATAGAATCGTTGAATCTGGAAATGATTTGAAGAGATTCCAAGATGCCCTTTGCAAAAATATTAAAAGAAGACTTGAAGATCAAAAGAAGGAGAAGAGTTTTGAAAGGAAGTATTGGCGGGAGAAGTTGGAGAAAAGCTTGTAGAGGTTGAAGGGAGAGAGGAAGAAAGAGAGTCTTCTTCTTGCCATAGTTTACTTACTTTTCCATTTTACTTTATCATAGTTTGTATTAGAATTTAGGAGAGTGAATCATTCGAGTTGGGTGCCACCCCCAAAAGATTTTGTAAACGAAGGAAAAGTTTCAAAGAAACTTCAAGAGTCTTGTGGAGAGGATTTTCATATAATATTTTATCTTTGTTTTTACAATTGGAGTAAGATTTATTGTGTTTTCACTATGATCTAAACTATCAAGTCAAATTGTGTTTGTGTATTCTCCACGAGTTCTAAGTATTTTTCTTTATCTTTTTCCTTTTAAATGATGAAGTAACTAAATTATGGATGGATATTGTGTGAATTATAGATGTTTAATGTTGGAAGAAGTTATGATGATTTAACTACCTTGCACTTCATTTACCTCTTGATTTGACCAATTAAGATGTTAAAATCTATTGTGCGAACATGTAAGAACAAATGTAGAAATTTCTCTATCAACAATTGGAGAGAATCACATGAAATTATATGAGTGAGAAATGTAGTCCATATTGTTGAGTGCAAATAAATAGGGAGATATGCTTATGATTGGGCGTAGAATTAGAGGACATTAGAGTGACAGACTAAATCCCCCAATTTGGTTTGATGTTTTAAGTTTATTATGAAATGTTAGCCCCCAATGGAGGGAGAAGACGGAATTCTAGAGTGAGAGCTAGTATCTTCCTTACCTAACCCATCTTTATGATTTAAAAACATTAGATTAACCTATGTTCTTTATAGAACCAAGTAAGGGTAAAGAATATAACTGCTCCTATTTGGCATGACACATCTAGAAACTTCCACAATGAAATTCCATAATTATTACTAATTCATGAAGAGGAATAAGATATTTTATTCTCATTTGCTTTCATATCATTTTATAGTCTTGATAATTTTAGTTTGCTTGAAATTCTAAAGAAATATAAGAAAGCCTTTGGATGGTCAATAGATGATATTAAAGGAATCAGTTCTTCAATTTGTATGCATAGAATTCTTATGGAAGAGAACTGCAAATCTTGTGCTAATCCTCAAAGGAGACTAAATCCTATTATGAAAGATGTTGTTAAGAAAGAAAATTTAAAGTGGTTGGATACTGGAATTATCTACCCTTATTAAGATAGTGTTTGGGTTGTTCATATTCACTATGTTCCTAAGAAAGGAGGGGTTACTATGATAGTTAATGAAAAAGAACGAATTAATACCAACAAGGCAATTTACAGGATGGTGAATATGCATCGATTATAAAAAATTTAACCTTTCCACAAGTAATGACCATTTTCCTCTACCCATTCTAGATCAGATGTTAGAGTGGCTAGGCATAAATACTTTTGTTTTCTGGATGGATATACGATGCACCAAAAATATATACTCTTTTAGCTATATGTTTTTACCTATTTTTGGTGATATTTCACTTTAAAGGAATGTATTTTTTATGATTTGTTGTAGGTATGATGATTATAGGTGATTGGAGCCCTGGCGCCGCAGGCTCAGAATGGGCGCCACCGGTGCCCTATTCCAGAGACTCCAGAATTAATTTGCGTAGATTTTTGAAGAGGTGCTTGAAGAAACTCTTGGGAAATTCATTCCTAACATTAAATTAAGTGTCCAAGATGAAAATAGAGAGGATGAAGAGAAGAGAATTGATGTAGAGAGTGTGAGGAAAGTGTGAGAGAGAGTTAGGGTTTGTGATTTTAAGAGAGATTCTTCTCTAAGGAGGGGAGAAGAGGGAGTAAAGTGAGAGATTGCTTCTTCATCTTTGTTCCAAGGAGAGAATCAAGTGTTACAAGGAAGAGAAAAGGAATCAAGGGGACTTTGAAGGAATTTTCTTGGGGAAGAGAAAGAGATAAGTTGTATTTACTATTGTAGTTTCTATGACACTTCTTTTATATATAAAATTCATGTGTTTTTATATCTTCTCCATGGTTAGTGAGTAGTCTCCCTTGCCTTTCTTCTTGCATGAAGTAATTATGATGTGGTGATGTGGAAATGATGTGCCCTTTAAGTGTTATAAAAGTTGTGATGTTTCTTTAATTTGGAACTTAATTTACTTTTCCATCCGACCAATTGAATTGTTCAAACATGTTGAGGAACATTAATTACAAAAGAATTGAATGTTTTACAACAAGAATGAAGAAACCATTTAATGTCCGTGAATAAATTGCGTAGTTCATGGGGATTAAGTACAAATAAATAGGGAAATGAGTTTTGATGGACTTCAAATTGGAGGTTTCATGGTGACAGAATGGGATCCCCAATTTGGTCTTAAGATTGGTAACTAAAGACTATGGTTAGCCTTCGGGTGAAGGGTGAGTGGGAGCTCCGAAATGAGAGACGGTATCCTCCCAGCCTAGCCTTTAATTTAGTAACTAAACTTAAGATATGGTAATATTCTTTACCTGCTTGGAAGAGGGGGTACTCTTTTAAAGGTAAAGAAGCAAATATGCTCCTATTTGGCACAACACAAATAATTACCATTCTTCATCATTGACACATAATAATCTTTATGCAGGAAGAAAGACACTTTTCATATAGAAGTATCTTATAAATCACATAAGTTAGTGTGTTTGTTTGTTAATATAGTTCAGTAATTAGAAGTAATTGTAGTAGATTTATTATACTTTGCATTAACTAGTAGTAGTACACTTAAGTAATTGTTACATTGGGTATTGGATTTTAGTGTTATATTATCTGATTTAAAGAACGTTCACCTCCCTGTGAGATCGATAATCAGGACTCCATTAGAGCTTTGTATTACTTGATACGATACATATACTTGCGTTGAATTTGTGATTTTACTAAATCATTCTAAATATATAAATTCGACTTCATAAATTCTTGCTTAATATGTAAAGTCAGGGTCAATATACTGGTAACAACCAAATACAAATTGCTCATGAGGATCAAGAGAATACAATGTTTACCAGTCCTTATGGTACATTTGCTTTTAGAAGAATGCCCTTTGGTTTATGCAATGACCCTCCTACATTTCGAGAGATGTATGATGGCAATTTTCCGTAATCTAATTGAAAAAGGAATTGAAGTTTTTATGGATGACTTTTCAGTGTTTGGAATTACATTTGAATCATATTTACAACATCTATCAAGAGTTCTTAAGCATTGTGAAGAAACTAATTTAGTCCTTAAATGGGAAAAATGGCAATTTATGATAGCAGAAGGAATTGTATTAGGACATCGTATATCAGAAAATGGAATGGAGGTAGATCCTGCAAAAATTCAAGTTATCTCTAATTTACCTAGCCCAACAATTGTAAGGGGAATTATAAGTTTTCTAGGACATGCTGGATTTTACAAGCGTTATATTAAAGACTTTTCAAAAATTTTAAAGCCTTTATGTCGTTTACTGGAAGTAGATGTGATTTTTTATTTTGATGAAGAATGCTGAAAAGCTTTTGAATCATTAAAAGAAAAATTAATCACTACAGCTGTTATAGTTTCACTAAACTGGGAAAAACCTTTTAAATTAATGTGTGATGCCAATGAATATGCTATTGGAGTTGTTTTAGGTTAGAAATATGATAAGACTTTCAAAGTGATCTATTATTCTTGTAGAACTCTTAATGAAGCTCAAATTAATTATACTACAACTGAGAAAGAGTTATTAGCAATAGTAGTTGCCTTCGATAAATTCAGGTCATATTTAACTGGAACAAAATGTGTGGTTCATATTGACAATTCTCTTATTAAATAGTTAATGAAAAATAAGGATGCAAAACTGAGAATGATAAGATGGATTTTTTTTGCAAGAATTTGATTTTGAAATAATAGATAGGAAGGGTGCTCATAATCAAATTGCTAATCATCTATCCAGGCTTGACTATGAAAAATCACTCTGCTATGAAAATGAAATCAATGAACATTTTCCTAATGAAAAATTATTCACCATCAATAAGTGGTGTGTTCCGTGGTATGCCAACATTATAAACTTTATTTTCAATGATATTTTACCCTATAGTTTGATATACCAAAAGAAGAATAAATTTTTATCTAAAGCTAAGACTTATTGTTGAGATGACTCATTTTTATATAAACAAGAAATCAATCTTATTATTTGAATATATGTACCTTTAGAAGAAACTTATGAAATTTTTCAAAAATGTCATAATTCTGATTATGGGGGAAATTTTTGTGTTGATAAAACTGCATATAAAATCTCACAATCTGGATTTTATTGGCCCAAAATTTTTAAGGATGTTAATGCTTATATTAAAAATTGTGATCGATGTCAACGTGTAAGCAATATTTCTAGAATAAATGAGATGCCTCTCAATTATATGTTGGAAGTTCAAATATTTGATGTTTGGGATTAGATTTCATGGAACCATTTATACTATCTTTCGGAAATATATACATTTTGATAGCAATTGACTATGTATCCAGATGGATAAAAGTCGTTGTTTTTATCTTGTAATGACTTTTAATTGCGTTTGGTTTTAGTTCGAAATTTATTCTAAAGTTTTTGGTTTTCATGCAACGATTTTATTTGACATACGAAAAGTAAAGTGCATTGCGGTAAAGTAAATTCTGATAAAATAAGCGTCTGCAGAGTGCAGGTATTATTTTCATAAAACACATGTTAAAAATTTAAATGTTGTAGTACCTAGGTAAAACAAAGGGAGAAGGTTTTGATTTGTCCCTGCAATCCTAATCCTATGTATCATCCTACATGACGTCCCAGATTCTTGTGTTTTAGTTTAAGGATGACTTTCTTTTAGAAATAATTAAATTCGAGTTGTTCTTATAAACATCATATCATATTGGGGAAGTCTTTAAAATAGTCTTAAAGCATCTTTTGATACCTTTAGGATTGTTTTAAGTCGAGAGAATTTAATTATACGAGTGCATTAATCATCAGGGAGTTTTAAGTTTTGTTCTTTCTTGCTCGGTAGACTAGGACATTTGAATATCCCATAAGTGAAGTAACACCTCACTTGATGCCTCATTTGAGAGTTATAATAATAAGAGCTTTAAAGAGCAAATCAAATTATTAAGTATTTTTTTAATGATTTAAACTTGATGATTTAATTTTAATTTGACTTAATTATAAAAAGTTAGTTTAAGTTTGGAATAGTGTTGAATTATTTTAGATTTAATTCTTAATGATTTCATTTAGGTTTGTTGTTAAATGATTTTAATTTAATTTAATTCAATTTAATTTAATTTTAATTTAATTTTACTTGATTTGATTTTAATTTAATTTAATTTAATTTAATTTAATTTAATTTAATTTAATTTTAATTTAATTTAATTTTAATTTAATTTCAATTTAATTTAATTTAATTTAATTTTAATTTAATTTCAATTTAATTTAATTTAATTTAATTTTAATTTAATTTAATTTTAATTTAATTTAATTTTAGTTTTAATTTTAATCTTAATTTGATTTAATTTTTAGTTTAATTTTTAATTTGGATTATTAATTTAATTTTTTAATTAATAATTAAGTATTATTGAAGTGATTTATTTAGGGATTTTTAAATTAAAGAATAAATATGTCATAATAATATCCACTACTTTTAATAATTCTAATTTATTATTCTCCCAAAATTTCAATTAATTAATTAATTAAAGTTTATTTAATTATTTTTGAAATGTGGTTAGTAGGTTTCTACCCTCGATCATTTAAGTTTCAATCATCCAAAATCAGTTTAAAATCAAATATTTTACCCTCCCT
The DNA here is from genome assembly GCA_022702705.1 of Papilionanthe hookeriana x Papilionanthe teres. Classification (NCBI taxonomy): domain Eukaryota; kingdom Viridiplantae; phylum Streptophyta; class Magnoliopsida; order Asparagales; family Orchidaceae; genus Papilionanthe; species Papilionanthe hookeriana x Papilionanthe teres. Next base: position 353,933 of record JAKZJZ010000028.1, on the reverse strand, counting down.
TTTTAATTATTCCTAAAAATTTTAATTAATGGTTGAAATTTTTTAATTATAATTTTGCCCTTCAAGCTTAATAATTCTATAACTCACTAAATTAAGCTCAAATAAATTTGAAATTTTTATGTAACTTCATAGAGGATGTCGGTTAAGGCGTTAGAGAGAAAATGTGATTTTTACGTATTTAATTTATTTATGTAATTATTTTTAATGGAAAATAGGGGTTTTTCGAGGAAAATTCGATAACGAGCCAGAAATGTTTGATAAATTTAAGGAAATTATGGGATGCTTCTAATGATCCGAGGACCATTTGGACCAATATTTGTGATTTTTTTGAATTATATTTTATTTATTAAAATTATTTTGAGTTTTGGAGTATTAATTAATTTTAAAATAAAATTAAAATTGAAAAAATGGATTTTATATTTTATTAAATCTCTCTGACCTCGAAAGGAGTTCAGAGAAACAAATTTTGTATTTTTCTGATTTTTGTTTGATTTATTAAATTATTTTAGTGAAAGTTGGAAAATACATTTTTTAATATTAAAAATTACGTTAAGCGCTTTTAAAATTCAATATCTTATCCTAGGGATTTAAGAAAATATTTGGTTTGTTCTAAGTTATTAAATTCAAAATTTGACATTTTGGTGATTTTTTAATATTTTTATGATTTTTATTATTTTTTAATTATTAAAAATATTAAAATAATGATAAAAATCAGCTTTTTTTTAGAAAATTACAATTTTAATTTTTCTAAGTTCCTGCGGTGATATCGAGCTCCAAAACCATTTTTGTGAATTTTGAAAAGTATTTTGTGAGTTATGAATTTTTAAAGTTTAATTTTTACATTTTGCTCGAAGGCAATCGGCCGTTTGGTGGGGTTAATCGATCGATTGATTTCAGGAAATTTTATTAGATGTTCCTCTAATCCCGAAAGATTGAGCTGGAGAATTGTTTTTAAGTTAATTTGATGTGTAGTTAACCTAATTAAGTAAAATTGATTTTGGGTATTTAGGCCAAATTAGGGTTATTCAGTGATTATCTGAAACTTATTTTCTAGGTTCCACAGTCGCCAGAAACATCACCAAATTTTTCCTAGAATTTATTCCTCGATATGCTAATTATTGAAATTAAAATATTCAAAACGGTAACATCTTGATTATGAAAAATCAATAACTTCTCGTAGGGATGGCACTCGACCTTGGAAAATTCGGGAATGTTTCCCGAGTTCGAGGCTTTAAAAGCCTGTGGTCTCATACAATGGTGAATTGTCTATGTGCATGGAGAATTAAAATAGTCACGAGAGAGTAAATAAATTATTAAAAATAAAATACTTAATGAAATTAATTGAGTTCTTTTCTATTTATTCTCCTCTCTGTTCGAAGCGAAGAGGTTTTTTTATTTTATTTTTTGTGATTTTCTATGAAAGTTATGAATTTTCTAAGTTACGGTAATTTAATAAATAGGAAAATAACCCTATTTATCTACTTATCCACGCGCGCGCGTCGACCTCGGCGGCTCAGGAAGGGGTGCGTGTCGCGGCGCTGATTGGGTGCGCCCGTCGAGTCGGCCGTCCGGGACTCGCCTTTCGTAACATCTTACGGTCGACGCGATCCGAGCCGTCCATCGACCACCGCGCGATCAGCGGCTCACGGTCATCATCTACGGCGTGTGCACCGTGACCGTCCCTGCTAAACCACTAAGAACTCGCTCGATTCTTAACGGATTTACATGTTCATAATATACACATGCGTTTGTCTTGAAGAGACGAACACATCTATCTGATGCTTGTCGTGAAATTGATTCATATCAAATGGAAGTCTCCGAAGCTCGGGAAGAAGAGAGAGTTCATGCAACTGCCAGTGAAGCTTCGATTTGAGGATGATGTCGCGTTCGATTGGGTCCGACGAAGCTCCGGATGGGGAATCCAGCGGCACCGGTGGTGCAGGTACAAAGTGACCCTTTGTTAGATCACAAAGCTTGGAGGTTTGGAAGCAATGGCGCTGGTGAAGGGCTTTTTGCGGGAAACTTCTCCTCTTGGTACGTGAAGGTGTAGAGTCGATCGATTTGAAGATGACTGTTGTGGTGAGTGTCACGGTTTAGGCTTTAATTTGACTCTGAAGTGAGGAACTACAGAGAGGAAATGGCGGGGGGGATTTAGGTTAGGATCAAGTTCTCAGTGTGGAGGAAGTGCCCAGATGATTTTGGCGGAGTTTACGTATGGTTTTGTTTGAGAACTATCCGCAGCGAGAAGTGTGGTTTAAATAGGAAGGCTGGAGGGCCTCAGGCGGTTGAAGGCTTGGATCGAGGTTTGCTCGGGGAAGAAGAACAACCATGGTGGCCATTGGGGCATGGGGCAGCTCGAGCGAGGGGAAGAATTTCAATTTTAGGCTCACATGGTGCTCTCGGGTGTGGTGTTTCCGACGATCCGGGCGGGCGGCGGCGGGCATGGGTCACCCTCGGGTTCATGTGAGTCGGGGCGTGCAGGGTTTTGTGTATTCGGTGGTAGTTGCCCAGTGTAAAGTGGTTGGATCAAAATGGAATGGGGGCATGGCTAATTTTGGCTCGATTTGGTCGACTCATGTATTTGGGTTGGGTTCACCTTCCCATGACTTGGTTTGGGGTGAGGGAATGAGTTAGGTTAGCGAGTCGAAGGTGGTGAGTCCCTTTCTAAGAATATTTAAATTAGATTTGGGTTTAAAGGAGACATGATTAAAAATTTAATGACTTTTAGGAATTATGGAAAGAGCACTCCTCCTTTCCCCATCTTGGGTAGTGAGGGCTGCCCAAGCCCTCATAGCTCAGCGTGGCTCGTAAATGGCTTCGCTGACTCGCCTTTGGCTTGGAAGAAGCTAAGTCGACTTTCATGAAAAGAGTTTTTAGGAATTTTGGTAATTTAGGGGTGATTTGATAGGATTTGGCATATTGCTTAATTTAGAAAAATTTGATGGCTTAATTAGAACTTAGGGATGATTTCAATTAAAGGTATGATGAGAAGAATTTGTCTTATGAATTTTAGCATCGAGAGTTTGGGCTTTTGGAATCATTTTGGAGTGGGCTTTTTAAGGAGGCACAGGAAGTGGGCCTTACGTTTTAAGAAAATAAATTTATGGATGGGAATTTTGTAAAAAGGTTGGGCCAAATAATTGTTGGAGTTTGGTTTAGAGATGTGTCATGAGTAATTTAAAATAAATTTGAGGTGGTTTGGGTTTGAATTGGGTTGAATTTGGGCTTCTTTGGTAAAGGAGCCAATATAGGTGAGTGGGCTAATTTAGGTGATGTTGAGCTAGGAGTTGAAATTGATGTAAAATTAATGTTGGGAAAAGTTTATGGGGGTACTACAAAGAGTTTTGACTTTGGTTGGGCTTTAATTTGGGATTTGGGCCCATTTAGGTTAGAGTTTGGGTTTAAAATTAAAAGTAGAATTTTTGGCTTTGGGTTGGATTTGGGTGGAGTTTAGGTTGAATTTTTGGTAATCATGTTAGTTTTTGTTTGTGGGGATGTTAGGGAAAGTTTAGAAAAGGTTTGGGGTCGGTGGAGTTAAATTGGGTTAGTTTTGGGTCGTAGGTCAGGTGGGCTTTAAGGTCAAAGTGAAATTGGATTGAATGTCGATCATATTGGGCTTGGATTTAGTCTTAGATTGAAATTAGGGATATTTAATTGAAGTTTAGAATTGTATTGGACCAAAATTAGGGTCAATTGGGTTGATTTAGTTTGACATTGAGTTCGCTAGGTTAAAATGGGTCGAATTAAGGGTTTTGGTAAAAGTGGGGTAAATTGGCAAAATTGGCTATGGTGTAGTTGAATAAAATGAAATTGAGAATATTTGGGATTTTTTGGAATTTTTTGGAAATTTTTGAAATTTATAAAAGTTTGACGAAAAGTGTATTTTTAGTGTATTTGAATTGTATTTTGGAAATTTTGGTATATTTGGTATGGATGATCAATTTGAGTTATGTGGAAATGTTTGGGATTGGTTTTGAGGAATTTTGAATTGATTTGGAGATTTTGGAAAATTTAGGCGATTTCGAAACTTTGGTAGGTTTGATGGGTGTAGGGTCGGGGTCGAAAATTGAAATTTTGGAAGAATGAAGATTGATCAAATGTGAGTGAAATGGAATCACTTTGGTTGGTCATTTGAAGCCATATTAAGCATATGAGCCATGAGAGGACTCATTGGAGGCATTGTATGTTGTTCTAACATGGCCAGAGGCTTAGGGGTTAAAGATTAAGAAAATCCGTATGAATTGCACAAAGGTGTGGAGTCACGTTGGGTATAGGTGTGGTTTTAGGATTTGGATTGTTTGTGTGAGAGTGTAGTGTGTGAGTGTAGTGAGTGTGTAAATCCCATTACTCACCGGACAGCTTATTTGAGAGGGTATTCTGAGCCCGAGAAGTCACATAGAGACTTATCCTTTAAACCTCCCCATTTGATTTAAGCCCTACGAGTGATTAGGGGTCTACGATCAGCTTGTGGGGTTTGCGGGGATACGAAGTGGTTTAAATTTCTAAGGGATGGAATAATTCTGATCCTCTAAGATAGTCGAAGGGAAAAGCTTTGGCGAAGATCACTGTGTAAAAGAGGAAGAAAAACCTGCATCCAAAATAGAATTGACACTTGGAAAAGGTTTAAATGATTTTGGTGAATAAATGAGAAGCTTTTATTTGTAGAAATTTTAAGAACTTTTTGGATTTTGGGAATTTGTGAGAGATTTGGGGTAAATTTGAAGTTTAGATAATTTGATGTGGTTTAGAATGATTTTTTTGTGAAATCTTAGGAATTTGGAGATTTTTAGGATTTTTAGAGTTTTAAATGCATTTTAGTAATTTGGAAGTTTTTAGTGCAAATTGGGTTATTTTGGTAGTTTTGGAGAAGTTGTAAAATTTGGGTAGTATAAAGGAATGTGGATTATTTTAGATAAATAGGGTAATTTGGAGAGGTTCAAAATGATTTCGTGAAGAAATGAAATTTTTAGACAAGTAGAGGAGCCATTTGGGAAATTTTGCGATTTTGGTAATTTTGAAAGTAAATTAAATTTTGGCAATTTGAATAATTTGGAGTGGTTTAGAATAATTTTGTGGTGAAATCTTGGAATTTAGAGATTTTAGGATTTTTACGTTTTAAAAACATTTAGTAATTTTGGAGAATATAGGTGAAAGTTAGGTTATTTTGGTAGTTTGCAGGAGAATTTAGGGCGATTTAGCGAGTTTTAAGACATGCGAAATTGTTTAAATCGATTTGGTAACTCGAGAGGCTTAGAAATGATTTTGTTGAAAAATGAGAATTTTTATGCTGTAGTGGCATTATAAAATTTTGAGATTTTGGTTAATTTTGGTGTATTTGGGGTGAATTTGGGCGATTTGAGTAGGTGGTTTATAATGGTTTTTGGTGAAATCTTAGGAATATGGAGATTTTTGTGATTTTTAGTTTTTAGTGCATTTTGGTAGCTTCGGTGAAATTTGTGTTATCGTTGTTGTTTTGGAGAATTTAGGGCGGTTAATTTGAGTTTAAAATGTAAGTATTTTAGATCGATTAGGTAATTGGAATAATTTGGAGTGTTTTAGAATGATTTTGATGAAATCTTAGAATTTGGTTATTTTTATAATTTTAGGGTTTTAAAAGCATTTTGGTAAGTTTAGAAAATTTTTGTGAAAATTGGGATATTTTGGTAGTTTTGGAGAATTTAGGTCGATTGGTAGGGTTTTAAGAATGTAGAGTAATGCAAATTGATTGGGTAGTTGGGTGGTTTAAAATGATTTTTTGGTGAAGAAATGAGAATTTTTAACAAAAGGAGTAATTTAGGAAGTTTTTGGGATTTTGGTAATTTTTGCAGTTGTTCGAATTTTGGCCCGAGTTGAATAATTTGAAGTGGTTTAGAATGTTTTTTGTTGTTGAAATCTTAGGAACTTGGAGACTTTTGTTATTTTTAGGGTTTTTAAGAGCATTTTGATAATTTTGGAATACTTTGAGAAAATTGGGTTATTTTGATAGTTTTGGAGAATTAGGGTAATTTGGCTAGTTTTAAGAAATGTAGAGTATTTTAGATTAATTGGGTAATTTGTATAGGTTAAAATGATTTTGGTGTAGAATTGATCTTTGGGCTTGTAGGGAATTTTGGAGTTGGGATTTTGGTAATTTTGGTAGATTTGGGGTGAATTTGGGTAATTTGAATAATTTGAAGTGGTTTAGAATGATTTTGGTGAAATCTTTGGAATTTGGAGATTATTTGAGTTTTAAAGGGTTTAAGGAATTTTGGTAAATTTGGATAATTTTGGTAAAGTTTGGTTTTTTGGGTAGTTTTGGAGAATTTAGTACGATATGCCCGGTTTAGGGAATGTGGAGTATTGTAGATCAATTGAGTAATTTGGATAAATTTAAGATAATTTTGATGAAGAAATGAAAATTTTTGGACCATAAAGGAATTTTAGAATTTTTTGACATATTGGGTAACCGAGAAATTTGGAATGAATTTGGGCAATTTAAATAATTTGGAGAAGTCTTAGGAATTTGGAGAATTTTAGGATTTTTAAGGTTTTAAGGTAATTTTGGATGAATTTTGGTGAAAATTAGGTCACTTTATAAGTTTGGATAATTTGGGACAAGTAGGCTAGTTTTAAGGAATGTTGAGTGTTTTCAGATGATTGGTTATATTGGAGAGGTTAAAATGATTTTGGCGAATAAATGAGAACTTTTTGGCCATAGAGACATTTTTGGAATTTTTGGTGTTTTCAATAATTTTGATAAATTTGAGGTGAATTTAAAAATTTGTTGAATAAATTTGAGTTATTTAAATGATTTTGGTCAAATCTTAGGAATTTTGAGATTTTTAGGGTTTTAAGTTCATATTATTGGTAATTTTGGAGGTTTTGGTGAAAAATTGGTTATTTTGGCAATTTTAAAAATTTAAGGAAATTTGGCTACTATTAAGGAATGTAGAGTATTTTATGTCAGCCGAGTAATTTGGAGGTTAGAAATGATTTTGGTGAAGAAATGAGAATTTTTGGGCCATAGGGGTATTTTACGATTTTGTAATCTTGGGTAATTTTGGGAGTTGCAGGTTAAATTTGGGCAATTTTGAATTATTTAGAAGTGGTTTAAAATAATTTTTGGTGATATACGGAATTTGGAAATTTTTTGAAATTTTCAAAGTTTACAGGCATTTTGGTTATATTTGAGAATTTTTGGTGAAAAATTGGTTATTTTGGTCATTCTGGAGAATTTTGGGTAATTTTTGCTAGTTCTATGGAATGTGGAGCATTTTAGATCACTTTCGTAATTTGGAGAGGTTTAGAATAATTTTGGTGAAGAAATGAGGAATTTTTAGGCCATAGGGGCATTTTGGTAAAAGTTGGATTATGCGGGTAGTATTGGTGAATTTAGGGCAATTTTACTAGTTTTAAGGAATATGGAGTATTTAGATGATTATGTAATTTCTAGAATTTAAAATGATTTTGGTGAAGAAATAAAGAATTTTTGTAAGTGAAAGGGGATTTTGTGAATTTTGGGATTTTGGTTAATTTTAGGAGATTTTAGTAGTTTGTTGAAAAATGGATTATTTTGGTAGTATAAATTAGGTGCAATTAGTTAATTTTAAGGAATGTGGGTACTTTTTATTAATTTAATTTCAGAGCGATTTAAAATAGTTTTGGTGTTGAAGTGATAATTTTTGGGCCATAGGACCATTTTCGAATTTTTGGGATTTTGGCTAATTTTGGGAGATTTGGGAATTGAATTTAGGCGATTTGAATAATTTGAAGTGTCTAAAATTATTTTTAGTGAAATCATAAAATTTGGGCTGTTTTGTGATTTTTAGGGTTTTAAGGGTATTTTGGTGTTTGGTGTCAGTTTATTTTGACATTTTGAAATTGGAGGGCAATTTGGATAGTTTAAAAACGTGGAGTATTTTCGTTAATTATTGTAACTTGAGTTGTTAAAATGATTTTGATGAAAAAGAAATGAGGAATTTTTCGAACGAAAAGGGGCATTTTTGATTTTAACTAATTTTCACGTATTTGGGATAAATTTGAGCATTTGAATAATTTTGGAGTGGTTTAGAATGACTTTTCTCAAAATCTTAGAAATTTGGAGAATTTTGGGATTTTTAGGGCTTTAAGGGGCATTTTAGTAATTTTGTAAAATTTAGGTGAAAATTGAGGTTATTTTGAAAGTTTTGAAAATTCGGTCTGATTTAGCTAGTTTTAAGGAATGTGGAGTATTTTAGATCAATTGTGGCAATTTAGAGAATTTTAAAATGATTTTGGTGAAGAAATGAGTATTTTTGGGCCATAGGGTCATTTTCTAAATTTTGGGATTTTGGCTAGTTTTGGGAGATTAGGGGTTAATTTAGGCAAAATGAATAATATGGAGTGGTTTTAGAATGAAATTTGGTGAAATTTGAGAGATTTGGAATTTTGGGATATTTAGGGTTTTAAGAGGCATTTTGGTAATTTTGGAGAATTTAGTGAATGTTGGGTTTTTGGTAGTTCGAAAAATTCGGTCATTTAAAATTTAGTTTTAAAGAATGTGGAGTATTTTAGATCGATTGTTTAGTTTGGAGAAGTTTAAAATGATTTGGTGAAGAAATGATAATATTTGGGCCGTATGGGCATTTTAGGAATTGTTCGAATTTTGGCTAATTTAGGAAGATTTGGCACGGTGGAGCAATCTGAATAATTTGGAGTGGTTTAGAATGATTTTTGGTAAAATCTTAAAATTTTGGGGATTTTGGTATTTTTTAGGGTTTTAAGTGTATTTTAGTAATTTTGAAAGTTTGATGAAAATTGGGTTATTTTGGCGGCTTTGGAGAATTTAAGGTAAATTGGCTTGTATTAAGGAATGTATGGAGTATTTTTATATCGATTGAGTATTTTGGAGAGGTTTGAAATGATTTTGGTGAAGAAACGAGGAATTTTTGGCCAAGTAGGAGCATTTTAAGAATTTTTTTGATTTTGGATAATTTTGTGATATTTTGGGAGAAAATTTGAGCAATGCGAATAATTTGGAGTGTTTTAGAATGATTTTTCATGAAATCTTAGGACTTTGGGGATTTTGGAATTTTAGAGTTTTTAGGAGTATTTTTGTAATTTTGAAGAAAGTTTGGTGAAAAATAGCTTGTTTTGAAAGTTTTTGGAATTTAGGACAATTTAGCTAGTATTAGAGAATGTGGAGTATTTTAGATCAATTGGGTATTTTGAAGAGGTTAAAAATGATTTTGGTGAAGAAATGAGAATTTTTGGGCCGTAGGGTGATTTGGAATATTTTTAATAATGGTAATTTTGGGAGATTTAGGAGTAAATTTAGACTGATGATAATAATTTAGAGTTGTTTAGAATGATTTTTGGTGAAATCTTACAAATTTTGAGATTTTTGGGATTATGGTTAATTTTGGAGAATTTGGTGAGAATTGGGTTATTTTGGTGGTTTTGGAGAATTTAGGAAGCGATTTAAATTTAGTTTTAAGGAATGTGGAGTATTTTAGATCGGTGGAAATTTTGAGAGAGTTTAAAATGATTTTGGTAAAGAAATGGGGATTTTGGGGCCGTATGGGCATTTTCCATTTTTGAGATTATAGTAATTTTATGAGATTTGGGACGAGTTTTAGCGATTTGAGTAATTTGGAGTGGTTAGAATGGTTTTTGCTGAAATCATAAGAATTTGGAAATTTTTAAATTTTTAGGGATTTAAGGACATTATGAAAATTTTGGAGAAAATTGAGTTATTTTGGTTAGTTTGGAAATCTAGAACGATTGGTAGTTTTAAAAAATGTGGAGTATTTTAATTCCGGTTGGTTAATTTAGAGAAGTTTAAAATATTTTTGTTGAACAAATGAGGAAATTTTTTTGTCATTGAGGCATTTTGGAAATTTTGGGATTTTGGATAATTTTGGGAGATTTGGGGTGAATTTGGGCGATTTGAATAATTTGGAGTAATTTATAATGATTTTTGGTGAGATCTTAGAAATTGGGAATTTCTTGGACTTTAAGGTTTTTTGAGGCATTTGGTAATTTTAGAGAATTATGAGTGAGGTATCTTTTTGGTAGTGTTTGAGAATTTAATGCGATTTAGCTAGTTTAAGGAATATAAAGTATTTTAGATAAATTGGTCGATGTAGAGGTTTAAAATGATTTTTGTGATGAAATGAGAATTTTGGACCCGGGGGGCATTGAGGAGTTTTTGGATTTTGGTAATTTTAGGATATTTGAGAGAAATTGAACAATGTGAATAATTTGGAGTGGCTTAAAATGATTTTTGGTTTAATTTTAAAAACTTGGAGATTTTGGAATTTTTAGAGTTTTAAGGCATTTGGTAATTTGGAGAAATTTTGGTGAAAAATGACTTATTTTGGAAGTTTTGGAGAATTTATGGCAATTTGGCTAATATTAAAGTAGTATTTTTAGATTAATTGGATAACTTGGAGAGGTTTGAAATCATTTTGGTGAAGAAACGAGAATTTTGTGGGCCATAAAGGCACTTTGAGAATTTTGGGATTTTAGGCTAAATTTCGAATAGATTTGGGCAATTTGAATAATATGGGGCGGTTTAGAATGATTTTAGGTGAAATCTTAAATTTAATGATTTTTTGGATATTTAAGGTTTTAAAAAATTTTGGTAATTTTGGTGAAAATTGGTTTATTTTGTAGTTAAAAAATTTGAGGAAAATTTGGCTTATTTTAAAATGTGCGTTTATTTTAGATCAATTAGGTTTTTGAAGATGTTTAAAAATGATTTTTGTGAAGAAATAAGAATTTTTTGGGCCATTAGGGCTTTCTTGGAATTTTTGGGATTTTGAAATTTAATTTTGAAACATTTGGGTTGAATTTGGGTGATTTGAATAATTAGGGAGTTGTTCGAAGAATTTGGAGAAATCTTAGAACTTTGAAAATTTTGGGGTTTTCGAGTTTTAAGAGCATTTACAGTAATTTTGGAGAATTTTGGTGAAAATTGGGTTATTTTGATAGTTTTAAGAAATTATGTGCAATTAAATTTAGTTTTAAGGAATGTGGAATATTTTAAATCGATTTGTAATTTGGAGAGTTCTAAAATGATTTTGGTGAAGAAATGAGAATTTTTTGGGCCATAGGGTAATTTTACGATTTTTGGGATTTTGAGTATGTTGGAGATTTGGGGTGAATTGAGTAAATGGATGTGGTTTAGAATGATTTTTGTGAGGAATTTGAAGATTTTTTTGGATTTTTATGGTTTAAAAAGCCCATTTTGGTAATGTTTGTGAAAATTTGGCGTTTTTATTGCAGTTGGATAATTCGATAAAATTTGGCTAGTTTTAAGGAATGTGGTATTTTAGATCAATTTTGTAATTTGGAGATGTTTAAAATGATTTTGGTGAAGAAATGATAATTTTTGGACGTAGAGGCATTTTTTGTAATTTCAAGTTTTCGGCTAATTTAGGGAGATTTGAATTTTTTTGGTGTGGATTATAATGATTTTTGGTGAAATCTTATAAATTTGGTGTTTTGGGATATTTAGGCTTTTATGAATTTGGTTAAAATTTGGTTATTAAGTAGTTTTTTAGAAAATTTTGGGTAATCGGCTTCTTTTAAGGAATGTGGAGTATTTTAGATCAATTGGGTAATTTAGAGAGGTTTTAAATAATTTTGGTGAAGAAATCGAAATTTTGAATTACATACGGTAAATTTCGAAATTTTGGGGTTTGGTAATTTAGGGAGATTTGGAGTGAGTGGGCGATTTAAAATATTTGGAGTGGATTAGAATCATTTTTGGTGAAATCTTGGAAATTTGGATAGTTTGGATTTTTAGGGTTTTTAAAGGAGATTTTGCGGTTTTGGAGACTTTTGGTGAAAATTTAGTTATTTTGGTAATTTCGAGAATTTTGAAGACGATTTGGCATGTTTATGGAATGTGGGAGTATTTTAGATCAATTGGGTAATTTCGAGAGGTTTGAAATGATTTTGGTGAAGAGATGAGAATTTTCGAACCATAGAAGGCATTTAGGAATTTTTGAGATTCTTCTGTTTAGGAGCACAGGCGTGAATTTTAGTAGTTTAAATAAGTTGAAGTAGTTAGATTGATTTTAGTGAGATTTTAGGAATTGGAAGATTTTTAGAATTTTTTAGTGTTTAAAGAATAATTTGGTAATTTTGGAGAATTTTGGTGAAAATTAGAGTAGATTTTGGTAGTTTTGGAGAATTTAAGAAATTTGGCTAGTTTATGGATACGGGATATTTTAGATCGATTAGGCTAATTTGGAGAGGTTTGAGATGATTTTGGTAAAAAATGAGAAATTTTTTTTGTCATAGGCCTAATTTGGGAATTTTGAAGTACATTAGCTAATTTTGGGAGATTAGGGGTGAATTTGGGCAATTTGAATAATTTTGGAGTGGTTTAGAACGATTTTTGGTGAAATCTTAGGAATTTGGAGATTTTTAGGATTTTTAAGGTATTAAAGGAATTTTGGTAATTTTGGAAAATTTTTGGTGAAAATTGGGTTATTTTAGTGATTTGGAAATTCGGGGCAATTTGGCTAGTTTTTAAGGAATGTGGAGTATTTTTAAATCAATTTTATAATTTGGAGAGTTTTTAAAGTAATGAAAGTTTTGGTGAAAAAATGAGGAATTTTTAGGCCATATGGACATTTTTAAGGCTTTTTGGGATTTTGGTTATTTTGGGAGATTTAGGGTGATTTTGGGTAATTTGAATAATTTGTATTGGTTTAGAATGTTTTTTGTTAAATCTTGAAGATTTGGAGATTTTTGGGGTTTTTAGGGTTTTTTAAGGGCATTTTGGTAATTTTAGAAATTTTGGTGAAATTGGATTAATTTGTTAGTTTTAATTTTGGGGAAGTGTAGTATTTTAGATCTGTTGTGTAATTTGGAGGTTTTAAATGATTTCTAGTGAGCAATTAAGAATTTTTGGTAATAGAGGCATTTTGGGAAGTTTTGGGATTTGGCTAATTTTGGGATATTTACGGTGAATTTAGCGATTTGAATAATTTGGAGTGGTTTAGAATGATCTTTGTTGAATTCTTAAGAATTTGAAATTTTTGGACTTTTAGGGTTTTTAGGGCATTTTGGAAATTTTGGAGAACTTTGGTGAAGAGTGGGTTATTTTGGTAGTTTATAAGAATCTATGCTTAATTAAAATTTGTAGTTTTAAGGAATGTGTAATATTTTAGATCGATTGGGTAACTTGGAGATGTTTAAAATTATTTTGGTTAAGAAATGAGAATTTTGGGCCATAAGGGCATCTTTTACGATTTTTGGGATTTTAGCTAATTTTGGAAGATTTGTGGCGAATTTGGGCAATTTTAATTATTTGGAGTGGTTTAGAATTATTTTTACGAAATCATAGAAATTTGGAGATTTTAAATTTTTATGGATTTAAAGGCATTTAGAAATTTTGATGAAAATTAGGTTATTTTGGTTAGTTTGGAGAATCTAAGAGTAATTTGGCTAGTTTTAAGGAATGTAGGTATTTTAATTTGTTTTGGTAATTTGGAGAGTTTAAAATGTTTTTGTTAAACAAATAAAAATTTTTTTGTCATAGGGGCATTTTGAAATTTTGGATAACTTTGGGAGATTTGGGGTGAATTTGGGCAATTTGAATAATTTGGAGGGTTAAGAATGATTTTTGGTGAAAGCTTGAGAAATATGAGGATTTTAGGGTTTTATGGGCATTTTGTAATTTGGAAGGAGAATTATGGTGAACTTTGAATCTCTTGGTAGTTTTGGAGAATTTAATGTAATTTAGCTTTGTTTTTGAGAATGTGGAGTATTTAAGATCAATTGGGTAATTTGGGAGGCTTAAAATTGATTTTGGTGATGAAATGAGAATTTTTGGACCATAGGGCATTTAAGGAGTCTTTTGGATTTTAGCTAATTTTGGAATATTTAGGGACGATTTGAGTAATGTGAATACTTTTGAGTGGTTTAGAATGATTTTTGTAAATCTTATGAATTCGGAGAGATTTTAGAATTTTTAAAGTTAATAATTTTATTAATTCATTTTTAAATTTTGAGAAATTCGATGAAAATGGCCTATATTGAAAATTTTGGAGAATTTAGGGCAATTGCATTTAATCTTAAAGATGAGTATTTTGGATCAATTAGGTAATTTGGAGATGTTTGAAATAATTTTGGTGAAGAAGCGAATTTTTTTGGCCATTAGGGGAACATTTTGGAATCTTTAGGATTTTGGCTAAATTTGGGAGATTTGGATTGAATTTAGGCGATTTAAAAAAATTTTGGGTGGTTTAGAATGTTTTAGGTAAAATTATGAAATTTTTAAATTTTAAGATTTTTAAGGTTTAAAAAAGCTTGGTAATTTTGGTGAAAATTGGATTATTTTGTAGTTCGGGAAAATTTAGGGCAATTTGACTTGTTTTGAGGTAAGCTTATATTAGATCAGATTGAGTATTTGGAGATGTTTAAAATGATTTTGGTGAAGAAATCGAAATTTTTGGGCCATAAGGACATTTTTGGAATTTTGTAATTTTCTTTAGTTTTCGGATATTTGGGTTGAATTTATTGTTGAATAATTGGGAGTTGTTTAGAATGACTTAGCAAAATCTTAGAAATTTGATGATTTTTTGGAGTTTTAGAGTTTAAGGGCATTTTGTTAATTTTGCGAGGTGGGTTATTTTGATAGTTTTAGAGAATTTTGTGCGGCAACGGTTTTCGGGAATGTGGAATGTTTTAGATTAATTGTATAATTTGGAGAGTTAAGCGTTTGTTGAAGAAATAGAATTTTTTTAGGTCATAGGGTCATTTTAAGATTTTTGGGATTTTGGCTTATATCGGAGTGATTTGGAGTGAATACGGCGATTTGAATAATTTTAAGTGGTTTAGATTGAGTTTTGGTGAAATCTTAGAAATTTTGAGAATTTACTGGGATTTTTATGGTTTTATGCGCATTTTGGTAATTTTAGGAGAATTTTAGTGAAAATTGGGTTTTTTGGTAGATTGGATAATTCGATGCAATTTTGCTAGTTTTTAAGGAATGTATGAGTATTTTAGATCGATTGTATGTTGGAGATGTTTAAAATGATTTCGATGAAAATAGAATTTTTGAGCCGCCAAGCCGCATTCTTGATTTTTTGAGATTTGGTAAATTAGGTCGATTTGGGCGATTTGAATTATTTGGAGTGGTTTAGAATGATTTTGTTAAAAATCTTAGAAATTTGGTATTTTTCGGATTTTAGGGTCTTAAAAAACTTTTGGAGAATTTTGGTGAAAACGAGGATATTTTTTTAGTTTTGGGAGAATTTTGGGTAATTTAGGCTAGTTTTAAGGAATGTGGAGTAATTTTAGATCATTTAGGTGATTTGGAGAGGTTTTAAAAGATTTTGGTGAAGAAATGAGAATTTTTGGTATAAGGGCATTTTCGGAGTTTTTTGGGATTTTGGTAATTTTGGGAGGTTTGGAGTGAAGTTAGGCGATTCGAAATATTTTGGAGTGGATTAGAATGATTTTCAAATCTTAAAAATTTGGATATATTTGGGATATTTAGGGGTTTAAGGGATTTTGGTAGTTTTGTAGAATTTTGGTGAGAATATAGTTATTTTGGTAGTTTTAGAGAATTTATGGCAATTTGGCATGTTTTATGGATTGTGGAGTATTTTAGATCATTTGGGAAATTTAAAGTTGTTTAAAAAAGATTTTGGAGAAGAAATAGAGTGCAGGCCATAGGGGCATTTGTACAATTTTTGGGATTTTGGCTAATTTTGAGAAATTCTTGAGTGAATTTGTTTAATTTAAGTAATTTGGAGTGGCTTAGAATGATTTTTAGTGAAATCTTGAGAATATGGACACTTTTGGGATTTTTATTATTTTAGGTATTTTGGTAAATTTGGAGAATTTTTTTGTGAAAATTTGGCTATTTTTGAGTAGCTTTGGAGAATTTAGGGCAATTTGGCTAGTTCTAGGGAATGGTATTTTAGATCGATTGCGTAATTTGGAGAGGTTTAAAATGATTTTGGTAAAAAAATGAGAATTCTTTGACCACATAATTTGGAATTTTTATAATGGCTAATTTTAGGAGATTTAATGGCAAATGTGGGTAATTTGAATAATTTGGGCCCATTTAGAATAGTTTTGATGAAATCTTAAAAATTTTGAGATTTTGATTTTTTAGAGTTTTAAGGAGCATTTGCGTATCTTGGAGAATTTTGGCAAATTCGGTTATTTGGAGTAGTTTTCGAAAATTTGGGGTAATTTAGCTAGTTTTGAGAATGTAGAATATATTAGATTGATTAGGTAATTTAAAGTTTTAAAATGATTTTGGTGGAGAAATGGGAATTTTGGGGCCATAAGGGCATTTTCTAGAAATATTAGATTGATTGGCTAACTTTTGGGGTCTGGCGTGTTTGAGCAGGTGAATAATTTAGCATAGTTTAGAATGATTTTTTTGTGAAATACGGGAAATTTGGACATTTTGAGTTCTACAGGAACTTTAAGGGCATTTTGAGTAATTTTGGAGAATTTTTGTGTGAAAATTAGGTTATTTTAGTTATTTTGGAGAATTAAGGGAAATTTGGCCGATTTTAAGTAATGTGGAGTATTTTAGATCGATTTGGTAATTTGGAGAGGTAATTTTGGGTTGATTTTGATTTGAATATAGAGCGATTTGAATAATTTGAAGTGGCTTAGAATGATATTTGGAGATACCTTAGGAATTTCGACATTTTTAGGATTTTTAGGGCTTTAAGTGTATTTTAGTAATTTTGGAGATTTTTCGTGAAAAATGGTTTATTTTGGTAGTTTTGGAGAATTTGGGCAATTTGCACACAGTTTTAAGGAATGTGTAGTATTTTTATCGATTGGGTAATTTTGAGAGGTTTAAAATGAGTTTGGTCTTGAAATGGGCATTTTTTGTCCATGGTGGCATTTAGGCCCATAGTTTTGGCTAAGTTTGGGAGATTTTTGGGTGAATTTGGGCGATTTTAAATAATTCGAGTGGTTTAGAATGATTTTGATGAAGTCTTAGAAATTTAGAGATTTTTAGAGTTTTGCGGATATTTTGATAATTTGGAGAATTTTGGTGAAAATTGGGTTATTTTGTTAGTTTCGGAGAATTTAGAGCTGATTTAGGTAGTTTTAAGGAATGTAGGTATTCTAGATCGATTGGGTAATTCAAATAGGTTTGAAATGATTTTGGTGAAGTCTTGAGAAATTTTGGGTCATAGAGGCCTTTTTGAAAATTTTGGATTATGGCTAATTTTGGAGATTTTGGGTGAATTTGGTTAATGTGAACAATTTAAAGTGGTTTAGAATGATTTTGCTAAAATCTTAAGAATTTTGAGATTTTAGGATTTTTTAAGTTTTAAAGGCATTTTGGTAATTTTGGTTAAAATTTGGTTATTTTGGTAGCTTTGGAGAATTTAGGGCGATTTGGTTGGTATTAAATAATGTGGGTTATTTTACATCGAAATGGTAATTTGGAGAGAGGTTGTAAATGATTTTGTTGAAGAAATGAAAAGTTTTTGGCCATAGGGGCATTTTTGGAATTTTTCGAAGATTTCTTAATTTTAGGAGATTTGGGCGAATATGGGCGATTTGAATAATTTGGACTGGTTAGAATAATTCTTCTTTGAAATCTTAGAAATTTGGAGATTTTTAGAGTTTTAGGGTTTAAGGGTATTTTGGTAATTTTGGAGAATTTTGGTGACGGTGGGTTATTTTGGTAGTTTTGGAGAATAGTTTTTATGGAATGTGGAGTATTTGATCGATTAGGTAATTTGGAGATGTTTAAAATGATTTTGGTTAAGAAATGAGAATATTTGGGTCATAGGGGCATTTTGGAAAATTTTTTTGGATTTTGTTGAAATTTTTGTTGAATTTATGCAATTTGAATAATTTGGAGTAGTTTAGAATGATTTTGTTGAAATCTTAGGAATTTGAAGAATTTTGAGATTTTTAGGGTTTTAAAAGCATTTTGGTAATTTTGGTGAAAATTAAGTTATTTTGGTAGTTTTGGAGAATTTAAAGCAATTTCCCTTAGTTTTATAGAATGTAGAGTATTTTAGGTCAATTGGAAGTAATCTAGAGAGGTTTAAAATGATTTTTGGTGAAGAAATGAAATTTTTGGGCGAAAGGGGCATTTTGGGAATTTTTAGGATTTTGTTAATTAGGAGATTTGGGGTAAATTTAGGTTTGATTAATTTAAAGTGGTTTAGAATGATTTTTGGTGAAATATATGAAATTTAGAGATCTTTGGGAATTTTAGGGTTTTATGGGCGTTTTGATAATTTTGGAGAATTTTTGTAAAGATTGGGTTTATTTGTTAGGCTTTGAGAATTATGGCAGTTGGCTAGTTTTAAGAAATGTGGAGATTTTTAGATCGATTTGGTAATTTGGAAAGCTTGAAATAATTTTGGTGTAGAATTGAGAATATTTGGGCCATTGGGGTATTTTGGAAATTTTTGGGATTTTGGGTTAATTTAGGAGATTACTTTTGGGGTAAATTTGGGCGATTTGAATAATTTAAGAAGTGATTTAAAATGATTTTTCGTTAAATCTTAGGAATTTGGAGATTTTTAGAGGTTTAAAGGGCATTTTGGTAATTTTGGTAAATTTTGTTATTTGGGTAGTTTTGGGAAATTTAGTGTGAAGATGTTTAGTTTTAAGTAATGTGGAGTTTTCTAGATCATTTGTTTAATTTGGAGAGATTTAAGTTGATTTTAGTGAAGAAAATGAGAATTTTTTGAGCAGCAAGGCATTTTGGTAATATTTTGGTTAGGCTAATTTTGAAGATTGCAGGGTAAATTTAGGCAACTGCAGTAATTTGTAGTGGTTTAGAATGATTTTTGGTGAAATGTGAGGAATTTATAATTTTTTAGATTTTAGGTTTTTAAAGGGCATTTTGGTAATTTTGGAGAATTTTGGTGATAATTGGGTTATTTTGATAGTTTTGGAGAATTTAGTGCAATTTGGCTAGTTTTAAGGAATGTTAAGTATTTAAATCGGTGGGTAATTTGGAGAGGAGTTTAAAATGATTTTTGGTGAAGAAATGAAAATTTGGGGCCATAGAGGCATTTAGGAATTATTGGGATTTTGTCCCAATTTTGGAATTTTGCTTGAATTTGTGCAATTTGAATAATTTGGAGTTGTTTAGAACGATTTTGGAAAAATCTTAGGACTTTGGAGATTTTTGGGATTTTTAGGCTTTTAAGGACATTTTAGTAATTTTGGAGAATTTTAGTGAAATTTGAGTTATTTTCATAACTTTGGAGAATTTAATGCAATTTAGTTAGTTTTAAGTAATGTGGAGTATTCTAAATCGATTGGGTAATTTGGAGAGGTTTAAAATGATTTTGGTTATAAATTTAGAGTTTTGGTAGCAGAACATTTGAGGAGTTTTTTAGTGTTTGGGTTAATTTTGGGATATTTGGGGTAAATTTGAGATATTTCCAAAAATTAGGAGTGGTTTAGAATGATTTTTGGTAAATCTTAGAAATTTGGAAATTTTTAGGGTTTTAAGGTCATTTTGAGAATTTGGGAGAATTTTGGTGTAATTTGGGTTATTTTGATGGTTTTGAGATTTTAAGGCAATTTGGTAGTCTTAAGGAATGTGGAGTATTTTGGATGAATTGGGTAATTTGAGAGGTTTAAAGTGTTTCGTGAAGAAATAGGAAATCATTAGACTATAGGGGCATTTTGGGAATTTTTTGATTTTGGCTAATTTTGGGAGATTTGGGGTGAATTTGGGCGATTTGAGTAACTTAGAGAGGTTTATAATGATTTTTGGTGAAATCTTGAAATTTGGTGATTTATGGAAATTTTAGGGTTTAAGGGCAATTTAAGAATTTTGGTGAAAATTGGTTATTTTTGTTGTTTTGGAAAATTTTAGGCAATTTGGATTGTTTTAAGGAATTTAGAGTATTTAGATTAATTGTGTAATTTGGAGAAGTTTAAAATGATTATGGAAAGAAATGGAAATTTTTTGTGCCATAGGGCCATTTTGACAATTTTGGGATTTTAGGCCCAATTTTGAGTGCTTTTAGTGAATTTAGGCTGACTTAAATAGTCTAGTGGTCGAATGATTTTAGGTAAAATTTGATTATTTTGGGATTTTTAGGGTTTTGAAGGCATATTGGTAAATTTGGAGAATTTGGTGATAGTAGGTTATTTTAGTAGTGTTGGAGAATTGAAATGATTTGGCTAGTATTAAAGAATGTGGAGTATTTTAGATAAATTTGGTAATTTGGAGAGGTTTGAAATGATTTTAGTGAATAAATGGGAATTTTTGGGCCATAGGGGCATTTTTGAAAGTTTTTGGTATTTTGGCTAGCACAGGAGATTCTTGCCGAACGCGGTGCGGCTCTTAGTAATGACTCACAGTAGGCAGATGAATCGGTGAAAGCGAGTAAAGATCCGAATAATATCTTTGAACGCCACAACAACGGTAACAAAACCTTAAGCCCATGATATCTTTGAAACTATAAAAAAATAAAAATAAAAATACAAGTTGGAACACAACGTAATAGGATGCAAAATGAAGGAAGCTCGTACCCATCTCTATCTTATATGTAGGACCAATCGGTACATGAAGTTATAGGTATTTGTTTCGGATATGTGATGGGA
This sequence comes from Papilionanthe hookeriana x Papilionanthe teres, assembly GCA_022702705.1. Lineage (NCBI taxonomy): Eukaryota > Viridiplantae > Streptophyta > Magnoliopsida > Asparagales > Orchidaceae > Papilionanthe > Papilionanthe hookeriana x Papilionanthe teres. Next base: position 333,383 of record JAKZJZ010000028.1, on the reverse strand, counting down.
ACGGAGATAATTTTTGTAATGAAATTAAAAACGACGGAAATATTTTATTTTAATTAACAACACACAAATGCATAAAGATACTACATGAATTTCGAGTAGGTAATCTCTCCCAAAGAAACATTAACACTAAGACTCAAGATAAAGATCTCATCATTACATAACATAACCCTAAAGATATTCGAAGCTAGCAATAATAACCAACAAATAGAATAAATTTCCATTTTAATCTTGCACGTAATATAAATCTTAAGTGTTGACGACCTTAATGTCGGTGTAACATTAATCCACTCCCAAAATGGCATTGTCTAAAGATGGAAGAAGAGAAGATTTGTATTAAATCATAATGTTCCCGTGCCGTCCTTGACTGCTTAATTATTTATTTAATCAAATTCATAGTGACCTACGTAGATTTGAAGGTAACCTTGTGCGCAATTGTCACGACTCGGCTGAGTCTTGGGTTAATCGAGTTGGGAATTAAAGATCGGATGGAGGAAATCAATTCTCTGATATTCTAACTCATCACTAATAATTTAATATTAATAATACTGAAAGAGGCATTAAAAAAGCGATTAAAATTAATAAGCAAAAATTGTACCTTTCTCGATGTAGTTCTTACCTCTTGTACATTTGCTCTATATCCATCTTGTTTAAATATTTAAAACCTAAAAATAATATTAAGCAACATAATGAGTTACTTAAAAGATATTACAGTAATCACACTACTAAACACAATAAATCTAAGGAAAATAGTACAATATGTATGCGCATACATAAGAAATTGTATAATATCTTTGATCATTCATATTATTTATAAGCAAATTTGATATATGTTTATAAGTAATTGATATATATATTTATAAGCAATATGATATATGCTAATAAATGCAACAATAACATTCTCTAAATGAAAAAATAATAATATTCTACATGGTTTATCTTTTATTTTTACTTTATATTTTATATATATACATACGGCTCTCTTGTGAGAATCACCATCAACAGCTATCACACCCTTAGTCGATATTGCACCGTCAAAATAGTGGTTATCGATCTAGACATCGTAGTGCTCACAGGTGAAAAGGTATCCCAATAACTTTCCTGCTTCATCTGATAGTTCGGAACATGTATCTCCCTTGTAACTTAACATGACTTGAAGAAACGGAATCTTAGATGAGATAAAATAATTTCATGCCTTTGAAGTGGCATTCAATTTTAAGTCTTTAAAATTCACTCTTCTTTCATTGGTAATCTTACGAGCCTCTTTATCGGTAAGAAAAGGCCGTACTCTCCCTCGGAAAGGATGATAATTTGCATAAAAACAAGACATCGCGAAGGAAATCGGTAAAGGTAATTACCGCGAGATGAAAAACCCACTTGTTGCCCCCAACCATCTTAGTGTCTTATAGCACAACATGATTAGCATATAACTCTCTTACCACGAAATATTTTACCCATGACAAACGGAAAACAGCAGTATCTTTTCCAAATTCCTTCCTAGCAATCATCTCCTCGATCTCTCCTCATGGCTTACACTAAAAACTCATTATGGAATCAATTTTCGCGATGCGAGTGCATTGACACAACGGTTCTCTGCTTTAGAGGCGACAAATTTTCCGAATCAAATTTTGCTTTTTCTTTCGAGCGTTTTAACTTTGGAGCCATCTCTAAAAATTTACAAAAAAATCACCAAAATTTCCAAATTTAAACTAAACTTGTTAACTCGGCCTAAAACCTGATAATTCGTCTCTATTCTTTCTCGAGAACTATCAATGACTCTTAAATCTCCGATTGATTGAACGTGAACAAAAGATTGTAGAATGGATGAAACGGAAATTCTTCATTAAGAATCCTCTCCTTAATCGAGCTTTTCTTTTCATCGAACGTATCAGCTCTCTTCGAATGCCCGGGGCCGTCGAAGTGTTCCTTCATCCTCGATCCGAGGTGATTAAAGAAGTCGAACCAAATTGTTGATTCATTCATAGATGTGCATTTCTTTCTCCGATTTCTTAATTTTCTTGATTCGAGTAGTAAGAGTTAAATTACCTCGATTCGAAAAGCCTCTCTCTTTAATCGGCCTCTTCTTTGAGATATTTCTTGTTAAATAGAAGTTACGCTTTGAAACTAAAAAACTTTCTACGAAGTTACGCTTTGAAACTAAAAAACTTTCTACGGTTGAAAATTTGATATCTTGAAGTTTCGATTGATTCGAAATCCATTTAGATGAGATTTAGGATCTTCCTTTTCGTTTTCTCTTGGTAGTTTTTGCATCTAAGGGCGGTTTTTGAGAGTTAAAATAAAAGTATTGCATAGAAGCATGAGAAATACATTTTTAAGGATGAAAATTGTTTTTGAACAACGACTACAGTGTGCGGCTTATTTTTGGGGTTATGTGTTTTATTTTTGAAAAGGGGTCGCCTCGAAATTGTTGGCGAATTTTAAATTTTAAATTTAATTTAAATATATATATAATTTAGAAAGTAGCATTTAATTTTGAAAATAATTTTAAGTTTGAAAATTTTAAGATATGAAATTAAACCGATCTCACATCCCAAAATAGTTTATATAAACGAGCACATACTTGTATTTTGTATATACGCACGAAATGAGCCACACTTCTTGATGATAGGGCTTGATTAAATAAGCCTAGAAGATTTGTGTTTATCTGTTTGGTGCGAACCAACTTTATAAGCCGTGATTCACAGCAATATAAAGGAATTAGCGGGGTTTATATTCACAGGTTCTTAAAGTTCACTATGAGGAAAGCCACATAGTTAATTACATCTTAAATGACGGGAATCATTTAAGAAAAATCTGATAATGATCGATTGGTTTTGCTCTCGAAATTTCAAAGTTTAAGGTTTTGAAAAGTTGAATTTTAGAGATTTCGATAGGGAATGGATAAAATTCGAACAATTATTTTGGGAATCAGGAAGAAAAGTAGGAGAAGGCTGAGGATCCGAAGAATCTTGTAACTGTGAGCTATCCTGTTGTTTTGGCTTATTTGTGAGTTGTTAATATTGCAATCCTTCCAATTTTAATTAATTAGGACTTATGTTTGTATGACATAATCCATACGGAAAATAGCCTCGAAGATTGTGAGGGTTTATAAATCTTAGAGCATTCTTATATGGAGATCTAAACAGGTTAGGGCATAATTTGCATAACACAATTATGCAAATGCAACGAAGAGTTGATTTATATTTACTATTTTATGGCTTGGTTATTTAATTCTAGAAAGTTTTGTTTGAAGTAGATCCGAGTTTCTTTGATGACGATGGCCATCTTGCCCACCGTACTCCCTAGTACTCCTTGTTGTTGTAGAGGTTTAGTTTTAGAAGTCGCCATCCGGAGATGAGAGAAGTGTTTTGGTTTAGAGAAATCTTAAAGTCCAAATGTCTTTAATGTTTTAATTAAAACAAATCCAAAGTTGTTTAAACGAGCCGATTAGATCCCGCGGTTCAGTCGTCACGTACCGTTATTTTCTTCAATTCACTTAGTCGAGATGAATTTGCTAAGCTGTTGAATGAGTTCCACACTGCCATTTAGACCGTGGGAAATCCCGTTAGCAACCGTGGGTTACATCATCCGAGGTATCCCGATCATTCAACGAGACGTTTTAATATAGTTACGATTGTATTTTTTGTTGTTACATTTGTGATTAAATTTTAGCAGGTTGTTTTATATTTTTGGAATGTTGTGGTGGTGAATTTTATCTTGCAATGACTTTTAATTTAGTTTTGGTTTCAGTTTAGGGACTATCCACAAGGTTTTGGTTTTATCTGTGATCTCGTTTATCATGCGAAAAAGTAAAGTACGGTTCTTTGTAAGTATAATTGCAATAAAGTAAATTGCGATAAAATAAAAGCGTGCTGGAGGGTCTTCTCGTCATCCGAAATTTGCACTTAAAACACATGTTAAGGCATTTAAATATTTTAACGGAGTACTGGTAAAAGCTAAGGGACGAGTTTTGAGATTTAATACCAAATTCACAATCATATTGTGATCGTCTCTTATGATGTCTAGGTTCTTGGTTTGGTTTAAGGATGATTTTCTTCATCGAAGAACAATTAAATTCAATTGTTCTTCTAAAACATCTCATCATGAGAAAGTGCTTGGGGCCAGTCACCAAACATCTTTTTGATATTTTACGAGATCATTTTGAGTCAGTAAATTTGGTTGCACGGGTGAATTAATCTGTCCAAGGTTTAGTTAAACTTTGTCTCTTGCTCGGTGAACACAGGTATTTGATTACTTGATGAATGAAGTGACATCTCATAATAATTAAAGTTATAATAATTAAAGCATTTGAAATGATTGGTTTATTGAGAATTTTAATCATTCTTAATTTAAAGTTTGAGTTAATGATTTAAAGTGATGTAATTTAATTATGAGGTTTTAATTAATAATTTTAAGTTTGGAATAGTGTTTAGATTATTTTAGATTTAACTTAAATCTCTACACTTTGATTATCTTAGTATTCGAGATTAATGTTCATGTTTTAGATTTACTTAGACGAGAAAGAGGTGTTGAAATTATTGATATGTTTTGATTTAACTCTTAATGATTTCATTTAGGTTTGTTGTTAAGTGATTTTAATTTAATTTAGTCGATTTAATTTGATTTAATTTAATTTAATTTAATTTAAATTTAATTTAATTTAATTTTAATTTAATTTTAACTTAATTTTAATTTAATTTTAATTTTAATTTTAATGTAATGTAATTTAATTTAATTTAATTTAATTTAATTTAATTTAATTTAATTTAATTTTAATTTAATTTAATTTTAATTTTTAATTTAATTTTTAATTTAATTTAATTTTTAGTTTCAATATTTTTAAATTTAAATTTAATTTAATTTTTAAGGTGTTAATTTAATTTAATTTAAGCTTTGACTTGACTTAATTTAATTCAATTTAATTTAACTCCAAGATTTAAATTTGATTTTAATTATTGGACCATTTAACATTTAAGCTTTAATTCATTTAAGGGTTATCTTCTTTTAATTTTTTAATTTATTTAGTTTGGATTATTATTTTAATTTTTAATTAGGAACTAAATAATATTGATGTTTATTTAAGGATTTTTAGAATTAAAGAATAAATATCTATCTTAATAATATCCTATTTTAATAATCAAATTTTATATATGTTCTTTCCAAAATTGAAAAATTATTTAATTAATTAGAGTTTCATTTTGATATTTTCAAAGTGTTTAATGAGTTTGCCAACTAATTTCACAAGTTTCAATCATCGAGAAAATTAAAATCAAATATTTTACCCTCCATTTTGATTAAACCTAAAGTTTTAATTAAGGGTTAAAATTTTTAATTACGCATGCCCTTTTAGGCTTATTTATTTCCTGCTCACTAAAATTGAGCTCGAATGAATTTGAAATTTTTATGTCGCGCCGCTCGTATCGATTAAGACATTAGAGGAGAAAATGTGATTTTCTGAATTTAATTTATTTATATAATTATTTTTAGTGAAAAATAAGGGATTTCAAGAAAATTCAACAACATGACCAAGGAAAGGTTCTATCCTTAAGAAAATTATGGGATGTTCTAATGACAGAGGACCACTTGGAACAATTTTTGTGATTTTTAAATTATATTTTATTTATTATAATTATTTTGGTTTTTAGAGTATTAATTAATTTTAAAATAAATAAAATTGAAAAATAGATTTATATTTTCTTAAATTTCTCTATTATTAAGGAGTCGAAAATAAATTTATAATTTTTTAATTTTTCTTTGATTTATTAGAATTATTTTAGTGAAAAAGGTCGAAAATTCATTTTTTAATATTAAAAATGACATTTAAGCCTTTAAAATTCAATATCTTATCCTAGGGACTTAGGAAAAATATTTGGTTTATTCTAAGTGATTAGAATTAAATACGACATTTTTATGATTTTTAATATTTTTGTGATTTTATTATTTGTAATTATTAAAATATTAAAATATTGTAAAAAAAAATCAACTTTTTAAATTCGATTACAATTTTATGCGAACTCTCTGATGCTCCAGGCTTCAAAACCATTTTTGTGAATTTTTGAAAAGTATTTTTGGAGTTATGAATTTTAAAGTTAATTTCTTTATGAGGCATGTCCAGATTTTGGAAATTTTATGTAAGGTTCCAGCCCTAAAGTCGATGGAGAATTGTTTTGAGTCAATTTGGTGGTTAGCATAATTAATTCAAATTCAATTTTGGGAGTTTAGACGATTAAGGTTATTATGAATGAATGTTCAAAATATATTTTTTAATGAGATCCCGCAATCCACAGAAATATCCATAGAAGTTTCCTAAATTTATTTTACAACATGCTAATTATTGGAATTAAAATACTATGATGACATGAACTTGAAAAATCAATAACTTTTCATAGAGATAATACTCGACCTTGAAAAATTTAGGGAATGTTCACAATCGAAGCTTCGAAAACACATGGTCTCGTACCATGGTGAATTATGCAATACGAATGGAGAATCAAAACATTGAAACGATAAATAAATTATTAGAAATAAAATACTCATCAAATTAACGAGTTTCTTTTCCACATTATTCTCCTCTCTGATAACTGACGAGGGTATTTTTATTTTATTTTTGTGCATTTTCTATGCGAAGATATGAATTTTGAAGTTACGGTATTTAAATAATTCAAAAATATCCTAATTTTCTGCAGGCTCGGCACCCGCGTCATCCTACGACGATCGAAAGCACGCCGCATCGCGCTACGTGATTCGGCGCCGCCATCGACTCGGCGCTCCGGGGCCGCGTTCGCGTACCATTGTGTTGTCGAGTTGATCTCGTGAGTACGCACTCGATACACGCGCGATCCAACGGCTCCACAGTCCGCATCGATACATCTTTGGTGTGCACCCGTGACGTCGCAGGCTCCCCAATATCTCTCTCGATTCTCGATGGTTTTCGATTCTTATACTACATGGTTTCGTGCGAAGATGAGGCCGCATTCATGCGATTTTATAAGCTATGATACCCAACCAGTGGAAGTGCCGGAAGCTCGGGAGGGAGAGTGAGTTCATACCTTTGCTCGAGGAGAAGTGAAGCTTCGATGCGAGGTTATGTAAACGCCGATTAGTCAAAGCCGAAGCTCAGGATAAAGTCTACGCTCTGAGGGGTGTCCCAAGTATAAAAGTGACCAAGGGCGATCACAAAGCAGAGTACGATTAATGGCTGGCACAGTGAGGGGCTTTGCGCTTGGAACTTCTCCTCTTGAACAAAAGTGAAGGTGTAGGGTCGATCAATTTGAAAGGTGGCTCCTTGTAGTGATGTCTGTTTTTGGGTGGATTTTGACTCGAGAAATTGAGCTTTGTTAATAGGGTTTTAGGGAAAAGGCTGTGCAGGGATCAGCGCTGCAGGTTAGGGAAGATCACGGAACAATTTTGGCGAGGAGTTTCCTTAAGGTCTGGTTCATCACCTTGTTTGGCCGAGAGGTGAATGGGTTTAAATAGATGTGGTAGGCCTCCCGGGGGTTTAATGGCTTGGATCACTTTGCTCGGGAGCAAGGAAAACATTTGCAATAGTAATTGAGGTTAGAGACAATCATTCGTCAAATTAGTGCAGTTGAAATCAGCCTCTCTCTACATGCAGTGGTTTACGGCGGCATGGGTCACCCTCGGGGTCCGGGGAGGTCGATGCTGAGTTTTGTGAGTTCGGTGGCGAATGCAGTGTGCAGAGTTGAATCGAAGTGGAAGGAAGGACTCATTTTGAAGCCGTTTGGTGGTCATGGATTTGGGTTTGATTGCACCCACCGAGCTGGATCTAGGCTGAAAAGATTCATTTGGAGTCGACGAGGAAATGGTGTAGTCTCCCATCGGGGATTAGGTGGCTAACTTGGTTTAGTGTGTATCATGGATGAGGTTTAAAAGCTTAAGGAAGGCTTAAGAAAGGGCCCCTCCATTTGCCATAAATGACATGGTGAGTGGTCAAAACTCTCATGGCTTCATATGGGCTTGTATATAGCTCGCATTGGGCTTATATTTGGCTTGGAAAAAGGTTGGCTTGTTTCATGATTTTTGGTATTTAGGGGGTACTTTGGCACATGGCTTAGTTTAGAAAAAATTCGATAGTGAATTTGAAACATAGAGAATGATTTAATTAAATGGATGATGAGATGAAAGTGTCATGTAGGCTTTGGATTGATTTTGGGCTTTTTGGAATAATTTTGGATGGGCTTTTAAAGTGGTTTAAGGAAGTGGGCTTTTGGATTTAAAGTAAATTTAGGATGAAAATTTTGTAAAGGACTGTGCCGAAATAAATGTTGCAATTGGTTTAGGCATGTGTCATGAGTGATTTGAAACAAGTTTAAAGTGATTTTGAATTGAGCTGAGTTGAATTTGGGCTTTTGGTAAAGGGGCGAGGTGGGCGAGTGGGCCTAACTTCCAGGCTGAGTTGGGCTAATTTTGGATTTGATGTAAAATTAATGTTATGAAATGTTTATGGGAGTATTTTAAAGAGTTTTCAACTTTGGTTGGGATCTAATTTTGGGATTTGGGCCCATTTGGAGTTGGGATTTGGGCTCGAGATCGATTTAAGGGTTTTGGTTTTGGGTTAGGTTTGGGTGGAGTTTGGGATTCAATTTTAGGCGAAATCAAGTTAGTGTTTTGTTTTTTGGGATGTTACAAGGTTTTAGAAAGATTTGGGGGCCAATTGGGGTTGAGTTGGGTTGGTTTGGGCTAGGTTTAGTTCATGGGCCGAGTGGGCTAGGCTGAAATTGGAATTGGGCCCGAATGTGTCAAATTGGACTTGGATTTGGTCTAGGTGATATTGGGGATATTGAATTGAGGTTTGAATTGAATTGGACCAGAATTGAGGTTAATGGGGTAGTTTAGTTTGACATTGAGTTCACTTAGGTTAAAAATGGGTTGAATTGGGGGTTTTGGTAAAGTGGAGTAAATTGGCAAAATTGTCCCATGGTGTAGTTGAAAAAATGAAATTGGGAATATTTAGGATTTTCTGGAATTTTTTTAGAATTTTATGAATTTTTGGATTTTGAGTCAAAAGGTATTTTGGTAATTTGGGGGGGGTTTAGGGGTATTTTTGGAAATTTTAGTATTTTTGGCCAAAAAGAGAATTGATTTGAGTGGTGGGGAAGTGTTTAAGTTGATTTTGAGGGATCTTGGGTAATTTAGGTAATTTTGCAAATTTTGAGTCATTTGAAGGAGTATTTGGTAGGTTTGGTGGTCAGGGACACAGAAAATGTAATTGGCAGAAATTTTGAGAAAAAAGGAAAGATTGATCGGGGTAGGTAGAATGGAATCATTTTGGTTGAGCCATGAAGCGTAAGCCCATATGAGCCATGAGAGGACTCATTTGAGGCATTCTTTGTTGTTCACTAACCCTCTTAGCAAGGGAGCTTAGGGGTTGAGACCATCATGAATTACCCGCGTAATTTGTGAAAGTCGAGTTGGGTGAGTGTGGTTTTAGGACTTGGGATGTGTGTGAGAGTGTAGTGTATGTGCGAGTCGGCCCTCACCGGACGAGTAGTCCGGGGTATTCTAAGACGAAAAGTCACATAGGGAACTCGTCCGCTAAACCTCCACATTTGATTTCAACTCACAGGTGATTAAGGGTCTACGAATCAAACTTGTGGGGTTTGCGGGGAGTTAAGTACTTTGAATTTCTAAGTGGTGGAGTTCCATTTCTAGTTCTCTAAGATTAGTCGAAAGGCTTTAAGGCTAGATCCAGTACTAAAGAGAGAAGCGAACCTCATGAAATTGAGGTCGACACACAGTCCAGTATGTGTTAGTTCAATTTTGCCAAACTTAATTTTGTCAATTCTTTCCAAACTTTGATTTTATTCATTTCTTTAATGTTTTTATGATATTTAAGGAAATGTATGACTTAATTAAGTAAAAAAATAACACAAATAACACATGAAACAAGAAAACCTACGATAGCGTAGGTTTGCCTCCCTGAAAGCGCTTGGTTTAACATCGTCAACTTGACATAACCTCTACTTAGTCGAGTTGATCCAAAATTAAAACCTCTTTAAAATTAGGTCTATTGCCTTGAAAATATGGACTTAATCTTGTCCATTAACTTTGAATATTCTTCGAGATTTAGGGTCTTCGACAATCGCGAGTTCCGAATTGATAGATTTTTATGACGATTGAAAGGTCCTGTCCATCTAAATTTCTATTTCCCGAAAAATAATTTCAATCTTGTATTGTATAATAAAACTTTTTGTCTTTTGATTCCAATTCTTTTTTAACAATCTTCCCGTCATGCCATATTTTTCTTCTCTCCTTATATGTTCACATCTTTGTCATATGATTCCTTTACGATTTCTTCCGACTCATTCGAATTGAAACAATCTTTTCTCACCAGCATCTTTCAAATTAAAGTTCAATTTCTTTGCATACGCTCAATGTGCTTTATATTCTAATTCGATTGTCAGTGACAAGTCTTTCTAAAGATTAATGCATAAGGGGACATTCCTATAGAAGTTTTAGAAGCGAGTTACGTATGCTGACAAAAGCGATTATGCAATACGCGGACGATCTAATTTCTTAGGATTTATGACTTTAAACATGTTTAATTTTACAATTAGATACCTCGGTGAAGCCATTAGTTTGGGGATGATAAACTATAAAGATTCTATGCGTAATATTATATTTTTTTCTCTAGTCTCGAATCGATTATTCTTAAAATGAGATCCTCCATCATTGATGATTACTTTCTAGGCATTCCATATCTTATGAAAATATTTTCATTGAAATCCCTCAATTGCTTCTAGCATCACACTTAGGTAAAGCTATTGCCTCAATCATTTTGATACATAATCGACAAAAAATTAATATATATAATTCACAAATGAATGTATAAATGGTCAATAAAATCTAATTCCCCAGTATAAAAAATTTCGAAGCTTCAGTAAAATTAAAGAGGCATTCATTTCTTAGATATATTGTGTATTCTACGACATCGATCATAGGTTTTGATAAATCTATAAACATCTCTAAAAATATTAGCTTCGATAAAATCTAGATTGTAAATCTTGTATTCACATCGATTCGAAATGTCCTCAATTCATAATCATGACATTCTTGAATAATTCGTTCGGTTTCTTCATAAGGCATGCATCTCCCCAATAATAAGATCTTTACATTTCTTATACAGATAGACCATCCAAAAAATAAAATTTAACATCATGTTTAGATTTCTTCTTGTGCATTGTTAGTTCTTGTGGTAAAATGTTACTAACGATGTAGTTTAGAATAGCATACCACGGTATGTTTTCCTTTTGTAATATTATTTAGGCACTCATCATGGAAAGTTTCTATTATTTCCTTTCAAATTCCAGCTAATTTATGTTGTTCAAGTCTGATCAAATGATGTTATTTAATTATCGACCCACTTTTACATTAACGATCTCGAAATCGAATTCTTACATTAAAATTATCCATCGAATCAATCTTGGTTTAATATCTTTTCTTTTCCATTAAATATTTAATAGCGAAATGATGGTATACACTATATATTTAGCTCAATTAAGTAAGATCTAAATTTTTCAAAGGCATAATCGATAGCTAATAACTCTCTTTAAATAGTAGTGTAATTAATTTGAGCATTAGTAAAGTTTTACTAGCGTAGTATATAACTTTAAACATTTTCTCGTGCCTTTGCCACTAAAAACCACTCGATAGCAATCTCTCGCATCGCACATTAGTCGGAAATAGTTTCTCCCGGTTAACGGTGAAACTATTATAGGAGCAACGATTAGTTTTTCCTTTAATAAATTGAAAGCTTTTAAGCATTCATCATTAAAATTAAAACTTCTTATTTTTCGAAAGTTGGCATAGATGCTTAGTTATTTTGAGAAGTCCTTAATCTATAACTTTGTAGATTCCTGCATGTCCCAAAAACTGCCCCTCTCATAGTTGTTGGAGGTGGTAGTTTTTCTATAATTTGAATCTTCGCATGATCTACTTGATATGAAATTTTCAGATATTTTAATGCCTAAGCACAATTCATACTGCCAATCATAAATTAATACTTTTCAGTTTAGGACTATGTTGTTCTTTAGCATACCTCTAAACTTTCTACTAAGTTGCATAGACATACATCGAATGATTTTCGAATGCGAAATCATCCATAAACGCCACATTGTCATACATTAATTTGCTAAATATGGACATCATACATCTTTGAAATATTGCGGGTGCATTACATAATCCGAAGGGCATTCTTTTAAAGCAAAAGTTCGATAAGGAATTTGGTAAATGTAGTCTTCTCTTGATCCTCGAACGATAGGTATTTGGTGATAACCGGTTTATCCATCCGGAAAACGATAATACTTGTGTGTGAGTACATCTAGCATTTAATCCCAAAAAGGTAAAAAAGTGATCTTTTTAGTGGCGGCATTATTTTTTTTAATCAATACATATTCGCCAACTAGTGACTTGCTTGTCGGTATGATTTCATTTTGTTCATTTACATCAACGATCCACTCCTCCTTTCTTAGGAACACGATGAATTGAGCACCCAGGCTCTTATCGAAATAGGATAAATAAATTCCGGCATCTAACCACTTTAAAATCTCTTTTTTAACCACTTCTTTCATCATTGGGTTAGGTCTTCTTTGCGGATCAACTACGGTTTTATGTTATTCATTCAACAAAATTACGTATACAAATCGAAGGACTAATTCCTTTAATATCTGTGAGACCAACAAACTTTGTATCTTTTAAGGTATCCGATAATTTTTGTTTTTGATATTCATTTAATCCAAAGATACGATGCAGTAAGGTAGATGATTCTCCTAAAAACATATACTTCGAAGCGATTAGGGAGAGATTTTCATTTCAAGTTCGGGATGTTATGATAGATGGAATTAAATTTTTATCTGTTTTCCATAGTATCCAGTCTCAAATCTTTCTGAACAAATTGTAACTTTTCATTCTTCATATCATCCAAATCATCTTCACTTTCACTTTCATCCTCACATTTCAAATTCTCTTTAAACACTTTTTTAAAAATGATCTTCTCTCGAATAATCGCGATTTCCATTTGGAAGCACTCATCGTCTTTTTTCGAGTTTGAAGGGTATTTCATAGATTTCGAATATTGAAAGCTACCTCTTGATCATTAACTCTCATAGTTAATTCTCCTTTTTGAACATCAATCATAGCTCTCCCATTCTGAAGGTCTTCCCAAAATAATTGGAATTTCTTTATGCCCCCGCCCTTGCTCTGTCTGATAAAATTACGCCAGGAAGATAAATTTATAACCCTTCACTAGCACATCTTCCACAAACTCCTTTAGGATAAGTGATAGAACAATCAACCAATTGAAGAGTCAGAGATGTAGGTGAAGTTTTCCTATTCCAATCTTTTGAATGTTGATAAAGGCATAAGATTAATACTAGCTCCCATATCACATAAAATTTCTTACGAAAAAATTCTCGCGTATAGCACACGGGATAGAGAAACTACCGGTCTTTAAGTTTTTGGGAAGCTTCTTACACGAATAATTACACTACACTCCTTTTGCTAAGTGCAACGGTCCTCGTTGTCTTTGAAATTTCTTTCTTTTAAGAATATCCTTCATAAACTTTGCATAATTAGGCATACGCTCTACAAATGCGGCAAAGGAATATTAATCGTTAATTTCTTAAGGATTTCAAAAACTACAAATCTATTATCCTGTTCTGTTTTTTAGTCTTCGAGAAGCAGGAGGTAGTTTCAACAGTAATCTTCATTGGTTTAATCGGATATTCTTAGTATGGATATACGAGTCGTATTTTTAATGTTCCTTCCTCTCTTCAGCTTGACTTCTTTTTGTACTCTTGTTTCTAATTCTTTTCCACTCATTAATTGAATAGCCTTAATTTCTCTTGTTTAGATCTTTTGGGTTGATCTCGCGTTCTAGAAAGAAGATTTCCGGAAAATTTTATTATTAAACATGATAAAAATATATTCCGGTGTTTCTCGATATTTAAAAAAAAAAAAAAGAAAAGCTCGCCATTAACATTTTGAGCTTTAATTTGATTTCATATTCGAATTATTTCTTTAGTAGGCAACTTCTTTCCTTAAATTGTGTATTCTTATTAAAACCGGGGAGGATAAGAAGATGCATAATTTTATATTTCCTTAGTTGTTCGGATTTCCCGACTAGATTCGCTTAGAACATTTCCCCGATGAGGGTGCTGTGACATTATTATTATTAAAGTTGAAATTTGGGTGATTCTTAGAAACAAAGATTATAATAATTCAAATAAGGATTATTGACTTTATAATTTATAACATTCGGGGGTTTCATAAGGTGTTTGAGAGTCTATCATACATCGGGACAATTTTCCTCAACTCTTGGTGATGTTTTGAAATAATTCATTCCATGTGTCCTTTTCTTAAAAGTACAGCAATTTGAGAGACTATCATAGTTATCGCATCAGAATCATGAATACTAGCTACTCTCTTATGATTTACCTGCTCGGAAGGCCATTGAAAATTATTAGTAGCCATCTGCCCCATTTACGAATATGCTTCGTAATTTTGACATTAATGATCCACTGGCGAAGCATACATAATCGATCTTAAAGATCCTTAATCCATTATAAAATATTTAGATTATTAACCGGTCTCATAAAGCATGATGTGGACACTTTCTCGGAAGATCTTTAAATCTTTCCCGAGGCTTCATATATTGATTCTCCATCGAAGCTGACTAAAAGATGTGATATCATTCCTCGGCTGGCAGTTTTGAAGGATGGAATTATTTTGACAAACACTTTTTGTGAAAGTTCTCCGAGAGTTTTGATAGAGCCGAGTCTTTAACGAATTTAACCGCGCCTTAGCCTTATACTTAATAAAAAAGGAAAAAGAGATACAGCTTTATCAATATCTCATTGAAACTTAATCGTATTTAAAGGTAGCACACAATTCTAGAAAACTAGCGAAATGTACGTTAGGATCTTTATAGGTTTTCCTCCAATTGATTATTATACCATTTGGATAATAAATTTAGTTACAACTCAAGAATGAATTAGTAGCAACATCGGGTTTTTGGATAGTTAAGTAAATTTCATCTACTTGTTGGATTCGCCAATCTGCGCAAGGTCTTGGTATATTTTTCATTTTGATTGTTTTGATGGTTCGCATGTTCGCCATTTTGTGAGGATTTTCATATTGTTTTTGTTGTTTTTGAATTTTTTAATAGTACGCTCTATTTAGAATCGTAAAGCATTAAACATAGATCTGATACTATGCATACAATCGAAATAAGCACACTAACAATAAACGAAACACCTGAAATTATGACTTGTATTTGAATATAAACTTTTCCAAATACTACAAAATTAATTTTTTTCTGATTCGTCCGCTTGATAGGCGCCAAAAACTTAGTGCGACTTTTTAAATTGCCGAAATTTGTACTCTCAGATTTAAATATATACTGATTTAGTTTATTGATTCACACAATTAAACGCGAGCATACGTATCCAACTCGAAGTAATACGGGGCTCACAATAAGTCTGATTTATCGATCAGAAGCGATTAATTTTATAATGTATACAATCACTTGAATGCGCATAATTGCAGTAATAACTAATAATTAAAGATGAGCAATGACTGCCAGTTAATAGTGTCAGGTACGTTCCCAAAAAACACATGAAAGTTAGGTAACCATTCTTAAATTTATAACAAAAAATTGATTAAAAGAATCTCCTCTTCTCCAATAATAATATGATGATTTAGAGACATAGATCAGTGATGCAAATGTATTGTGACAAATAGGGAGCATTCTATTCTTTACCCTCTTCCCGAGCGCATAAAGAATATTGGGTAATCTAAGTTCGGTCCCAAATCCGTGGTTGGATTTGGGAGGATACGCTCTCACTCGAGCTCCCTTCCCTTACCACGAAGGCTAACTCACTTTGGTTTTCAAACCCCTAGAACTAAGTTTGGGTATTTTAACTGTCACTCTGAAATTTAAAATTAAACGTGAAAATATATTTCTGTTATTTGCCTCGGCCAATGAGCCCAAATCACTCATTCATGGACATTGAATGTATTCACTTTTATTGTGGAATTCATAATCTTTTTGGAACATATGTTTTCGAACGAGTTTTAACAATTCGATTGCCTGAATCGAAAAGTTAAAGAAGTACGAAGTGAAAATTAAATCACGTATTCTGTAATAAATCGGCGCATCATTTCCATATGCAACCTTGACACGTCACATGAAAAGGAGGAAGACGAAGAAATCTACTCGAGACTCATGAGGAAAAGATGACAAAAGATGAATTTTATATATAAAAGCAACGTCATTACAAATAGAGTAAAGTAAAAGCAAGCTTATCTGGAAACTCTTCCTTGACGAATCTCGAGAATTCTTTTGACTCCTCTTCTTTCTTCGCAGCAAACACATGATTATCTCTTTAGAAAAGTAAGGAAGAAGAAATCTCTCGGCACTATATATTACATACCTCCTTGAAGAGAACATACCTGAGCCACAGATGGACACTCTAGCCCAAATAATGAATAAGCACTTTTCATTTCTCTTACATCACTCCCACTAAAAGGCCTCTCACTCTCCGTCATTTCCAAAATAGTTTGGTCAGTACTCATGATTTTCAAAGTTCATAAGCATCCGCCGAAGTCGACGAAATCATTGGTCTGTAGTTTAAAATCGGGATAGAGAGCCTTGATCCGTGAGATAAAGGCGCCGTCAGCGCCTGACACACCATGTCGGTCAAACTTTACGTAAATTAGCGCGATACGGCGATGGTGGCTTCTTGTGGATTCGATGCTAGTTCAATATTGTCATTTGCTTTCCATTTACTCCATTTATCCAATTGCTCCTTTTTGCTTCCTTTTACTCCGAAGGACTCGAATCAGTATGCATGAAATCATAAGCACCTTTCTTTAAAAGTGCGATATCATAAAAAATATGAATAAATGAACATTAAAAAGCTATCAAATTTTTAGTGGATCAATTACCTCCACCAAAAACTTTCTTTCCTTTCCTCAGGCTTACGAAAATCCCCATCAATGTGCCGGAGATATGTGAGAAACTGCAGATAAACGGGTATGTGGCTCGCGTAGATTGATGATGGAACCTAATGAGATTATCTTTGACTGCGATCTAGAGTACGAGAGGAGACGAGGATGAGGGCTAAATCAAGTTCCGCAGCGAGAAGACATCGATGACGAAGAATGTCGGCTCTGCCCTTTGAAGTCGGTATTAGGAAGTAAGAGAGGGGCCGACATATGGAGGACATAGACTTTAATATCAATTGGATCTATTAGGGTGGATGGAGGTATGGGAATTTAGATGATTCTTACGATTGAGAACACCCGTCCCCATTGAGCGAACGTGCTAATGTAAGGAAGTGCGAATATAAAGTTGAAAAAGTTCCTCCTTGTGATGGGATCATTTGCGAAGACGGAGAAAGAGAACGGGTGATAATATTACTAAGTGGGAAAAGATGAGGAAAAGAGATCAAGGAATTATCTTTCACCTCATTATCTTCGGGACATATTTACGAGACTACGCCACTACTGACAAAGAGATTTTCGAGGTCGTGACATAGTTCGATAGTTGTAGATGAAGGGTGGGTGAGTTGGTCGAGACGAAAGGAACACACCATATCCATTAGCTAAATGCCTAAAGCACCGCCGATTAAATGTGTTGTATAGTTATAGCCACAATATTGGTTGTTGAGGGATATCGAACCTTAGCCTTGAAGGTTATAATACAATAAAAATAGATTAAGAAACAATCATCATTCGGATAGCATTCTTCGGTTAGGCGGTCGCACAAGTACACAATGACTAACGAGTACCTCTGACGAAGTTGGGAAGATAAGGCATGAGTGTGAAAAAATAGATATCGGTGGAAAAATTAAAAAAAATGTAGCTCTTGAAGTATAGTGCACTAAGAGGTATTTACAATATCTTGTGACTAGGAACACACGGCCTCCGGTTACCCCATGAATCGAGGTTCTTATTCATTGATCAACGCATCATTGAGGAAGTGAAAGTCGAGGAGTCGGAGGAAAGTTTAAGAGGAAGAACTTCAACTTTACTTGGTGACCGGGGAGAGATGCTAGTAATAAGGAGAGGTTTTAAGTCGGGGCGAAAGAGATCATTCATGGCCGAGATATAATATCTTTTGTAATAATTGTATTGTGAAATGTAAGGTTTGCGATTTCATTATCGATGAGGAAATTAGTAAAATATGGCGTGCATGGTGATGGTGAAGAAATTGAGATTGGTCTTGCGAAGCATCCTTAATCATATTCTCTTACCTTGTTGAAAACAAGATAAGCGATGTGATAATTAGCAGTTGAATTTTCAGTGAGGATTAGTTAAAGAAGCAAGTGTAGTGCGATGTGGTCCGATGGAATGATGTGATGCCAAAAATATATCTTATTTTTGCTATCTAATTTTACTCATTTTTAGTATTGCACTTTAAAGAAAGGTATTTTCATGATTTATTGCAGGTATGGTGATTTTAGGTGATTGGAGCGAAAAGAAGCGAAAAGGAATGGTCGGAGCAAGGAGCAAAAAAGGAGGAAAATAGGTTCGCGCCAGAATGGGCGCCGCTTCATTTTCGAGCTCGAGTGGTCGACGATAGGCGCTCTTTGGCACCAATGTTAGTGGACTTGGAAATTTGAAGAGTTTGGTGACTTTTGAAAGGGATGCTGTCGACTCTTAAGTTTCGTACCTAACTTATAGTAACTATTTTTGGAAGAAAATTAGTGTTTGTCTGTGTATTCCTAGAGAGTATTTAGTGTGTTTTGAGTGTTAGGGCTGGAAGAGAGAAAGAGTGTAGATGTGACAAGTTTAGTAGGGATTCTTCTCTCAAGGAGTGAAGAAGGGAGAAGGAGTAAAGTGAGAGATAGCTTCTTCCTTTCCATTCTAAAGGTAATTGAGTGTTACGAAGAAAGATATAAAGGATTCGAAAGGCTTGAGGAATTGCGTTGGGGAAAGAGAAATAGGTAAATTGTATTTTCTTAAATAGTTTGTATGACTTTTCTTTTATATATAAAATCCTTGTTTTATTGTGTATTCTCTATAGACTACGAGTAGTCTCCTTTGTCTTTCTTCTTGCATAGAGATGTGATGATGTGTTGATGTGGATTTAGGGAATTTTTTTAAAGTATTAAAGAAATTATGATGGCTTTTCATTTTGAACTTAATTTACTTTTGATTTGGCAGTGGATTGTTAAAATATGTTGTGGAACATTAACTGCGAAGGATTTAATGTCTTATAACAATAATGAAGAACCCGTTATTTCCATGGATGAATTGTGTAGTTCATGGGGTGGTGAAAATAAATAGGGAAATGTGTTTTGATGGACGTCAGGTGGAGGTTTCGAGGGTGACGGTGAGATCCCCCGATTTGAGTCTAGATTAATAACTAAACTCGAAGGTTAGCCTTTAGGCAAAGAGGGTGAGTGGGAGCTGCGTAGTGGCGTAGGTATCCTCTAAGGCGAAGCCTTAGATTTGGTAACTAAACTTAGGATATGTTAATGTTCTTTCTTGCTTAGAAGAGGGGTGCTCTTTTAAGGGTAAAAATTAATTAATATCTGACACAATACCATAAATAATCATTCCATATCATCCACACATCATATTCTCGTTGCAAGAGGAAAATCATTTCTTATATATAAAAAACCTTTCAAATATATAGCTTAGTGTGTGTCGATGGTTAATTATTTTAAAGATATAGAAGTAATTGTAGTTTGTTTAATTGTTATTGTTTTACATGTATCTTGGTGGTAAAAGTAAACATTGTACTTTTGTCCTTGATTTAAGTATTGGAATTCGGTATTACGTATCGATAGTGAGATTAGCCTTCTTTGTGGGATCGATAAACGGGACTCCATTAGAGCCTGTATTACTTGATACGATACGTATACTTGTGTTGAATGTTTAGTCTTTATAAAATCATTATAAATATATATAAAATTGAGTTCATAAGTTCTTGTAATATAAAAGTCCGGTCGCGAGTTAAGTTTTGGCGTCCGTTGTTGGGGAAAACGAGAGAATCGAAGGAGCGGTATAAACGATATCAGTGATAATATAGTAACCGAAAACCTTTACTTTTTGTAATGTGTAATTGTGTGTTTGTTTACTTTTTAAAATATTTGTGTGATTTTATATGCGTCGTAGTGGATGTATAGGTTTAGTACCTTACGATTCGAAGTTAGAGCATCTTGTTAGAAAAAGGTAGAAAACAACAAAATCAAAGCTGAAAATCCTTTAACGAAATGTGATAATCGAAGATATCGGAAAATGATATTAGAAATTTACCAAGACCTTTAAGAGATTATGCTAACTGACAATGATAAAATTCATATAAACATTTGAAATCACGATGTTCTTCTTCAATTAGATTTATTTTCCTTTTCTTGTGTATCGAATGGTACAAAAAAAGTAGATTTGGAGGAACACACAACGAGTATCAGGTACATCTCGCTAGTTTCTAGAACTTTGTGCTACTTTTAAGTATGACGAATTAATCGATTAATCTTTAATGAGACTAGACTTTTCCATTTTCATTAAAGGATAAAATTTGGCGTGGTTAAATTTGTTAACTTTTTGGATCTATTAGAACTTGGAGAGAATTGTCTCGAAAGTTTCTATCAAATATTTTCCTCCATCATAGAATCTTTAAGCTAAGAAATGATATCGCATCTTTTGGTCGATTTGAAGGGGAAATCAATATATGAAGATTGAGAGATTTAAAGATCTTAACTTGGGAAGTGCCCGCATCATGCTTTACTAGATTAGTTAATAATTCGAACATTTTATAATGGATTAGTAGGATCATTGAGATCAATTATAGATGTTGTTGTTGGTGGATCGTTAATGTCGAAATCTTTTGATGAAGCGTACGCGTTAATTGAAGAAATGACTCTTAATAATTTTGATAGCCCTTTGAACGGGTAAATCTAAAAAGTAGTAGTGTTCATGATTAGGATATGATGACATGATAGTTTCTCAATTGCGAAGCCCTTCCGAGAAAATAGATCAATATGGAATGAATTATTCTCGGCCACCCCATGTGTTAGAGGAAAATTCATTTGGACGATAACAAATCTCGAAACCTGTATGAGACTTTGAATCTTGTGTCGTCTAACGAATCCTTGTTGAATTATTATAATCTGGTTGGAAGAATCACCCAAAGCTTGATTACAGGTGATAGCAATGCCAATGTTAACCCACATTGGGGGAGCAGGTTCCATACATCCAGGTTGGAAATTCGAACAATCGAGGAAATACTAATTTTAGACCATGTTATCCTCACAGATTTAATAGTAACCCGCAATTTAAGGATAATAAGTTGTCTCTTGAAGAAATGATTCGAATAAGGGAAATCGATTACAAGCTCAAGGTGTTGCGATGAAAAATATTGAAAAATCAATTGGGGCATATTTTCTTGCCTTAATAATAGACCTTAAGGAACGCTTCAAGTAATGTTGAGGTCAATCGAAAAGATCAAAACGAGAACAACTTAAAAATTTATTGAATTAAAAAATTGGAAAAGAATTGAAACAAAATTAAAGTTGAAATAGAAAAGGAGAAGGTAAATATTGAAAAAGGTTCAAATATGATTTATCAGTTGGATTATCCTCTTGAACCAATGAGGATTAACGTTGAAAAACCACCACCTCCATTTTCTCGAAGATTAAACAACGAAAACGAGGATAACAAATTTGAAAAATTTTTGGAGATCCTTATGAAATTAACGATAAAATATTCATTTTATTGAAGCATTAAAACGATGTCGATTATCTTCCAAGTTTATGAAGGATATTCGAAAAAGAAAAGAAAATTTCTGAAATCTTCAAACTGTTGCACTCGGCGGAGAGTGTAGCGCGATTATTCGGAAAAACTTCTGAAAAACTTAGTCCAGGTAGTTTCACTATCCCATACGCGTAGGAGAAAAAATTTTTGGAAGAGCCTTATGTGATCTTGGAGCTAGTATTAACCTTATGCCTTGATCAACTTTCGAAAGGTTAGGAATAGGAGAAATTTCTTTTACATACATGACTCTTCGGTTAGCCGATCGTTCCATTACTTACCACAAAAAAGTGGTGGAAGATGTGTTAGTGAAAGTGGATAAATTTATCTTTTCTGCGGATTTTATTGTACTTGATATGAGGAAGATAAAAATTTCGATCATTTTGGAAGACCGTTCCTTCTTATAAAATAGGTGATTGATGTTAATTAGCTATAAGAGTTAATGATCGAGTGACCTTTAATATTTTGAAATCTATGAAGTATCACTCGATGGAAAAAGATAATAGATGTTTTAGGACGCGGAGAATGCATGAATATTTGAAAACGGTCATTTGAAAATGTACGAGAAAGAAGTGGAGTATGAAAATATGTTTGAAGAAGAAATTGAAAATGAAAAATTTAGATAATAAGAAGAATGAAGATTTGGAATATGTTCGGGGAGAGATTTGATATTAGACACTATGGAAATTGAAATAAAAGCTTAATTCCATCGCATAATAAAACCTCTGAACTTGAGATGAAAATTCTCCCTAATCATTTGAAGTATATGTTTTTAGGAGAATCATACGATACACCGTTTTATTGTATCTTCGGTGTTAAACGATTATCGAAGCAGAAGTTGTTGAAATTTTAAAAAAGGCTAAAGCTTTTGGATGGGCTTTAGCAGATATTAAAGGAATCGGTCATACATTTGTATGCGCGAACTTTATTAGACGAAGAACATAAACAGAGAGTTGATCCGCGATTAAAATCATGTGAAAGAAATAGTAAAGAAGGAAATTTTAAAATGGTGAATCTTGGGTATTTATCCTATTTCAAATAGTGCTTGGGTGAGTCCAATACATTGTGTACGAAAAAGGAGGTAATTATTGAAGTGAATGAATATAATGAAATTATACTTACAAGACAAATTAATGGATGGCGAATTTGTATTGACTATAGGAAATTAAATCTTTTTAGAAAAGATCTTCCTCTTCCTTTTCTTGATCGAATCTTTGGATAGACTTCTTGGACATAATCTTATTGCTTTTGGATGGATATGCGGTTACCATCGAATACTGTGCCTTTTGAGGATCAACAAAATGCAACATTTACTAGCCCTTATGGAACCTTTGCTTTTCGAAGAATTACTTTTGGTACGTGTAATGCACATGACATTTCGGAGATGTATGATGTCTATCTTCGGTAGTATGATAGATAATGGAATAGAAGTTTTCATGGATGATTACTGCGTATTCGAGGACTTCATTTTAAATCTGTAGAAAACTTAGCAAAAGTTTTGGAGCTTTGAGAAAACGAAATTTAGTTACGAATTGGGAGAAATGTCAATTTATGGTTACGGGAGGAATTGTGCTTGGGCATAAAATTTACGAGCATCGTATGAGTCGCTCTGCTAAAATTAGAGTGATTGAGAGATTGCCACCACCCATTCTTTGTAGAGAAGTGAGAAGTTTCTTAGGACACGCTTGATTTTACGAGGGAATATATTAAAGATTTTTTTTAAAATTACTAAACCTTAATACTGACTTTTAGAAAATGATAGAAAGTTTGATTTTAATGATAAATTTAAATGCTTTTGATATGTTAAAGAGAATTAATCCTTCTTTATAATTGTTTCACGGTGGGAGAAGCCATTTGAAGCCTCGACAAATCTTGGGTGATCACGAGTGAATGTCGCGAATCATTTTTTAATAGAGTATGCAAGTTTTCTCTTGACCTGTTATCCTTTATGAATAAGAATAGATAGTGTAGTTGTTCTATAGGGTTGAGGAGGCAAAAATGTATGATCATGTTTAGAAAGTGTAAACTTCACATTAAAAATAAATCAGATTTTTATTTCAAAATAAAATAACAAATAAATATTGTAAAAACTAAAAAATAAGATGGTACGCTTATACTTTTATAATATCTTTATCTTTGAAAACGAAAATAAAATTGAAAGCAAGTACTTTGGCCCGAGATGCAACAAAATAAAGTCTCTTATCGAATAAATAAATCCCATCTTTTCCTCGCTTAAGCATTAATCATCCTCCCGATAATCATTTCACGAAATTCATAATAAGAACGGTAAAAATTATTGACACTAATGGTTAGATGTAAATTTACTAATGGATAATAAGTTAGAAAGTAAATTTGAAATATATGACATCGCTTGTCACTACCAAACCTAGGGGCTTAGAATTTTCAGATATGAACAGATAGTCGAGATGGTGAAATTATATTTTTTAATTTTTTATCCTTTGAAGTTTACAATCTAAATATTAATAGAAAGAGCTACTAAGAAAAGCAATTTAATTAACGATTAAAAATTTATCTTTCGGGTTGTTGATCTCGCCTTTGTAAATATTTTTTCTTTAGTATTTATATTTTATTTAAAATTTAAACTTATAAATATATATTAAAACAATATAATAAATTATCCAAGTTACTCGGTGGACGATTATACTTCTAAACTAAAATAACATAAGGGAAAGAAAACAACATATATATTGAATTTTGCTATCATATTGCAGAAAGTATTATAATAATCCAAATAATATATTCACAACATTTTCTCATGAAAACAATCTCGATTTTAATATGTCTTAACCTTAGCTTTACATTTGATATTTAAACTACAAACTTTAATGAACATCTTACTCTTGACTTCACATCCATTTCGCATTGTCTATACATAACACACTCTTGGATGATATATACTCCACCGGCATAATGTGGTGCAAAATATATCCATTATTGTTTGGGTGAAAGGTTTGGTCACCCTTAACCAATCTTTCTCTCATCGACAAAAAATTATTCCATATGCAAATTTACGTCCGGTCGTCGATCGCGGAAAGACACGTGAAATGGTGGGCTTTCATACGGGAAATATTAAAAATACAAATTTCTTTATGTGGCTGATCAAAAACTTTTTGACCCTAAAAGCGAAGCATTTATTCCCGTTGTGAAAAAAAGCAAGCATTTATTATCGGCTTCTTGATCAACCATGACCACACATTTTTATGCCTTATTTATGATTGATTCTTAAGGATATTATGCTTTAAAGAAGGTATTTTTATGTTTTTGGATGTAGGTGATAAAGAGTTCAAGAAGGAAAAAGGATAAAAAGAGGCAAAAAGGAGCAAAATGGAGCTTAAAGAACAAAGTTGTCTAAATTATAGGCCTCGCGCCTAGGCGCCGAATCCAAGTCGCCTAAGCCTTGGAGTTAATCTGATGAGACACGGACAAGATTTTTGATGACTTTAGCCGATTATTTTAGCCGGTGTTAAGCGGTTATCAGAGCTTCCACAGAAAACTGGAAGTTACTCGATATATAGGACATGTGATACAATGCATCACGGACACGGGAAACGGTTTTAATCGCGAGGAGGTGTGATCGAAGTGAGCAGTGTGAAGACGCAGTCGCGAGGTCCGTGCCTAGGTGCAGGATCCGGCGCCTAGGCGCGATAGTTACAACTTCTAGAAGATACATTGTATTTCGACGAATTTTGAAGAGGTGCCTTAAACGGCCTACGGGTAATTCAAATCTGCATAAATAGGAGCCCGTTACGCAGAAAGGAACTCTTTAGTACCACATGGTCCCAAGCACCATTTAGCCATTACTCTTACCCCCCTCCCCAATATCAAATTATTTTATGAAGCAACCTTCTTTAGTATTTAGTGAGTTTATTTTCAGTTTATTTTGAGTGTTAAGTGTGAGATTATTAGTGTTGTTATTTTTACATTTCGAAGTCTTTTATCGTTACATTGGAGTCGGTAAGTGTTGGATCACTTGAAGGAACATTAGATAAGTATTTGTAACTTGGTTCAAAGTTTTATAAATATGTTTTGTTGTGTGAATTCAATGTGTTCTGAGTAGTTAGTTTTCTTTCTCCTTTCAACTATGAAAAGATAATAAGAAAATTGAATTTTGTTGGAGAATTTAAATTAAAATATTTATAAAATTGTGATGATATTAATATCGATGTAGTTCTGCTTTTTAAAGGCAGCCATTTCAAATTGATAAAACACATTGAAGAATTTTGAGACTGTCCGGAGATGAGTTCTTAACATGAATATCACGAGAATCCTTGGGTAATCGAAGGTTTTATGCGGGTTATTCGAGGTGAAGTGCGAATAAATAGGAAGATATGATTTATTGGGCATAGAATTAATTAGTTTTAGAGTGACGAACAAAATTCTAATATTTGGTGCATAGAAAGGGAATGGGTCACTCGTAGAATGAGACCATAGCCACCCTTGGACATCTAGTAATTAATCGCTGAATTAACTAATTTTACTTAATAAAACATCCTAAAGCGTCCTCTAAATTAATTGATGTTCTTTATGCCTTGACCAAAGGGTAAGAATAAGATACTTCTTTTTGACACAATCTCTGTAATGCAAATTCTCCTGAATGATTATTATTAAAAATCTTGGATTAGTTGAAAGGAGAAAGTTGTTTTATTTATACTGCATTAATCTTTATTTTATTCACGCTTACTTGTTTTTAGTAGAAATTTTAGTAAAAACTTTCTTTAAAATCAAAACTTTGAAAAGAAATAAAAATAATAATTAATTTTAATTTGAAAAATCTAAAAATATTTCTTAATTTTTGTCAAAATCTTGAGTATTAGGATCGATAGCAGGGACTCATTTAGAGCACGTATTACTTGATACGATATATACTTGCATTTAGTATGACTTTTCTATTAATTAATATGTGTTAAACATATTTATAAATTCTTACATTAGTAAAAGTCGGGCATTAAGTTTTTGACACCATTGCGGGGTTAAATCTTCTAGCAGTGGTATCGAATTCTTGCATTTGAGGTATATATAAAGCCCCGATAAAATGTCGCATCAGCTTTTGGCAGATTGCGAGAAGATAAGAGAAAATAATGAAAGTTAAGAAGACAATTTTTTTACATTTCTCGAATTAAATATAATTTATTTCTTATAAAATATAATAAAAATACATATAAAAACAAAAATACCGAAAAAGATTTTTAATTTATTTTTTATGTGTAATTATAGATACGAAGGATTATTACGCTTTTGATTACGAATTAGAAAACGATTAAATGAATTAGAAAATAATTCGAAATATCGAAATGCATTGCTTATACTTGATAATCAAAATCGATAGAAATCAATGAACAAAATGTTTATAAACCATTAAAGATGGTAAATCAACTTCATATTAGTATTGAGCTCTGTGATAGATGTGAATTCTTTTTGAGCTTAATATACATTGTGAATGGTTGAAAATAATCGATTTGGAGGAACACACAATAGTATCAATTTACCTTCTTTAGTTTCTTAAAACTTTGTGCTGCTCTTAAATATAAGAATGTTTTTGATGATCTTTGACCAGGCTCGGACTCTTTCCTTTTTCCTTAAAGATAAAGCAGATGTGAAAAACTAATTCATTAGCAACATTTACAATAAAAAAGCTTGGCGGAATGTAATGGCAAAAAATTATGTAAATATTTTCCTCTTAAAACTACTAAATTAAGAAATGATATTACTTCATTTATGCAATTTGATGGAAAACAATTTATGTGAAGCAGGAAAGATTTAAATAACTATTAAAGTATGCTCATCATGCTTAGCAGTTAGTTAGTATTCGAAACATTTTACGATGGACTTATTGGATCAGATCTATTATAAATCTTCCTTTGTAGTGGTTCTTTAATGGCTAAGACATTTGAAGAAGCTTATACTTTAATTGAAGAAATGGCTAATAATTTTCAATGGCCTTGAAAGGTTAATCTTAAAAGAATAGCAATATTAAGTAATGAAGCCTTTTATTTTGGCTTCCTGATGGTTGCGATATCTAAAAATTAGATAATTTTGCTATTATTATGTCACATGTAAGTAATAAATAATTAAAATACGATGATTCTCAAACAATGAAACTTTCTGTATGACTATTGCTAGTAAAACTAATAATTCTTATTCTAATTTATTTTATCCGAATTTGGAAAAATCATCCTAATTTTATTTGGAATAATGGACATCGACAATGGAGTAATAATCGAGTTAATCAATTGGAACAATCAAGGAAATTCAAGCTTTTGAATAAACACCCTCCTAGTTTTTAACAATCGACGAAAAAATTATACGTAGAAAAATTGATCTTACTGACTAATTAATCGGCTACAAAGTCGAAACAACAACATTCATAATATTGAGAATCAGATGGAATTCGAGTGCTAATTTTATTTAATTCTGAGACCTTAAGGAACATTACCTAGCAATGTCAAAATTAATCCTAAAAGCTTGGGAAAGAACATGAGCAAGCAAAAACTGTACAACTTAGAAGTGGAAAGAAGATTGAAGAGAAAATTCGAATGAAATTGAAAAAGAGAGAGGTAGAAGAAATTGAAAAACCTAAAAACTCTTTCTCAGTAAAGATCGAGGCTGGCAATTCCTATTGAAGTGGAAGTTGAAAGACCACCATCCACCTTTCTCGAAGACTAGCGAGCGAAGCTTGACCCTCGAATTTTTAAGTTCTTTGAGATTTTTAAGAAACTTACCATCGACATTCCTTTTGTTGAAGCTTTGGGTGTAAATGTGACTATACGAAATTTATGAAGGATATTTTAGAAAAGAAAAGGAAATTTGAAGCTTGTAAATACATTGCATTAAGTTAAGAATGTAGTGCAATAATTCGAAGAAATTACCTCAGAAACTTAAAGATCCTAGAAGTTTCAACATACCTTGTCTTATTGGAGAAAAATTTTGTGGAAAAGTTATGTGATTTAGGAGGCAGTATTAATCTCATGCCATTCGATCTTTCAAAGGTTAGATTTAGGAGAGATTTCTCCACCACGTAACCCTTAGTTGGGCGATCGATCTATCACTTTTTCTAAAAGAGGTTATAGAGGATGTTATTTGTTAAGGAAGATAAATTTATCTTTCTTGTGGATTTCATTAATAACATATATGGAAGAAAATAAAATAAATACTTTCTATTATTTTAGGAGACCTTTTCTGCTTACGGACATGTTATGATTGACGTGCAAAAAGAAGAATTAACGATGAGAGTTAGTGATCAAGAGATAACATTTAATGTTACGAAATCGATGAGGTATCTGATAAAGAAAAATGTTATGGATGGATTTTTATTATATAATTGAAAAGAATTATCAAGAAAAATGTAAGGTCATTTAAAAGAAGAAAAAATGATGAATACGTATATGATGAGTCGTGCTTGAGAAAAGTGAAGAAGTAAATGAAGAAAAATTATACGAAGAAGCTTCATTATATTAAACGAAAATGAGAAATTTTATATACGGTAAAAATGATATACTTTTACCCTCGATTAAAAAGGCCTGAACCGGAATTAAAAATGTTACATGCACATTTAAAATATGCATTTCTTGGAAATTCATTAACTTTACCTGTAATTATATCTTGAACTAAGTAAAGATCGAAGAAAAATTAATGAGTTACGAAGAATTATAAGAAAGCTTTTTGGTTGGTATGCAAATATAAAAATAAGCCCTTGTCTTGTATGCATAGGATTTTAATGGAAGAAAATTGTAAACCCACTATTGAACTCGAAAGATTAAACCAAATTATGAAAGAGGTTGTAAAAAAAAGAGATATTAAAGTGGTTAGATCTTTGGAGATTATTTATCCTGTTCGGATATTCAATCAGGTAAGTCATATTCATTGTGTTAGAAGAAAAGTGTAAGCTGTCATTGTTAATGAAAAAAATGAATTAATCCCAACAAGAGACAGGATTCTTTGAGATGGCGAATTGTATTGATTATCGAAAATTAAACAACACCTTTAGAAAGGATCATTTTTCTTTACCTTTCTTGGATCGGATGTTGGATAAGTGTGGATACTCATATTTGTGTTTACGGATGGATATCACGGTTATCATCAATTACACAGTGTTGCTCTCCGGGGACCAAAAGAAAACAACATTTACAAGTCCTTATGGAACATTTGCCTTTAGAAGAATGTCTTTCGGTTTATGCTTGAAATTCACACCAACGACTTTTCGAAGATGTATGATGTCGATATTACGTGATTTAATCGATAAAGGAATTGAAGTATTTATGGACGATTATTCGGTTTTGAACTTCTTTTGAGTCTTGCTTGGAAAATATAACGAAGTTTTGAAGAGATGTGAAGAAGCAATTTAGTTCCCAAGCGGGAAAATTGTACGATTTATGGTCGCGAAGGAATTGTACTTGGACATAAAATTTCACGGAAATACGTATGGAAGTTAATCGAGCGAAAAGTGAATTTTTCTTCAAGACAGCCACCTACTACCGTTACTGATGTAGAAATTTTACGGGTCATCTTTAGTTTATAGAAGATATATAAAGGATTTTCTAAAATTCTTAAACCTCTTTGTCATTTATTAGAAAAAGAACGGAGTCGAATTTAATGAAGATTGTACGAATGCGTTCAATATTTTTAAAGAAAAATTAATCGCTACTGTTATTGTGCTTTGGTTGGAGTAAACCTTTTGAATTAATGTGTGATGCAAGTGATTATG
This sequence comes from Papilionanthe hookeriana x Papilionanthe teres, assembly GCA_022702705.1. Lineage (NCBI taxonomy): Eukaryota > Viridiplantae > Streptophyta > Magnoliopsida > Asparagales > Orchidaceae > Papilionanthe > Papilionanthe hookeriana x Papilionanthe teres. The sequence goes on along the minus strand of JAKZJZ010000028.1, from coordinate 302,884 downwards.
CAATTAGGCTGTATTGGGACAAAAATATGAAGATTTTCAAAATTATATATTGCGTAGCAAAACTGCAATGAAACTCAAATAAATTACACTACTACGAAAAAGAGCTTTTAGCAATAGTATATGCCTTTGATAAATTTAGACCATATCTTCTTGGGACAAAATATCGTATATCTTGATCATTATTTATTAAGAATTTAATGTCTAAAGGATACTAAGCTTCAGATTGATCGATGGGTTTTACTTTTACAAAATTTGACTTTGGTGTGGACGGAAAAGACACAAACCAAATTGCTGATCATTTATCAAGAATCAAAAATAAGAAGAAGATTTATGAAGAAAATATAAATGAAATTCGCGATGAACGTATATGTTATTCGAGGATTACAAATGCCTTGGTATGCGGATATAGTTGCTTATTAGGTTAACAATATTTTACCATATGGGTTGAATAATAAATATATTAAGAAATTCAAGAATGATTGTAAATCATATGTTGGGGAAGATCTCATTTATTTTAAATAGGAAGAGATTACGTGATTCGAAGATGTGTACCTTATGAAGAAACTTTTGCGATTATTTAAAAATGTCGCGATTCGAATTTGGAGGACACTTTGGAGTGGATATTTAACGTTTAAAATTTTTAAATTTTGGATTTTATTGGCCTACATTATTCAAAGATGTTGGACATTATGTGAAAACTTGTGATCGATGTTAAAGAATGGGAAATATGTCAGAAATGATGAAATCCTTTTTTAAGCTATATATTAGAAATTGAAATTTTGATGTGTGAGGGGTTTGAAACATAGGACGCTCGTACGATAAATGGAAAGATTTATATTTTATTAGCACTTGATTATGTTTCAAAGTGGATCAAAGGCATGGCTTTACCTAAGCTGTGATTCAAAAGTGTTTAGAAATTTTAAAGAAAATGATTTTTACAAGATTTGGAATGTTTAAGAGTAGTATCGCATATGAAATCATTTCGAAATATAAGAATGCGATCATTCTTGGAAAAATTCAGAATTAAACATAGAATTGCAGCGCTTATCACCCTCGAACTAAGTGGAATGGTGAAGTATCAAACGAGAGAAATTAAGAGAATATTAGAGAAGAGCGATAATCTAAAAAGCCATTTGGGTTGATAGACTTGACTCTGCGGCATATAGAACGGCTTATAAGACACATCGAAATGTCGCATATCGGTTAATTTATAGTAAACATTGTCAACACATTGAAGGCTGGAACATAAAGCTTATTGGGCGATAAAAGAGTTGATTATAATTTGAATGTTAGAAAACGATTATTAAAATTGAATGAAATGGAAGAGATAAGAAATGAGTCCTATGAAAATGCAAAGATTTATAAGGAAAGAAGAAGAATTGCATGACAAAAAGATTTCAAGGAAAAATTTGAGCACTGGACGAGAAGTGTTATTATTTAATGCTCGTTTTAAGACTTTTCCTGGAAAATTAAGATCTAAATGGATAGAATGATTATAATTGAAAAATATGCCTTAATAGGTATTGAATATTAAAAATCCCAAAATTGGAAAAGTATTTAAAGTTATGATTAAGGCGAAGCCTTATATGGGAGAAATGAAACGAGTACTAAAGAGGCTTCTGACTGAGTCTACGATTAATTCAATTGATTAGGTCGTGAGTTGACGATGTTAAACTGAAGCTTTGTGGGAGGAAACCCATTTTGTTATTATTGTGATTGTTTGTGATTTGCATTTATCTTAATCGTTGTTTGTGTGTGGATCACACCCTGTTATTAGACCTATTTTTTAAGACCGAAACTTTGTAAATTTGACGATAGGAGAAACGGAGTCGATCCAAGGTTAGGGTGCTGAAGCACCAAAGTTGGCGCACAGCGCCCGGAGATAACTGCGTATCGATGATCAGAGCATCTAGGCGCCGAAGTTCCGGCGCCTAAGTGCCACGATTCTGAGATCATGTAAAACTAAAAATCTTCGGTTTTTCACATGAATTCTCCTTATATATTGCCTTATCTTCGTCTCTAATCACATGAAATATAATTTTGACTAAACGATCCATTTTGGAGGCGTTAAGGGAGTTTGGAAGCAATGGATAGAGGAAATCCTTAAATAGTCAAAGACAAATCTCCCGAGGACCCTTAATTTTATTTTAATGGTTTTATTGCGGTTAGTATGGAGAGATTGTTTTGATCATTTGGAAAATATTGAAGTGGAACAGCATTAGGAATCGTTTGCACGATATGTGTCATGAATTAAGCATGTGGAATATTAGCAATCTTGATTTGATCATATGGCAGCCTATCAAGATGCTCATGTAGCAATGTACGAGAAGAACGAGTGGATTGATGAAAAGGCGGCTTTGGAATTTCAGGGAGCATTGGTTTTCTATCCATTTGGTCCTAGCAAACTTCATTGTGAAAGAGATGGAATTTGAAGATCGGTTTTGAATAGATCTTATATGTTTTCTAGGTGTGATTGAGTCAAGTTCTAGTGTGTTGATTATCTAGTTTGTGTGTTTGCTTAATTGTTCAATGTGTGTTGTTGGATTGAAAATTTGCTTTGAATTTATCTTGTTTGTGTTGTTTATAGAATGATCAACCCTGTTATAATCTTGTTCTGGAATTTATTAAGTTTGGAATGAAAGTTATGAATTGTAATTGAAGAGTTTAGTTATATTTTGTGTTTGAAATGTGGATCTTAAGTATCATTTTAAATTGTTTTTGGAAATGTTTGGAGGATGTAAATTGGATTAACACTCTCATAAGAGTAATTAAGTGGTGGAAATAAGTTTGGTGGAAAATATAAAATTTAAATCAAATTTTTGGAAAGGTAGTACGGCGCTGGCGTCGGTTCGGCAGAACCGAACTTCATCTTCTTAAACACCCCACGTCATTTTTGACGCTAAGCTTCCTTTCACTACGGTTTTCGCGAAAATAGACCTAGAGATCCCATTTGAGGCTGGATTTTCAATTTTTGAGCTTGAAATCCACTTGATTTCTTCCTTCGAGAGTTAGATTTACATTCTAAACCAATTACTTGCAGTTTGCCATGGATTTTGCTCTCTTTGAAGAAAACCAAAATTTTGAAAAAATTGATTTTTAGAGTTAAATCCGAAATTTGGATTTGTAAGCTTTTGAGTTTGAAAAGCTTAAATTAGTTATTTCCTTTGATCTAGGAATTTATTTTGCATTTTTATTTCACGTTTAGATGCTTTTGAATCTAGCGAAGGAACGAAAAATTTTGTTCGTAGCATGTTTATCACTGTACTTTTACATTTCGATATAATGATTTTGCTACGACTTGGAAAGTTTATCCTCGGAAACTAGCCGGTTTTACGAATACAGGAAGGATTGAGGATCACAATCGTTGCACTCGGCGCGAAGTAGCTCTGTTATTTCAACATTGTTGTTATCCTGTCGTTAGGGAGTTTTATGTCATTTAGTGGATGTTGAAAAGTACAGATTTTCGTTAGAGGAGTTGGAGTAGGATTCACTCGAGAGCGTATCCAACATTTTCTACGGCTGGCAGGAGCATCGAGTGTTATTAGGATTATCTCTAGTCGAGGAGATTTAGATATGATTATTGCTTACGATTGATGGTGCGGGGTGGAAAGATCGGAACGGAAAAAAGGGTAAATTTTTCATCTTAAGCTTAATGGTGTTTAAAAGGCATGGCCTTGCTATTTACCGCTCATCTCCTTCCATCAAATCATTTGAGCGAGTTATCGAGACGGGCGACATCTCCCGTATTGCATACGAAGGCGATTGATGTAAGAAGTATCATTTATGATTATGAAATTTCTTGCTCGTTCGCACTTGTTGAACTTGGATTTCAATCTTTGATATATTCTACGTAGCAGAGAATGCGGGTAATTCTTTGCTAGGAAAGCTCGAATCTAAGCTTTATAGGAAGAGAAAGCGCCGTATACATGATCGACTTCGGTAAGAGTTCTCACTACCTTCGTTCGTATACGCCGTGAGCCTTGCTTCTATACCTTCTACTTCTCTTTATTTAATCACCATCTAATTTACAGGAATCATGCATGATCGATTTATGGAGGCAACGAATGAGTTATTTCTAACTCCATTTGTAAGTAGATACGATCGATAAGAAGATCGATCATCTTTTACGATACTTTTGAAAGGAAGAGTGATTATGATGCGGTATTATGAGTGTTTAGTTAGATTCTAAAGTGAGCATAATGTTGAGTTCACCACATCTAGTTTTCACCGTATGTTGATGCGAAGGAAGTAGAGATTTTCTTTTGGTGACGATGATGAGGCTACGAGGCAGTGATTAGTAGCTTGATCTACCTCTTGAGATGTGTGATTCTACATTTTTTAGTTTATTTCTTGTTTGTTAGTATGATTAGTACGTGTATTGTTGTTTGTTAGTGTGGAACTTTGATATTGAGGCTTATTTTAGAGCATCGATGTGTTATGTGTTTAAGGCAAAATATGGATGAATTTTTATCTTCTATGATGAATGTTTATTTCTATTTGACCTCGTAGTTAGTAATTTTGCATGTTCTAAAAATAAAAATATATATATATATATATATATATTTAGAAATTAACTCATGCTCTGCAAACTTTTCAATATATGCTTAAATGTTTCTGTTACATACATATTAAAACATGTGTAGAAGTAGAAATGGTTTTCCTTACTACATCATTATTGTACCTAGATAAATTCATGTTTATTTATTTCTCTACTCGTGCTTTAGAAAATTTTATATTCATTTATATACTAAAGCTGAAGTTTGGGGGCAGGGAAAACATTTTTCAAATTTAAATATTATTTGTCCTTAATGAACGAATATTTTCTTTAAAAATTTTAACATAACATAAAGAATAAAATCTATTTAAGATTACTTAAATTTTTGGAATTTATAAATAATTTAGTAAACCCAACTAAAATTTCAATAGTTTTGATTGATTTTAAGAATAAATTATTTAACCTAAAGAATAATAAGATTAAAATTTTATTTATAGTAAAGAAATTTTATTTTAGAAATATTAAGGAATCGAGATTGTGCCAGAAAAAGAAAAGATTGAAATAATTTTAGAAAAATACTTATTAAGATTGTCATATTTATTAAATAAAAAAATGTATAAGTTTTAAATATAGTTAGAATAGTGAAGATCAAAATCATTAACGAGGCTATCCAAAAATAATAATCCTCACTTGAAAAAAAAAAAGAAAGAAAAGAAAAAGAAAAGTTGAAAAACAATCCCTGAAAAGAAAAAGAAAAATATATAGGATTGAAAAACAATCCAAAAGAAAGAAAGAGAAAAAATGTGAGGAGAAGCTTGAGGAAATGCTAATCAAAAATTGGCTTCACTTGAATTATCTTATAGGAAAGCTGATTACATTTTTAACTTAATTTTATGTACAATTATTTTATTAGAAAATGTTTCATGAAAATTTTTTCTTGTAAATATTATGACCTTAATATGATAAATTACAATTATTCATGAAATAAATGAAAAATTGGAAGTCTTTTAATTTTAGTAGTTAAGTATTCTTTAAATTCTTAAAATTAACCTTAATTAGTGAAATGCGGTTAATGATTTGCTAAAGCATTTATAAAACCAAAAATTACGAGGAATCTTAAATATTTAGCTTCATTCAGAATATTTATTCATTTTATACAATTAAAAGGGTTACTTGAGGACAAGTAACATTTAAGTTTCAAGGGGTGATCATAAAAAAATACCCATTTTTATGCCTTATTTGTGATTCGATTCTTTAAGGATATTATGCTTTAATAGAAGGTATTTTTATGTTTTTGGATGTAGGTGATAAAAAAAGAGTTCGAAGGAAAAAGGAGCAAAAGGAAAAAAGGAGCAAAATGGAGCTTAAAGTAAAGTTGTCAAAATGATAGGCGTAGGCGCACAGGTACCGGAAATCGGCGCTGGCGCGATTCGATGCGATGCGAGCAGATTTTTGATGATTTTGGGTAGTTGTTTGACGGTGTTAAGCGATTATCGAGCTTAAGAAGGCGGGGTGCTCTGTATATAGAACATGTGATACAATGCATCTGGACACGAGGAAACGGTCCTGTCCGAAGAGTGCGATCCGAAGTGAAGAGGTGTGAAGGCACGGTCGCGGAGTCCAGAGCGCCGGGCCGGATCCGAGCGCACAGGCGCGGCCGATTTTCTCTAGAAGATACGTTGTATTTGGACGAATTTTGAGGAGTGCCTTAAACGGCCCACAGTCAAATTGAGCTCTATAAATAAAGGTAGTTCTACGGAAAAAAAAAAGGGCCCCATGCTACATAGTCCCCGAGCACCATTTAGTTATACCCTACGCATCCAATTATTTTAGGGAGCCACCTTCTTTAGTATTTAGTGTGTTTATTTTGAGTTTATTTTAGTGTTAAGTGTGAGGCCCATTAGTGTTGTTGTTGTTGAAGTCTTCCTTAATTACATTGAGTCGGTAGGACTCGGCAAATCCACTTGAAGGAGCATTAAGATAGTATTTATAACTTGGTTCAAAGTTTTATAAATATGTTTTATTGTGTGAATTCAATGTGTTAAGGTAAGTTAGTTTTCTTTTCTCCTTTCCATATGAAAAGATAATAAGATAATTACAATTTTGTTGGAGAATTTAACTTAAAATATTTATAAAAATTATGATGATATTAATACGATCTTAGTTTAATTTTTAAACTAGTCATTTAAATTGTTAAAACGTGTTGAAGAATTTTGAGACCTATCGGAGATAGAGTTCTTAACTTGTAGATATCACATGAATCCTTGGGTAAACGAAAACTGTGCAGGTTATTCGAAAGTGAAGTGCGAAATAAATAAGAAGATATGGTTATTGAGCGTAAATTAATTAGTTTTAAGTATGAGACTAAATTCTATTATTTGGTCTATAGAAAGGCAGGTCATTGGTAGGGCGGACCTAGCCGCTATGGACACTCCCCAGTAGTGTAAGCTTTAGATTAACCCATTTACTAATAAAACCGTCTAAAGCCGTCTATAGATTATTCGATGTTCTTTATGCACGACGAAGGATAAAGAATATGAATCTTAAATTTAGCCTGATACCATAATCTAAATTCTCCTGAATAATAATTATTTTAAAAATCTTGGATTAGTTGAAAAGGAGAATTGTTTATTTATACTGCATTAATCTTTATTTTATTCTTGCTTACTTATTTTTAGTGAAATTTTAGTAAAGCTTTATTTAAAATCGAAAACTTTGAAATGAAATAAAAATAATAATTACTTTTAATTTGAAAAATCTAAAAATATTTGCCAATTTTCTCGAAAATCTTCCACAATGGTATCGAAAACCCGAGGACTTCCTTTAGAGCCTGTATTACTTGATACGAAATACGTATACTTGCATTTAAAATTGTGACTTTACGATAGTGTATAATATTTAAACATAAGTTTATAAGTGCCACATAAGCATAAGTCGGGCCACATTACGTTTTTGACACCATTCTTTAAGGATTAAATCTTCTAGTAGTGGTATCGAAATTTTTACGTACGAAGGTATATAAAGCCCCATAGGAAAAGTCGCATCACTTCTTGCTAATTTATTCTTGGGTGTGAGAAGGAGGGAGCTTCCCATTACCCAGATTTTGCCATTTTAGAGTTTCGACGATGCGAGATGGAGTAGCTACGTCGACCCAGTGAAGATGGGTTTTGAAGGTGAATGGAAAGCTGAAAACCATCGCGTTTAACGGGGATGAAAATTGACATTTGAGATGGACTATCTCTCGAGGACATCGAAATGTAAGTGAGTTTATCTCGGAATTTTTCAATATAAATACAAAGTCATTGTTATGGTGCAAGTTAAGAGTTTTTGCAATTATATTTAGGGTTGGGTGGTGTTTTTGTTTTATTTATTAGGGCTTAGGAATTGGTGTTATTCTTTAGTCGGTTGTTAATGGTGTTACGTAGTGTTATTGTGGTGTTGTCTGGTGATTATTCTTGTCTTTATTTGTTGACGGTTGGATGGTGGTTTTAGATGAGGTTTTATTATTGGTATTATGGTGGTTTGATTGAAGTCGTATTGTGGTATTATTGTCATTGCTTTATTTGGTGATTATTGTCATGATATTTTATACACGTCGGATGGTGTTGTTTAGGTGAGGTTTTGGTGGTATTATTTTGGTTCTAATGTGGTCGTTTTGTGGTGTTATTATCATTGATTTGTCTGGTGGTGTTTAGGTGATATTTTTCTGGTATTATTAGTTTTGTTGGCATAATTCGTATTGCGGTGTTGTTAAAGACAGTGTTATAGTTGTGTTTTTATGGTGTTATTGTGGTGTTATTTTGTGTTCTTTTCATTGTCATATTAGTAGACAAAACACATTGTTATTTTGGTATTTTATTTTTTTTTTTGGACGGGTATTCTAGTTTTTCTAATAGAGTTATTCCAGATTTTTTGTGGTATTGCGATGTTATGCTTGGAATGATTCTTTTGCGGAGCCGATTTAAAAAAGTGTTTTCTTTTGTACGCAGTCACACTTTTATTAACAAATCATTGCATGCATGAAAGGAGGAAGAAGACGTCAACGAGCGAAGAACCACTTTTCCCATTGAAAAATTTTTGGTTGAATTAAATTTTGATTAATTGAAGGACTCATTGAAGGTGTTGTCAGAATCATTGTACATGTCGGAAGTTGCTCGTAGGTGAATAGTTTAGGTGGAAGTGAGCATTCTTTGATTGCTAGAGTCGAGTCCGAGCATTGACATCATCAGAAGCGGTGACATTGAGTTGTTGTAGCTCACTGATAAATTGTTAAAGAAAGATCGTGGTTAGAGCTTCCGTTAGGAGGAATGAGAAGGATTCTGATAAGAGGGAAGTTCAGTTGTTCTAACATGTTGAGCTTAGGGAATTTTAGAATTGAGTTCAATGACGAAGATGTAGTTTGTATCGGATAGTGATGGAAATTTCAGAGATTTGATAAATGTTACGAAACAAAATAAAATGCTGTGTATGTTACGATGCTTTGGATTTGTTCGTCTCGTGAATGATGTTCCGTCACAGTGAACCGAGTTGGAACACCGGTCACATGAGAGTTATGATCCGAAACATCTGCTCACATATGTATTTTGTTACGTTGTATCTTTTATCAGGTCGTTACTCATCGCTTATTCGATGCAAACCACGTCTTCATTGGCACTTTGGTCCTAAAATTCCCTCGACTTATGTTGGAGACAATGCAGGCTCACTCTCTTCGCCCAGGCTGGAGCACGAACAGTTCTTGGCTCACTAATCTCACGTTGGGTGATCACTAAATAACTCGGTAGCCGATGCCGATGGTGTTTGCCGTGCCCAGACTGTCCTGGCCATCGAAAAGACGGTCAGCATCTAGGCCTATATGACACATGGCTGACTTCCAGGATGTAAAATGAATCTCATATGACTTCGACGAGTCCATCAATTAACAAATCTGAGTGCGACAATATCGCGACAGGGAGATGGTCTGAATCGCAATGAAATTACTCTCCTTTGGAGCTAATGTAATTGATGTGTATAATGAAACTCATTCATGTATTAACGTAGTATTCGGTGGATAACGGAACGTCATTCCTGTATTAGTGTAGTATTATTAGTGAATTATTCAGTATTATTGTTGTATTATAATTCGTATGGCGATGTTATTGGAGTGTTTTTAAGCGTTATTTGATTAATAGTGTTGTATAATTTTAAGTTTAATTGCAGTATTATTCTAGTCACTACGGTGTTATTGGAGGGATACTAAAGTTGGTATGCCTTTAGGATTTAGTTATTCTTGTAATTATTATTCGAGTGTTATTCCGGTTCTGTGGTATTATTATTGTTATTGTAAAATATATATTTTCATGATGTATTATTATTGTTTTATTACGGTGTTATTAGAGGGTTATTAAAGTTTTAGTTATTATAGATTCTGATTAAGGTTTTATTTTGGTATTATGCGAGAGTTATTCAGTGCTCGGTGGTGTTTCTATTGTTATCTGGTGGTATTATTGTTCATTTCTTCTTGCTTTACTATGGCATTCTTGTTACTATCATTTCTACTCATTGAATGCCATGTGTAAATGTAGACTAACACTTATCATTGTAAAAATGTATTTCGATGTCGTATTTTTAAAAGGTCTTAGTATATTATTATTATTGTATTAATCAGTATTATTGTGGTGATGTTATAGTGTTTTATTATTAATGTTTTGTTTTATTAGTGATATATTGTTATTGTTGAACGTTTTAAATGTTACTGTAAATGTGGGCCCCAGCGGCAAGTCAAAGGCTAACGTTTTGATCTTATGTGGGACCCCCCTCCTCGATCCCGACGATATGATTCACGGAAAATATAACTAGCACACAAGCTTCAAAAAACGAAACGGCGATTCATTGAATATACCGGAAGGGATAGGCGAGGGCCGACCACCACTTTCTCCTTTGCGGGGAAAGTTTTCCGGGGTTTTGATTTGGCATTCATGATCTCCTTCATTCTCATTATAGCATTGGAAGTACGTGGGGTCAGCTTCCCTCCTTCGTACCCGAAGTCATTAAAGTTAAGTGACATGACCATTTTATGCGTGCTCTGCGGGAACAATATCATTATGAACCTTGGTGACATTAATTGACCGCGGTATGATGGAGAATTCTTATTAGATAGAATGATTGAAAATGATCATGTTGATGCCTTGGCCGCCATTTGAGTGAGAAGAAGAGTCGAAGTCAGTTTGTTCCGGGAAAGCCACCTTTATGTGTCTCGCCGTTGTTACAGGTAATCGCAAATGTCGTCTTAAGATTTTATATACTCATGAAAATATTAAATGTGTGTCATTTCATGAAGAGTTATCATAAAATGGAAAATGGTAGCTCGCAGATTTTGAGCGAATCACAAAGACTACGGTGTGAAATGCGAATACGATTTTGATTCTTGTTGTAAACAACGACCAGGTTTATTGGTTGTGGATTTGACAATAAAGAAATGGAGAATATATGATTCATGCCGACGAGAGGCATAAGATAGTACGCAAAATGTTGTGGTATATTAAACACAATAAATAAATCCATGCAAGCTTCTCGATCGAATAACAATTTTGTCATTAAAGTTTGTGATAGCTGTTTACGTACGTACTTGTATGATAACTTTTGAAACTAGAAACATGGGGGATTTGATCGTTAAAAGGCAGGTCAAAATAATAATATTGATTGTGACATGTTTTGTACGTAAGCACTTGGAGAAAGTAGTACGGAATAACTAGCCCATGTTGAAGTTAAAAAGTGACCAGCGAAACGGACATCTCGAATTCGAAGCGCGGCTGCCTATGAACTTTGTATGTAGTTTATGTCGATTAATCTAAAATGTTGATGTGTTATTATTGTTCGCGGTTTTAAGTATGTTATTGTTAGTCATTTCGGGTTAACCACAACCGCTTCTTCACTTGCTTAACCATGAGATGGAGTGCCAAATGTTATTAGTGTATTGTCGTACGGTATTATTATGGTTGTATTTGTGCATTATTGCGTAGGAGTTATAAAGTTATCTATGAAATGGGTAGGAGTTAGAACGATTGTAATAATTGCATTATTTGTAAAATATGCCAATGTAAGAATCTAATATTATTGTGTTATATTTGCATTATTATGATGATATCATGAGAAATGTAATGGCTTAGTGTTTCTATTTCCTTAACTTTGTTTGGATGCGAGTTTTAGATTTGTGGTATAAGACTTGAGCGTATAAAAAAATCGAGCCTAGATTTGGGTTGTATCTTAATTTTATTGTGGTTGTATTTTCACGGTATTAGGTTTGGGATGAAGGGATATTCTCGAGTCATATCTATGCGTTATTGCGGATATGTAGATCTCTTGTGATCTCGGATTTTACGGCATCTTTATCAATAATTCCGCGGCACTACGAAATAAGACTCGAATATTTCGATGCAACCTTTTTTCTATTCAATCAATTTGAAGATTTATTCTTCGTGCATATTATTGCATTATCACGGCCGTACTAAGGTATTATTATAGAGACTTTTATTCCACGGTCTGATTGGAATGTATGTAGATTCTAATATTATGTTATATTTGCATTATTATGATGATATCATGAGAAATATAGTAATAGTGGTCATATTTCGTTAACGTTGTTTAAGGATCGAGTTTTGGTTTGGTGTTACGGGACTTGACTGTGTAAAATGAGCACAAGATACGAGTTTATCTTGATTTTATTACGGTTGTATTTCCATGATGTTAGGTTTGGGATGGAGAGGATATTCTTCCATCGTATCTATGCGTTATTGCGGGTGTATCGCGGGTTTCACGTATCCGCGGTATTTCGCTTCTTCGCGTAATAATCTGCTGACTCAGAAATAAGACGCGAAATATTCCGATGCAACCTTTTTTATTCAATCAGACGGAAGTTTATTCATAATTTGTATTATTACATTATCGCGGCGAGTACTATAGTGATGATACCGGGAGACTTGTATTACGCGGTCGATTTGGAATGTACAATGCAGATTAATCTTATTATGTTATATTTACATTATTATGATGATATCATGAAATATAGTAAAAGTGGTCCTATTTCGGTAACTTTTTGGATCGAGTTTTGGTTTGGTGGTAAAGGACTTGAACTATGCAAAAATTGGAGCACGAATGCGGGTTGTATCTTGATTTTATTGTGGTTGTATTTACGCGATTATTGTGTTTTGGATGGAGGGGATATTCTCCCATCGTATCTATGCGTTATTGTGGATGTATGGGTTTTACTTTATGTACGCGGTGTTTCGCTTGTCTTTGTAATAATCCCGAGGCACTCCGGAGGCAGACGCGGAATGTTCCGATACGACCTTTTTTTTATTCCAAGATTAGACGAAAGTTTTTTCGCCACGAGTTTGTATTATTTCATTATCACGGCCGTACAAAGGTAGTAATGCAGAGCTTTTGATACACGGTCGATTGGAATATGTCGATGTAGATTCTAATATTATTATGTTTTATTTGCATTATTATGATGATATCATGAGAAATATAGTAATAGTGGTCCTTTTCGTTAACTTTATTTGATACGAGTTTTGGCTTGGTGGTACGGGACTTCGAACTATGTCGAAAAATTGGGCACGAATCTGGGCTGTATCTTGATTTTATTGTGGTTGTATTTCCACGGTATTTGGTTTGGGATGGAGGGATATTCTCCCGTCGTATCTATACGTTATTATGGGTGTGCTTGTGAGTTTACGTGTCCACAGTGTTGAAACATGTTGTAATAATCTCGCGGCACTGCGAAACAAGGCGCGGAATATTCGATACAACCTTTTTTATTCGATCGGGCCGAGGTTTTATTCGTATGTTGTATTTTACATTATCATGGCCGTATTAAGGTAGTATTGGACACTTTTACTCCCGCAATCGATTGGATTATACGCGAGAATATTCCAATAAAGAATAGGGTTTGGGATGGAATACCGCGCGACATCCCAAAATAACAAGTGGAATAATCCGATACTACCTTGTTTCAGAACGAGGGTTTTATCCGCTGCGGTTGTATTATTGCATTATTACGACCGTATTAAAGTAGTACAAAAGGCAGGTTTATTCCGCGATTTGATTGGAATGAGCCCGCGGACTGATACAATATGACCGGCGGAGGGACCAAATAAGCGCGAACTAGAATACAACAATAATAACCCCGAATAAAACCTCGATAATACCGATGTTTTTACGTCATAAAATTAAATCGAAACGGTATCTTTAAACGATCACCTGACAATTCATTCTGATGGTACGACTTAATTTCGGTAAAGATGTATAATTTCGTTTGTCTAGCTTTGGATTTTCAGCTGGGTTGTAATTTGGCATTACTACGGTATTATAATGTTGTATTCGTGTTTTTTAAGGGAACAACGGCCGCGGTGTTATTGGAATATTCCACGAAATATTTCAATATATGAAATAGATTGAACAACACTCTGCATGAAATATAGTTATGCCATAATAAAACCGAATAAAACTACAATAACACAAAGTCAACATTAAGAGAAAGAAAGTAAATAAATACACGGCATATCGAGAACATTCCCACATTCTCCTTCTTACAAAGCATGTTCCAGACATATCATCCTACATATCATCATCTAGGTCCATTAATAAGCTCATATATGTCTCGATAGTTGTAGCTTGATGTGGGGAAGGTCTATTCATTTTAGTAGTTACGAGTAAACATCGGGGAAATAATGATATTGTTCAAATAAATACACATAGCGCATAAAGTTTTAAATATTGTTATGTACTTTGGTAAATGGAACTAATATTGAAAAAACATTTGTTCATAATACGAAACTCCGGGTTGACGAACCATGATCTTTCTCCTTTCCTTTTTGTATACAAACAATTTATCATGTCGGGGACTAATAATACGGTGTATGGAAAAATATGTTTAACAATGATGGAGTTTATCTACTTTTTATTCTCTTATTTTCAATATGCCTGGCCTTAGAATTTAATATTCCTTTTGGGCAGCAGTTTGATTTAGGTCATTCACTTTATCCCTTTAAGATGGTGTCCTCTTCTTATCGATTTTTGCCTTTTCTTTATGTTCTCCCAGAGTCGGTACAACATCGACATCTAATGTAAGTTTCTTTAATGTCTCCGGCCACAATTTCTCGGCCCAGTTCATTATAGCTTGCATTCTAGCAACGATCGAGGTACTCAAATTTGTGAACGTGCGTGTGATATATGAGTCCACACGAGAAACTTGGTGACGTATGTGACTCATTAAGATGTTTATAATCATACGTGTTGTATATGTCTCATTTTGCAGTAACAGTCCATCGCAGTAATATGTATTTATCAGGTATTTTTGCTATATTTTGATGATGATGAACCATTAAAGTGTGAGCACATAATAAACCCATCATTTCAAATGTCTTGCAAACTGTAATTAATTCAATTACCTTTGTCAAGTTTAACAATCCCGGGGGTCTATCTGTGTCCTTATTTTCAAATTTTTGAATGTAAAATTTTGACTCTCTGTGTGACACACTCCGAAAGCCCTTCAAAACCATGTAGAAACCTAAACGAACTTTGCATATAACTCTTAGAAGTATAAATTAAAGCAACACCTCAAAGTGAGGTTACTTTTCACAATTTGGACAATTGTAGAAACATTCACATTTAAATCTTAAATCCCTTTTCATTTTCCAAGATTTCATTACATTTTTAAATTAGCTTATTGGGCGAGGAACTTGTTGCTTTGTAGACGATATGAGATATTATTGGTGGACTCGCTTCTTCGGGTTGATAGGATTCATTTCAAATATATCTTTATTGAAGGTTGTTGACTACCTATGCGATTCTATAAATCTCCCTTGACCACATTCGTGTAGATTTCCTTTCTCGATCATTTATTACTTACGATTTCCTCAGGCTCCTCTTCGGTGTCACATTTTCTCATGCATTTATAAAAAAATCATTGATTCTCCTGCTACCTACGCCACAATGGACTTTAGAAGATAATTTCTTGTATATATGCCATTGGCATAATTTATGTCTAGTATGCGGCGAGGTACTCTTGATAGGCTATAGACATTGCTTGATCACGATCGAGTGAATATTGATATTGGGTGCTTGTTATCCATTATCGGATAAGAACTTGAATAGCCACTTAAATGACTCGATTGTTTCATCTGACAAAATCAACTCCAAATAGAACGTGCATGTAGTAATTTCACGACGAATAGAGCTGCTTATAAGTTGTATTTGTTCGATTTATAGCTTGTATCAGATATTATCGCATCCCCGACGATCGTAGTCAAGCCTGAACATCCCATCACTCCAAAAATAAAATCACTAATCTCCCGAACTCATCAATTTGAAAGTCCCAAGCAAACATGGTATCCTCGGCTTGCCAATTGGTGAAGCAATTGGCAACGACGAACTACGGTAGCCTAGTTGATTTGAACTCTTCTCACCCTTTATATCAAGCTTATGCATCTCTTTGCGCAATCAAGATTCTTCACTCCCCGGCTTCGCAGCTAGGAACATCAATGCATCGCTGGTTCTAATCCACTGATTGTGTATCGATTTGAACACATCTGCATTAAGCTCACTCATCTTCTTGTTGGAATGCGATAGATGCTTGTCACGTGCTACAGCCAACGGATAGTTATGACTTTCTATGATTTCTTAACAAACCAGTTACCTTTGATATCAATGGCATATCGTATCAAGGCCGGAAAACCGGTCCTTGTGTACGCTCTTTTTGAACTCATGGAGATATTGTCCTTGACTCTTTCTTAAAACCGGCCTTACCTGAGCAAAGTCCTTTGTCTTAATGCCCAATGAATTCGACCAAAAACCATTGTGGTCCATTCGCACGATAAATCCAATATGGTGTGCATAGGCACGTGTGTTCATAAAATTTCCTTCTCATTTTTTGAATGATTAACATGTGATTTCTACATAATTGGATCATTGCGAGCACTTCTAAAACAAGACAACTCCTTAGTGGTTTAGAGTTTACCTAAATGATCACTGAAAATTTTATTAAGAAATTCATACCTAGTTTTGATGACATTGCACTTTAAAGAAAGGTATTTTCTTTATTTTGTTGCAGGAATGGAGAATTTAGGTGATAAAAGCAAAAATCATAAAAAGGAGCGGATTTGGAGCAAAAAGGAAGAAAATAATGCAATTTGTGCTGAGTCGCCGATGGCGAGATCGAGCCGCCGACGGCGAGGTTACGAGAAGAAAATCTGAAGGATTTATAAGCTGTCTCGGCGACGACGAGCTCGAGCCCGCCGACGGCGAGATAGCGCGGTTTGAAGATCTTCAGAAGCCTCGCCGAGCACGAGGTAGTTCGTCGCCGACGGCGAGCTAGTTCGAAATGGCGCGGATACATTGAACACTGGACACCTTTTGAAAAGATGCTTACATACCTCTTGGACCTTTGCTCACCTCATATATAGAGGCCGAAATTCGAGCGGTTGTGTGTCTTAGTGTGCGGTTTGTGTGTGTTAATTTGTTCTAAGTTAAAATTTTATATAAGTGTATTAGTTGTGTGCAGTTTTTGTTATAAGTGAGTCTTTAGTGAGTTAGTGAGTTTTTTAGTGAGTCTTGCTGTACTGGAAGGAAGAGTCAAAGGAACTTCTAGAGTACAGCAGGGATAAATTGAGATAAGTGTTTGTATTTATTGTTTTTAACTTTAAATGAAATCCATGCTTAGTTTAGTCGACATGCATTACGAGTAGTTTATTAGTCTTTCTCCCTGTTATGAAATTAAGTGACTTGATGAACTAAAAATAGAAGTATTTTTATATATATTAATAAATTGTGATAATGTTTACTTAAAACTTAATTTACTTTCAAGTGGCCATTTGATTTGTTAAAATGTGTTGAATATCAACTATAGTAAAAATTACATCGATATTCGAGGAATTAAAAGCCTTGGAAGGAAGGTGCAAATAAATAGGGAAATAATATCCTTTGGGCGTAGAATTGAGCATTTTAGTGTGACGGACTAAAATATTCAATTCGGTCTTATTGTTTGAGAGTCGAAGTGTAGATGTTAGCCCTCGGGCGAGGGAACGTGGGAGCTACGAAGTGGCGGTCGGTATCCTCCCGGCCTGGCCGCGATTCGATGATCAAACATAGGATTAGTCGATATTCTTTACACTGGACCAAAGGGTTAAGAATAGGAATGCTCATATTTGTCACAATACCTTAAAATTATCTATTTAAATTCATCGATCACTTAAATTTCTAAACGAGGGAAAGATACTTTTCTGAATAGTTAAGACTTATTTAGCAATTAGTTTAATTTCCAGCACTTTCCATACTTATTAATTTTCTAATTAGTTAAGTTACTTAATTAAAATACTTAGTTTACTTTATTGCGCTTAAATTTAGAATTCCAAATTTTTGTATACTATTTTAAAATTATTATTATTATTTTAAAATTAGCACATTACTTAATTTTCTCTTTCCTCGTGGGATCGATAACCGAGGACTCCACTAGAGCCCTGTAATACTTGATACGATACATATACTTGCGTAGCATCCACAACATAAACAATTACAATTCTATACATATAATATAGCGGGGTCGAGTTTTTGGCGTCGTTGCAATTAAATTAAAAATATCATAATATAAAATTGTGGGTCAAGTTTTTGGCGCCGTTGTCGGGGAAAGTAGAAAAAATTTACTAGAGTAACAGACTATTTTCAAATAATCATAATAAATAAATTTAATATCTATTCTAAAATTGTATGCGTAAATTTGGAAACGAAAATTTAATACCTTACGATTCTGAATTAGAGCGTACAATTAAAAGAATTAGAAAATAAAAGAAACAAATTATAAATTTATCACGAAATGGCGAATATTCACGAAATTCAAAATATGAACCAACAAAGACCATTAAGAGATTATGCCAACCCTACATCAGATGAAATTCATTTAACTATTCAAAACCACGATGTATGTTGCTTAATTCATTTGAACTTAAACCTGCGATTATCCAAATTGTACAAAACAATCAATTTAGTGGTTCACCTGCGAAGATCTCTAACTTACATCTTGCTAGTTTTCTAGAACTTTGTGCTTACTTTTAAATATCGAGGAGTATCCGACGATGCTTTATAAGACTTAGACTTTTTCCTTTTTCATTAAGGATAAAGGCTAAAATGTGGTTGAATTCGTTAGCACTGGATCTATTAAAACTTGGGGAGAATTATCACAAAAATTTCTATCCAGAATATTTTCCACCATCTAAAGCTGCTTAAGTTTAGAAATGATATAACTTCTTTACGTCGGTTAGATGGAGAATCAATATATGAATCTTAGGAGAGATTTAAGGAACTTCTTAGGAAATGCCCACATCATGCGTTACTGCAGTTGGTGATTATTCGAACCTTTTATAATGGATTAGTAGGATCTTTAAGATCGATCATCGATCTTCTTCTTTGGAGGTTCATTAATGTCTAAACCATTTCATGAAGCTTATGCACTAATCGAAGAAATGACAACAAATAATTTCCAATGGCTCGTTGATAGAGTAAATCCAGAAAAAATAGCCGGCATTTATGAAAACAATGCAATATCTATATTAGCTTCTCAAATTGCTGCTATATCTAAGAAATTAGATCATTTTGGAATGAACTACTCTCCTACTTTAGAAGAAAACTCTTCGGACAAACCATAGAATCTCAATCTAATTATGAAACTTTAAATGCTTATTAATAATAGAACTAATAACCCTTATTCAAACTATTATAATCTCGGTTGGAAAATTCATTCAAATTTTAATTGGAATAACACATCTAATCAACAATGGATGAATCGAAGCTAATTAAGCAAATCCAAACTATAAACCTAATTACCCACTTGGATTTAATAACAATAACCCTCGATTCAAAGATA
This sequence comes from Papilionanthe hookeriana x Papilionanthe teres, assembly GCA_022702705.1. NCBI lineage: Eukaryota > Viridiplantae > Streptophyta > Magnoliopsida > Asparagales > Orchidaceae > Papilionanthe > Papilionanthe hookeriana x Papilionanthe teres. The sequence continues at coordinate 283,496 of JAKZJZ010000028.1, read as the reverse complement.
AGAAATTATCTATGGATGAATTAATTTTGAATATGGGTCATCAATTACAAAATCAAGGAAACCAACTACAAATTCAAGGAAATCAATTACAAATTCAAGGAACATCTATTAAGAATATCGAAACTCAACTTGGACATATTGCTACTGCGCTAAATAATATAATACCTGGAACTTTTCCTAGTAATGTGGAAATAAATCCTAAAGATCAAGGAAAAGAACAAATTAAAGCAATACAACTAAGGAGTGGAAAAGAATTAGAACCTCGATTTCAAAAAGAACTTGAAAGCGAAAAGAGGAAGTGGAAATTGAAAAGGAAACACTTCAACAAGATTCAAACATAGAACATCCTTTAATACCTATGAAAATTTATGTTGAAAAACCTCCACCACCATTTCCTCAACGACTAGCTCAACATAAGAAAGATAAATAATTTGCTAAATTCCTTGAAATATTAAAGAAATTAACAATCAATATACCTTTTGTCGAAGCTTTAGATCAGATGCCAAATTATGTAAAATTTATGAAAGATATTCTAAATAAGAAAAGAAAATTCAGCGATAATGAAACGGTCGCACTTAGTGAAGAGTGTAGTCGTTATTATTCGAAGAAGCTTCTGAAAAATTGAAAGATCCTGGTAGTTTCATTATACCACGCGCTATAGGAGATAAATTTTATGGAAAAGCTTTGTGTGACTTAGGAGCAAGCATCGATCTAATGCCTCTATCGATTTTTAAGAGATTAGGATTAGGAAAAATTACACCTACTTCGGTAACCCTTCAATTAGCTGATCGTTCGATTACTTATCCTAAGGGAGTTATTGAAGATGTGTTAGTTAAAGTGGATAAATTTATCTTCCCAGTAGATTTTATTGTTTTAGATATGGAGGAAGATAAAGAAATTCCTATCATTTTAGGAAGACCATTTTTAGCTACTGGAAAATCTATGATTGATGTTCAGAAAGGAGAATTAACTATGAGAGTAAATGACCAAAAAGTTACCTTTAATATTGCAAAATCAATGAAATATCCTGCACTAGAAAAAGATGATGAATGTTTTCGGATGGAAATACTTGAACATTTACAACAAGAACATTTTAAGGAATATTACGAAGATAAATTAGAAAAAGAAAATACTGAATTAATTGAAGATAATAATGAAGAACTAGATTATATTCAGGAAAGATTTGAATTTTTGGATATTACCGAAAACATCGACAAGAATATAGTTCCATCAATTATTAAACCTCCCGAACTTGAGCTAAAAATATTACACGATCATTTGAAATATGCTTATTTAGGTAATTCTTCAACTTTACCAGTTATTATTTCATCCGTATTAAACGAATCTCAAGAACAAAAACTTTTAGAAACTTTAAAAAATATAAGAAAACTTTTAGTTGGACTTCACGAAATATTAAAGGAATTAGTCCTTCAATCTGTATGCATAGAATTATTTTAGATGATGAACATAAACCTAAAGCTGATCCCCAAAGGAGATTAAACCCGATAATGAAAGAAGTAGTTAAGAAAGAAATTTTTAAATTGTTAGATAATGGTATTATATATCCTATTTCGACGAGTGCTTGGGTAAGCCCGATTCACTTGTGTTCCTAAGAAGGGAGGAGTGACTGTCACTGCCAATGAAAATAACGATCTTATTCCTTTAAGACAAGTTACTGGTTGGCGTATATGTATTGATTATAGGAAATTAAATACTGCCACCAGGAAAGATCACTTCCCTTTACCATTTCTAGACCAGATGTTAGATAGATTAGTCGTACATAAGTATTTTTGTTTTCTAGATGGATACACCGGTTATCATTAAATACAAATTGCTCCTGAGGATCGAGAAAACTACATTTACTAGTCCTTATGGAACTTTCGCTTTTCGAAGAATGCCTTTTGGATTATGTAATGCACCAGCAACATTGCAGAGATGTATGATGTCTATATTTAGTAAGTTAATTAATAATGGAAGAGAAGTATTTATGGATGATTTCTCTATATTTGCAACATCATTTGATACATGCTTAACTCATCTTGAAAAAGTATTAGAAATATGTGAGAAAACAAATTTAGTTCTAAATTGGGAGAAATGTCAATTTATGGTTGCGGGCGGCATTGTATTATGGCATAAAATTTCGAAAAAAGGCATGGAAGTGGACCCTGCAAAAATTCAAGTTATAGCTAATTTACCACCTCCAACTACGGTAAAAGGGGTAAGAAGTTTTCTTGGACATGCTGGATTCTACAGACGCTATATAAAAGATTTTTCAAAAATTACTAAACCTACTATGCCAACTTCTCGAAAAGGACAAGAAATTTGAAATTACAATCGAATGCCTGAATGCTTTTGAACTCTTAAAAGAAAAATTAATTACAGCACCTATAATAGTTTCACCTAACTGGGAGAAACCATTTGAACTTATGTGTGTGTTGACCTCATTTTTGATGAGGTCTTCTCTTCTTCTCTTTAGTACTTAGGATCTAGCCTTAGGCTTTTCCTTTGACTATCTTAGAGGATTAGAATTGGGACCCACCACTTAGAAATTCAAACCACTTCTTAACTCCCTGCAAACTCCACAAACTTGACTATAGACCCCTAATCACCTAGAGGGTTGAAATCAAATGTGGAAGTTTAAAGGATGAGTTCCTATAGGACTCTTTGGCCTTAGGACTACCCTGGGTGGCCTGGTCTGGTGAAGGGCTGACTTACACATACACTACATTTATACACTACACTTTCACACACATCCTAGAAGCACACCCATACCTAACTTGACCTCCTGACTCATAAAGGTGATTCACATGGATGGTCCTTAACCCCTAAGCCCTTGGCTAAGAGGGTTAGGAACAACATAGTGGATGCCTCAAATGAGTCCCTTCATGGCTCATGTGGGCTTGATATGGCTTCAAGGCTCAACCAAAATGATTTTATTCCACTTACATTTACCCAATCTTCAATTTTCCAAATTTTCAATTTTTGACCCCCGGGACCCTACACCCGCCTAACCTACCCAAAACCCTTCAAATCCTCCAAAATTTCCAAATCACCCAAAATTCCCCAAAATCATTCCCAAGCATTCCCACATTACTCAAATTGATCACCCATACCCAAAAATACCAAAAATTCCAAAAATACCTCCCAATACCCTCCAAATACCCAAAATACCCCTCTTGACCCAAAAATCCAAAAATTCAGAAAATTCCAGAAAATCCCAAATATTCCAAATTTCATTTTGTTCAACTACACCATGGGCCAATTTTGTCAATTTACCCCACTTTTATCAAAACCCCCAATTTGACCCATTTTAACCCTAAGTGAACTCAATGTCAAACCAAATCTACCCAATTGACCCAAATCCTGGTCCAATTCAATTCTAAACTTCAATTCAACAATCCCAACACCAATCTAGACCAAGTCCAAGTCCAATTTGATTGATATTTGGATCCAATTTCACTTTTGGCCTTAAAGCCCAATTTGGACCTATGACCCAAACCTAACCCAAACTCACCCAATTCAACTCCAATTAACCCCAAATCTTTTCCAAACCTCCCTTAACATCCCTACAAACAAAACCTTAACATGATTTGCCCAAAATTTAGACCCAAACCCCACTCAAATTCAACCCAAAACCAAAAAGCCCAATTTTGACCTAAACCCAAACCTAACCCAAATAAACCTAAACCTCAAAATCAAAGCCCAACCAAAGCCAAAACCTCTTTGAAACACTCCCATAAACATTTCCCAATATTTATTTTACATCAATTTCAACCCTAGCCCAACATTGACCCAAGTTAGCCCAATTTGACCTACATTGGCCCATTTACCAAAGAAGCCCAAATCCAACCCAATTCAAACCCAAATCACTCCAAACTTATTTCAAATCACTCATGACATATTCCTAAACCAAACCCAACATTTATTTGGCCCAATCTTTTACAAAATTCCCATCCATGAATTCATTTTGAAACTTAAAAGCCCACTTACATGAAACCTTCCTAAAGCCCATCTCCACCAAAATCCAAAGGGCCAAAATCAATCCAAAGCCCATATGACAAATTCTTCTCATCATACCCTTAATTAAAATCAATCCCTAAGTTTCAAAAACTCATCATGAAGCCATTCCAAATTAAGCCCCATACAAATTCCCATCAAAATTCCAAAATTTTCTTAAATCCATTTCCATGAAATTGACTTAACTTTTCCCAAGCCAAAGATGAGCCATGAAGCCATGCATGAGCCACATGGAAGCCATGAGAGCCTCTTTACATGTCACCATGCCATTTTGGGCAAAAGGAGGAGGCTCTTTCCTTAATTCCTAAAGGTGATTAACCACTCCCATGATTCCCCTTAACCATGCTTATGCCTAATTGTGCTTGGATGGTGACTTGACCCTACTGATTATGCTGAGCCAAATCACTTTCTCCTCAGCCTAAACCAAGCCTTGGGTGGTGCACCTAGCCCAAAGGGATGGGTTGACCAATTTGAGCTAAAATGATCCCTCTCCCATTCCATTCTAATCCAAGCCCTTTACACATGGCATTTGCCAATTGCCTACACTAAACCCCGACCACGACCCACTCGAACAAGATGGTGACCGGTGCTCTGGCCGGCCGACCACCGGGTCGCTGGAAAACACCATGGCCGAGACCTCGGGAGGAGCCAAACTTTGAATTCCACCTTGCTCGAGTCGCCCCATGCCCAATGGCCACCATGGCTGTTCTTCCCATGCCCAGAGCAGCTGATCCCAACCCTTGGCCATCCCTATGAGGCTCTCCAGCCACCTCTATTTAAACCCGACCCCCTCACGGCCATGAAGGAGAGTTACACAAACCTTGCCGAAACTCTGCCAAAATTGCTCCAAACCCTACTCCATACTTAGAGTAGTTGATCCCCAGTGTCAATTTGCCCTAATCCCCACCTACAGAATCCAATTTCTCAACTGAAATTTCACCCAAAACCAGGACACTTTGCCACAGTGAGCCAATCCTCAAATTGATCGGTCCTACACCTTCACCGGACCAAGAGGAGAAGTTTCCCACCGAAAGCCCCATCTCCGAGCCACCTAGTTGTCCCGGACCTCCAAGCTTTGTGATCGGCTGTGGTCACTTTCATAGCTAGGAAATTCACCAGACCAGGAGATTTCATCTAGAGCTTGCTGGGATCCAATCGAAGGTGACACAACTCTCAGATTGAAGCCACACTTCTCTGAGCAAAGGTATGAGCTAATTCTTCATCCCGAGCTTCTAGAGATTCTCCATTTCAAATGCTTTAATTTCAATGCATGATCACCGTATAGATGTGTTCGTCTCTTCAAGACGAATCCATAGAGCACAAGAACATGAAAATCCGTTAAGTATTAAGTGAGATATTAGGGATTTAGTGTGGACGACTCTCGGGTGAGGACGCTTGGGGACGATGAACGGATGCCGTTCATTTAATACACGTGCGGACGGAAGGCCAGGATCGCGCCGGATGAGGAGACGGAACGATACAGCAGGCCCCCGGAGCGCTGAGTCGGATGGCGGCGTCGAATCAGAGAGCGCCACACAGCGTTTCGGAGCTGCCGAGGTTGACGCGGCGTCGCGTGGATAAATAGAAAATTATGTTATTTTTCTATTTATTTAATTCCCTAAACTTCAAAAATTCATAACTTTGTGTAAAAAAATCAGAAAAATAAAATAAAAATACCCTCTTGCTCAGTGAACAGAGGAGAATAATGTGGAAAAGAAATGATTTAATTTCATCAAGTATTTTATTTTTAATGATTTATTTACCCTCTGCATTGTTTTAATTCTCCATGCATATAGGAAATTCACCGTGGCATGAGACCATAGGGCTTTTGAAGCCTACGAATTTGGGAACATTCCCTGAATTTTCCAAAGTCAGAGGCCATCCCTATGAGAAGTTATTGATTTTTCAAATTCATGTTACTGTTCTGAGTATTTTAAATCTAATAATTAGCATGTCATGAAATAAATTCTAGGAAAATTTGGTGATGTTTCTTATGACCAGAGGACCCTAGGAAAAATAGCTTTTGAACTAGTTCATTTAAAATAATCCTAATTGGCTTAAACACCCAAAATAGGTCCCTAATTAATTAGAGCTAATCATACATCAAATTGACTTGAAATTAATTCTCCACTGACCTTTAGGATCAGAGGAACCCACCATAAAAATTTGAAGTCAATTAGACTTGGTTAGCCCTACTAAATGGGTTGGTTAAGCCATTTAGTCAATTTGAACTTTAAAAATTCATAACTTTCAAAATGCTTTTCAAAAATTCACCAAATTAGTTTTGGAGCCTCTCTGATATCAGGGGAATTTAAGAAAATTAAAATTTCAATTTTCTAAAAAAGTTGATTTTTTTGTATTATTTTAATATTTTAATAATTAAAAAATAATAAAAATCACAAAAATAATAAAATTCACCAAAATGTCACATTTTGAATTTTAATCACTTAGGAACAAACCCCATATTTTTCTTAAGTCTCTATGATGAGATTTTAAATTTTAAAGCCCTAAGGTAATTTTAAAATTAAAAAAATGCATTTTCTAGCATTTCCACTAAAATAATTCTAATAAATCAAAGAAAAATCAGAAAATTGTAAAAATTGATTCTCTGATTTCCTTGATATCAGAGAGATTTTTTAAAAATATAAATTTCATTTTTCAACCTTTATTTTATTTTTAAATTAATTAATACTCCAAAACTCAAAATAATTATAATAAAAATAATATAATTCAAAAAATCACCAAAATTGGTCCAAGTGGTCCTCTAGTCATTAGGAATGTCCCATAATTTTCTTAAGGACAGAAACTTTCCCTTGGTCATATTATTAAATTTTCCTTGGAAATCTCTATTTTCCACCAAAAATAATTACATAAATAAATTAAATACAGAAAAATCACATTTTTTTCCTCTCATGTCTTTATTGACATATGAGTGAAGTCACATAAAAATTTCAAGTTCATTTAAGCTCAATTTAGTGAGTTATGAAATTATTAAGCTTGAAGGGCAAAGTGGTAATTAAAATTTTAACCCTTAATTAAAACTTTAGGTTTAATAAAATTAAAAAGTAAAATATTTGATCTTAATCTGATTTGGATGATTGAAATTTAAATAATTAAAGGGTAGAAACCTATTAAACAATTTAAAATAATTAAAATAAACCTTAATTAAATAATTGATTAAATTTGGAAGAATAATAAAATTGGATTTATTAAAATAGGGATATTATTAGGAAGAGATTTGTTCTTTAATTTAAGAATCCCTAAATTAATCATCTGAATAATATTTAATTCCTAATTAAAATGATAATCCAAATTTAAGATTTAAAATGCTAAAAGACTTAATCATTAAATTAAATTAAAGTTAAATTATTTAAATTAAACTCTTTTAAAATTTCAATTAAATTAAAATTAAAAATAAATTTAAATTTAAATTAAATTGAATTAAATAAAATTAAATTAAAACAAACTAAATTAAATCAAATTAAATTAAAATTTAAATTAAATTAAATTAAATTAAATTAAATCAAAGTAAGTTAAATCAAATTAAATTAAATCAAATTAAATTAAATTAAATTAAATCATATCAGATCAAATTAAATTGAATTAAATTAAATTAAATCAATTTAAATTAAATTAAATTAAATTAAATTAAAATTAAAACTAAACCAAATTAAATTAAATTAAAGTTAAATTAAATTGAATTAAAAATAACATCACCTAAGACATAAAGAAATTCAAAATAAAGCAATTTGAACACTATTCCAAATTTGAACCCGTTAACTGAGATTAAATTAAGTCACAAACCATTTGAACACCAATTTGCCCTTGAAAGCTTTGGTTGTCATAACTCCTAAATAGAACGTTAAATGAAATGTTACTTCACCTATAGGATATTCAAATGTCCTAGTTCACTGAGCAAGATAACGACAAAACTTGAATTCTCGGACGATTAATTCATTTGTATAATTAAATTCATTTGGACTTAAAACAATCCTAGCAGTATTGAAAAGATGTTTAAGATTCTTCTTAAGCACTTCCTCAATATGATAGGATACTTATAAGAACAATTGAACTTAATTGTTCTTTGATGACGAAAATCGTCCTCAAACCAAAACACAAGAACCTAGACGTCATAGGAAATGACTAGCTATTGGAGTAGGAATTTGGTAGAAAACCATAACCCTTCCCTTAGCTTTACCTAGGAACTTGCTTAAATATTCTAAATTGTGTTTAAGTGCAGCTTGGGATGACGGGAAGACCCTCCAGGTACGCTTTTATTTTATTACAATTTACCTTATTGCAATTTATTTATTCGCATCGCACTTACTTTTCTTGCATGATAAACAACTGTTGCATGAAAACCCACACCTTTAGGATAGTCCCTAAAACTGAAACTAAAACTAAATTAAAAGTCATTGCAAGATAAAATTCACCGCCACAACATTTCAAAATATAAAACAACTCAAAATTTAATCACAAACGAACACAAAATTACAATTACAACTAAATTAAAACGTCTTGTTGGATGATCGGGAATACCTCGGATGATGTAACCTACGTGTTGCTAACGAGATTTCCCACGGTCTAAATGAAAGTGTGGAACTCATTCGAGTTGAGTTTAGCAAATTCATTTGGACTAAGTGAATCCGATAAAAATAACGATGCCGGAAGGATGGAACCGTGGGATCTTAACCGGTGTTGTTATAATCAACTTTAAGATTGATTTTAATTAAAACATAAAAAACACTTGGAAATTAAGAAATTTCTCTAAACCAATACACTTTTCTCATCTCCTGATTTATGACTTCTAAAACTAAACCTTTGCAACAACAAGGAGCTCGGAGCATGGTGGGCAACACGGTCATCGTCATCAGCAAAACCTGAGTCTACTTCAGCAAAACTTTCTTAGAATTAAACAACAAAGCCATAGGATTTCGAGGTAGTTTTCCTAGTGCAATATAAATCCTCAACCTTTTGTTAGGCATTTGCATGATCATGTCATGTAAATTAAGCCCTAACCGGTCTTAGGACTCCGAGGTGGTCGTCCGATACGACATAAACCCTCATATCTTCGAGGCTATTTGTATGATTTTATCGTACGAACATAAGCCCTAATTAATTAAAATTGGCAAGATTGAAATATCAGATAATATTAGGATTTTCTTAAACTCGAAACCAAATAATAGGATAGTTTGGGAAGTTGCCAAGATTCCTCTTGGATCCTCAACTTCCCCTACTCCTCTTCCTTTGGATTCCCAAAATAAAATGTTCCAAAATTCAATCCCTTGAAAACTTAAACTTTGAAATTCTTGAAAGCAGAATTACTGATTATTATCGAGAGTTTTCTTAAGTGATTTCTGTCACTTAAGATGTAACTAACTATAGGGGCTTGCCCTTATAGGGAATTTTAAAGAACCCAGGTAATATAAACCCTGTTTAATGCTTTCATATTAAACAGGGGAATTTGTCGGCTTATAAAATTGGTTCGCAGACCAAACGGATGTCACAAATCTTCTAGTTTATTTAATCGAGCCCCACCATCAAGCAGTGTGTCTATCCTTAGGGATAGATACACGGTTTGTGGTGCGGTGCTCGTTTATATAAACTATTTGGGATGTGAGGTCGGTTTGATTTCATATCTTAAAATCTTCAAATTTAAAATTATTTTATTTTCAAAATCAAATACTACTTTTCAAATTATTTATTTAAATTAAATTAGAAATTCGCCGACAATTTCTGTTAGGAGACCCCTTTTCAAAAATATAACATAACCTAAAAATAAGCCGCACAGTGTGATGCTAGTGATTATGCTGTAGGAGCAGTTCTTGGGCAAATATATCAAAAGATTTTTAAAGTTATATACTATGCTTAGTAAAACTCTAAATGATGCTGAAATAAATTATACGATTACTGAAAGAGAATTATTAGCGGTAGTATATGGTTTTAATAAATTTAGACCTTATCCGATTGGAACAAAATGTATCGTGCATACCGATCATTCTCGCTATCAAATATTTAATGCAAAAGAAAGATTCCAAACCAAGATTAATTAGATGGATGCTATTAATGCAAGAATTCAATTTTGAGATCGTTAATAAGAAAGGAACTGATAATCAAATTGCGGATCATTTATCAAGATTAGAAAATCATGAATTATCTGATATTAAAAATGAAATTATAGACAATTTTCGTTGATGAACAACTATATAATATCAATGAGTGGAAAATACCATGGTATGCTGATATAGTAAACTATATAGTTAGTAATATTTTACCACCTATGCTAACTTTGCAACAACAGAAAAAATTCATCCATGATACGAAAACCTATTTTTGGGATGAACCATATTTATATAAGCAATGTAAGAATTTAATTATTAGAAGATGTGTACCTCATGAAGAAACTGAACCAATTATTCAAAAATGTCATGATTCTGATTTTGGAGGACATTTTGGGACCGATAAAACTACTTATAAGATTCTACAATCTAGATTTTACTGGCCTACTCTATTTAGAGATGTATACAAATATATTAAAACTTGCGATAAATGTCAAAGAGTAGGAAATATATCTAGAAAAAATGAAATGCCTCTAAATTTTATATTAGAAGTTGAAATTTTTGATGTTTGGGGATTAGATTTTATGGGACCTTTTATTCCTTCATTTGGAAACTCATATATATTAGTAGTCGTTGATTATGTTTCCAAATGGATTGAGGCACAAGCTTTACCTAGGTGTGATGCTAAGAGTGTTTCAAAATTTCTGATGAAAAATATTTTTACTAGATTTGGAATGCCGAGTGTGATTATCACTGACGGAGGAACTCATTTTAGAAATAAATACATTCACAAACTAGTAGAAAAATACAATATTACTCATAAGATATCCACTACTTATCATCCACAGACTAGCGGATTAGCTGAAGTATCTAAAAGTGAGATTAAGCATATTTTAGAAAAGTCTGTAAATCCTAATAGATCGAGTCGGTCTATAAGACTAGACAACTCGCATTATGGGCTTATATGATCGCTTATAAAACTCCGATTGGAATGACTCCTTACGGGCTTATATATGGAAAAACATGCCACTTACCAGTTGAATTAGAACATAAAGCATATTGGGCGATTAAAGAATTTAATTATAATATGAATGAAGTCTGGTGAGAAAAGATTGCTCGCAATTAAATGAATTGGAAGAATTAAGAAATGAATCATATGATAATGATCGGATTTATAAAGAAAAGATGAAATTATGGCATGATCGGAAGATTAATCGGAGAAATTTTGAACCGAGACGGGAAGTTTTGCTATATAATACTAGATTGAAATTATTTCCTGAAAAATTGAAGTCTCGATGGTTAGGACCTTTCACCATAACTCAAATATTTTCATACGGAACTATAGAAATTGAAGATCCAAAAACTGGACATAAATTTAAAGTTAATGGACATAGATTAAAACCATATTTCGAAGGTATAAGACCTAACTATAAAGAGGTTTTAATGCTTAGTCGACCTGATTAATAATTGAAATTAGGTCGGGCTGACGACTTTAAACCAAGCGCTTTATGGGAGGCAACCCATATTAGTTATCTATTTTTATTGTATCTTAATAGTTAGTCTATATTATTGAAACCTTACTACTCAATTATTATTAAGAATCATCACATATTCGAACCATTATGATGAGAAAAGAAATTATTCAATTTAGAGCGAAATTGGACATTATTTTGAAATCTCGCCGACGGCGAGGTCGATACTCGCCGACAGCGAGGTTCGCGCCTAAATTAAATTCAGTTTATTTATCGAGCTCGCTGACAACGAGAAACGTCCCGCCGACAGAGAGAACCTGAAAGGCAGTTTTTATAACTGAGTCGCCGACGGCGAGAAACTTCTCGCCGACAGTGAGGAAGTTATAAAGATGAGTTATTTATACTTTGAATGCCGATTTGAACGGTTTCAACACCAATTCCTTTGTGAAAACCCATTCTTAAATCATTCTAAGTCTGCCTTCTTCACTAGAATTCATTCCATTCACCATAATGGCCTCCAAATTCTTAGATTCCTCTAATTCTGGAGTGTTTAACCGGAGGAAATTTGTGAGTGTGGAAGCGCAGCAGATATTCAACAAGGTCAAGGAATGGGGATTTGTCAATCGAGGATTAGAGAATTCCACTACGAAGATAGAAGAAATGATCGCACAGCGGCACTGGGAGGTATTTTGTTACACTATGTCTGTTGTTGTTATTCCAGTCGTGAAAGAGTTCTACTCTAACTTACATGCGATCAACAATGGGAATGTCTACGTCCGAGAAAGATGGGTGACGTTTACTCCATCAAGAGTAAATGAATTATTCTCTATAGAAAACACCCGGTATGTCATTATTCAAATTTTGTGCCTTCTCGATATAATATGAATGAGATATTTCGATATCGATCGATGAACCGGAAGATTGGGAAATGCGTGAAGATGGGTATATTAGTTTCTCTGCATCACTTTTGAATCCTGTCTCAAAGCACTGGCACTTTTTCATCTCATCTAAATTGTTACCTAATATGAGGGTAAACAAGGTTTCGAAAGAATGCGCTATATTGAATTATTGTATTCAAATTGGATTGCCTATTGATGTTGGATCAATAATTGTTAAGTCTGCATTGGGTTTAATTGTGCATGGGTCAGTTCACGAACTAGGACACCCATCTACTATTTTTGCATTATGTAGTCAGTACCAGGTTTTTTATGAAGCTTGGGAAAAGGTTCTATTACCTTGGAAGCCGCTTGATCCTACAGATATGTTCCCTACTTTGGACAATAATGAAGACATTACATTCATCTCTGATAGAGCTTCACAGAATAATCCTATAGCAAGGCATATTTCAGATAAAACAAAGTTACTTATGAAGAAAATTAAGGGAATGGAGAAAGAACTGCAGAATGTGAGAGATTTAATCGACAATATGTCTGATTTATTTGATCACATTGACTGGAGGATGAAGGAACACTTTGATCATTCTGGACATCTGGAAGCTATCTTTCTTCATTTACTGAGACGGAAGGGTTGGATCACTGAAGAATGCTGCTCGGAGTTTCCCTTCAGGCCTTTCTATAACTTATTTGTGCATCATCGTTATATCGGAAATATCAGAGAGGATGAAGATTCTGACCTTGAAGAGTATTAGTAAAGATTTCCATAGTATGTTTGTATTTATGTTATTTGATTTCATTTAGATTTTATTATGTGTGGAGTGATGATTTGAATATCTCAAACTTAATTGAGATATGCGTCATAGTTTTGTATCAGCATTTAGTGTGTCGTGGATTGGTTTGCGATGCTGATTAGTAGTAAGGATTGAAGTTTAAAGTTTGATTATAGAGTTTAAAATTATGTTAGTTTGTACATCTCATGGATTTAAATATTAAAGTTAATTTGTTGTGTTGTGTGAATTTGTTTGTGTATAAGTAGCTAATCTTCATATTAAATTAATAGATGATGTGATCGGAAATATAATATAAGACAAATCAAGGACGAAAATGAGTGATGAATTTCAGAAATTTAAAATTTTTTGGAATCTCGCCGACATCGAGAAAAATCCTGCCGACAGCGAGATCGATCTCGCTGACAGCGAAGAATTTCTCGCTGACAGCGGATTTTTCCCGAGATTTTTTTGTTCCGAAAAATATTAGCTCGCCGATGGCGAGAAAAATCTTGCTGACAGCGAGGTCGGAAAAAAACATATATTTTGACCGGTCAAAAACACTATTCATCATCCCCAACCTCTCATTTTCGCAAAAACCGACCTAGGGCTTGAGAGATCTTGGATTTGAAGCGATTTCAATACTTTTTGACACCGGATTTCATCCTCCCTTGGTAAGAGCTTCACTCCTATGCAAAAATTTTTTATTTTCACCATATATTTTCACCACATTGCAAATTTTGGTAAAAATCAAAATGTGGAAGAAATATTCGGTGGAAATCCATGGAATTTGATTTAAATTACTTATAAATGTTGTAGGAAGCCTTCTTAGTATTATTTTTAAGTTTAGTGAAAATTTTCACGATTTTCACAGATCGATCGTATGGCTTCACGACAAAAACGTCGAGTAGAATTCGACGAAAACTGATTCATCGATGCACGAGCACGAAGCTAAATATTTTGAAAACATACAAGGAAGAAAGTGCATTGCGGATCGGGTTTTCGAAATCCGAGGAGGAGAAGTAGAGCGGATTATTAAGGAACGAGGTTGGGAGAATTTATGTTACGTACAATATAGAGCAGCTGTAGAAGTGGTTAAAGAATTTTATGCCAATTTGACTGCCGCCGAAGATGCACCAGTAAAGGTACGAGGGTTTTTTGTAGATTTCAATGCTGCAAGAATTAATGCGTTCTATGAAGTTCATGACTCGCACTTTAGCGAGTATGAAACTTTTGGAACGATGGAAGGACCACTGGAGGAAGTCATTAGCTTTCTCACTGATGGAACCGGAGTTTGGAAAATTAAGCAGCAGGAAAGAGTGAATTTTCCTCTTTCTAAATTAAATGCAGTCTCCAAAGCCTGGCATTACTTTATTTGTTCTACTCTGTTACCCACATATCACCACGGTGAGGTAACACGAGGTGAAAGCAATTCGAATTTACGTATTCGGAAAAACAAAAGCATCAACATTGGGAGAGTTATTTATCAAAACATCCCGGCCACTCCTCGAAATGAGAGTGGAGGCTGGATTGGGACACCACTGGATTAATTTTTGCACTCGCCAACTCTGCGAAGTTGAGGCTAGAGATGATGAAGAATGGGTGGAACCTATGAAACCACTCACGTACTGCCAACATTAAGAAGTATGAATCTCATGAACGGTGGAGATTAGGAGTGAGAAGTTATTTCACTTAGTCAAGTAGAGATATACCCTCTACTAGCTATGAACCACCTGAGCCTACCACCCCTACCCTACAAGATCTGATGAATGAATTGACCATGCATAGGAGGAGTTTTGAACAGTTTGGAGAGAC
Organism: Papilionanthe hookeriana x Papilionanthe teres; assembly: GCA_022702705.1. Lineage (NCBI taxonomy): Eukaryota > Viridiplantae > Streptophyta > Magnoliopsida > Asparagales > Orchidaceae > Papilionanthe > Papilionanthe hookeriana x Papilionanthe teres. Next base: position 268,470 of record JAKZJZ010000028.1, on the reverse strand, counting down.
CATGGGGAGAAGATTTGATCATTTTGATCAAAGGATTGATAATCTGGAGAGCAGACATGATTATGATAGTGCGTACCTCCAACGACATTCGGAATACGAAATTGCATACTATGAAGCTGAACGTCGTTATAGGAGTGGAGATTTAGATGTTATCTTTCTAGATTGCCCCAGGTATACTCAGTATCATCCTGCTCAGTCTTCTCAGCAGCCTACAGATCAAGGTGGGGATGATAATATAGTTTGGGACTTTGATGCTGAAGATTATAACTTTATTTGTTTTGTTTGTTTGATGTTAAGTTATTTTGAGGACTTTATATGTTTGTAATATTCAGTACTTTATTTTTTTGAGACATTGGATGTTAGTTAGATTAATTTGCTTGAATTGTGATAGTAGTTTAGTTTTTGTTTTTGTGTTAGTTAATTGCATTTATTTGTATGTTAAATAGGATGTTAGTTTTCTTTAGTATGTTTTTATTTTATTTTGTATTGTTTTAAGTTTTTAAAATTGTTAATATGTTAGTTAAATTGTTTTAATATGTTAGTAATTCATATGTGTAGTGTAGAGTTATTTTAATTGTTGTGTTTAATACTTATCTTAGATTTTATCCCTGCATTTTCTTTAAATTGTTATATATATATGGAGAATACTAACAGTACAAGTTCAATGAAAAATGAAAAAGCCTGCAAAAATTTCAAAGAAAAAAAGAAATACCTAAACTTCAAAGGTATGATTTATTTACTTTCCTTCTTTTTCATTATTTAAAGTGGATATAAAAATTTAAGTTTGGGGGGGAGTAAAATATAAATTTAGTTATTAACTTGTTCTTAATTTCTATTTTCAAATTATTATAAAATGATTTTTATAGGAAATTTTTTTTTCAATTTAATTAATATGAATTATTTTATTTAATTATTATAAAAGGTTAAATGAAATATTTCTAGTGCTTTAATTAATTAAATAGAATAAAATATTTGGTTAAAAGGAATAAGAATATAGTTAACTATTTTTAGTAAGGAAAACTATATTCTAAAATTAAAATTCTTAAGTATTCAAGTGAAAAAAAAAGATTGAAAATCAATGAAGTAAAAACTATGAAGTATATATAAGCTAAGAAATATTCCTAAGTTTCAAATTTAGGAAGATGAAAATGAAGTTCAAAATTATTAACAGGCTCTCCAGATACAGAATCCTCATTAAAAAAAAAAGACAAAGAAAAAGAAAAAGAAAAAGAAAAATGAGGAGAAGCTTGAGGAGATGCCTTATCAAAAATTGGTTTCATTTGAATTAACCTAAAGGGAAAAAACTTAGATATTTCCAAACTTATGTTTATGGATTAGAATTTTACCTAATAGTGTTTTCTTGAATTTCTTATCATATGAATATCTTAAGTAGTTATTCTTTTAAATATAGTCATTCCGAAATGAATAGTAAGCTAGAAATCTTAGACATCGATAACTAAATAATTTATTTCTATAAGATTAATTAAATTACATGAATTATTTTTATTTAACTTTATTATGATATTAATTAATCTAATTCATAGTTATATTAAATTGAAAAATCTTATTATAAAACTCATTATTTTTATGTAGTACTAAAATTAATTGAGGACAAGTAATAAGTAAGTTTGGGGGACTTTGATCACTGAAAATTTTATTAAGAAATTCATACCTATTTTTGATGAAATTGCACTTTAAAGAAATGTATTTTCTTTATTTTGTTGAAGAAATGGAGAATTTAGGTGATAAAAGCAAAAATCATAAAAAGGAGCGGATTTGGAGCAAAAAGAAAGAAAATAATGCAATTTGTGCTGAGTCGCCGACGGCGAGATCGAGCCCTCCGACGGCGAGGTTACGAGAAGAAAATTCTGAAGGATTTATAACTGTCTCGCTGACAGCGAGCCCGAGCCCGCCGACAGCGAGATAGCGCAGTTTGAAGATCTTCTAGAAGCCTCGCCGACAGCGAGGTAGTTCATCGCCGACGGCGAGCTAGTTCAAATGGCGCAGATACATTGAACCTGGACACCTTTTGAAGAGATGCTTACACACCTCTTGGTCCTTTGCTCACCTCTATATATAGAGGCCGAAATTCAGCAGTTTGTGTGTCTTAGTGTGCAGTTTGTGTGTGTTAATTTGTTCTAAGTTAAAATTTTATATAAGTGTATTAGTTGTGTGCAGTTTTTGTTATAAGTGAGTCTTTAGTGAGTTAGTGAGTTTTTTAGTGAGTCTTACTGTACTGGAAGGAAGAGTCAAAGGAACTGCTAAGAGTCTGCTTGGGGATAAATTGAGATAAGTATTTGTATTTATTGTTTTTAACTTTAAATGAAATCCATGCTTAGTTTAGTCAACATGCATTCTGAGTAGTTTATTAGTCTTTCTCCCTGTTATGAAATTAAATGACTTGATGAACTAAAAATAGAAGTATTTTTATATATATTAATAAATTGTGATAATTTTTACTTAAAACTTAATTTACTTTCAAACTGGTCATTTGATTTGTTAAAATGTGTTGAATATCAATTATAGTAAAAATTACATCTGATATTCGGGGAATTCAAAAGCCTTAGAAGGAAGGTGCAAATAAATAGAGAAATAATATCACTGGGCGTAGAATTGAGCATTTTAGTGTGACGAGACTAAAATATTCAATTCGGTCCTATTGTTTGAGAGCTGAAGTGTAGATGTTAGCCCTCGGGCGAGGGGAACGTGGGAGCTCCGAAGTGGCGATCGGTATCTTCCCGACTAGCCGCAAATTCAGTAATCAAACATAAGATTAGTCAATATTCTTTACACCTGGACCAAAGGGTAAAGAATAGAAATGCTCATATTTGTCATCAATACCTTAAAATTATCTATTTAAATTCATCAATCACTTAAATTTCTAAACAAGGGAAAGATACTTTTTCTGAATAGTTAAGACTTATTTAGCAATTAGTTTAATTTCCAGCACTTTCCATACGTATTAATTTTCTACTTAGTTAAGTTACTTAATTAAAATACTTAGTTTACTTTATTGCGCTTAAATTTAGAATTCCAAATTTTCGTATACTATTTTAAAATTAGCTGTTACTTAATATTCTCTTTCCCTGTGGGATCGATAACCAGGACTCCACTAGAGCCCTGTAATACTTGATACGATACGTATACTTGCGTAGCATCCACAACATAAACAATTACAATTCTATACATATAATATAGCGGGGTCAAGTTTTTGGCGTCGTTGCAATTAAATTAAAAATATCATAATATAAAATTGTGGGTCACTTAACCTAACATAAACTAGGTTTAAGGGTATAATATTGGTTTAGGATGAGTTAAAACTAATATGAGGATTACAAAAATTTTTGGGTTTAAACTGTAAATTTTAAAATTTTTAATTTTAACGTTAAATGTCTAAATTGTCATTTTAAAATTTCTAAAGGTTAGAAAATGTCATTTTAGGGTCGAATTTTATTACCCTAAATTTTCTAACCAATTTCCAATTTTCTGATTTTTTATGATTAATTTTGAAAACAATTACAAAATTTCAATGAAACTGGTCAATTTAATTTTGGAGGTTTTTCCTGACTTTAAAAAATCAGAAAATGTCCCAAGAATGGAAGGGTCAATCACTAAAATTTTTTATATTTTTAGATTTATAATTAATTGTTAATAGTTAAATTACTTCAAGGAGTAATTAATTATATAAAAATTCAATATAATTCATTAATTTAAAACATTCTTTTTATAATTTTCTCCTTTATTTGCTAAGTTCAGTGATACTTTAATTTTATTTTTATGATTTTTCTATGTCAAGTTATGTATTTTTGAACATTTAAGGTAGTTTTGGAGTTACTTAATTTGAAAATTCCTAATTATCTAATTATTTGACGCGACGCCAACTCAAACCTCATATAGGTTAAAACTCCACGTGACAACATTTGGTTTGTTGGGCTTTACACGCGGGCAGCCATGTGGCCCGCTGTTTTGTCCATTTCATATGGAAGGATCCGCGGTCCGAACTAGTCATAGCCGTCCATTTCTAATACATGAAAATGAACGACATCTACCAATCGTCCCCAAGGTCTGTTAACCCGCAAATTGTTCATGTTTAAACCATAAAATCTCGCTCAATTCTCAATAGATTTTCATGAAATTTTTTCCTAAAACTTCATCTCAATGAGACAAACACATCCGTACAGTTATGAGGGTACTGTGTGATAGTTTTCTTAAAGAAGGCTCCAATCAGAGCAAGAAATTAGGGTTAGAGGCACATACCTGGTCTCGAGAGTTGAGGCCTCAATCGAGCTTGACAAGAACAATCATCAGGTCCTTGCGAAGCTCCTCCTTAGGTCAATTTGAAGTGAAATTGGGATGGTGTATAATCTTGCTGAATTGGGGTCACAACATTAGCTTGGAATAAGTTAGAGATTGCATGGAGGCAAAATTTGGATTGAAAACTTCCTTGTATGGGTCAAAGAAGCTTTTTGGATGATTGAATTGGACTTTCAAAGAGTTATATGTCAACCTAAAATTTTGTCCTAGTTTTGAGGTAGGAAATTAGGGTTTCCTAGTGAATTTCAGAGGCTGAAACTATGTGGAATAGGTTTCTTAGGAAATGGGGAGTACTTTTACTATTGAAGGTCAAAGATTTTGAGGATTCTATTTATGGTTCTCTCCTTAGTGTAAGCTCTTAGGTATGGCTTCTTATTTCCATGAGGAAACCATGGAAAATCTTGAGCTCAATTGGAGGAGGAAGGACTTGGATCATGGAAGATCAAGAAACCCAAAGAGATCAACCTTCGGCTGGGGGTAAGTTCATCATGGCTTCAAAGATGATGAAGATGCTAGCTATGGTCATGGCTTATTCCTATGTTGACCTCGCTTTTGTTAAGGTCTAGTTGCTTCTTTAGAAGCCAAGGATCTAGCCATAAAGCTTCACTGTTGAATATCTTAGAGGATTGGCAATGGTACACACCCTATAGAAATTCAAACCACTTCTTTGCTATTTTTGGGATTGCACATGTGTGGCTTTGATCTCTAGCATTTAAGAGGTTGGAATCAACATGGGAAAGCTCAAATTGAGTCCTCATAAGAGTGTAAAGCCTTAGAAGAACCCCTTTTGACTTTGGTGGCTGGGGCTTGGTCTTGAGAACATATACACTTGAAGATCACTTACCATTGACTCCCTTCCTTGCTTCATTTTTTAGGCTCATATGGGCGGACCCAAACTCTTAGCCTTTGGCTAGAGTGGTTAGAACCAACATATGAGGACTTCCTATGGGATTACATATCCTCCATCCTAAAACCTAAATTAATGTTAAACCCTAAAATTCCCATTTTACCCAAAAATTCCAAAATCCACCAAAAGGCTCAAAATTTGTCCCAAACCTCACACAAGCTAATCCTAACCATCAAATTTCCCAATATCTACCAAGATTCCCAAATTTCCCTAAATCCATCAAAACACTCAAAATTGCCCAAATTCCTCTGAAACCCTAACTTCCCAAAATTGCCCAAATTCCCAAACTTTTTTAAAAAACATTTAAAACCAATCCAATCCACTCAAATTAACCAAAATACCTCAAAATTCCCAAAAAACCCCCAAAATTCCCAAAAATAACGTTCATGACCCAAAAATTCCAAAAATACCCAAAATCTCCAAGTTCACTCCAAATATCCCCAAAATCAATTTGAACCACTTCTTGACCCCAATTGCACCCAAATTGACAAATTTTGAAGAAAATTACCAAATTGCCCCTAAAGGTCCAATATGCTCAAATCACCCACAATTTCCACCAAATTGATTCCAAACATCCCCAATTTCAATTCCAAATAAAAATTCATCTTGTTTGATCCCAACCAAAAACAAATTGAAGCACAATTGAACCCATATTCAAACTCAAGTTCCATGCCCAATTCAAAAATCCCCAATTTGGTCATTTCCCTAAAATTCATCAAATTAAACTTCATGATCAATTCAATGTCCTCAATTTAAAATCATAGTAAAATTTCTTCATGTCCAAGCTCATTTGAAACCATATTCCAACCAAATTGAGGCCAATTTCAAGCCCAAATCCATGATCTAACACAATTGCCCCAAATTGACCTAAATTCAAAATCCCATTAAATTGAACATCCCAATCAATTCAAATCTACCCAATTTCTTTTCCAAACTCTTTTTGACAATTATCCAAGTTAGTTTGATCAATCACTTAACCAAATTCCAATCCCAAACCCATCCTAGACCCAAGTCCAAACCAAAACATCAATTTTGAACAAAAACCCTAAACTTCACTAAACCCATTGAAATCGACCAAGCCATGGACTCCATAGCCACCATTTGGACCCTATGAACCAAGCTAGATCCACCTAGTCCTCTCTACATGAGCCATGGACCAAAGGTCCCTTGATTCTGGGGATTTCCTCCCAAAATGGCTAAACCAAGAGTATATTTGCCACCAGCCTTCCCAAGCCCCAAGCCCATCACCATTAAGCTTCTCTGGCTCCCTTGACCCAGCTAGCCACCAGCCCTGCCCTGGTCAGCCAGCCTTGTCACCGAAAAACGCAAACACAAGAGAGCCTCCCTCACCATTTTGAAACAAATTCCACACATCCAAGCTGGCTCAGCCCCATTGACCACTTGCACCATTCAACCCTCCACATAAAATATAATTACACCAACTAGCCAGTACTGGTAGCCACCAGTGTGATGTATAATTAAATTCCACCCCCTCATGACCAAAAGAGGAAGTGCACAAAACCTAAGGGAAACTTTGTAAAATTGCTTCTAGAGCTTCTCCATACCTCCTTAAGCTCAAGGTTACCATCCTCCAACCATTTCACCCACTGCCTGAGGCTAATTCCCATCCAAAAATAAGCCAGAAATAGGACACTTCCTGAAACTCCACCAATCTTCAAATTGAGATGCCCCTAAGCTTCACCACATCAAACGAAGAAGTTCCCCACCAAAAGCACTATCTCAAGAGCACCCTAGCCCACTTCAAAGCCAAGCTCGAATCACCCTCTGATCGAGTTCTTAAGTAGTTCCAAGGAGAGCTCAAATATGTACTTAGAGGAGTTTCGTCGATGTAAATCCTCATGGGCTAAGTTATACTCCATTTTCCCCCAAATCGAGCTCGGTTTGGGCTTTTTTGAAGAAAACTTTAAATTCATATGCATGTGACCTTATAGATAGGTTCGTCTGGACTACATGAAGGTGTAGGAGCAAAGTCCTTGTAATTTAGTTCAGTGTAGAGAGAGTTCTTAAACCTAGAAAGGGGATGGCTCTGGAGATACATCAGATGAAGACGATGACCAAGGACCGTTCAATCGTGCGTGTATCAAACAGACGTCGCTGATGTAGCCGGAAGAGGAGGTGTAATATAAAGCAGGGGTCGAGTCAGCGCTGAGTCAGATGGTGGCGTCCAGTAGCGCGACGACGCTTGGTCTTTCAATTCTATCGTATGATGAGTTGGCTATCGCGTGTTTAAGTAGGAAAATATGTTATTTTTTGTTTTTTATTTTTTAATTTAGAACCATAAACCCTAATCCCTAAAATTTTAAAATTAATAACTTGGTGTAGAAAAATCATAAAAATAAAAGAAAAATCTTGTTGCTTAGTGAACAAAGGAGAGAAATGTGAACTAATTATCAAAATGATTTACCATGTATTTTTAATTACTTAAATACTCATAAACCTCTCTAAATCATAATTAAATAAATATTAATCTCCATGACTTGAAATTTTGGGGGTTTAAACTTCATGACCTGAGGCATTTTCTCTAATTTTTTCAATGTCAAAGAACACATTTAAGTTTGAAATCCCTAATTTCAAGGTAAACTACCTCTATTTTATCAAAAAATTTATAAAAATTAAAATATAAAACAAATTATTAAATGTGTTTGGTAGGTTCACTGTGGTCTGAGGATCCTAGAAAAAATATAAAATAGATTTAAATGATTAAAAATATCATTTTATGTATTTAAATGATTAAAACCCCTAATAAAATTAAATAAATAAAGCAAAATTAGAAAAAATCACAAAATTGAATCCACATTAAATAAAACAGTCAAAGAAACCCTCATAAAAAATTGAACTCTATATGAATTGATTTGATCACTAAACTTCATTTTCTAAATAAAATGGTATTTTTGTATTAAAATAATCATAATAATCAAAATGTCAAAAAGAAAATTTCAAAAATAGTTTTGGAGTTCCTTGTGACCAAAGGAAATTAGGAAAAATACAATTGATTTAAAAATAAATACTTCATTTTGAAGTCTTTTAAAAATCCTAAAATAATTAAAAATAATAATTTAAAAATCCCAAAAATCACTAAAATACAAAAAATGCACCGAAATATTCAAAATTATCTCTTGATCACTTGGGAGAAATTAAAATATTTTTTCCCAATTTCATAAGTAAAGTTTTGATTTTTTATAAGGGCTTAAGAAGATTTTCCCTAATTATGTACTAAAATAATTACAAAAATAAAAAATAAATTACAAAAATATGAAGTTTATTTCTCTGAATTTTTCAAACTCACAGGGATTTACAAAAAATATAAAAGGTAATTTTTTGGTTAATTTCCATTTTATATTTAATTAATGCTCAAAATAAATTAACAATTATAATTTTAAATAAAACTCAAAAGATCATGAAAATTGGCATAAGTAGTCTCCTGACCTAGAAAACCTCCAATAATTTTCCTAAGAATTGATAACGTACTTTTGATTAGTTAATGAATTAACCTGAAAAATACCTAATTTGGCATTAAAAATAATTCTAAAAATAAAATAAAAATAAAAAAATCACATCTTCTCCTTTGATATTTTAGTTGAACCATGAGTGGGGTAACATAAAATTTTAAAGTCATTTGAGTTTAATTTAGAGATTTATGAAGTGATATGCCTTATAGGGCAAAATGGTAGCCATTGAATTTAAGTCTTGAATAATGATTAGACTTAATCATAGGGTAAATGGGTAATAAATGATCATAATCATCTCTTTTAGATAATTGAAACATAAGGGATTAAAAGATAGAAACCAATTCTTCACTTTCATAAGAAGGATAAAATTGTAAGTTCCCTGAATATTATAATTTGGAAGTTAATTAAATTGAATGATCCTAAAGTGAGCGGTTTGATTTTGGAAAGTTATAATTCATTAATTCAAAACCCCAAATCAATGGTTGAAAAATGATATGATCTTTAAATAAAGAAAGAACTCACACCATGTAATGCTCTTAAAATTATAAGTGAAACCATGAAACCTTAAGAGCTTTGTAGTGAACTAGGCTCAATCTGAACTTGCTTAATGAGGTTTAGAAAAAAAAGTAATAATGAATAATGAAACACTTTGAAAACATTACTAGCCCAACATTAATTGAAATGGCTAAGTACCTCAATAAATTAATTTTCCCTTAAAGGCCTTCACCTACATAATTCACAAATGAAACATCAAGTGATAATTACCACACCCATATGATATCAAGATTCATTGAGTACAGGTTAAAACATACCTATTATACCCTAACTTCAATGATGTATGAATGATTTAGCAGCATAGCAAGTTTGGAAGAACTTGAGATGTTCCAAAGGATCTTAAAAGAGTTGTAGGGTTATGCCCCAAACCCTATATAATCTTTTCGATATCTTGGAGGACAATTGAACCCATTATATCTTTGCTCAAGAAAATCGTCCTCAAAATCCAAACAAATAAGGACCCTCCAAGTTATGACTAGGAGCTAAGTAAGAATCACCCTGAACTGTTCTTCTCATTTTCTTTTTATTTCGTGCAATTTATTTAAGTTTCTTAAAATTTTATATACATTGCCAAAGCTAACCTTTCAGCGGATACACGAGAAGATGACAGGTATGTACTTACATTTTTGCATCGTGGTTTCCTTTCATTTTACATCACTACACTTCTTTACCCACATTTATTTACTTTACCTACAAAACTTAAAACAAATTTGCATGCTGAAGTAAAACTAAAACAAAATTAAAACAAAATCAATTTTAATAGCTAAATACTTTTTTAAAACAGAAAAAGAAAAAAAAATGAAATGAATTTAATACACCCTCTTTGGATGATCGGGAATCCCTCGAAAGAGGCAACCTATAACTATTAATGAGACTTCACTGGTTTAAATGAGCTTAACAACCTGTGTAGAATAAGTGAATCCAAACAAAATAATGGTGCCAGAATGAGGGAACCGTGAGATCCTAACCTGTATCGCTTAATAAACTTAAAATTCTCCATAAGATATCTAAAACAACAACAATAATTATAACATCAAAACTGGACATACGCACTTGAATCTCTTAAACTTTATAATTCAAAATTGAAACCTTCTACAAAGAGGAGCTTGGAGCGTACACCATGGGTAGCACAATGAGGAAGTACAGAAGAACATCTTCGAGAGAGAAAACAAGTCTAAAACAACAAAATAGATCTTCATTAGTTAAATCCTTTCTTAGAAATTAAGAATAAACCATAGGACTTTGAGGTTGTTTGTCTATTACGACATAAGTCCTCAACTTATCTTTTAGGCTTTTAATAACAGTGTAATATAAGCCTTAACTCATCTTAGGATTCTGTGTTTGTCATCTAATATGAGGTAAATCCTCTTATCTTTCAGGCCGTTTGTATGATCTTTATCATACATATATAATCCTTAAATAATGAAATTGGTAGGATGAAACAATAAATGATTTATCTTCGAAACTGAAGCTAAACCATAGGATAGTTTATGAAGTCATTGAGATTCTTCTCATGATCTGGGACATCCCTTTGTTTTCTTCCTTTGGTCTCCAAAATAAAATGTTCCAAATTGATTTCCCATTTGAGATTTCCTACACACTACCTTGAATGAATTAGAAAAATTTAACTATAATTTGAAAAATACTAGTGAGAAGAGATTGTTGAAATTGAGAATTAGAAAAATTAAGAAATGAATCTTACGATAACGATAAAATTTATAAGGAAAAAATGAAGTTAATGCATGATCGGAAGATTAACCAGAAAAACTTTGAACCAGGGCAAGAAGTTTTGCTTTATAATACAAGGTTGAAATTATTCCCTGGGAAATTGAAGTCTCGTTGGTTAGGACCCTTTACAATGACTCAGGTTTACACTTATTGAGCTGTTGAAATTGAAGATCAGAGAACTGAGAATCTATTTAAAGTAAATGGACATAGATTAAAACCATATTTTGAAGGTAAAAGAACAAATTATGAAGAGGTTTTAATGCTCAGTTAACTTAAATAACACCTGAATAGATCAGGCTGACGATGTTAAACCAAGCATTTTATGGGAGGTAACCCATAGTTATCTTTATTTGTTGTGTGTTTGTTTGAGTTTGTTGTTAGTTTGTAGTAATATTGAATTCTACTACTTATATTTGACCTTAAATTATCGAGAATTTGGATCCATATAGAAAATTTGGAACGTGAAAGACTACGGCGTAAAGTGCAAATTTTTGCCTAGCGCGCCGACGACACGCTCGACTCCAGGTTTTTCCTGAGAGCCTTAGAATTAATTGCATAAGGCTCGCCGACTCCACCTTTGAGGCCGCCGACAGTAGGATCGGTGAGTGGGCAATTTTTCAAGTTCGTAAAGACGGTTTTTGGCAATTTTTATCGAATTCGTCCCTTATAAACTCCTATGAATGGTTCCTAAACACTCCAGCTCCCAAAAACAAATGGAAACCACTTTCAATTCCTCTCTAATGTCCTCCAATTCAGTAGATTACCTAAGATTTCAAGTTTACAACCAGAGAAAGTTCATCATTGCCGAGGCGCAGCGACTTTTTAACAAAGTGATGACCAAGAGAAGACTAATCAAAGAAAGAGGATTCGTCAATCGAGGATTATGCAATTCTTTGTCACCAATTGAAGAAATGATTGTAAGGCAAAGATGGGAAGTGTTTTGCTATACTACTTCCGCAGTAGTCGTTCCAGTGGTTAAGAAATTCTACGCCAATTTACATGAAATCAACCAAGGAAGCGTCTATGTGTGCAGTAGGTGGATAACATTCAATTCTGGAAGAATTAATGAGTTATACATGCTTGAGAATGTTCCTGTCTACCATTATTCAAATATCTTGCCGACGAGAGACAACATGAATGAACTATACCAATATTTGACGAACGAAACCGATGACTAGGAAGTTAGAGAAAACAGATACGTTAATTTTTTTGCAACACTTTTAAATCCCATTTCAAGGAATTGGCACTTCTTCATATCTATGAAGTTATTACCGACGATGAAAATCGGCAAAGTCACGAAAGAAAGTGTAATTTTAAACTACTGCATTCAAATTGGATGGCCCATTGATATTGGATCGATTACTGTGAAATCTGTGTTTGGCCTGATCATTCAAGGATCATCCCAAGGGCTTGGACATCCTTCCACAATATTCTCAATATGCAATTTATTTCAAGTTTGGTACGAGATTTAGGAGAAAATTTTTTTACCCTGAAAACCTTTAGACCCAACTCGTATGTTCCGAGTCAATGATGCGGATAATGACATGGGCGTGATCATGGATCAAGCATCTTAGAATTTTGTTCCTATTCAACCTCTAATAGCTGACAAGACACCAATGATCTTACACCGAATTAAGAAATTGGAGAAGCAGGTACAAAATTTAATGAGTACAGTTAACAATATGTCTGATTTCTTTGATCATATTGATTGGAGGATGAAATAATATTTTGATCATACTGGGAAGTTTGAAGCGAGTCTGATACGCTTAATGAAGAAGATGGGATGGATTGATAAAGATTCAACTGAAGAATTCCCATTCCGACCTTTTTACAAAATGTTCGTCCTTGTTCAAGCAATGGGTGATATCAGAGGAGAAACTAGTATAGATTCTGAAGAGTAGTAGAATTGATTTGTTTATTTGTTTATCTATGTCGTGTTTGATTTGAACTTTGTTTGTGTGTTTGATTTTGTAGTTTGCCTTTTAATCTCAGTATAGATGAGATTATGGTTGAAATATTTGTTTTCAGCGTTTTGAGTGTTGTGGCTTAGATTGCGACACTGATTAAATAGATTTAGGTTGATAAAATACTTGTTTATGTGTGTTATGTATTGTGTGTTGTAAACACTTGGATTCAATATATAAATGTGAAATTGTCGGCATATTTTTAGGTTATGTGTTGTATTTTAAAAAGAGGGGTCGCCGAACAGAAATTGTCGGCTAATTTTTAATTTAATTTAAATAAATAATTTGAAAAGTAGTATTTGATTTTGAAAATAATTTTTAAATTTGAAAATTTTAAGAATGAAATCAAACCGATCTCACATCCCGAATAGTTTATATAAACGAGCACCGCATCACAAACCGTGTATCTATCCCGAAGAATAGACACACTTCTTAACGATGGGGCTCGATTAAATAAACTAGCAGATTTGTGACAACTGTTTGGTCTGCAAACCAATTTTGTAAGTCGACAAGTTCCCCTGCTTAATATAAATGAATTAAGCAGGGTTTATATTACCTGGGTTCTTAAAGTTCCCTATATGAGCAAGCCCCTATAGTTAATTACATCTTAAATGTCCGAAGACACTTAATGAAACTATTGATAATGATCAGTGGTTTTGCTCTTAAGAATTTCAAAGTTTAAGATTTCAAAGGATTGAATTTTGGAAATTTCAATAGGGATTAGCTCAAATTCGAAACAGTTTATTTTAAGAATCCAAAGAAAAAGAAGTAGGAGAAGCTGAGGATCCAAGAAGAATCTTGACAACTTCTCAAACTATCCTATTGTTTGGTTTAGATTTGGGAGTTTATTTAATGTTACAATCCTGCCAATTTTATTTATTTAGGACTTATATTTGTATGACATGATCATACAAACAGCCTTGAAGATGTGAGGGTCTATGTCGTACCAAACGACTACCTTGGAATCCTAAGACCGGTTAGGGCTTAATTTGCATAATATGATTATGCAAATGCCTAACAAAGAGTTGAGGATTTATGTTGCACTAGGAAAACTACCTCGAAGTCCTATGGCTTGGTTATTTAATTCTAAGAAAGGTTTTGTTGATGTAGATTCAAGTTTTGTTGATGATGATGGCCATACTGCCCACTATGCTCCAAGCTCCTTGTTGTTGCAGAGGTTTAATTTTAGAAGTCATAAATCAGGAGATGAGAGAAGAGTTTTGGTTTAGAGAAAATCTTAAAATCAAAGTGTTTTTAGTGTTTTAATTAAAACAAATCTTAAGGTTATTTAAACAAAACAGATTAAGATCCCACGGTTCCGTCATCCCGGCACCATTATTTTCATCGAATTCACTTAGTCCAGATGAATTTGCTAAACTCAATCGAATGAGTTCCACACTTTCATTTAGATCGTGGGAAATCCCGTTAGCAACACGCGAGTTACATCATCCGAGGTATTCCCGATCATTCAACGAGACGTTTTAATTTAGTTGCGATTGTAGTTTTGTTGTTTTGTTTGTGATTAAATTTTGAGTTATTTTTATATTTTGGAATGTTGTGGCGGTGAATTTTATCTTGCAATGACTTTTAATTTAGTTTTGGTTTCAGTTTAGGGACTATCCTAAAGGTTTTGGTTTTCATGCAACAATTTTATTTATCATGCAAGAAAAAGTAAAGTACAATGCATGTAAGTAAATTGCAACAAAGTAAATTACAATAAAATAAAAGATTACCTGGAGGGTCTTCCCGTCATCCCAAGCCGCACTTAAAACACATGCTAAGGCATTTAAATATTTCAATAGATACCTAGGTAAAGCTAAGGGAAGGGTTTTGGTTGTCTACCAAATTCCTAATCCTATTGCTAGTCATCTCCTATGACGTCTAGGTTCTTGGTTTGGTTTAAGGATGATTTTCTTCATCAAAGAACAATTAGATTCAATTGTTCTTCTAAAACATCCCGTCATATTGAGGAAGTGCTTACGACGAGTCTTAAACATCTTTTCAATATTTCGGATTGTTTTGAGTCCAAGTAAATTTAGTCGTTACATGTGAATTACTCATCCAGGGGTTTATGTTTTGTTCCCTTGCTCAGTGAACTAAGACATTTGAATATTCTATAAGTGAAGTAACACTTCACTTGATACTTCATTTAAGAGTTATAATAACAAGAGCTTTAAAAGGGCAAATTTATTAGGTATTTTAATGATTTAAACTTAATGATTTAATTTCAATTTTGACTTAATTATAGAAATTAGTTTAAGTTTGGAATAGTGTTCAAGTTATTTTATATTTAATTCTTAATGATTTCATTTAGGTTTGTTGTTAAATGATTTTGATTTAATTTAATTCAATTTAATTTTTATTTAATTTGTTTTAATTTTAACTTAATTTGATTGGATTTTAATTTTAATTTAATTTGGTTTAATTTAATTTAATTTAATTTAATTTTAATTTTAGTTTAATTTTATTTAATTTAATTTTAATTTTAATTTAATTTAATTTTAACTTTAATTTAATTTTTAATTTAATTTAATTTAATTTAGTTTAGTATTAATTTAATTTTAATTTAAATTTAAATTTAATTTTTTTAATTTTAATTTAACTTAATTTTAATTTAATTTAATTTTAATTTAATTTTAATTTACTTTAATTTAGTTTAGTTTAATTTTAATTGAATTTTAATTTAATTTAATTTTTTAATTTAGTTTAAATTTAATCTTAATTTAATTTTAGTTTAATTTTAGTTTTAATTATTAATTTGGATTATTATTTTAATTTTTTAATTAAGAATTAAGTATTATTGAAGTGATTTATTTAGGGATTTTTAAATTAAAGAATAAATATCCTCTTAATTATATCCCTACTTTAATAATTCCAATTTCTATTATTCTTCCAAAATTTCAATTAATTAATTAATTAAAGTTTTGTTTTAATTATATTTGAAATGGTTAGTTGGTTTCTACCCTCAATCATTTAAGTTTCAATTATCCAAAATCAGTTTAAAATCAAATATTTTACCCTCCCCTTTTTGATTAATCCTAAAATTTTAATTAAGGGTTGAAATTTTTTATTACCCTTTTGCCCTTCAAGCTTAATAATTCTATAACTCACTAAAATAAGCTCAAATGAAATTGAAATTTTTATGTGACCTCACTCACATGTCAATTAATACATTAGAGGAGAAAATGTGATTTTTCTATATGTAATTTATTTATGTAATTATTTTTAATGGAAAATAGGGGTTTTCAAGGAAAATTCAATAACATGACCAAGGAAATGTTTCTATCCTTAAGAAAATTATGAGATGTTCCTAATGACCAGATGACAATTTGGACCAATTTTGGTGATCTTTTGAATTATATTTTATTTATTAGAATTATTTTTGAGTTATGAGGTATTAATTAATTTTAAAACTAAATTAAAGTTGAAAAATAGGTCTTATATTTTTCAAAAATCTCTCTGATATCAGGAACATTAGAGAACAAATTTTTATATTTTTCTAATTTTTCTTTGATTTATTAGAATTAATTTAGTGGAAATGTTAAGGAAAATCATTTTTTTAATTCAAAAATTGTTTTAGGCCTTTAAAATTCAATATCTTACCCTAGAGACTTAGGAAAAATATTTGGTTTGTTTCTAAGTGATTAGAATTCAAAATATGACATTTTGGTGATTTTTAATATTTTTATGATTTTTATTATTTTTTAATTATTAAAAATATTAAAATAATGATAAAAATCAACTTTTGTAGAAAATTACAATTTCAATTTTCCTAAGTTTATCTGATATCAGAGAAGCTCCAAAACCATTTTTGTGAATTTTTGAAAAGTATTTTGTGAGTTATGAATTTTAAAGTTTAATTTTATCCATTTTGCTTAAGAGGCTTAATCAACCCATTTGGTGAGGTTAATCAAATCCAATTGACTTCAAATTTTTATATGATGTTCCTCTGATCCTAAAGATCGGTGGAGAATTATTTTCAAGTTAATTTAATGTGTAGTTAATCCTAATTAATTAAAGTTCAATTTTGGGTGTTTAGGCCAATTAGGGTTGTTCCATGTGAATTAACTCAAGACCTATTTTTCCTAGGTTCCTCTAGTCATAAGAAACATCACCAAATTTTCCTAGAATTTATTTCTCAACATGCTAATTATTGGAATTAAAATACTCAAAACGAGTAATGATGCAATCGAAAAATCAATAACTTCTCATAAGGATGGCCTCTGACCTTAGAAAATTCAGGGAATGTTCCCAAGTTTAGAGGCTTCAAAAGCCCCATGGTCTCATGCCATGATGAATTGCCTATGCAAATGGAGAATTAAAATAATGCACAGAGTAAATAAATCATTGAAAATAAAATACTAAATGAAATTACTTGATTTCTTTTCCATATTATTCTCCTCTGTTCACAGAGCAAGAGGGTATTTTTATTTTATTTTTATGATTTCTCTACACAAAGTTATGCATTTTTGAAGTTTTGGGTATTTAATAAATAAGGAAATTCCATAATTTTCTACTTATCCAGCGCGGCGCCCTGTCATCCTCGGCATATCCGAAAGCCCACGCGGCGCGCTCCCATTCGACGCCGCCACCTGAGTCATCTGCGGTCTCGCTCCATCTTCTCATCTGGCGCGATCTAAGTCATCCATTCGATACACGCCCGATCCGACGGCTCCTGGCCATCTTCTACAATTGGTGTGCACCCGTGACCGTCCACACTAAAACCCTAAGATCTCACTCGATTATCAATGGATTTTTATGTTCTTATACTCTATGGATTCGTCTTGAAGAGACGAACATATCCATGCGGTTTATGTGGCATGAAATCAACCCAATCAAAATAGAGAATGTTCAGAAGCTCGGGAAGAAGAGAGAGCTCATACCTTTGCTCAGAGAAGTGAGGCTTCGATCTGAGAGTTGTGTCACCTTCGATTGAGTCCAAGCAAGCTCCAGATGAAGTCTCTGGTCCTGGGGAATTGCCTAGACCAGATTTCCACCAGACCCGATTTCAACCTTTGGAGGCTAGAACAAATGGGTGGCCTAGAGAGGGGGCTTTCACTGGAGAACTCCTTCTCTTGGTCTTGTGCAGGTGTGGGAGAGATTAATTTGATTTTGGTGGAGGATTTGAAAGTGTCCTATTGTGGCCTGAGAATTGAGCTCCAAAATTGAGCTCAATCAGTGGGAATTAGGGCAGGAGGACAGTGGGGATCAAATTCTCTCGGCTAGGGAAGCTTTGTGAGGAGTTTGGAGGGATTTTGTGAAGGTCGATTTCAACCAACCTTTTGGCCGAGAGGGTCTGGCTGGCTTAAATAGCCATGGCCATGGCCTCTCGGGGAGTTAGGGCTGGGATCAGCTGCTCTGCAGTGAGGAGAAGAACAGTCTACAATGGCCATTTGGAGTGGGCAGCTCGACCATGAGGAATTGCAATTTTCGGTGATTTGGACCTCTCGCACTGGTGTTTTCCGACGACCGTGGGAGCCGGCAGCTAGTGGTCAGGTCATTGTTGTGATCAGGGAGGATCGGTGCTCGAGGTTTGTGAGTTCAATTATCAAATGCCATGTGTAAAGAGGATGAATTGAAATGGAAAGAGGAAGAGGTGATTTTGGCTTGGTTTGGGTCAACCCATGTATTTGGGCTTGGTTCACCTCCCCATGGCCTGATTTTGGGTAGAGGAGGTCAGGTGGGTCAGGCTCACAAGTGTGGTGAAGTCCACATCAAAACATATTTGGATTAATTTTTGGTTAAGGGTAATCATGGTTAAGGCTAATGACTTTAGGAGAATCTAGAAAGAGCTTCCTCCATTTGTCCAATGTGGTATGTTCACATGTCAAGCCTTTCATGGCTCCACATGGGCTTAAGGATGGCTCCATGGCACTTATATGGCTTGGGAAAAGTCAAGTCAACTTTCATGGAAAAGAGTTTATGGAATTTTGAAAATTTTGGGGTTATTTGATGGGATTTGGCATTATACCATTTTGGTTTGATTTTCATGATGGATTTAGCACTTAGGGAGTGATATTAATTGAGTGAGGATGAGATGAGATTGCAATGTAAGCTTTAGGATGGGTTTGGGCTTTTAAAATTTGGTAAAGGTGGGCTTTAAAAATGGTTTAAGGGAATGGGCTTTTAGATCAAAAAAATTTGTAAAGGGCCATGCCAAATAAATGTTGGGTTTGGTTTAGGGATATGTCATGAGTGATTTAAAACAAATTTGGAGTGATTTGGGATTGAATTGGATTGTATTTGGGTTTATTTGGTAAAGGGGCTAAGGTGGGCCAAATTGGGCTAACTTAGGCTAGGGTTGGGCTAATGTTGAAATTGATGTAAAATTGATGTTGAGAAATGTTTATAGGTGTGTTACAAAGAGTTTTAAACTTTGGTTGGGGTTCAATTTTGGGATTTGGGCTAAGTTAGGGTTAAGCTTGGGTTTAGGCTAAATTGGGAATTTTGGGTTTGGGTTGAATTTGAGTGGGATTTGGGTCCAAATTTTGGGCAAATTATGTTAGTTTTTTGTTTATGGAGATGTTAGGGAAGGTTTAGAAAAGATTTGGGGTCAATTGAGTTGAATCGGGTCGGTTTGGGCTAAGTTCGGGTTATGGGTCAAAATTGGGTTTTAAGCTTAAAAATGAAATCGGATTCAAATGTCAATCAAATTGGGCTTGTATTTGGTCTAGATTGATATTGGGGATATTGAATTGAAGTTTAGAATTGAATTGACCAAAATTGAGGTCAATTGGGGTGATTTGGTTTGACATTGGGTTCATTTGGGTTTAAAATGGGCTAAATTGAGGGTTTTAGTAAAAGTGGGGTAAATTGGAAAATTTGGCCCATTTTGTAGTTGAACAAAATGAAATTAGGAATATTTGGGATTTTTTGGAATTTTCTGGGAATTTTTGGATTTTTGGGTCAAGAGGGGCATTTTGGTAATTTGGAGGGTATTGGGGGTATTTTTGGAAATTTTGGTATTTTTCGGTCGTAAATGATCAATTTGATTGGTGGGGAAATGTTCAAGGTTAATTTTGGAAAATTTTTGGGTGATTTGGAAATTTTGGTGGTTTTGGGTAGTTTCAAGGGCTTTTAGTAGGTTTGGTGGGTCCGGGCCCCCGGGGGTCAAAAATTGAAATTTTGAAAAAATGAAAATTGAGCAAGTGTGAGTGAAATTGAATCATTTTGGTTGAGCCATGAAGCCATATTAAGCCCATGGGAGCCATGAGATGACTCATTTGAGGCATTCACTATGTTGTTCCTAACCCTCTTAGCCAACGGCTTAAGGGTTATGGTCCATCCATATGAATTATCTACATGAGTCACGAAGTCAAGCTAGGCATGAATAGTTTTAGGATTTGGAATGTGTGTAAAAGTGTAATGTGTGCGAGTGAACCCTCACTGCACTGTGCCACCTGTGGTGATCCTAATGCCAAAGGTCCTATAGGGAACTCATCCTTTAAACCTCCACATTTGATTTCAACCCTTTAGGTGATTAGGGGTTTACAATCAAGCTTGTGGGGTTTGCAGGAGTTAAGAAGTGGTTGAGTTTCTAAAGGGGTAGGTTCCATCTCTAGTCCTCTAAGATAGTCAAAGGAAAAGCCTAAGGCTAGATCCTAAGTACTAAAGAGAGAAGAGAAGACCTCACAAAAAATGAGGTCAACAGAAGTTTTATTGTGTGTATGTTTATTTTTGTTAATACATCACTTAATCTCTTAAAATATATGATTATAAGGATCGAACGGATGACGAAGAGGCTTAAAATTGATCAAAATTGCAAAAAATTTAAAAATGATCAAATTTTAAGAATCTTTTCGACGGCGCGATTTTCCTAAGAAGAATGGAATTTAATTCAATAGAGCCCACCGACGGTGCGCTTAAGGCCGCCGATGGTGAGATCACAAAAATTACCTATTTACCGCAATTTTAACCAGTCAAACGCCACTATTCATCGTCTTCTTTCCCTTTTTACCTGAAAAGTTGACCTGGAGCTTGATAGATCTCGAATTTGGAGTGATTTCAACAAATTCTAACACCAGATTTCATCTTCCCTTAGTAAAAGCTTCGCTTCTATGTAACATTTTTTTATTTTCACCATGAATTTCTTCCACATTAAGAAATTTTGGGAAATTTAAAAATGTGGAGGAAAGACTTGGAAGGAATTCATAGAATGTGATTTAGATTATTTTAAACCCATTTAGAAGATATTGTATTATTATTTTGGATATTAGTTTGGATTTTTGTGATTTTGATAGATTAAAAAATGTCTCCCCGACAAAAGAGAAGACTCATATTTGATGAAACTCGATTCATAAATGCGAAAGCACAATCAAGGTAAAATTCAGTCTATCAAAGTAAGAAGTTCATCCAAGATCGAGTTTTTAAAGAATCCTGGAGGAGAAGTAGAAAGAGTTAGCAAAGAGATAGGATGGGAAAACTTCTGCTACACAACAGACAGAGCTGCTATTGAAGTTGTGAGGGAGTTCTACTTAAATCTTACTTAACTTGAGGACGAGCCTGTCCAAGTAAGGGGACTTTTTGTCAACTTTAATGCTAATTGCATTAGCACTTTTTACAAGATTCACGATTATTTTTCTAGCGATTATGAAACATTTGGAACAATGGAGGGTCCGTTGAACGATGTTATTGACTTTCTCGCTGAAGAGAAAGGAGTTTGGAAAATTAAAAATTGTGAACGGATTATCTTTCCATTGTCCATGATGAATTCCACTGCTAAGGCATGGGATTATTTTTTTTATTCGACTCTGCTACCCACATACCATCATAGTGAAGTCTCGAGAGACAGGGCTGTTCTGAATTTCTGTATTCAGAACAACAGAAGAATTAATGTGGGGAGGATAATCTATAAGAACATTATGGCCACTACAAAGAGTGAGACAACTGGATATTTAGGGCATCCTGGCCTCATTTATACACTTTGTCAATTATCTGGAGTTGAAGCGAGAGATGATAAGGAATGGGTGTATTCAAATGAAACAAATTAGTAAAGTGAATATAAAGACTTATGAATCCCATGAGGAATGGAGATCAGGAAGTAGGAGCAATGCACCTTCTACTAGTAGAGACATTCCATCTACTAGCTATGACCCTCCTAGTTCTAGTCCTCCTACCTTATATGATCTGATGAATTCCATGACCCTGCAGAGGAAAAGTTTTGAGCAGTTAGATGAAAAATTAGAAAGAATTGATCACAGGATTGAAGGGTTAGAGATAAGATACGATCATTATAGTGAGTATCTTCAGAGGCACTCTGATTTCGAGATGGCATATTATGATGCTCGAGCCGTATACTACGCAGGAGAGCCCGATGTGACTTTTCCGTAATGCCTCCGTATACTCGCATCGCCTCAATCCTCCCGCCGACTGTGGTGATGAGGACGTTGTATGGGGTTTTGATGATTGATCTTTCTGATAGTGATGGGATGTGATGTATTTGTTTGTTTTAATTTTGTTCTTGTACTTTGAACTTTTATTGTATTTTGTGGACTACGCTTGTTTCTGGGATATGTGTGTGATTTGGTAGTTTGCATTTTCATTCTGGATGCTTGTGATATTTGTGATGATAATTGTAATTGTGAACTGAATTGTCTAAAATTAGTAAATTGTTTTTTCTGTATTGTAAAATACATATGTCCTGTGTAGTGTAGTTAATTGTTTTTATTTGTTGTTTAGTTTTATATACTTTTTTTACAATTTCATTACCCCAGAAAATTTTATAAACTGTAATGTGTATAGAAAGGCTTTTAAATATTATAGGTCAGTTGAAGTTAGAATTTGTGAGAAGAACCTGCAAATTTCAAAAAGAAAAAAATGCCTCAAGTGCAAAGGTATGAATTTTATATTTAGAATTTTTTTTTCCACCATTTACTGTTTCTATTATATAAAATTTTAAGTTTGGGGAAGGGGAGAAAAATTTTAACTATTATATGTTCTCAATTAACATATTTTCAAAAATTATAATATGATTTTTGTGATAAAATTTAATTCAGATAACTATGTTTAGATTTTATCTAAATATTATAGAAAATTCAAAGAAATATTTTTTATAATGAAAATCAGTTTTGTAAGTTAGGATATTTAGTATAAAAGGATTAGAAAATAATTAACTATTTAAAGTAAATAAAACTATATTTTGAAATATTAAGAATTTTAGGAATTTAATTGATATTGCACTTTAAAGAAGGGTTTTTTTGGTGTTTTCTGCAGTATAAAGATTTAAAGACAAAGTAGCGAAAATATGCAAAAAAAGGAGCGAATTTGGAGTAAAAATAACTAAAATATGCAATTTTGACCTAGGGCGCCGACGGCGAGGTTGATGGCGCCGACGGCGTGATTTTCCCGATAGTTCAAAATTAATTCCAATGGAGGCCGCTGACGGTGGAGATCGAGCCCGCTGACGGCGAGGTCAGTTTAAAGCCATGTTTCTAGAAGACCACTGATGGCACAGCTTAAGGCCGCCGACGGCGGGATCGGCGGTTCTTTCACAATATTCGTCAAATATGGACGATTTTTTAAGGGATGCCTGGAAAACCTTGGAGACTCTTCAACAACTTTAAAAAGAACTGTTTTAAGCCAAAATATTATCCTTTTGGAGTCCTCTAAAAGTCATTAAGAGTCTGTAAAAAGTACTATTAGAGATTTTTAATAGTTACTTAGTGTCCTATAGAGAGTCCACTAGTGTCCATTGTTATTATTGAGTGTTAATTATTAAGTTCAAATAGAGATTGTGAAGAATTCTTCAAAGGATAGTAAGAGTAGCAGGGAAGTGAGAGATCTCTTCTGCATTACCGTTTCAAAGGAGAATTTTATGTACTGTTGTCGGCATATTTTTAAGTTGTGTTTTATTTTGAAGAGACGTCGCCTAACAGAAATCTGTCGGCGAATTTTTAATTTAATTAAAATAAATAATTTGAAAAGTAGTATTTGATTTTGAAAATAATTTCAAATTTGAAGGTTTTAAGATATGAGACTAAACCGATCTCACATCCCAAATAGTTTATATAAACGAGCACCGCACCACAAACCGTGTATCTATCCCTAAGGATAGACACACCGCTCGACGGTGGGGCTCGATTAAATAAACTAGAAGATTTCGTGACATCCGTTTGGTCCGCGAACCAATTTTATAAGCCGACAAAATTCCCTCGCTTAATATGAAAACATTAAACAGGGTTTATATTACTCTGGTTCTTCAAAATTCCCTATAAGGGCAAGCCCCTATAGTTAATTACATCTTAAGTGACGGGAATCACCTAAGAAAACTCTCGATAATAATCAATAATCTCGCTCTCGTGAATTTTAAAGTTTAAGTTTTCAAGGGATCGAATTTTTGAATTTCAATAGTGAATGGATCAAGTTTCGGAACATTTTGTTTTGTGAATCCAAAGGAAGAAAAGTAGGAGAAACCACGTATTCGAAGCGAATTTCGTAATTTCCCGACTATCCTATTGTGTGGCTTAAATTTAGGAAAATCCTAAGGTTTATTTAAATGTTTTGATTTTGTCAATTTTAATTAATTAGGACTTATATTTATATGATAGAATCATACAAATAGCCTCGAAGATGTGAGGGTTTATGTCAGATCGTACGACTACCTCGAATCCTAAGTCCTGCTAGTAGCTTAATTTACATGACCCGATCATGCAAATGCCTAACAAAGGTCGAGGGTTTATGTCGCACTAGTGCAAACTACCTCGAAGTCCTATGGCTTTGTTGTTTAGTTCTAGGAGAGTTTTGCCGATGTAGATTCAAGTTTTACCGACGACGATGGTCGTGCCGCCCATCATGCTCCGAGCTCCTTGTCTGTCGCAGGTTTAGTTTTTAGAAATTATAAATCGGGGATGAGAAAAGTGTTTTGGTTTAGAGAAAGTCTTAATTTCCAAGTGTTTTTTTTACGTTTTAATTAAAACAAATCTTAAAGTTGATTATAACGACACCGGCTAAGATCCCACGGCTCCATCCTTCCGCATCATTATTTTTATCGGATTCACTTAGTCCGGATGAATTTGCTAAACTCAACTCGAATGAGTTCCACACTTTCATTTAGACCGTGGAAATCCCGTTAGCAACACGTAGGTTACATCATCCGAGGTATTCCCGATCATCCAACATGACATTTTAATTTAGTTGTAATTGTAGTTTTGTGTTCCGTTTGTAATTAAATTTTGAGTTGTTTTATATTTTGAAATGTCGTGGCGGTGAATTTTATCTTGCAATGACTTTTAACTTAGCTTCGGTTTCAGCTTTTAGTGTCTATCCTAAAGGTGTGAGTTTTCATGCAACAAGTTGTTTATCATGCAAGAAAAGTAAGTGCAATGTAGTTAAATAAATCGTAATAATGTAAATTGCAAGAAAGTAGATCGCAATAAAATAAAAGCGTACCCTGAGGGTCTTCTCGTCATCCCAAGCCGCACTTAAAACACAATTAGAATATTTAAGCAAGTTCCTAGGTAAATCTAAGGTAAGGTTTATGGTTTTCTACCAAATTCCTAATCCTATAGCTAGTCATTTCCTATGACGTCTAGTGTCTTCGTATTTTTGCTTGAAGACGATTTTCTTCATCAAAGAATAATTAAATTCAATCGTTCTTATAAATGTCCTATCATATCGAGGAAGTGCTTAAGAAGAATCTTAAACATCTTTTCAATATTTCTAGGATTGTTTTAAGTCCAAATGAATTCGATTATATAAATGAATTAATCGTCCGAGAATTCAAGTTTCGTCATTATCTTACTCAATGAACTAGGACATTCGAATGTCCTATAAGTGAAGTAACATTTCATTTAATGTTCTATTTATGAGTTATGATAACTAAAGCTTTTGAGGTAAATTAAGTATTCAAATGATTCGGTTTAAGTTAAAGAGTTTAAATTTGAATAGTTGTTCAAGTTATTTTAGATTTATTTTGAATTCTTTATGTCTTTGGTGATGTTATATTTAATTCAATTTAATTTAATTTAATTCAATTGAAGTTTGATTTGATGTTAAATTAATTTAATTTGATTTGATTTAATTTTAATTTAATTTGATTTAATTTAATTTAATTTGATTTAATTTAATTTAATTTAATTTAATTATTTAATTTAATTTAATTTAATTTAATTATTCAATTTAATTTAATTTATTTTATTTAATTTAATTTAATTTGATTTAATTTAATTACTTAATTTAATTTAATTTATTTAATTTAATTTAATTTTAATTTAATTTAATTTAATTTAATTTAATTTAATTCAATTATTTAATTTAATTTAATTTATTTAATTTAATTTAATTTTAATTTAATTTTATTTTTAATTTTAATTGAAATTTTTAAAAGAGTTTAATAATTAAGTCTTTTAATATTTTAAATTTGAATTACCATTTTAATTAAGAATTGAATATTAATGAGATAATTAATTTAGGGATTTTTTTTAAATTAAAGAATAAATCTCTTCCTAATAATATCCCTATTTTAATAATTCCAATTTTATTATTCTTCCAAATTTAATCCATTATTTAATTAAAGTTTAATCATTTTAAAATTGCTTAATGGGTTTCTACCCTTTAATTATTTAAATTTCAATCATCCAAATCAGATTAGGATCAAATATTTTACTTGTTAATTTTTTATTAAACCTAAAGTTTTAATTAAGAGTTAAAAAAATTTAATTACCACTTTACCCTTTAAGCTTAATAATTTCATAACTCACTAAATTGAACTCAAATGAACTTGAAATTTTTATGTAACTTCACCCATATGTCAATAAAGACATGAGAGGAGAAAATGTGATTTTTCTGTATTTAATTTATTTATATAATTATTTTTGGTGGAAAATAGAGATTTCAAGAAAAATTTAATAACATGACCAAGGGAAAGTTTCTGTCCTTAAGAAAATTAGGGGACATTTCTAATGACCAGAGAAACACTTGGACCAATTTTGGTGATTTTTTGAATTATATTATTTTTATTATAATTATTTTAAGTTTTGGAGTGTTAATTAATTTAAAAATAAAATAAATGTTGAAAAATGAATTTTATATTTTTTAAAAATCTCTCTGATATCAAGGAAACCAGAGAAGCAAATTTTACAATTTTCTGATTTTTCTATAATTTATTATAATTATTTTAGTTAAAATGCTAGAAAATACATTTTTTTAATTTTAAAATTACCTTAAAGCTTTAAAATTTAATATCTCACCAAATAGACCTAAGAAAAATGTGGGATTTGTTCCTATGTGATTAAAATTCAAAATGTGACATTTTGGTGAATTTTATTATTTTTGTGATTTTTATTATTTTTTAATTATTAAAAATATTAAAATATTATTAAAAATCAACTTTTTTAGAAAATAGAAATTTTAATTTTCTTAGGTTCCTCTGATATCAGAGAGGCTCCAAAACCAATTTGGTGAATTTTTGAAAGATATTTTAAAAGTTATGAATTTTTAAAGTTTAAAATGACTAAGTGGCTTAATCAACCCAATTAGTGAGGCTAACCAAGTCCAATCGACCTCAAATTTTTATGGTGGGTTCCTCTGATCCTAAAGGTCAGTGGAGAATTGATTTCAAGTCAATTTGATGCATGGTTAACTTTAATTAATTAAAGACCT
Organism: Papilionanthe hookeriana x Papilionanthe teres; assembly: GCA_022702705.1. Taxonomy (NCBI): domain Eukaryota; kingdom Viridiplantae; phylum Streptophyta; class Magnoliopsida; order Asparagales; family Orchidaceae; genus Papilionanthe; species Papilionanthe hookeriana x Papilionanthe teres. Next base: position 240,934 of record JAKZJZ010000028.1, on the reverse strand, counting down.
ATTTTGGGTTTTTAAGCCAATTAGGGTTGTTTTAAATGAACTAAGTCAAAACCTATTTTTCCTAAGGTTCTCTGGCCATAAGAAACATCACCAAATTTTCCTAGAATTTATTTCACAACATGCTATTTATTGGAATTAAAATACTCAAAACAAGAACTCGAATTTGAAAAATCAATAACTTTTCATAGTGATGGCCTCTGACTTTGGAAAATTTAGGGAATGTTCCCAAATTCAGAGGCTTCAAAAGCCCATTGGTCTCATGCCATGGTGAATTGTATGCATGCATGGAGAATTAAAATAATGTAGAGAGTAAATAAATTATAAAAAATAAAATACTTGATGAAATTAAATGATTTCTTTTCCACATTATTCTCCTCTGTTCACTAAGCAAGAGGGTATTTTTATTTTATTTTTCCGATTTTTCTACACAGAGATATGAATTTTCAAGTTTAGGGAATTAAATAAATGAAAAATACCCTAATTTTCTATTTATCCACGCGCGCCGCGTCAACCCGGGCAGCTCCGAACGCACACGCGTCGCGCTCCCATTCGACGCCGCCACCCGAGTCGCGCACCCGGCCCCGCGGTTCTCGTACCGTCTCCCGGTCCGACGCCATCCGAGCCGTTCGTCCGCGCGTGTATCGAATGGACGCGCATCCGTTCATCGTCCCCGAGTGTCCTCACCCGAGAGCCGTCCACACTAAATCTCTAAGATCTCACTCGATACTCAATGAATTTTTATGTTCTTATGCTCTACGGATTCTTCTCAAGAGACGAACACATCTATACGGCTAACATGCATCGAAACTAAGGCATTTGAAATGGAGAATCTCCGTAGCTCCTGGATGAAGAATTAGCTCATACCTTGCTCGCAGAAGTGTGGCTTCAATCCGAGAGTTGTTGCACCTTCGATCGGATCCCGCAAGCTCCGCATGAAGTCTCCCGGTCTCAGTGAATCGTCCGGATGTGATTTCGACTCAAGCCCGATCACAAAGCTCGGAGGCCGGAGCAACCGGGTGGCCCGGAGATGGGGCTTTGCCGGCGGACACCTTCCCTTGGTCCGGTGAAGGTGTAGAACCAATCAATTTGGGAATTGGCTCACTATGGAGAAGTGTCCCGGTTTTCGGTGGAATTTCAACTCGAAGTCGAGCTCGCAGAGGAGAAATGGCAGAGGGATCTCACCTGGGATCAAGTGCTCGTGTATGGGGAGGAGTCCGGAACAATTTTGCGCAGTTTTGGCAAGGTTTGTGCTTAGCTCTTTTCATGGCCGAGAGGGGCGGAGTTTAAATCAGAGAGGGTGGAGGGCCTCCTGTGGAGAGTTAGTGGCTTCGGATCAGCCGCTCTCGGCAAGAGAAAACAGGCTACAATGGCCACCTGGGATGGGGCAGCCAACAGTGAGCATTTCAAAGTCGGCTCACATGCGAGCTCTCGGCCATGGTGTTTTCCTGGCTACCGGTGGCCACCGGCTGTGCATGGGTCACCCTCAAGGTCAGTGGGTCGTGGCTGGGCTTGGTGCAAGCAATCGGCCATTGCCATGTGTAAAGGCTTTGATTCAAAGTAGAATGGGGCATGGCTAGTTTTGAGTCTAAATGGGTCAATCCACCCATTTGGGCTTGGTGCACCCTTCAAGGTGGCTTTGATGCCGTGGGGATCAAAGGGATCGACTGGTTTGACATGGAGAAGTCTCCATCCAAATATATTCGGATTAAATTTAAGTTTAGTGTGAAACATGATTAAGGCTAATGAGCTTTAGGGATTAAGGAAAGCCCCCCCTCTTCTTACCCAATATGGCATGGTGGAGTGTCCAAAGCTCTCATGGCTCACATGTGGCTCATGCATGGCTTCATGGCTCACCTTTGGCTTCGGCAAAAAGTTTGGTCAATTTCATAAAAAAGGATTTTAAGGATTTTGGATAATTTGGTGGAAATTTGGATGAAGCTTGATTTGGAATAATTTGATGGTGAATTTAGGACTTAGGTAATGGATTTAATTAAGTGGATGACAAATGGAGATGTCATGTGGGCTTTAGTGGTAGATTTTTGGGCCTTTGGATGTGGTGAAGTGCTTTTAGGAAAGTTTAAGGGAAATGGGCTTTTGATTTTAGGATGGGCATTTGGATAAAAATTTTGTGAAGAACTTTGTCAAATAAATGTCATAATTGGTTTAGGGATGTTCTATGAAGGGCTTGGAATCAATTTGGTGTGATTTGGAGTTGAATCGGTTCGAATTGGAATTATTCTGTAAGTGGGCCTATGTAGGTCCAAGTGGGCTAAGTTGGGCTAATGTTGGACTAGGGTTGAAATTGATATAAAATCAATGTTGAGAAATGTTTATGGGAGTGTTTCAAAGAGGTTTTGACTTTGGTTGGGCTTTGATTTTGGGGTTCTGGGCTCATTCGGTTAGGTTTGGGCTTAGGTCAAAAATGGGCCTTTTAACCTCGGGGTTGAGTTTGAGTAGGGTTTGGGTCTAAATTTTGGGCAAATCATGTTAGTATTTTGTTTGTGGGAATGTTAAGGAAGATTTAGAAAAGATTTGGGGTTAATTGGAATTGAGTTGGGTGAGTTTGGGTTAGGTTTAGGTCATGGGTCCAAATTGGGGGTTTTGACAAAAGTAGGGTAAATTGACAAAATTGGCTCATGGTGTAGTTGGAAAAAATGAAATTGGGAATATTTGGGATTTTCTGGAATTTTCTGGGAATTTTCTGAGTTTTTGGATTTTTAGGCCAAGAGGGGTATTTTTGGTATTTGGAGGGTATTGGGAGGTTTTCTTGGAATTTTTGGTATTTTTGGGTATGGATGATCAGTTTAAGTGATGTGGAAATGTTTGGGATTGATTTTGGAGAATTTTGGGTAATTTGGAAATTTTTGAAAAATTGGGTAATTTTAAGGGTTTTGGGTAGTTTAGTAGTGTAGGGTCCCGGGGTCAAAAATCGAAAATTTGGGAAATCGAAGATCGGGTGAATTTGGGTGGAAGGAAGTCATTTTGGTTGAGCCATGAAGTCACGTCAAGCCCACATGAGCCATGAAGGGACTCACTCGAGGCATTCACTATGTTGTTCCTAACCCTCTTAGCCAAGGGCTTAGTGGTTAAGGATCATCCATGCGGATCACCTACATGAGTCGGAGGTCAAGTTAGGTATGGGTGTGGTTTTAGGAGGTATGTGGAAGTGTAGTGTGTAGGTGTAGTGTATAAGTGTGGTGTGTGTAAGTCAGCCCCTTCACTGCACTGAGCCACCTAGTAGGGGCCCTAAGGCCAAAGAGTCCTATAAGAACTCATCCTTTAAACTTCCACATTCGATTTCAACCCTCAGTGATTAGGAGTCTATAGTCAAGTTTGTGGAGTTTGCATGGAGTTAAGAAGTGGTTTGAATTTCTAAAAGGTGGGTCCCAATTCTAGTCCTCTAAGATAGTCAAAGGAAAAGCCTAAGGCTAGATCCTAAGTACTAAAGAGAAGAAGAGAAGACCTCATCAAAAATGAGGTCAACAACTATAAAGAAGGAAGAGATTCAGAGGAACTTCAAGGAGTTGCTAAGGGAGGAATTTGAGATAAGTAGTTTTTATTTATTTTAGTTTGTAATACTTTACTTTTCTATATGAAATCCAAGTTTTATTGCATCGTCTTCATGAATTTTGAGTAGTTGTTCTATTTTTCTCCTTGTTTTGATATTTTTGTGATATGATAAATAGAATTAATGTGCCATAAAAGATTTAAACAAGTTGTGATAATCTTTAACTTATATCTTAATTTACTTTCAATCTGGCCAATTGAATAGTTAAAATCTATTAAGTTTAACAACTCTAGTAAAGATTACATTTGATATTCAGGGAGTTCAATGTCCTTGGAAGGAAGGTGCAAATAAATAGGTAAATAATATTAATCGGGCGTAAAATTGGAGATTTTAGAGTGACAGACTAAAATCCTCAATTCGGGCCTATCGTTTGGGTGCTGAAGTGTAGATTGTTAGCTCTCAGGAGAGGGGAACATGGGAGCTCCAAAGTGAGAGCCGGTATCCTCGCAGCCTAGCCGCAGATTTAATAACCAAGCATAGGATTTGTCAATGTTCTTTATGCCTAGACCAAAGGGTAAAGAATAGGTATGCTCCTATTCGGCACAACACCATTTTAAAACTAATTCTAACTATCTATTCACTTAAATATCCTAACAAAGAAGAAAGATTCTTTCTTATATATTTGAACTTAACTTTAGTAGTATTAGTTAATTGTTAGTATAACTAGTTTAATTTAAACTTCAGATTATTGTCGATTGCTTATTAGTGACAGATAGGTAATTTTGATTTAATTGTGATTCTGAATTGATTTCTATAATCCTAGTCTGTAGCCTCTAAAATATTCCCCGTGGGATCGATACTAGGGTTTTTAAAGAAAACTCTATATTACTTGAGCGATTCGTATACATGCATTTAAAGGTAACTCTGCGATTAAAACATTATAATATATAATTATTACTAAAATTAAAATTACGCTCATATTCAATTTGACGTTATTGCTGAGGATTTAGATCTTCTAGTAGTGGTGTTAAATTCTTATATTTTTAAGTATATTAAAAATAGCGGTCAAGTCATATCACATCCACTTTGGAAGATCAAAAGCAATCATCTGAAGGGGAGTGAAAATAGATAAGGAGATAAGATTTGATGGGCGTAGAATTGATGTTTTTAGAGGGACAAACTAAATTCTACTAATTTGGTTTAAAGTGAGGAAAATTGTCACTGGTAGGTCTATAGAGAGGGCGCAGTGGGTAATCTAGAAGTGAGAGACCAGAACCTACCAATAACTACTAATAACACTCCTACATCAACTTTTAGACTAGTCAATGTTCTATATATCTTGACCATATGGTAAAGATTATATATGCTCCTATTTGTCACAATACAATATTTTTAAGTTCTAAACAATTTGAATTCCTCTACTTATTACTAAATATTTGTAAGGAGAAAGTATCTTTAAATAATTATTTTAATCATTTGCTTAAACACTTTCTTGCATAATTTAGAAAATTAGTAAGTTAAATTTTACTCTAGTTTAGTTACGAAGAAATAATAGGAGTTAACACTTCTTTTTAATTTTGGTATTTTAAATTTCTTTTAATTTACACTTATTTTCTATATGGGATCAGTATCTGGGATTTTTAAAATAAAATCTTATGTTACTTGAAATGATACGTATACTTGCATAGTACCCCTAGTGTGTTTATTATTTTCTAAAAATTTTATATAAATCTTGCACACTAGCCGCTTAATTTAGGGTCAAGTTTACCTATCTTTTAATAGTTTAATTATCTGTGTAATTGCGGGTCAAGTCACTGATCCCCGATAGATATAAGTGCAATGGATGCCAGAAACTTGGTTCCGCTGGATAAATGCGCTCATGATTTTAGATATGAAAAATATGATTTTATAATATGGGATACTACGCAAGTATATGTATCGTTTATCAAGTAATATAGGACTTTTTGATTAAGCCCCGAGATATCGAACCCACAAGGAAAATGTGAAATCTTTAAAAGAATTAGAGAAATTATCTTTTTACTTTCTCTAATTATTTTCGAAAAAGTATGTCTTGATTTTGAAATGTTATTTGAAGGTTGATATATCTTTTGAAATTTTTTTAATAAAAATGCAAAAAAAGAAATTAAAATTACAATAACTAATAACACTCGATGTAAAATACTATTAACTAGAATATCTTTTTCTTTCCTTTCATGAAGTAGTAATAATTCCTAAAGTATTGTTGTGGAAGTATTCAAATTTTTTTTGTGACAGATAGAAGCAAATGTGTTCTTTACCCTTAGTTGGTTCTATAAAGAACATAGGTTAATTTAAAATTTATATTATTTTGAACATCGATAGGCAGGGAAGATACCAGTCTCTCACTCTAGAGTTCCCTCGATTCCCACCACCTGGGGGCTTCTCATAAAAAAACTCAAAACTTCAAACCAAATTAGGGGGTTTTAGCCTGTCACTCTAAAATTCTCTAATTTTACTCCCTTTTATAAAAATATCTTCTAATATTACATTCAATTATATGGACTACAGTACTCACCCATATAATTGCATGTGATTCTTACTAACTTTTATGAGACAATAACACATTGGATCTTACATAATCTCAAGAAATTTTACAACTTAACAGGCAAAATTAAGAAGTAAACAAAGTTTTTAGAATTAATCTTCACAACTTCTTCCAACTTTTACACACTATACTTTCCACAACAATTTTTTGTAAATTAATTACTTCTCCATTTAAGAAAGAAAAAGATAAAGTAAACTACTCATAATGCATCGAGAAAATATAAAAACACATTGATTTGAAATTAAAAACAATGATAAGAAAAATCATAAATCAAAACAAGTATTAAAAAACTAAATAAAAGTAAACACTTATCTGAAAATTCTCTTCACAAGACTAAGGAAGTTCCTCTGAAACTTCGACTCTTCACTAAACTACTCCTCAGAGTAAGTCTCCCAACTTCGTTGATTCAGAATACAGACTTCAAACTTCAATAAAAATTAAATTAAAAGAAAGAAAAGAAATGGGAAGAAGAATACTTCACTCTGACCCTTTTCTCTTTTCTACTCTCGACTCCTACTCTAAAATAAAACTCTTAAAAACACAGTGGAATAACAAAAGAAAGAAAGAAAGAACCCTTCAAAATGCAAACAAAGAGTCTCTTAAGCTTTCCTAAGACTCTCTTTAAATATTAAACCAAAAGGTGCCTTGGTGTCTCTTCAAAATGTATCCAGATTCGATGTATCTACCAACGAACGCACCCCTTCATTCAAACTTGCCGCCCAAAAGAAGTTATGGACGTTAACACCAAGAGTTGCATCCCATCCCTTTTGAAATTGGCACCAAATCCATTTGAAGTTCGATTTTTAACTCGTGGCGGCTAAGCGCCAGCCCAGCGCGCTTACGCCGCTGCAAATTTTTTATTTTTCATTTTTTTTGCTCCATATTTGATCCAATTTTGCTCCTTTCAACATGACCATCCATTTTCATCATACCTGTAAGAAAAACACAAAATTCCTTCTATTAAAGTGCAATATCATTAAAAATAGGTATAAAAATATGCATAAAAATACTATATATTTTAGGTGTATCAGAATCCCCAAACTTAAAAATGTTACTTGTCCTCAAGTGACAGTTAATCTCATAAGTCATTTTAGCATGCAAATTATGTAATGAGTTTCTTAGGAAGATAACAAAATTTTATTCTAGAAATGGAATAGTCCAATTTAGAAAAAATTTCGGTAATTAAAACCAACTTAAAGTTTAGATAGTTCTTAAGTAAAAGAAAAATGATAAATATAAGTCTCTATCTATTTCAGAAATATTTGTAGATTTTTGAAAATAAAGGATTCAAAGAATTATTTTTCTCACCTAAAATTCTTTATTTGAAAAATAATTTTACTTAATATATTACAATTTTAAGTTTTAGATTTTCTCTGAACTTATACCTTAAACTTTAGGTATGAAACTAATTTTTGATTAGGCCCTTAAATCCTCAAGCTTCTCCTCCCTTTTCATAAACTTTTTTTTTATAAGGCAAGGATTACTATATCTGGATAGACCTTTAATGATTTTGAATTTCATCCTTCCATTTAAAATAAAGATCAGATATACATCTTTCACTTAAAAATCATAATAATAATATTTGAAAATTACTCTTCAATAAAAGAAATTTAAGCTTTGAAGAATAAAGTCAAATCTTCTATTTATCCAAAAATACAAAACTTCTTACTAAAGATAGTTTAACTTTATTTAACACCTCTTCATTAACAAAATTTTAACTTTAAGTTTTTCATGATTACCATAAATTTTAACTAAATTCTTGTATTCATTTCTATATTCAAAATTTTGTTCCCCTAATATAACTTCATGTACATAATTGTTCTCAATCAAAAATAAGATTTATTTTTAAGTATTCTTGAGAATCAAATAAAATTTTAGGTTTTTGAAAATCTTTATTTTTAAAATCCGCCCCCCCCACAAACTTAGCATAAGAAATGATACATTGGTGAGAAATAAAAACTAACATATCATGCTTGCAGGAATTTTTAATATCCTAATATGAAAGTATAACAAATTAAATACAGTAGTAAAATGAAATCAAATTTAGTTTTTCAAAACATTTTTCTTCTTTTTGTTATGACAAGAAAAGTAAAAATTTCAAAAGGCTTCTACATTAGTGGAGGTTTTCAAAGCAAATACACACCTACTAAAATAACACACTGATACAGATAACAGATGATAATGGAATTTGAAGAATTTTAAACATGTAGTTTTCCTAAGTAGAAGTTTCTAATAGAGGTTTATAATTTCCTAATAGTTTTTGGAATTAAAGTACACACTACTAAAAACTCTGACATAACATACACATAAAAACATTTACTATTACACACTACCACACAGCAACATATAAATCAACAAGAAAACAACATCAATACCTGAATATGCATAACAGATAAACTGTACAACTACAATCTGCATACTATCAAGGTTCACATCACAACACAATCATCAAACAAAATACTAGATAAAGTACACAGTGACATAATACATCAATACAACTACTAAAACAAACAACATACATCCACTCTTCATCCTCATCATCATCATCTTGCTCGTTCCAATCTCTGGATGGCACATAAGGTATATAGAATGGATGAAGTGGCATCTCAACACTCTGATCTCCTCTAATCAGTCTATCCAAATATTGCTGATAATTCTCCTCATATTCATCATGTTTTACAATATATCTCTCAACATTTTCCAACTTACCATCCATATCTCTCACATGCTCTCGAATCAATAGATTACGAAGCACATGAAGTAGTACCACGGGAAGCAGAAGCAGTAGAAGCCCTACCAAATCCTCCTCTCCAATCAAACTTTGAATGTACAATGTAAATACCAACGTTTACACTAGTAATTGGTCTCAATGGCTAAAGTACCTCTTCCCAGGTTTCAAATTTCACTCCAGATCTTTCACATAGTGAATGAATCAAGAAAGGAAATCCCATACCTGCAATCGTGGTTGATCTAACACAGTTCAAAACATAATCATAAATTATCCCTCCAATATTAATAGGCTTCCCATGTTGAATGTCATGGTTCAACACCGCTCTTTCTCTCATCACTTCACTGGTGTAACTTGAAGGTAACAACTTAGATGAGATAAAATAATGTCATGCCTTAAAAATGGCATTTAATTTTGAAGTAGGAAAGTTCACTCTTCTATCATTTGTAATTTTCCATAATCCTCTTCCATCAGTCAGAAACTCCATAATCTCATCTAATTCTCCTTCTGAAAGACGATAATTAGAATAAAAATAGAACATATCAGGAGGTAGTCCATAAAAGGTATTGATTGCCTCCTAACCATAACCTGATTTTCCTCTGCAGTAGGTAAATTTGCATAAAATTCTCTTACCACAGAAACAACAACAACAGCGGAGAAGCAGCAGTAATTCTGCCAGTTTCTTCTTGCAATCATATCTTTAATCACCTCTCTTGGCTTACTAAACACTCGCTCAGGAATCAACTTACGTGATTGCAATGCATCGACGTATCGTTCCTCAGCCCTCAAACTAACAAATTTATCAAAATCAAACATCATCTTTTCTCGTGCACTCTTTGACTTTGGAGCCATCTCTAAAAATTCACAAAAAATTCACCATAAATTCCAAAATCAAACTAAACTTGCTAAATTATCTTCCAAAAGATATTTTCACTAAATCCAAGCAATTTCTCAACTTTTTCCTCAAAGTTTCACCATGAATAGTGATTTTAAGATTTTCCATAATGTACTTAAAATACATGGTGAAAATAAAAAAATTTTACTTAGGAGTAGTGCTCTTACCTCAAGGAATCCAAATCTAACTATTTTTGTTGAGATCGGCTCTTAAATAATCCAGATTATGATGCCCTAGGCTCCTCTTTCGAAATAAACCGAAGGTTGAAGATGATGGGGTGTTTGAAAATGGCTATTTTTAGGTTTTTAACTTTCGGGAACCAATTTTCGCGAACTGACATCTAAGCGCGAACTATAGGTGCTTAGCCGCGAAATCTGGAGTGTAAGAGCCGCCAATACCCAAATTTTTATAATTAAGGTATATGTACTAAATCACTTTGTTAATTACCCTTAATTAGTCCACAATAATTAATTCTCCCCACAAATCTTCTAATACTCCAAGTCAAAGTTAAATAACCAATGATTCCACAAAAATTTCACAAAAACAAACTTATATTAAAACAAACGTAACATTCAATACAACACTAGAATTTTTATCCAAACATAAAGGATAAAATTCTCAAAATACAAGACACTATAATCTTAAACTGATAAGTGTACATCTCTAAGATGTACCCATCACATCATCAGGCATATATAAAAACATTAAACACACCAAACATAAACTCACAAGAACACTAACATAAAATATAAGATACTAAACAAATAGAAACAAAACACTTTTAATTCCACTCTCCATTAGACGGAATATAACCAGGGCCACTATTATTCTCATTTGACCCTTCTAGAATATAAATTTGATATAACGGGTGATCATTGTTCATTCTTATATCATCTTCTTCAATCCATTTTTTCTTCACATACATGGCCTTATCTATTTCTTCAACATACCTTGAATGATTGAATTGCATCTTGAGTTGCCATCCCATGTGATCCAGATGTAAAGTAATATCATTGATCTTTGCTTCCATTGAAGTCACTCGGGCTTCAATTTTTGCAATCATCTCTGCAATACCTTGAATGCTAACGACTGGATATCCATTAAATAACTCCTTAACACTATCACTAATGAACTTACTTTTATCAGAATCTTGCTTCTTCTTCATCTCCTTCTCCCAGGAAGACTTGCTTCTCTCAAAATTCTATTCTTAGACATCATAAATGAAAATAGGACTTGAGGCAAGTGTTTTCCTTAAGTCAAGACCTTTTTATAGACTTGGGAGATGCTAGAATATTCTCCAACACGTTTAGAATCTCTTAAATAACTCCCACAACTTCTCCGCCACGATCTAGGCTCTAAATTCACATTTTTCACATTTTTTATAACTGTGGCGCCTAAGCGCCAACTAGTCAGCACTTAGCCGCCAGTGCACAATTTAGCACAGGTTGCTAAGTGTCCAAATTCTCATTCTGACTTCTCCAAATCATCAATTAAGGTCAAATAAACTCCACTTAAGTTTAAAAACTCCAAATTACTACCACTAAAAACATAAAAACAAACCAAACAAAACACACAAAACAAACATAAAGCAAAGCACACCGATAAATATGGGCTGCCTCCCACAAAGTGCTTGTTTTAAATTCTTCAGCCTGACATACCCAGAACTCATTCAGAGTGACCCAACATTAAATTCTCATTAGATTTAGATTTATTGAATGAAAAATATGGTTTAAGTCTATGTCCGTTAACTTTAAATATTTTTCCAGTCTTAGGATCTTGAATATCTACTGACTCATAAGAATAAACTTTTATCACAATGAATGGACCCATCCACCTGAACTTAAGTTTTCCAGAAAATATTCTCAATCTAGCATTATACAGCAAAACTTGTTGTCCTGGTACAAGATTTTTAGTAAGAATCTTTCGATCATGCCATAACTTCATCTTTTCCTTGTAAATCTTAGCATTTTCATAAGATTCATTCCTTATTTCTTCAAGCTCATTCAATTACAATAATCTTTTTTCAGCAGCATCTTTCAAATTATAATTGAACTCTTTAATAGCCCAATAAGCCTTATGCTCAAGTTCAAAAGGTAAATGACAAGCTTTTCCAAAAATCAACTTATATGGGGACATTCCTATAGGTGTTCCTTAAGCAGTCCTATAAGCCCACAAAGCATAATCCAGTTTAATTGACCAACCCTTTTTATTTGGATTAACAGTTTTTTTCTAATATTCTTTTAATTTCACGATTGGATAATTCAACCAAACTACTTGTCTGCGGATGATAAGCAGTAGCAATGCGATGATTAATATGATATTTCTTTGCTAACTTCCCAATAATCGCATTTCTAAAATGACTTCCCCATCGAGTTATGATTACTCTTGGTATTCCAAATCTGCAAAATATATTATTTTCTAAAAACTTTGCAACACTTTGAGCATCACATCGAGGTAAAGCAATAGCTTCAATCCATTTGGAAACATAGTCTACTGCTATCAAAATATAAACATTTCTGAAAGATTGTGTAAATGATCCCATAAAATCTAATCCTTAAACACCAAATATTTTAACTTCCAATATATAATTGAGGGGCATCTCATTTCTTCTAGAAATATTGCCTCCACGCTGACATCTATCACAATTTTTAATGTAAACATTTCACATCCCTAAAAAGTGTAAGCCAATAAAATCCTGATTGTAATATTTTATATGCAATTTTATCACTTCCAAAATGTCCCCCATAATCAGAATCATGAAATTTTTGAATAATTTCATAAGTCTCTTCCAAAGGTACACATCTTCGAATTATAAGATCATTTCCTTGTTTATATAAAAATGGGTCATCCCAAAAATAAGTCTTAGCATCAGACAAAAATTTCTTCTTTTCATGATATGTCAAACCATAGGGTATAATATTACTAACAATAAAGTTTACTATGTCTACATACCATGGAACACTCCATTCTTTAACAGTGAACAGTTTTTCATCAGGAAAATGTTCATTAATTTCTTCAATATCACAGAAAGATTTTTCTATTTCAAGCCTGGACAAATGATCAGCAATTTGATTATCGAACCCTTCCTATCTACTATCTCAAAATCAAATTCTTGTAAAAGAATAATCCATCTTATCGATCTTGGTTTTGCATCATTTTTCTTCATTAAGTATTTGATAGCAGAATGATCAGTATGCACAACACATTTAGTTCCAATTAAATATGATCGAAATTTATCAAAGACAAATACTATAGCTAATAACTCTTTCTAAGTAGTGGTATAATTAATTTGAGCTTCATTAAGAGTTTTACTAGCATAATAAATTACTTTGAAAATTTTATCATATTTCTGACCCAGAACAACACCAATAGCATAATCACTAGCATCACACATTAACTCAAAAAGTTTTCCCAATTTGGTGAAATTATTACAGGTGCGGTGATTAATTTTTCTTTTAATGTTTCAAAGGCTTTACGGCAGTCATCATCAAAATTAAAAATTTCATCCTTTTCCAGTAAATGGCATAAAGGTTTTATAATCTTTGAAAAATCTTTGATGTAACGTCTGTAGAATCCAGCATGTCCTAAAAAACTTCTAATTCCCCTTACATTGGTTGGGCAAGGTAAATTAGATATAACTTAATTTTTTGCAGGATCTACCTTCGAACCTTTTTCTGAAATCCGATGTCCCAAAACAATTCCTCCTGCTACCTTAAATTGGCATTTTTCCCAATTAAGGACCAAATTAGTTTCTTCACAGCGTTCTAGAACTTTAGATAGATGTTCTAAACATGATTCAAATGAAATTCCAAATACTTAAAAAGTCATCCATTAAAACTTCAATCTTTTTTTCAATTAAATCACAAAAAATAGCCATCATACATCTCTGAAATGTAGCAGGGGCATTACATAAAACAAAGGGCATTCTTCTAAAGCAAACGTACCATAAGGACTGGTAAACATGGTTTTCTCTTGATCCTTAGGAGGAATTTGAATTTGGTGGTAACCAGTATATCCATCCAGAAAATAAAAGTATTTATGCCCGACATGGTCTATCCAACATTTGATCTAGAAAGGGAGTGGAAAATGATCTTTCCTTGTGGCAAGATTTAATTTTACGTAATCAATGCATATTTGCCACCCTGTAACTTGTCTTGTTGGTATCATTTCATTCTTTTCATTAACAATCACAGTTACTCCTCCTTTCCTAGGAACACAATGAATGAAATAGGTTAGATAATTCCAGCATCCAACCACTTTAAAATTTCTTTCTTAACAACTTCTTTCATGATAGGATTTAATCTCCTTTGGGGATCGGCCCATGATTTGCAATTATCTTCCATAAGAATTCTGTGCATACAAATTGAAGGACTGATTCCTTTAATATCAGCAATTATCCATCCAAAGGCTTTCTTGTGCTTCTTCAGGCAAACTTTCTTCTTCTTTTTCATTTAATTGAGAGGAAATTATGACAAGCAAGGTTGAGGATTCGCCTAGAAAAACATACTTCAAATGATCAGGAAGCATTTTTAACTCAAGTTCAGAAGGTTTTTCAATTGATGGACCATAAGATTTATCTTTTTCAGTCATATCTAACAATTCAAAACTTTCATGAACATACTTTAAATCTTCTTCTTGAAAATCTTTAGAATCAAACTACTTATATTCAAATTCTTCTCTTTCAGCTTTCTCTTCATAAGTTGATTTGAAATGACATTCACTTAAATATTCAATAAAATCCATCCAAAAACACTCATCTTCCTTACCTCTTGCAGGATATTTCATCGATTTTGAAATATTAAATGTAACAGTCTGGTCATTAACCCTCATCGTTAATTCTCCTTTTTGCACATCTATCATGGCTCTGCCTGTAGCTAGGAAAGGTCTCCCCAAAATTATGGGTATCTCTTTATCTTCCTCCATATCTAACACAATGAAATCCACAGGAAAAATAAATTGATCCACTTTTACCAAAATATCTTCTATAACTCCTGTAGGATATGTGATCGAACGATCTGCTAATTGCAGAGTTACAGTAGTCGGGGTTATTTCTCCTAGTCTCAGTCTTTTGAAAATTGATAGAGGCATAAGGTTAATGCTTGCACCCAAATCACATAAAGCTTTTCCACATAATCTTTCTCCGATTGCACATGGAATTGTGAAACTACCAGGATCTTTACGTTTTTCAGGAAGCTTTTTCTAAATTATAGCACTGCACTCCTCACTAAGTCTAACAGTCTCATTATCTTCAAACTTCCTCTTTTTATTAAGAATATCCTTCATAAATTTCGCATAGCTTGGCATTTGTTCTAGGGCTTCAACAAATGGAGTATTAATGGTAAGCTTCTTTAATATCTCCAAGAATTTTGAAAATTTCTTATCCAACTTTTTTTGACGAAGTCTCTGAGGAAATGGAGGTGATGGTTTTTCTAAATCAACCTTAGGTGGAGAAATAGGTCTTTCAAAACCTTTTGGAGCGTCTTCTTTAGGTCTTTCAATCTCTTCTTTCTCTACTTCAGTTTCTTTTTTAACTCTACCTTACAATTCTTTTCCACTTCTCAGTTGAATTGCTTTCACTTGTTCTTTAATCTTTTCTCTTGGATTCACTTCAGTATTACATGGAAGCATTCCTTGGGATCTATTACTTAAGGCATTTGCAATTTGTCCCAATTGATTTTCAATATTTCTGATGGTTGCTCCTTGAATTTGTAATTGATTTCCCATATGTGATACTACTTCTTCCATAGATAACTTCTTCTCCTTAAATTGTAAAGCATTGTTATAACCTGAAGGATAAGTTAATATATTATTATTACCTTGGTTGTTCCAATTCCCCAATGGGTTTACTTGGGTGTTCCCCCATTATTGATTAACACCACTTCGATTATTGTTATTCGAGTTAAAATTTGGATGATTCTTCGTAACTGGGTTATAATAATTGGAATATGGGTTGTTAGGTTTGATTATAACATTCACGGTTTCGGTGAAGAATAAGAATCAACCATTTGGCCTAATGAATTTTCTTCGATCATGAGATTTGGTTGATAAAAATTCATCCCAAATTAGTCCATCTTCCTTGATACGACGAAGACTTGATTTGCTAACATTGTAAAAGCATCATTTTCATGAACACTGGCTACCTTTTTAGGATTTAACCTTTCAGAAGGCCATTAAAAATTATTAGTAGTTATTTCTTCGCTTAAAGCATAAACATCAGAAAATGGTTAAGACATTAATGATCCACCAACATCTGCATCGATGATTGTTCTAAAAGATCCAACTAATCCATTATAAAAAGTTTGAATTATTAACCAATCTGGTATCGCATGATGTGGACATTTCTTGAGGAGATCTTTAAATCTTTCTCATGTTTCATATATTGATTCCCCTTCAAACTAACAAAAAGATGTTATTTCATTTCTCAACTTAGCAGTCTTAGATGGTGGAAAATATTTAGCAAAGAATTTTTGTGACGATTCACCCTGAGTTCTAATTGATCCAGAGTCTTAACGAATGTAACCACATTTTAGCTTTATCCCTTAGTGAGAAAGGAAAAATTCTAAGTTTAATAGCATCATCCGAAACACCAACATATTTAAAAGAAGCACACAACTTTAGAAAATTAAACGAAGATGCAAATTAGGATCTTCAGTTGTTGCTCTCCCAAACTGATTATTTGACACCATTTGGATATTAACAGGTTTAAGCTCAAAAGAATTAGCAGCTACAGTAGGGTTTTGAATACTACCACGAAATTCATCTACTGTAGGATTAACATAATCTCTTAAAGGTCTTAATTCTTAATGGATGTCAACATTTTGATCTTGATGATTTGCCATTTCTTTAATTTCTTTTCTTTTTCTGTATTTTTTATTTTTTTGATTTTTCTGATAGTTCTTTCTAATTCAGAATCGTAAGGCCCAAGTCCTTCAGAACCTGAACTACGCATACAATAATAAAATAAAACAAAATACAACACACTAACAAAAACAAAGAAATGTAAAAATTTAAAATTTCTTAATTCTCTTTAAAAAGCAATGTAATTACTTTTCCCTAGCAACGATGCCAAAAGCTTGGTACCGTCTGGTAGATATAAGTACAACGGATGCAAGAAACTTGGTTCCACTGGATAAATGCGCTGATGATTTTAGATATGAAAATTATGATTTTATCATATGGGATACTATGCAAGTATACGTATCGTTTATCAAGTAATACAAGACTTTCTAATTAAGCCCCAAGATATCGAACCCACAGGAAAAATGTGAAATCTTTTAAGGAATCAGAGAAATCATCTTTTTTCTTTCTCTAATTATTTTCGAAAAAATATGTCTTGATTTTGAAAAGTTTTGAAGGTTGATATATCTTTTGAAATTTTCTTAATAAAAATGCAAAGCAAGAAATTAAAATTACAATAACTAATAACATTGGATGTAAAACACTATTAACTAGAATATCTTTTTATTTCCTTTCATGAAGTAGTAATAATTCTTAAAGTATTATTGTGGAAGTATTCAAATTTTTGTTGTGACAGATAGAAGCAAATGTGTTCTTTACCCTTACTTGATTCTATAAGGAACATAGGTTAATTTGAAATTTATATTATTTTGAACATGGTTAGGTAGAGAAGATACCAGTCTCTCACTCTAGAGTTCCCTCGATTCCCACCACCTGGGGGCTAACTTCTCATAAAAAAACTCAAAACTTCAAACCAAATTAGGGGGTTTTAGCTTGTCACTCTAAAATCCTCTAATTTTACTCCCTTTATAAAAAGATCTTCAATATCACATTCGATTATATGGACTACAGTTCTCGCCCATATAATTGCATGTGATTCTTACTAACTTTTATGAGACAATACCGCATTGGATCTTACATAATCTCAAGAAATTTTACAACTTAACGAGCCAAATTAAGAAGTAAACAAAGTTTTTAGAATCAATCTTCACAACTTCTTCCAAGTTTTAAACACTTATACTTTCCACAACAATTCTTTGTAAATTAATTACTTCTCCATTTAAGAAAGAAAAGGATAAAGTAAATTGCTCAGAATGCATTGAGAAAATATAAAAACACATTGATTTGAAATTAAAAATAATGGTAAGAAAAATAATAAATGAAAACAAGTATTAATAAACTAAATAAAAATAAACACTTATTTGAAAATACTCTCCACAAGACTAAGGAAGTTCCTCCGAAACTTTGACTCTTCGCTAAACTACTCTTCAGAGCAAGTCTCCCAACACCGTTGACTCAAAATACAGACTTCAGACTTCAATAAAAACTAAACTAAAAGAAAGAAAAGAAGTGGTAAGAAGAATACTTCACTCCGACCCTTTTCTCCTTTATACTCTCTACTCCTACTCTAAAATAAAAACTCTTTAAAATGTAGTGGAAAAACAAAAAAAAAGAAAGAAAGAACCCTTCAAAATGCAAAGGAAGAGTCTCTTAATCTTTCCTAAGACTATCTTTAAATATTAAACCAAAAGGTGCCTTGGTGTCTCTTCAAAATGTATCCAGATTTGATGTATCTACCAAAGAACACACCCCTTCATTCAAACTTGCCGCCCAAAGGAAGTTATGGACGTTACCACCAAGAGTTACATCCCAGCCCATTTGAAATGGGCGCCAAATCCATTTGAAATTCGATTTTTAACTGTGGCGGCTAAGCGCCGGCCCAACGGCGCTTAGCCGCTAGTGCCAAATTTTTTATTTTTCTTTTTTTTTGGTCCAAATTTGATCCAATTTTGCTCCTTTCATAATGACCATCCATTTTCATCATACCTGTAAGAAAAACACAAAATACCTTCCATTAAAGTGCAATATCATTAAAATAGATATAAAAATGTGCATAAAAATATTATATATTTTAGGTATATCAGTCACTAGGCAAGGAAAATACTAGCCATCACTCTAGTGTTCCCTCTTATCCCACCACTTGGAGGCTAACATCTCACATCAAAACTTAAAACAATAGACCAAATTAGGGGGCTTTAGCCTATCACTCTAAAGTTCTCTAATTCTACTCTCATCAAAGATTATTTCCTATTTATTTGCACTCAACCATAAGGACTACATTCCCATCCATACACTCTCATGTGATTCTACTACAGTTGATTGAGACAATACCATCACGGATCCTACATGTTCTCACAATAAATTTTAACATGCAAGTTGATCAAGTTTACATGTAAATGAAGAACAAAGTAAAATTATCACAATATATTCTCACTCTACTCAATTCTATACCTACACATGCATACAAATTCATTATAAGAGGGAAGAGTAAAGAAAACTACTCACTACACATATATAAATGTGTAGTGAGTAGACTAAGTTGACCAAAATGGTCCCAAGATTAACCAATTGACCAATTTTGACCAATTGAGAGTTAGGGTAGGCTAAGTTGAACAATTTACCAAGTTTGACCAATTGGGTCCTAAAATTGACCAAAATGATGGTTGGGTTAGTCTTATGGTAATGTCTTGATGATATGGTGATTCGGTTATGTATAAGGTCAAAGTGGTGATCACAGGGTTAAAAGTTGACTAAGTGGCCAATAAGATGATCATTAGGTATAGGGTTGACCAAATGATCAATTGGCTGCCTATATGGCCTAGGATTGACTAAATGGTCAATGTGGTGACCATAGGGTATAGGGCTGACCAAAAATCATAGGTTCCAGGGTTGACCTAATGGTCAATTGTGTGACCATAGAGTTGAGGGTTGACCAAATATTCAACGTAGTGACCATAGGGTCCAAACTAGGTTTGTTTAAGTTGTCATTTAATTTTGAGGTCAAAAGGAGATATATTTGAGTTTGCTCTAATTTTAGGGTTTTGGGGATCCCTGAGGGGTTGAAGGAGTCGATCTTAGTATACTCTTTCCCTGGATGGATCATACATGTCATTTAAAATGGATCTTCACTAAAGTGAGGTCAACTATTGGTTAAGTCTAATTTCGGTTAATCTTTGGGCTTTAGATTTAATGCAAAGTGAAGCTAAGATTTTAGGTTGGTTTTCTCAAGTTCTAGGCTGAACCTGAGGTTTTAGGTTGTCTTAGGTTCAATCTATGTTAAACATAAGGATTTTGTTTATTTTAGGTTCAATTGAGTTGAACCAAGATTTGAATTTTGTGCTTTAGGTTTAATGTGTGTTTAGACCTGAGGTTTAAGGTTAATTAAACCTGACTTATATAAGTTTTTTTAAGGGATTAATTAAGTCTAGTATGGGTTAACCTTAATTAGGATTTCAGATACATTTAAGCTTAATTTGAGTGAGGCATAGAGGATCGATTAGGTCTAATAATGTTTAGACCAAATTAAGATTTAAGTTTAATTAAGCCTAATTTAGTTAAATCCTAAAGGATTAATTAGGTCTAATTGGATTTAGACCTAATTAGAGTTTAGGATGATGCTTAAGTCTAATTTATGTAATGCTTAAGGGTTTAACTATGTCTAATCAGAGTTAGACATAATCAGGGTTTAAGTGGTGTTTAAGTCTAATTTACGTAAGGCCTAAAATTTTAATTAGGTCTAATCAGGGTTAGACCTGTTTAGAGTTTAAGGGGTTTTAAGACTAATTTAAGTAAAGCTTAAGATTATAATTAGGTACAATTGGAGTTAGACCTAACTAGAGTTTAATGGGTGTTTAAGCCTGATTTAAGTAAGCTTTAATATTTTAATTAAGTCTACTTTGAGTTAGACATAATTAGGGTATAAATGGTGTTTAAGCAAGGCTTAAGATATTAATTAGGTCTAATTGGGGTTAGAACTAATTAGAGTTTAAATAGTGTTTAATCCTAATTTAAATACGGCTTAAGGTTTTAATTAGGTCTAATTAGGGTTAGACCTAATTAAAGTTTAAGTGGTGTTTAAAACTAATTTAGGTAAGGCTTGAGGTTTTAGTTAGGTCTAACTAGGGTTAGACTTACTTAGAGTTTAAATATTGTTTAGGCTTAATTTTAGTATGGCTTAAGGTTTTAATTAGGTGTAATAGGGTTAGACCTAATTAGATTTTATGTGGTCTTTATGCCTAATTTAGATAAGGTTTAAGGTTTTAATTTGGTCAATTTGAGGTTAGACCTAATTAAGTTTTAAGTTGATAACTAAGCCTAATTTAAGTAAGGCATGAGGATTAATTAGGTATAATTGGAGTTAAACCTAATTATGGTTCAAAATGGTGATTAAGCCTAATTTAGGTAAGGCTTAAAGGACTATGCAAGTTCTCTCCTCGAAATGATTCCAATCTCGAAGCCATAACTTCTATCGATGTGATGGGGTTCGACGATTCATAGAGTCTTTGGCTTATACCGGCTGAGCCAAAGAAACCCAAGACAATCGAGGTCATGATTGCGTGAATTGATTATTTCATCTGAATTTTTAGGATTTGCTTTACTGTTATTACAAAATATGTTGAGGTTTTCTCTAGTGATTGTTCTAAGATTGGATCTATGTGATCTGCTCTTTTTCCAATCAATTTTAATCTGTTTGTAATACTATCAATAAATATTTTGTGGTTTCTTGAAAAAAGAAAGCTAAGGCTTAAGGGAGTAATTAGGCTTAATGTGCTTATACCTAATTATGGTTGAAAATGGTAATTAAGCCTCATTTAGGTAATGCTTAAGGGATTAATCAGGTCTAATTCGGGTTAGACATAAATATGGTTTAAAATAGTGATTAAGCCAAATTAGGTAAAGCTTAATGGATTAATTAGGTCTAATGTGGTTTTACCACATTATGGTTTTTAAGGTTGATTAAGCCTGGTTTAGGTAAGGCTTAAAGTTTTAGACTTAATTAGGTTTGTTAAGGTTGATTAAGCCTAATTTAGGTGAAGCTTAAAGGTTTAATTAGGTATGATTGGGGTTAGACCTAATTAGGGTTTGTTTTAAAATTTAATTGACTTGGATCACAGGGTGTTAGACTAAATCAAATGTGGTCAGGCATATTATTTAGAGCCAAGTTCAAATCAGAATACTCCTAAGTTGGACTTCGATTCAAATGTGTTTAGACTCATCACAAAGGGTTGATTGGTTCTAATGTGGTTAGGACCAACAAACAAGATTGGGTTTAGGTTTGGTTGAAGCCGAGCTAGGATTTAAGTTTGATTTAAGTTCGTTAAATCTTATTTTTAGGGTCTAGGTTAGTTCTAGGTTGGTCAACCTACCCAAAGAAGAGGATTTGGTTGGGTTTAAGGTGATTGGACTCACCATTAAAGATTAGGTCAAGTCAAGGGTGATTGGACTTCATCCCGTGGGTTTTAGTTGGACTGAACCTTAAGTTTGAGCTGGGTCCAGTCCAAATGTATGAAGTTCCTTATTTTAGAATTTCATAAGCAATTTCAACATTGATTCAAGTTTTCTAAATTTTTATAATTATATTTTAGAGTAATTACAAAGTTGGTGAAAATTTGTCAATTTCAATTTGGGGATTTTTCTTAACCTTGAAAAAATCAGAGAATGTGTCCGAAGATGGAAGAAATGATCCCTGTGAATTTTGTAATTTTTTGGGTTTATAATTAATTTTTAATAATTAAATTAATCCACAGAGTAATTTATTAATTAAAAATTAAGTCTAAATTGTTAATTTCCAGTTTTATTTCTGTTAATTACTCCTTACTCTGTTGACTTCAGGGATATTTTTGTTTTATTTTGTGATTTTTTTCTTGCAAAGTTATGATTATTCAAAGTTTTCTTAATTTATTTAAAATGGAAAATCCTATCTTTCTATTAATCTGATGCAGCACTAGCTCAAACCTCATAGTCGTCGAAGTGCTACGCAGCAATGTCCAATTTGCAGGTCTTTACACGTACGCTCTAAGGTGGAGTGCGGTTCGGTCCATTTCGTATGGACGAATTAATGGTTTGTTCCAGTTGAAGTTGTCCATTTCCAATATACGGAAATGGATGGCATCAACTTATCGTTCCCGCGGGACGATTAGCAGAAAGGAGTTCTTGTTTAAGGCGTAAGATCTCGTTGGATCTCGCACAAAATTTAATAAATTTTGTTCCTAAAACTTCATCGTGCTTAGGAGAACACATCCACACGGCTACTTAAGCATGGTGTAATAGTTTTCTTCACAAAAGTCCAAACCCGACCCTGATTTTAGGGTTCACAGCACATACCTTGTCTCAAGATGTGTTACCTCGACTGAGTATGATGTAAATGTTTACCTGGTCCATGCAAAGCCTGTCCCTGATTCATTTTGAAAAGATATTGGGATGGGGTTTATACTTGATGAAATGGTGGTTTAGTTTAACCTTGGAAATGGTTTGAGACCTTGGGATGGCTCGATTTTGATTGGAAAAATGTCGCGGATGTCTTAGAAAAAGCTTTTAGAATATTTGGTTTGAAGTTTTGACAGGGTCAATGCCAATCCGAAATTTTTTCCTAGCTTTCGGATCTGAAATTGGGATTCCTTGATGGATTTTGGAGGCTAAAAGAATGGGGGATGAATTGCTTAGGAGGTAGGGAGCAACTTTGCTATAGGATTTGACAAAGTATGGGCCTTCTCTATAAAGTTCGGGGTCTCTCTTGAGCTCTCGGGTTAGAGGCTTAAATTTCCATTAGAGGCCATGGCAACACTTGGAGAAGCTTAGGATTGATTGACAGAGGAGGGTGGCTACTCATAAAATCTTCGAGGATAGTTTTATGCAATAAATTAGTCAAGCAATGGCCTTCCCTATGGTGCGCTCATCATGAGTCCAAGCATGGTGAAGGAGATGGTCATCCCTATGGCTAATACAAATTAATTATGCGAAATAACCTAAAAAATTTTAGGTGAGGATTTTCTAACCTAACTTTTATCAGTATGGTTGTAACAATCAACATATAATTTTTATAAATCTAAAATATATTAATTTTAAAAAAAAGTTTATATGCAGATGATACAAATTAAAATTCATTTGTTGATAAACTAATGATAATAGATTAAAGCTTTAAAATACTAATTGGCATGGCTTTCGAAATATTATTTAGTTTTTTAACTTTAATTTTGTAACAAACAATTTGTGTTATTTTTTATTTTCTTGTACAGCTTATGAAGGATATGGTGACTCCAATTTGAATAATATTGTAATCATTAATTTCTAATCTAATTATTAATAAAAAAATAAACCGTTAATGATATTAAATAGTTTTATTGACACGTACAATAATTTTACAAATAAATACAAGTTCATGATGTTATTATTATAAAATTCATGATAAAATAGTTTATATTCAAACACATACTGTTCTATTTATTATATCATAGCCCAAAATTTTTAATGATATTATTTATTCATACGTTAAAGGCATGCATATTAGCTTTATTGAAAAACAGCACCATCATGTCAACTGTCATCTTGGTGTTCAAATTGACTCCAATAACCTACACGGCTATTGAACAATAAACCCCATTTTCGGCATTTGGTGAAGTTTTGGAGTGTTTTTTTGAATAATCGTTGTATATTTTAATTAAAATTGATTTTATCGAAGGGGCGCTAATCCCGCAAGCCTTAACATATTGATTTTGTTTAACCCAATTAAAACGATTTCAATGGTGCTGGAACAAGTGGAGTAAATACATCCAGTCAACGAAAACTAAGAAGAAAATTAATTTAGAATATAATTTTAATAAAGATGGGCTTTAGAACTACTATTTCTATTTTAAGCTTAATAAATAAATATAAAATAGCTGTTATTAGATAATTATCATTATTGCCATGTGTATTATAATGTCAATTAAATCTTTAAATTTTGAACCATACGAAACGATAGAAATTAAAATTATTTTAATTCAATAAAATAAATATAATAGTGATATTTTCATCAATTCAATTTGAATTAATATTTCAACTGAGAATGTTTTATCATTAAATATGTTGAATATGATTTTAAATCAAAATTTTGTGACATTATATTCGAATATTTTCAAAAAAAATTATCT
Source organism: Papilionanthe hookeriana x Papilionanthe teres (assembly GCA_022702705.1). Classification (NCBI taxonomy): domain Eukaryota; kingdom Viridiplantae; phylum Streptophyta; class Magnoliopsida; order Asparagales; family Orchidaceae; genus Papilionanthe; species Papilionanthe hookeriana x Papilionanthe teres. The sequence goes on along the minus strand of JAKZJZ010000028.1, from coordinate 216,292 downwards.
ATTTTTTATTTCAATTATCCTCTACAAATCAAAAGTCAAATATTAATTATTATTATTAGAACTAATTAGATTATAAAAGATTAACTACTTAATAGTTCACCAGTCAATTGCCAGTTTTGTACAAAAATAGTTTTGTTATTGGTTGAAACTAACGAACAACTTATTCACTATTTGAATTTGATGAACTGATCGGTTTGATAAGATTTTAACGTCACGACTGAAGATAGTGGTATCAATTCAGGTCAATGAATCGGATTTGACTTAAATTTAAAAGTGGTCTAATTAATGTATATCTTGTTTGAATTAAAAGTGACTTACAATGAAGTCCTCATGAGGGTCATATATGAGAAACCTAAATCTCATCAACACGTTCATTAATTATAGGGGTTTTGAGAACATGAATAGCTCGCACATTCATGAAGTGATATGCCATGAAAATGAAAATGGAGAGAGCGATCCCAGGGATAATTCTTAACTAGATTATCGTAATCACCGGAGAACTCAATAGAATATTTTACCAGTTGGCTTGATTATCTATACATATGTATATAGACTATAGAAAAATAGAACATAACGCAATACCTTTTAAAGGCAGTTTCGAAATTGCAACTAAAAGGGCCATTATTTTGTCGTTTAATCCGCCATTAACTTTATTGTTGGTATTGAAGATAAGTCGTACTTAGGGTACGTTTGTGTGGCTGTTGTAATTCCAAGCAGCAGCTGTAAAGTGACTTCTCGGAGAAGTAGCTTCTCGAGAACTGCTAGAAAGCTGTAGATGGAGAAATAGGAGTCTATTTGGGAGATTTGTTTTGCTATTGTTTTTGTTAAGAAAGTATGTTCTGCCTTTTTATATGTCATATTTTTAATTAAATGAAGATTGCGTAATAATTTAAATAGAATGATAGAAATAGATCATACTACAAAAAATAATTTAGTACGGTAGGAATCTTTACTACATAAAAAATGTATCAGTTTTTTAAAATATATAACTACAATAACGATGATAACTATAACAACCAGCAAGCTTAGAATGACTTTCTTCATCATGTTTTCGAGACAATCTGTTCGCCGTGACAGCTTCTTTCCTCACCTGATCATGATTTGGAGCTAACTCATTAGTGTTATCAACCCAACGAAAAAACTAGCATTATTCTGGACTCCTGTTTCTAAGATAAGTATAGAATTTTCTCTCATAGTTGTCTTCCCTTCTTGATTGGTGATTGATACTAAACAATTATCCCCGCAATAGCAGAATGAAATTCTCGAAGTACCTGATTCTCTTAAACTCATGTTTCATGTTATTATAATACACTATAGCATTAATTAACAAAAAAATAAGTAGTTATACCAAAGAAATATCAAAAGAAAATTAAATCATTTTAAAATTAACAAATAAAGATAGTTGGAGCACAAAAAGAAAGCTATAACACAAATTGCTACAAAAATTTAGAAAATATACATCCACAGATCCAACGTACAGCTGAAATATGAATCATCAACAATAAAGAAGTAGGCGATACTACCTATATAGAGCTGATGCATTCACCAAAGTATTAGCAATCTCTTCTCTTAATTGTATCATCCTCTGGACACTTTTTCAGTGAGAAGTGTTGAACTTGGTCATATTAGACTCCTCATCGACTCACTAAATGTGCGGCCCAATGTTGGTTAGCTTCCTCAGCATGCAGTAGGATCTTTATATAAGATCCTAAAATCAAAATCATCTTGGGGTGGATGTCTCCGTATAAATTTATGGAGCAGTGTTGCTGCAACAACTATCTTTACATGTTTTTTGAAAGAGTACATAAGAATATCTTGGAGTTTGAGCCACATCTTCTAACATACATCTATTGCTCTCTCGATGAAACTCTGTAATTACTAGTGTAATTTGTTAAAGAGTCAATTCATTTCTTTGATCACTTAGGTACTGCGCTTGAAGTCAGGGAGATGATATCTCGTGTCAGGAAATGGCTTCAAAAAAGCCATTGTGATAGACATCCTTAATCGACAAGGTAATATTTACCCTGAATAATGACATCATAAATGTATTCTCTAAAATAAAAATATTCTAGTTTTGTCAAAAATGCATTAAACTTTGGAAGGCATTCAAAAATTGTATTCACCCTAATGGGTTGCAAATTTAATAATTCTGCTATCATGAGCACTCCTTCTCAACCAGCTGCGACGAATGTAAAAATATGTTGAAATCACAAACTGCTAATATATTCTGTGTAGAATCCCCGCACCGTCTGATATTTGTCATCTTCTCCTCATTGCCAATGCGTGCATCAATGCTTGCCTTCAATTCCTTTGATACATTATTTTTATATATAGATAAAGCTTGTTAGAGCATATGTTATATCAATTTTTTTATTTTACTATTGTTAGAATAGATATAGAGAACATTATCTTGAAGAATTCCATAGATTGCTAAAAATTTCCATAGGTGTTTGTGCAAATGTAGGGTCTAGTGCTTTGAGAATGTCAGTAGACATTTTCATCAAAAGTGTTCACCTCAATGTTGAAATACCTATTGATTGTCTCTATGGAGAATTGGAAACAATCAAAAGAAGCACAAATTGATTCATTGTGTGACATAATGAATGCGTGATTGTGAGAACTTCTCTGGTTGTAAATCATGAAAATTCATGCAAACCATAATTGGACTACAATTCATCTAGTAAAACACAAAGTATAATTTTTTATATATGGAACATGCTATGAATCCTTCTTTGATGAGCTTCGATTAATTTACAATACATTTGTCATCCACGGATGAATATGACAAAGATGGTGTCTTACACACCTTTCTCTGGTAATACTCATTGATTAAATAAACTATGTTAGAAAGGATAGTTACTCTCTCAGCTATCTTTATAATCTCATCTTCATTTGATGGGTCCATCTGTCTGAAAGAATATGTTATGTTGGAATAGCATTTAAATGCTTAAATGATGGACATGTTACTTATTACAAATAAACAATCCAAAATAGTAGCAACAGATAAAAAAAAAACAACTACCTAGTATCATTCTCTAAGAAATATTAGAGGTAAGGAATCCTCTACTTTAGTAACAGTATAAATAAAGCCTTCCACTTATTTCTTTTTTCAAGAGGTTTTATAGCAAATAAGTAGGGGCATGTCATCAAAAATCTCTAATATAGAATTGACTAGCTTGACAAAATCTATTACAATTGGGTTTGCCCACAAAGCTGTGTGGGTATTAGATGTGATGCTGTTGATGGTGCATGATGTTTGGACAGACTGGACACCCTCTGATCTCTTTCATCCGGTTGTTTCTTGTGGACCTCATTGAAATGAGCATACTTTTGCTCATCAAAATTCTTGGTGGGCACATGTGTTGTAGCCCAGGCATTGATGCTCATTGCTACATCAGTGAGGAAAATAGTATCTAACTTCTCCTCCAACTCTGGATCAATGCTAGCAAGTCCAAATCTTTTTGCATTCGGCGAGTCATACTAAGATTTGGATAAAATTATCTTCCAAGCACACAAATACTTTTTCAAGCTTTGTAGAGCACTTGCAAGTGAATTTCCCCTCTTGAAATCCAAAATAGTGTGACATTTGAATTTCTTCTAGAAGATTCATTGTGTAACAAATGTGATTCTCAATTTTTGGCTTCAAAACTCTGTATCTTCCAGTAGCTTGGTTGATGTTTAGTTGAGAATCTTTAAAGTTGTCGATTTCTATCAACCCTATTAGATATGTAACTCCAAGCCAATTAATATGGATTCGTACTTAGCTTCATTATTTATACATGGCTCTGTCAAGTGGTAGGAGAATCTCAACATCCCTTGTTTTAGAGTTTTAAAGATCAGTTTGATTTCTGCTTTGCCAAGTATAATTGCTTGTAATTTCTTACATTATAGTTGAGGAAGTTCCGTCAAAGTAATTTTCTTAGAGTCGAATGTCGGGGTCTTCCATGTCCAAGTTTTTTCGTAAAACAATATATTATTGAGCAAGACTCTACCGGTAATGAATGTATGAAAAGGAAGTCCACTAGGTTTTGACCTTTGACAACATAGTTGAGCAAGAACATTTTGTTAAACTGTAGTATTATCATTGGCAATCTTGCTAATCTTCAAGAACACATCAATCAAGTCATAAAGTATTCCAATAGTTTATTTTTCGAGAAAATGCATACCTTATAAGAAAGAATATAATTAATTATACTTCTAGGTGGCAACGACAAAGGCTAGACAATACTTCCCATGAAGGATACTCTATTTTTGGAAGTATTAGTTGATGGCCCAAAAAGTATAAGACATTTTCTTTAACCTCATCATTTACTTGGGCAAATAAGGCTTTGATGGAGTTATCTAAAGCCACAATATAAAGTATCAAAGGCTTATCCGAGATCAGGGCTGCTTAAATAAAAGGTGTTATCAAATACCGCTTGATGCTTTCAAAAGCATATTGATATTTTTCAACCCAAAAAGATTTATCATCATTCTTAGTCAATTTAGCAAACAATTTCCTTGGAACAATCATAACCGAGTCAAATTTCTTATATGTGTAATTTCTAAGATAAACTCAATCATAGGAGGGTCAATTTTGATCACATAATATCGAACAAAAAATCCTAAAATTTTCCCATTAGTAAAACCAAAAGTGTACTTTAAGGGATTTAATAGAAGATTAGTTTACCGTAATTGTTTGAAGATAATTCTTAAGTCATACAAATGATTGTTCTTTTGTATTCACTTAACGACTAGGTCATCCACATAACACTTGACCTGGTTGTGGATGTATCAAAGATCATTGTCATCCCTGCTGGTAGGTCACACCAATATTCTTAAGTCTTGAGGGAATTACCTTATGGCAGACAATGTTTATGGGCTTTCTAAAAATTATTTTTCTTTAATCTTCTCAAAACAACTTATTTTGATTATATCTTAAAGTTCCATCCATTAATGAGAATATTGCATGTGATGATGTGATGTCTACCATTAATTATAGGATTTGACATAAAAATTTATCTTTTGGAGTTGAGATATTTAAAGTTAAAGCAGACTCAAATCTAACTATTTTTTTCTTTATTAGTACTACATTGACAAACTAAGTTGGGTATTTTTTGTGGGAAAAGTTGGTGTCTATTAATATCTTCACTTTGATTATAAATTTTTGTTCTATATTTAGGTGCGTTCTTCTTAAAGCTTGTTTTACCAGAACTGCAAGTTGCTCCAATCCAATTTTGTGTACTATAATTTTCGGAGCTAGTCCAAGCATCTCGATGTAGTTACAAGAAAATCATATTTTTTTATTCTTTCAATAGTTTAATCATTCCCTAACTTATTCTTTATTAATTAGTGAGCTAATAAATGTTCTCCTTGGTTTATCTTCTATCCCCAAGTTCATTTCTTTCATCTCATTATTTTTTGGCTTAATTCCCTCCTCAAGTTCTCATGTTGTATCTTCAATTAAAGGGTCTTTGGAACTGTCTGATGCTTTTTTATTGGGCTCAACAGTGCCAACGAAGCAGCTCAACAGTGACAACGAAGAAAAATCTGTGTCATCTAGGGGCCTAATTCTGTTGAAAACGACACATTTCTAGGAATTGAAGTTGGATTATCTGTTATTCCACTGTTTTTCAAATAGGTGGGATTCATCCATTGACCACTTTTTGGCACAAAACTACGTTGAATAATTTTCTAAACATAAGATGAATATTGTTCAGCAGGAAGTTCCACTAAATTTAAAAGTTATTTTCTTCTTTTTTTATATTTTTTTCAATACTAGAGAGAGAATACTCAAAATGGAACCTAATAGGTTTTTCACATACGCTGTATACTTCTTTGACCACAAAACTCTCAATTTTGTTTAAAGAAATTTTGTTGTTGGTCATATTCTTTACACAATGATTGATTCTCTCATATATTGACTTGTACTTGTCTTCTTCTCTTTCTTCATCTTCAAAAGTGGTCTCAAAATATGGATTTCTTTGAGGTTTAATTATTGTTTTTTTTCTTTTATTTTTGTTCCTCAGAGTTTGAATCAAGTTTATTGTTATCCATTGGAGCTCTCTTTTCTTTGATGATAGATTTCTTGTTTCTCGGCCTCATCCTGGCTTCAGCCTTTTATGCGAGTTCATGTGGATTTATCTCCCTATAGCTGAGCATGACATTCTTTAATTTTCTTTTCCACTTCTTTAATCTCTTCCCGCTTTTCATATTTATTTATATCTTTCTCTTTTGCACTGCCACCACCACTATAGAGCAGGCTATCTTCGTCTATAGGCTATACTAAGAAGCATCTTTGCGAATCCTAACTTCGTGTACTAATAACAGTTACAGATCTCCTTTAATGCAATTTTTTTTTTCATCGTAGCAGTATTTGACAAATTAAGGAGGTGATAAAGGAACCATTTTATGTTTGTGGAAGCACGGTCGACCCATCAGAGTAATTAAGCTTATTTCATTATCTATGACATGAAATTATACCTGGCCACTAAATCACTGATCTTTAGTTTTAGGGTGATTGAACCAGGGGCTTTTTCTCCTTTTTGTTTAGTACCACGCAACCATCATTATGTTTGATGTCATGCTATTAGCATCAATGTCTAAATATGCAAGTGCTCTTAGGTTCATGATGTTGATGGAGGTACTTGGAACGATAAGTACCCTTGACAACATCAATTTATCAACATTCAACAAGATGTATATCGAACTTTGTTGATCTTCTGTACCCAGTAGTAGATCATCATAATGGCTTTTACTAATGACTCCCTTATCTCCTTAAATAGGATTAGGGTATCATAAATGCTCAACTTTGTGGTTACTTTCCTAAGATGGGCTTGGACATTGAAATCTACTTTGTTATAGAAATCCATCGCTTTTCTCATAAAGACATCTCTTGCATTAATGGTATTGGCTCTACAGGTATAACTCCACTTTACTTTATCATTTGGAGTTATCCTATGAGATAGAACTCTTTCGCTCCATAAATTAACTTTTTTTTTTGTATTTTGATTCGGGCCTTAGTCAATTTATCATTACCAAGTTTTTCTAATGGCATTTTTATATGAAAGTTCTAGCATTATAGCTATCAATGCTTCCTATAACTCAAGAGTGGTGACATCATTATATGATTTCTGTTTTCTTTTTTTAAAATTAGAGTTGTTTTCACTATCACTTGATTATCATGCTCATTGTTATTGTTGTTGTCAGTGAGTTGTTAGACCCATCAGGATGATGTATGATTTGAGAATTATCACCCATTAGGAAGACGTATGATTTGAGAATTATCATTATGATCGAAATCAATTTGATTGTTATCCAGCACATCATCATTAAAAATAGACAAAGTGTAAGTGAAACTGTATGACTTAGTACTAAATGATCACAAAGGGAAAAAGAAGAAATCATATAGAGTCAGTTTCTTCCTCAAATCCAAGATAAACATCCTAGAAGAATAAACAGGGATAGGAGGAACAAAAGAAAAAAGAGGAATAGCAGCCACTGCTCTAATGAAAACTGTAATCTTCATTGCATTGGCCTTTTTTTCTCTTCTAGTATAAAGGACCTTCTTCAACTGTTTTCACTAGTGCCCGCAACAGAGGCTTCATCTTTTGAGTTGAGGATAGTATTTAGGTGGTTCAGATTTTGTTGAAATTCTTCTTTGAATATTTTGTCAACGACGTGCTCCATTCATCTTTGTCCTTGAAGAATTGACAAGAACATCTTTAGTGACCAAAATCATGTTAATTGAACCTTTTTAGTGATCCTTCAAATATTCATCCGGGATGACTATGTTTCCTATCTTAAAGTTGTACTCCAACCAATCTTTGAAGATGAAAAAAACTTTAAATGTGTAATTGACCATCCAATGGTAGGGATAGTACTTGGGATGATTCCTTCATTCCAATTTCTTCTAGTCCCTTCGCCTTAGGCAACTTGAATTCTAGCTTCTTCAACAAACTGCAAAACATCTTGCTACAACCACAATCTTAAATGGATATTCATTATTCAAATGATCGACTATTATTTATTTTTGCAACTAAAAGAACTTTTGTTAAGATGATTGTTGATTTTGTTGTAGTTCAAGTTGCAAGAGTTGTTGTGATTTGGTCAGTAGAAAGTTCTACTTTCATCTCCTTCGTTCAAGTTAAATTTTCATAGATTATTTTCCCTTAATTACTGGTTAAATGGTCACTAACTTTTTCTGAAACATTTTAATTGGCTTTAACTTTACTTCTTGCTTAGTAAAATAATGTTTTTTTGCTTCTTTCTCATTCTTGATTAGTTTTTTCAACTACTTGTATAGTAAATCTTTTGAGCACGAAGGATATAGATCCATGGATGCTCCGGAGAAGAATTCTAATAGTTTGTTGCTCTTGATGTTATAGCTCACACTTCATACTAAGGTTCTTATATCAATGGACGTAGTCTACGAGAGTCTCTCCCATCTTCTATTTATCCTGCAATAAGTCATCGATGGTTATGTGATAGTGGGGTCTGTAAAATCAATGAATAAAGATATACTTCAATTTTGGAAAGGCTATTAAAGACCCATTCAAAAATTCAAGATACTAGTTAAATGTTGCACCAATCAGGCTGCTAACAAAGTGACAAATAGTAGATCATTGCTATCTCCCGCATTACAACAATTTGGTAAAAAGTGTGCAACATGCTGACAAGGGATCCCTGTTCCATCAAAATATTTAAAGAGGGGAGGTACGAAGGCTGTAGAATATTATAGAACATTTAATTCTTTTGGATATAATCTACTTTTTGGAATCGGTGTCTAATTTTTGCTTAAGTGTTGATTTTCTTGGACATTCGTTTGATAAGTTGGATGATAAATTTCTTTGAGATCATACATTGGGTAGAATCGTTCTCCTTTTGATCATCTTCACTAGAGCCATTGAATTATTTCTTATCGTTGATTATATAAACTACTTCAGGTCAATTTTCCTCTGAGGCAACGCCTATGGTGATGGTCAAAAACTTTGTAGAGTCTCCAATGTGGTCTCATCTTTTCTATATTATTCTCAAGATAGTTGATCTACTCATCCATCTATTAAATATCGCTTTGGAGCTGTTTAGTAGGATCTTCATTTCTTGGTGGGAAAGCTTATCATGAAGACAATGAGCTCATATTTCCACCATGTTCATTTCAATACAATCTTCTTTCATAATATCTGTGATATCTTCCTCTTGATTTTTGATAGTGTCTCTATCCATATATTCTAAAAGATGTTTAACATCAGTTCACAACTTTTCCAATTTCTTTTCAAAGGAATTTTCTTTGGAGATCATCAAATATATTGATACTTCTTGACAAGCAATGTCCTCTAGACCAGGCTCGGGCGCAGTAGACTTGCTTCAAAATACTTTAACATCAACATGTGACGAGCAAACTTGTCAACATATTGAGAACTAGTGTGCTCCTTGATAAGTAGCAAAGTTACAAGCATTTTAATACTGACACATGTCATTCTATCTCTAGACATGATTTCTTCAGGGGTTGGCATGATCACCAAATGGGGGAAAGGAAAATTTTCTTATAGATTTGAGATTTTATGAATTTATAAATTTTTTGTTCTAGAATTGTGGTAGTAACCCGACCCGTAATTATGTTAATATTTATCTTCCTTAAAATTTCCAAAATCTTGTCACAGATTATGTTTAGTGGCTAGTGTGAATAAATGAAATGATTTAGAAATTATATGATAAGTATTCACACTAGGGGTTCTATGCATGTATACGTATCATTTTAGGTAATGTAAGATTTTCCTTAAAAACCCCAGTATCGATCCCACGGAGAAAGTGCAACTCTTAAAATTAACTTGCAAGAAATTCTATCTAAATTGCATATAAATTTAATAGGAAAACAATTTTGATATGTTTGCAATAGTTAAAAATTAAATTTAATCAAGTAACAACTAAATTTTAAAGTATGATAAAATTAAAATAACTACTAAAATTTTAAAACAAGATTGGATTGTTTGAGAAGGTCCTTCCCCTTGCAAGAAGATTTTAATCAATATATGATCTAAATGATTAAAAATATAAAATGATGTATTATGACAAATAGGAGAATTCTTATTTTTACCCCCTCTCGGTGCTAGCAAAGAACATTGTCTAATCTTAAGATTATCTCTAGCTTGTGTAGTATTGTTGAGTAGATTTTGGCCTCTCACCTTCAGATTACCCGATGTGTCCTCTCTATAGGACCTACTAGGGACCCATATCATCCAAACTCTAAACTGAATTGATAAAAGAATCTAGTCTGGCACCCTAGAAACATCAAATCTATGCCCAACAAAACTTATCTCCCTATCTATTTGCACTCCCCCTTATGTGATCGCAATGACTCTTTCCAAACTGAAGTTTGGTATTCACAAGTTGGGTGAATCATAGCCCTCCCTAGTTTCTCAAGGGATTTTAACCTCACAAGTGGCCAATTTGCAAAATCAATGAAGAATCAATGAAAATACCATCACATTTTTTAAAATAAAAATAAATCATTAAAATATTCTCACCCCACAAAATTAATTCCCAAATTCAAGGAGAAAGAAAGGGAACTATTCAGAATTCATGGAGATAAAAAAAAAACACATGATTTATATTAAAACCCAAAACTTAATAAAAAAAACTTAAACCCAAATACAAGATAACTTATGTCTTCTCCCCAAGCAAATTTTGGTACCTCTTTCCAGTAATCTCCGAACTCTTACACAAAACTCTTAATCACACACACTTACACACACTAAAAGAACATTAAAATTCTACCAAATGTTTTCCAAATGACTCTATAAAATCTTTTTTTTTTTGCACAAATTTGCCCATTTAATTGATCTCTAAAAAAAACTAAGGTTTGTATCAAGCACCAATTCAAAATTTAGTCAAATTCAATCCATCTTCTAGTAAGGAGGTTACTGAAGCTATAACACTACTCTAGAGTGCTATAATGCCCAGTTGGCTCGACGGGTGGTGCTATGGCGCCATGAGTGGCGCAATGGCGCCATACAATATGCTTTAATTTTGCTCCATTTTCACAACATTTTTTTTTAAATGTCCATTTCATTTACTTGAAACCAAAAACATGAAAAATAACTTTGTTTAAAGTGCAATATCATAAAAAAAAATTACATAAAATGATCACAAAATGTGATTTAAAATAAGTAATTTTTAGGTGGAACAATTCCTCCAAACTTAAATGTTACTAGTCCTCAAGTAACCCCTTATATTATGTAAAAATTTATACCTTGTGGTAATAAGTTTAACTTAAAGATTTTACAGTTTTTGTCTTATAAATGAAATAGTGAAACTTTAGAAAAAATTTTAATAACTCAAGTTAAAACCAAAATGTAAGAATATCTAGTAGTCAAATCTGAAAGTTTTGATTTTCTATTCATTTCAAGAATAACTGCAATTTGTCATACTCAAGATGCTTATGCTAATACTTTAAGCCTTAATTTAGAGATGTAATTAAGTTCCTTTTCTTTAAGATGATTCAAGTGGAGCCAATTTTTGATTAGATGTCTCTTCAAGCTTCTCCTAACATTTTTTTTTTGCATTTCTTTTTCTTTTGATATTTTTTCTTTTAGGAACATTTTCAATCCTTTCTTTTTTTCATGTCATGTAAAGATTACTATATATGGATAACCTTTAGTGATTTTGAGCTCAACCATCTTCTTCTTAAAGTTAAAAAAATCTCACATTTCCTTACTTGAAAACTTTGTATTAGCTTTGAAAAAGATTTTTCATAGTCTCAATCCTTTCTTTTTTAAGTGTAAATCTAAGATCCTTAATATTTCCAAAAATACAATTTTCTTTTCATTAAATAGTAAAACCATAATATTATACTCTTATACTAAATATCTTAACTCTAGAACTAACCTTTATTATTAAAAACTTTACCTTTGGTCTTCTATGATATTTACAAAATAAAAAAATACAGTTATCTAATGCTAACTTTACATACCACATGTTATGTTAAAATAGTTTTAAAAATATAGTTCTCTAAGGAAAAATAAAGTTTAGTTGTTAAAAAGTTTTTTCTTCTTTCTCCAAACTTAATTTTTTTATTAATTTAAAATAGGACAGTTCATGAAGAAAGAAAAATTTTTAACATTTCAAACAGAATAATTGTACAGGTACTAGTAAAGTCTGGTGCTGAATAGTAGCAAATCTAAGATTAGAATGTATAAGAATAAAAACATAAAGTAAAAGACTACTCTAGCATATAAATTGGAGCAAAAGGTAAATAGTAAACAGTAGAACAAAAAAGGTGTTACACATCAGTATAGTACAAATGTACACCTTAGCACAAGCAATGCATAAGCATATTACTCCAAACCAAATATATCACATAACTAATAAAAGAAAATCCAAATATAAGAACAAAGCAAAGGAAAGAAAACAACACACTACTCATCATTGTCATCCAGATCTACATCCTCCTCCATCTCACTAATCACATATGGTGTAAAACTGGGGCAAGTAAGAAATTCTATTGAATGATCACCCTTCATGAATTTTACCATAGCCTCATGAAAGGAAATATCATAATCAGCTTTACTCTGTGTATACTCATCATTATGGTACAAGTGAGCTTTTATGCCATTCACCTATTTCTGTAATGATGAAATATATCATTTTTGTATAAATAGTTGCTCCAAAACAATATTTAAAGAAGTTGTTCCAGAAGTGGAAGGTCTCGAAGCTGAAGTAGAAGGTATTTTAGAACCTCCACTCCTACATCTTGATCCAGAATGTTTTCCATAAATCTCCATGTTTATTTTTCCAATAGGTTTATGAGATGATAAAATCTCCTCCCATGTCTCATATTTAACTACATATTCAATACCTCCAGTAGTTCCTCCTCTTCAGAAAATAATCATGTTCTTGTAAATGAGAGAGCCAATGTCAATTGGTTTCTTTATCTGAATGCAATAGTTTAGAGTGGTTGTTTCTTGGGTTACCTTACTAAAATGATTAGCTGAAAGCAATCCACCATAAATAAAATATTGTCAGGCACGAGAATGAACATTAAGCTTTAAATAAGAAATTTTACCCGGAGTCCATTCTTTATCTTCCAAACTCCATTACCATCAGTAAAAAATTCCATAATGTCATCAAGTTGAGCATCAGTAGGATTAAACTCAGAATAAAAGCAGGAAGAAATACTATGTAGCTTGTAAATATGATTAATCTGAATAGAGTTGATATCTACATATTGCCCTCTCACAAATTCCAGATCATCGGATCCATGAGGCAGGTTAGCATAAAATTTTGTAGCCACATAAATCACATCAACAACAGTGAAATAGAAGTTCACCCACAGTCACTCAGCAATCAAATATTAAATTTCTTAGATAACAAGATCTCTGTATCTATCCTACGCTTTCGAACTTGTGAACTTATCAGAGTCAAATTTTTCTTTTCCATTTCCTCGCTTCATTTTAGGAGCCATGGGAATATACAAAATTTCAATAAAAAATCTAATAAATCCCAAATGCAACTTCATATGGCTCCTACAAATACATTATAAATAAAATAATCATTAAACCATGGATTTCTCAGTATTTTCATCAAATCTTTAGTTTTTTGTTCATGGAGAAATAAAAATTTTCAAAGCCAAGATGAAGATCTTATTTAGAGAAGATAAAATTTAAAGTTTGAAATCCTAACTCCAAGCCAATAAAGCACAAATTCAAGCTCTAGGGGAGCAAGTTGCAAAATAGGGGATGAAGAAGATGAACCAAGGGCAAAAATGGCAAAAATAGGCGGTCCAGGCACTTAAAACCTCTCTCTGGTTGGTTTGGTGCTACAGTGCCATGCTTATGCTGATGAGTGGCGCTATATCGCCAAATTGTGGCGCTATGGCGCCATTCATACTCATCCAGATTTTAAATTTTTTTTTAATATTTTGAAACGGAACATAGAATCTAAGATGTTCAAATTTTAATATTCTAGTTTTTATGACTATTTTGAAAGTTATAGAGTTCGTCATCAATCCAAATTTAAGTTCATAACTATCAATCCAAACACACAAAAGCAGTTCTAACAACAAAACATAATTAATTTTCTTATATTATTAATAAGTATAATACAAACGACACAACATAAACTTAATTTAGATGTCAATACAAACATAGACAAACAATCAAAAGTGCTAGAGAAATTATAATAACAAATTCAGCACACCACACATATATACTACATACTAACATAATTATCTATCTAAGAGTCCATTTAGAAGTAGTTATGAACAATGGAGTCACCCTCCTTTTTACCCTCCAAAAAATTATGATCAAAAGATTGATAAAAAGGAGCATGAGGAAAATTCAACGCAACCTTATCGTTAATCCATTTTTTGTTGTTGTGCATACTTGATACTCTTAGAAACACCCCAAATTATTGAGTTGGAGTTTGAACTGCCAATCCAAGTACTCAAACAGGTTAAACATGTCTTGATACTTGGTTTGCATTTTGGATATCTCCTCTTCAATCTTTCCAAGTTTGTACATAAATCGCACCATATTTAATGTTAGGAATCCGTTGAAGTAGGTCTAAGCATCCTTATGCGTCATCTTCTTATCTTCAAATTTCATTGCCATTACTCTCCATCATCTCTAAAAAGGAATGAATTTTTTACTCTCAAATCTCTCCAAAATGCTTATAAATGCCGAAGGGATGCCTACTTTCCCGTTCTAGGCAGTTTTATAAAGCAAATGAGTGCATAAAACTGAAATTTGGGCGGTTTAGGTGAGTTGTTCGAATTGTGGCGCTATAACGCCAATCCAAAATATTCACACATTGAATTTATTTTGTTCCCTCCTTATATATATATATATATATATATATATATATATATATATATATATAATAATGTTCTGCTATGTCATAATAATGTAAGACTTATTATCACTTGATAAACTCATCATAACAACAATCACTAATCAAATCAATCCACACCGATAACTATGGGTTGTCTCTCACAAAGCGTTTGGTTTAACATTTTTAGCCCAACATAACTAAAGTTTTGATGTGGTTGACCCAATATTAGGATCTTCTAAAATGTAGGACTATCACCACTTATATAAGCTTTTAATCTATGTCTATTTACCTTAATTACTCTTCCCTTTTTAAGATCTTCAATATCAACAGCTCCATAGGAATAAACTCTTACCACTATAAATGGTCCTGACCACATGGAATTAAGTTTTCCTAAAAATATTTTCAATCTTGTATTATATAATAAAACTTCTTTTCCAGAATCAAATTGCTTTTTTAAAATTCTCAGATAATACCTCATTTTCATTTTCTTCTTATAAATTATGGAATTCTCATAAGATTCATTTCTTATCTCATCAAGCTCATTTAGTTGCAACAATTTTTTCTCTCCAGCATCTTTCAGATTGTAATTAAACTCTCTAATGTCCAAATAAGCTTTATGTTTCAATTCAACTGGCAAATGACAAGCTTTCCCATATATGATCATATATGGTGACAATCCTGTAGAAGTTTTATATGCAGCCCTATAGGCCATAATGCACTATCAAATCTAGTAGACCAATCTGTCATATTAGGATTTACAGTTTTTTCCAATATTCATTTAATTTCACAATTGGATATTTCTGCTAAATCACTAGTTTGAGGGTGTTAAGCTGTGACAATTTTGTGCTTTAATCCAAATTTTTGAGTTAATGTTTCAATTATTCCGTTCTTAAAAGGACTTCCCTCATCTCTAATGATTACGTTAGGCATTCCAAATCTTGTAAAAGCATTTTTCCTTAAAAACCCATAGCATCACAATGAGCTAAAGCAACTGCTTCAATTCATTTATAAACACAAAGCACAACTATCAAAATATAATCTTCTCTAGAAGATGGTATAAATTGTCCCATAAAACCTAAACCACAAACATTAAAAATTTTAACTTCCAAAATAAAATTTATAGGCATTTCATTTCTTCTAGAAATATTGCCTACTTTTTGACATGTATCACATGATTCTATGTAAGTATTAACATCTCTAAATAATGCAGGCCAATAAAATTCATATTATAAAATCTTAAATGCAGGTTTTTCAACCCCAAAATGTCCCCCAGAATCTAATTTATGACATTTTGCATAATTTCTTTGGTTTCTTCTATTTGTACACATCTTCGAACAACTAAGTCCTTACATTGTTTAAATAAATAAGGGTCATCCCAAAAGTAAAATTTTGAATCATGAATGAAATTTATAATTTGATGGCTATCAAATTTGTAGGATAAAAACATACAATGGAATTCACCATTCATTAATCACATATAATTGTTCATCAGAAAAATTTTCATTTATTTCACCATTAAAGTTAACGTTATTTTCCTTTTCAGGCCTTGACAAATGATCAACAATCTAATTATCAGTACCCTTCATCATTAAATACTTTATATCGTAATAATTAGTATGCACAATATAATTAGCTCCAATAAGATAATGTCTGAGTTTATCAAAAGCATAAACTATAGTTAATAACTCCTTTTCGGTAGCAGTATAATTAATTTGAGTTTCATTAAAGGTTTTACTAGCATAATATATGACTTTAAACATCTTATCGTATCTCTGCCCTAAAACAGCTCCTATAGCATAACTAGCATCACACAATAATTCAATAGGTTTTCTCTAATTAAGTGAAACAGCAATAAGTGTAAGATTTCATTTCTCTTTTAATAAATTAAAGGCATTTAGACATTCATCATCAAAATCAAAGTTATTATGTGTCGACCGTTTTAAAAGTTTATCTCATTGTTATTTTAAAAATATTTTATATTTAATTTAATAGAAAAATATTTTAAATTTAATTTAATCTAATGTTTTGAAAATATAATTTTAGGGTTTGAAATGCTAACCAATTTCATATCTTTAATAGTTTAAATAAACGAGTGCCGCACCATAAGCCATGCATCAATCTCGAAAAATAGACACATTGCTTAATGGTGAGGCTCGATTAAATAAACTATGAAAGTTATGACATCTGTTTGGCATGCGAACCAATTTTATGAGCCGACAAGTTATCATATTTAATACAAAAGATTAAATAAGTTTTATATTACCTGGGTTCTAAAGTTCCCTATAAGGGCAAGACCCTGTAGTTAATTACATCTTAAATGACATGTGTTACTTAAGAAAACTCTCGATTAAGATCGGTGGTTCTACTTTCATGAATTTTAAAATGTAAGTTTTCAAGGTTGGACATTGAAAATTTAGAAGAAATGGATCAAATTAGGAACAATTTATTTTAAGAATCTAAAAGGAAGAATGATAGCAGATATCATGGATTCGAAGTGAACTTTGATGACTTCCCAACTATCTGATGATTTTGGCTTTGATTAGAAATAATTATTTAGTGCTCCAATTATGCCAATTTTAGTTAATTAGGACTTATATGTGTATGACAAAGTCAGACAAAGGGCATGGAAGATAGAAGGGTTTATGTCGTAACGAAAGACTACAACGGAGACCTAAGACAATTTTAGACTTCAATTGCATATCATGATTATGCAAATACCTAAAGATAAGGTGATGATTTATGTAGCACTAGACAAACTACCTCGAAATCTTATGGCTATTTATTAATTTCTTAGGAAAGTTGAGTTGATGTAGAATAGTTCTAATGTTGAAGATGGTCGTGCTGCCCACTGTGCTTGCTCCAAGCTCTTTGTTGTTGTAGAGGGTTAGTTTAAGAAGTGACAATCGGTTGGATGAGAGAACTGTTATGTTTTGGAAAGTTAAATAGTTGAGGTGGCTTAATGTTTTATTAGGCGAACAATATTTAATTTGATTAAGCGGAACTGGTTAAGATCCCACAGTTCCATCATCTCGGCACCACTATTTTCATCGGTTTCACTTAGTCCAAATGAATTTACTAAACTCAACTGAATGAGTTCCATACTTTCATTTAGACCATGGGAAATCTTGTTAGCAACACGTTGGTTACCTTCTCTAAGAGATTCCCAATCATCCCAGAGAAGTTTTAATTTAGTTGTAGTTGCAAGTTTATTTTTGTTTGTGATTAAATTTTGAGTTGTTTAAACATGTTGGGTTGTTTTTTTTTGATAGTTTATCACAGGTATATCATTCAAGAAAAATTAAAGCTTTTAAGAAAGCAGTATAAATTGCTATAAACTTAAATGCATACCTGAGGTGTCTTCGCGTCATCTCCAACTGAAAACTCTAAACTCATATTAGAGCATTTATACTTTTAAGAAGCATTTATGTAAAGCAAAGGGAATAGGGTTCTGCATATCTACCAAATCCTAACCCTATCCTAGTGAATCCTCTAAGATGTGTTGAGGATGATTTTCTTGGGCAAAGAACAATGATATCCAATTATTCTTCTAAAGCATCTCATCATGTTGAGAAAATGCTCGGGATATCTCCTAAACATCTTTTCAACATTTAGGGGATTGTTCTGAGTCCAATAGATTTCATTAAGTTACCCAATTAATCATCCAAGGTTTAGTTGAAGCTTGATTCTGTTCTGCCTCTTTCTCAGTGAACTGTGAAGTTTGATTATCCTGTGAGAGGGGTGACATGCCATTTGACACCTCATCTAACAGTTATAGGCATGAGAGCTCTTAGGGACAAATTAGTTCATTAAAGAACCTAACCAATTTAGTTGAAGTTGGATTAATAATGTCTTAAAGCAATTTGATTTGATTTAATGTTTTAAAGTGATTTCATTTGATTTAATGAAAAATATTTCAAATTAATTATGATATATATTTTCTTTTTTTATTATGAATTAATTAATGTGTTGAATTGTTTTCAATTGACTTATAATGTTTGAAGTTTCCATAAGTTTATTTCTATTTAATATGGGGGATGAAGATTATCTTTCAAATAAAATTTAATGTTTTAAGTAGCTTTAATTTTCATTATGATATTTAAAAATCATTTTTTTAGCTTAAAAGATTAATTTTACGTTTTAGAATTATTATCACTTTTCATTAATTCTTTTGAATTATTTATTCCGTTTCATCTTAAGTTCAATTAGTGGGAATTATTTGAATAATCCATTTGTTAGGGGGCTTAAATTAAGGAATTAAAATCTTCTGATATCATGCTCCTAACCCTAACACCTTCAATATTTAATTAATTTCCAATGCTCAAGGTTTAAGATAATTAAGGTTTCTTCGTTAATATTAAGGGTGATTGGTGGGTTTCTACCTCTATCCCTATGGGTTCAAACATATAATGAGACAGTTAAAATCACATATTTTCTATTTTCCTTTGATTGAACCTAAATATTAAATAGGGCTGGAGTTCCCTAACTACCCTTATGCCCTTTCTAGCTTGTTCACTCTATATTTCATTAAATTAAATTCAAATGACTTTGAAATTTTTAATTCACCTCTCTCACGTGTCAATGAAGACACCAGAGGAGAAAATGTGAATTTTCTAATTTTAATTTAGTTTATATAATTATTTTAATGGAAAATAGAGGTTTTGAATGAAAATTCAATAACATGGCCAAGGGAAAAGATCTGTCCTTAAAAAAATTATTGGAGGATCTTACTAACAAAAGGACCACTTGAACCAATTTTAGTGATTTTTTGAATTTTATTTGAATTATTAGAATTAATTTAAATTTTACAGTATTAATTAAATATAAAATATTTTTAAGTAGAAAATTTTAGTTTTATATTTTTCTTAAATTCTTCTAAATCAGAGAATCTAGAGAAAAAAATTTTCTATTTAGAAAAAAATTTTCTAATTTTTCTTTGAATTATTAGAATTATTTTAGTAGAAAGCTAGGAAAATCCATTTTTTAATTCTAAAAATTACCTTAACCCTTTAAAATTCAATATCTTCATTTGTAGAGTTATTAAAAGTATTTGGATGGTCCCCAAGTGATTAGGAAACCAAATATGACATTTTGGTGAATTTTAACATTTTTTGAAAGTTTTATGATTTTTTAATTGTTTAAATATTTAAAAATGATTAAAAATGAATTTTTTTATGAAAAATCCAATTTTATTTTTCGTAGACTCCTTTAATCACAGAGCACTCCCAAAATCATTTTCTTGAATCTTTTAGTTGTATTTAATTTTTTTTAGTTTTCTAATTCCAATAATGGCCATTCACTTAATTAATTCATTTAGTGGGTTAAATCATTTTCAATTGGTTTGAAATTTTTATGGGGGTTCTCTTGACATTAAATTACAGTGGAGAATTGTTTTCATGTCATTTTGATATGTATTTAGTGTAAATTAATTTAGTTTCAATTTTAGGGTTTTTGTCCAATTAGGGTTATCCTTAATGGTTTAAATCAAGTTTAGAATTTTTCTAGTGTTCTCTTGTTATAAGAAACCTACCAAAATTTTTTGTTGATTTTTCTAAGTAACATGATAATTATTGTGATCAATTTATAAAGAAAATAGCCCTAAATTTGAAACTATATAGATCTCTTCATAAAGATCTCTTCTAACTTTAGAAAAATCAGGGAAGATCTCTAATGACAGAGAGAACAACATACTAAAATTTCAAGTCATGGTAAAATGTCTACATGCATGAGAAATCAAAAGTCCTAAGACAATGTTTAATTAATTAAAATAAAATACTAAGGAAAACATCTTGATTATTATTCCACATTATATTCCTCAGTTCATTGAGCAAGAGAGTATTTTTATTTTATTTTTATGATTTGTTTATGAAAATTTATGATTTTTCAAAGTTCTATTTCAAAAATAAATACAAAACCCCCCATTTTCCCACTCAATCCAATCATCCTTGTATCGTCGAACAGGGACCACATGTCAAACTCCCATTGGCCAGTGCTGCTCTGATGGTGGTGTGTTCATGGACCAGGTTCCTGTCCGACTCCATCAGGGCCGCCCATCCTATACACGCATGATCGGATGGTCGCGGTTCATCTTCTCCAACAGGTATTCACCCGAAACTGTCCACCTTTAAACCTTAATTTCTCCCTCGATTCTTAACTAAATTGAGTGCGGTTTTTTTAAATGCTTGTTTAACGTAGTAGAACACATCGCCTCTTACTCTGTTGAATTCCCTATGTGTGAATTCAATGAAATCGGTTTGGGGAGTTCACTAATGTCTATGCTAGGGTGGTTTGGTGATGGGTATTTTATTGAGGAACTTTCTCTCTTGATGTGGGGAAGGTGTGGGTAAGTTTAATTTGATTTTGGTAGAGTTTTGGGTGGTGTCCTGTTTCGGGCTCAATTTTGTGCTCCAAAATTGAGCTCGGGCAGGGGATTTGTGGGCTGGAAAATAGTTGGGTTAAGCTTGGGAGGTCTTGGAGAAGCTCAAGGAACAATTTGGCAGAGTCTTCCAAAGGTAAAATTTCATCTCCCTTTATGGACGTGGAGGTGGAGCTTAAATAGAGGAGGTCATGGTGGAGCTCAAGGCAAATCAGTGGGTGTGCTCACTTGTTTAGGTAGAAGGAAGAAGTGCCCAAGCATCCAATTATTTTTGGCCAATTGGATGGGCTCAAATTTTTAGTTTTCCCTTTAGTGGCCTTCTCGGCCATGGCCAATTCCGGTGATCTAGGTGGCTGGATGACCATGGTGAGGTCACAATCTGGTCAAGGAAGTCAGAGCTTAATGTTTGTGAAGTCCTTTTGGAGTTGTCATGTGTAAAGTTTTGGATTTAAATGGAAAAGGGGAGAAGGCTCATTTTAGGTCCAATTTGGGTCTGAGCATGGTTTAGGCTTGGTTCACCCTCCTAGGACCTGATTTTGGTTGAGGTTAATTAGGTGAGTCAGCTATCTTTTGGTGGAGAAGTCTTCATCGCTTGGTTTTGGTTAAGCATGGGTTAGGGTGAAGTATTAAAGGGGTTAAAAAGCTTTATTAAGGGAGGTGGAAAGTGGCTTCCTCTTTTGCCATTAATGGCTAGGTGACAAACCCATGGCTCTCATGGCTTGCATATGGCTCATCCTTGGCTTCATGGCTCTCCTGTGGCTTGTGGATGGCTTGGTCAAATTTCATGAAAGGGTAATTTTGTGTTGTATTTTTGTAAAGTTTTTCATGAGGCAATATTTGGTTTGATTTGATCATGAAATTGAAACTTACGAGATGATTTAATTGAATGGATGATGAAACGATGATTGTCATGTGGGCTTTTAAATAGATTTGCGCTAATTGAAGTGATTTAGGATTATGATCTTGAATCTGGGCTTTTAAATTGAAGTGGATTTGAGCTTGAGTTTGGGTTGGATTTGGGTCAAAATTTGGATCAATAAAATGTTGCATTTGCTGTAAGGACATGTCATGGGAGGTTTAGAAAAGATTTAGGGTGATTTTGAATTGAATTGAATGGCCAATTGAGTGAAATTTGGTCACATGGTCAATTTTGGGCAAATTGGGCTAAGTTGGGTTAAGTTTGGGTTAATGTTGGGTCAAGGCTCAATTAAATGTTTCATAAGTTCTTTAGGGATGTGATGGAAATTTTCCAACAAAAATTGGGTGTTAATTTTGGGATTTGATCATTCAATTTGGTGGAATTTGGGCATTTGACACATTTGGGCTAAAATTGTGGGTTATGGGTTTGGTTGGGTTCAAGTGTAGCTTGGGTCCAAATTGGCACCAATTAAATGTTGTATTTGGTTTAGGGGACTATTATTATAAGTTTAGGTTGAATATGAGGGGAAATTGGTTGGCATTGGGTTCAATTTAGGCTCTTTTTGATTAAAACAGTCAATTTGGGGCTTTTGATAAAATTGGAAAAATTGGCAAAATAAGGTCATGTTGTAGTTGGAAAAAATGAAATTGGGAATATTTGGGAAGTTTTCAAAATTTTTGGGATTTTTTGGAATTTTCAAAATTTTTGTCTATGAAGGGCATTTTGGTAATTTTGGGGGTTTTGGGGGGTAAGTGGTCAAAAATCTGAATTAAAGGCTCGAGGTGGTTCAGGAAGAAATTTGGAGTTAAATAACAGTTTCTGATGGCATTTTTTATCAATGTGGAAGGTTTTATGAATCCGAGAGCGTTTTTTGAGTTTTTTGGTGTTGAAGTGCCAAAAAGTTGCTTGAAATAATGGCAAGTTTATAGTCAAAATTCTCGTTCTAACATGAAGAATGTTCTGGAATGATTTTTGGAGAGCTTGGGTAATTTTGGGAAATTTTAGAATTTTGGGCTTTTGGAGGGCAATTTAGTAATTTGGGTGAATTCAGAGACCAGGGGGTCGAAATTTTAAATTTTGGAAAAGTGAAGATTTGTCAAAGGTAAGTAGAATGAAGTCATTTTGGTCGAGCCATGAAGCCATTTTTTAAGCTCATAAGAGCTATGAGACGACTCATTCTGGACACTCAGTATGTTGTTCTTAACCCTCTTAGCCCGGGGCTAGGGTTTTCGGTTCATCCATATGAGTCTCTCAAAGAGTCAGGAGCCAGGATTGGGTAGAAGTGGTTTAGGTTTTGGAATGTTTGTAGAAGTGTAATGTGTGCAGGTTGACCATCACCAGACCTCCCAAGGTCAGTTCTAAGGCCTGATCACCTTATGGGGACTCATCCTTGTCATGCCACACATTGGTTCTAACCTTCCAAATAGGTTGGAGGTTCATGACCATCTATGTAGGATTCTAAGGTTAGTTTGGAAGTGGTTTGAACTCCTAAATGGTGGGTTCCATCTCTAGTCATCTAAGATAGTCAAAGGGAAAATCTATGCCTAGATCCTAAGCACTAAAGAGAAGGAAAGACCTCACCAAAATTGAGGTCAACAGTATGTTTTTCCAAAAGATGACATAATATCTATAGAAACCAGCAAGTCCTAGAAAACTTCTTTATCCTCTCACAATAGTAGGAGGTGGTAATTCAACATTAACTTAAATTTTTGCTAGACTTACTTCCTTGCCATTGTTTGAAATCATATGTCCTAACACAGTTTCAACTGCAACCATAAGTTAGCATTTTTCACAATTGAGAACAAAGTCTGTTTCTTTGCAACATTTTAGAACCCTTGTTAAATGACCTAAACATGAATTGAAAGAGGTTCCAAAAACAGAGAAATCATCCATAAAAACTTCAATTCCTTTTGCAATTAAATCACAAAAAAAGATATCATACATCTTTGAAAAGTTGCAGGTGCAATACATAATCCAAATGACATTCTCCTAAAAGAAAATGTCCCGTATGGACTAGTAAATGTTGTCTTCTCTTGTTCGTCAGGAGCAATAAGTATTTGGTGGTGTCCGGAATATCCATCCAAAAAGAAAAAATAGTGGTGTTCAGCTATCCTATCCAACATTTGATCCTTAATAGATAAACGAAAGTGGTTGTTCTTAGTGGGAAGTTTAATTTTCTATAATCAATACAGTGTTGACCTCATTTTTGATGAGGTCTTCTCTTCCTTCTTTAGTGCTTCGGATCTAACCTTAGGCTTTTCCTTTGACCGCCTTAGAGGACTAGAATTGGGACCCACCCCTTAGAAATTTGAACCACTTCTTGCCTCCATACAAACACCACAAGCTTGATTGTAGACCCCTAATCACCTAGAGGGTTGGAATCAAATGTGAAGGTTTAAAGGATGAGTTCCCTATAGGACTCTTTGGCCTTAGGACCACCCTGGGTGGCTTGGTCTGGTGAAGGTTGACTTACAAACTCACTGAACTCACACTCTACACTCTCACACACACAATCCAAATCCTAAAACCACACCCATACCCAACTTGACCCCTTGACTCATGTAGGTAATTCATATGGATGGACCTTAACCCCTAAGCCCCTGGCTAAGAGGGTTAGGAACAACATAGTGAATGCCTCAAATGAGTCCTCTCATGGCTCATATAGGCTTGATATGACTTCATGGCTCAACCAAAGTGCTTCAATTTCACTCATATTTGATCAATCTTCTTTTTTTCAAAATTTCAATTTTTGACCCCGGGGACCCTACACCTATCAAACCTACCAAAAACCATTAAAATTGCCCAAATCCTCCAAAATTTCCAAATCACCCAAAATTTCCCAAAATTAACCTTGAAAAATTCCTCACCAATCAAATTGATCATCCATAGCCAAAAATACCAAAAATTCCAAAAATACCCCCCAATACCCTCCAAATACCCAAAATGCCCCTCTTAGCCAAAAAAATCCAAAAATTCAGAAAATTCCCCGAAAATTCCACAAAAACCCAAATATTCCCAATTTTATTTTGTCCAACTACACCATGGGCCAATTTAGTCAATTTACCCCACTTTTACCAAAACTCCCAATTTAGCCCATTCTTAACCCAAGTGAACCCAATGTCAAACCAAACCTACCCAATTGACCCCAATTTTGGTCAAATTCAATTCTAAACTTCAATTTAATATTCACAATGTCAATTTTGACCAAATCCAAGTCCAATTTGGTTGACAATTGGATCCAATTTCTCTTTTGACCTTAAAGCCCAATTTGGACCAATGACCCAAACTTAGCCCAAACCAAACCAATTCAACTTCAATTGACCCCAAACATTTTCTAAACCTTCCCTAAAATCCCCATAAACAAAAAACTAACATAATTTGCCCAAAATTTGGACCCAAACCCCACTCAAATTCAACCCAAAACCAAAAACCCCAATTTTGACCTAAACCCAAACCTAACCCAAATAAGCCCAAGTCCCAAAACCAAAACCCAACCAAAGTTAAAACCTCTTTGAAACACTCCCATAAACATTTCCCAACATTAATTTTACATCAATTTCAACCTTAGCCCAACATTGGCCCAAATTAGCCCAATTTGACCTACATTGGCCCATGTACCAAATGAACCCAAATTCAACCCAATTCAATTTAAAACCACCTCAAATTTATTTCAAATCACTCATGACACACACCTAAACCAAACCCAACAATTATTTGGCCCAAACTTCTACAAAATTCCCATCCATGAATTCATTCTTAGACCTACAGGCTCATCCCCTTAAGCCTTCCTAAAAGCCCATCCAAATGGATTTCAAAAAGCCCAAAATCCATCTCAAAGCCCACTTGACAATCCTCTATCATCATCCATTTGGTAAAACCATCTCCTAAGTTCTAAATCCATGATGAAATAATTCCAAATCATGCCATATGCCAAATCCCATCAAATCACCCATAAATTACCAAAATTTCTAAAACCCTTTTTCATGTAAATGACCAAGCTTTGTCCCAAGCCACATGGAGCCATGAGCAAGCCATTTACAAGCCATATGAAGCCATGGAAGGTTTGACATGTGACCAAGCCATTAATGGCAAAAGGAGGTCCCCCTTTCCTAATCCTTCATTAAGCCTTTTTAACCATAACCATGTCACACACTAAACCAAGTTTAGCCACCTCACCATGGATGGAGACTTCACCACTCCATGGCAGCTGACCCAACTGATTCCCCTGGCCCAAAATCAGACCATGGGAAGGTGAACCAAGCCCAAATATATGGGTTGACCCAAACCAAGCCAAAATGCACCCTTACCCCATTCCACTTTGATTCAAACCCTTTACACATGGCAAAGCTCAATTGCCTGCACAAACCTCCAGCCCTGACCCACCTGAACCTGAGGGTGACCCATGCCTGCCGGCCAGCCGCCTGGATCGCCGGAAAACACCACACCCGAGAGCTCCCATGTGAGCCAACATTGAAATTCCCCCTTGCTGAGCTGCCCCAAGTCCAGTGGCAACCATGGTTGTTCTTCTCTTGAATAGAGCAGCTGATCCCAAGCCCTAATTCCCCCTCGGAGGCCCTCCAGCCTCTCCTATTTAAACACCACCTCCTCTCGGCCATGAGAGGTGCTAAACCAAAACTTACTGAAACCCTGCCAAAATCATCCCAGATCACTCTCTACACATAGAGAACTTGATCCCCACTGAAATTCCCCTGCCATTTCCTCTCTGTGAGCTCAATTTCAGAGTTGAAATTCAAGCCCAAAATCAGGACACTTCACCATAGTGAGCCAATCTCCAAATTGATTGGTCCTACACCTTCACCAGACCAAGAGGAGAAGTTCCCAGCAAAAGCCCCCTCACCAGGCCAGCCATTGCTTCCAGCCTCCAAGCTTTGTGATCGGGCTTGGTCGAAATCATACCTAAACAATTCACCAAGCCAAGGGACTTCATCTGGAGCTTGCTTGGACCCAATCGAATGTGACACAACTCTCAGATCGAAGCTTCACTTCTCTAAGCAAAGGTATGGACTCACTCTTCCTCCAGAGCTTCCAGAGATTCTCAATTTAGTTTGGATCAATTTCAATGCATGTTTACCATATGGATGTGTTCATCTCTTCAAGACGAATCCATAGAGCATAAGAACTCAAAAATCTGTTGAGAATCGAGTGGGAAATTAGGGTTAGAAGGTTGAAGGTCACGGGTTCACACCAGTCATAGACGATGACTGGGAACCGTTGGATCGCTCGTGTATTGAGCGGACGACCAGGATCGCGCCGGACAGAGCAATGGGACATGAACCGCGGGCCCCTGGAGCGCTGAGTCTGATGGCTGCGCCGAATCAGGAGACGACACGTGGAGCTTCGGAGCTGCCGAGGTTGACGCGGCGCCGCGTGGATATGTAGAAAAATAGGCTATTTTTTATTTATTTAATTCCCAGAACTTCAAAAATTCATAACTTTGTGTAGAAAAATCCTAAAAATAAAATAAAAATACCCTCTTACTCAGTGAACAGAGGAGAATAATGTGGAAAAGAAATCAAGTAATTTCATTAAGTATTTTATTTTTAATGATTTATTTACTCTCTGCACTATTTCAATTCTCCATGAATATAGGAAATTCACCATGGCATGAGACCATAGGGCTTTTGAAGCCTCTGAACTTGGGAACATTCCTTGAATTTTCCAAGGTCAGAGGCCATTCCTATGAGAAGTTATTGATTTTTCAAGTACATGTTACTATTTTGAGTGTTTTAATTTCAGTAATTAGCATGTTGAAAAATAAATTCTAGGAAAATTTGGTGATATTTCTTATGACCAGAGGGACTTAGGAAAAATAATTTTTGAGCTAATTCACTTTGAACAACCCTAATTGGCCTAAACACCCAAAATTGATCTTTAATTAATTAGGGTTAACCATTCATCAAATTAACTTAAAAATAATTCTCCACTATCCTCTAGGGATA
Organism: Papilionanthe hookeriana x Papilionanthe teres; assembly: GCA_022702705.1. Taxonomy (NCBI): domain Eukaryota; kingdom Viridiplantae; phylum Streptophyta; class Magnoliopsida; order Asparagales; family Orchidaceae; genus Papilionanthe; species Papilionanthe hookeriana x Papilionanthe teres. Next base: position 188,232 of record JAKZJZ010000028.1, on the reverse strand, counting down.
GGAGAACACCACATAAAAATTTGAGATCAATTGGACTTGGTTAGCCTCACCAAATGAGTTAATTAAGTCCCATGAATGAAATCAAACTTTAAAAATTCATAACTCACAAAATACTTTTCAAAAATTCAAAAAATTGGTTTTGAAGCTTCTCTAATATCAGAGGAACTTAGGAAAATTAAAATTATAATTTTCTAAAGAAGTTGATTTTTATCAATATTTTAATAATTTTAATAATAAAAAATAATAAAAATCACAAAAATATTAAAATTCACCAAAATGTCATATTTTGAATTCTAAACACTTAGGAACAAACCAAATATTTTTTTTAAGTTCCTAGGATAAGATATTGAATTTTAAAGGTTTAATGTAATTTTTAATTTTAAAAATGTATTTTTCAACCTTTTCACTAAAATAATTCTAATAAAACAAAGAAAAATCAAAAAATTATAAAAATTGGTTTTCTCGTTTTCTTGATATCAGGGAGATTTTTGAAAAATATAAAATTCATTTTTCAACCTTTATTTTGTTTTTAAATTAATTAATGCTCCAAAACTCAAAATAATTATAATAAATAAAATAAAATTCAAAAAATCACCAAAATTTGTCCAAATGGTCCTCTGGTCATTAGGAGTGCCCCATAATTTCCTTAAGGATAGAAAATTTTCCTTGGTCGTCTTATTGAATTTTCCATGAAAATCTCTATTTTCCACAAAAAATAATTATATAAATAAATTAAATACAGAAAAATCACATTTTCTCCTCTAGAGTCTTAATTGACAAATGAGTGAAGTCACATAAAAATTTCAAAGTCATTTAAGCTCAATTTAGTGAGTTATGGAATTATTAAGCTTCAAGGCAAAATGGTAATTAAAATTTTAACCCTTAATTAAAACTTTAGGCTTAATAAAATGAAAGAGTAAAATATTTGATCCTAATCTGATTTGGATGATTGAAATTTAAATAATTAAAGGGTAGAAATCCATCAATCATTTTTATGAATAAACCTTAATCAATTAATTAATTAAATTTGGAAGATTAATAAAAATTGAAATTATTAAAATAGGGATATTATTTAGAAGACATTTGTTCTTTAATTTAAGAATCCCTAAATTAATCACCTCAATAATATTTAATTCCTAACTAAAATGATAATTCAAATTCAAAATTTAAAATACTAAAAGACTTAATCATTAAATTAAGTTAAAATTAAAATATTCAAACTAAATTAAATCAAAATTTCAATTAAATTAATACTTTAATAATTAAATTAAATCATCTTTAAAACATAAAAAATAAAATATTAAATTAAAATTAAAATTAAATTAAATTAAAATTTAAATTAAATTAAATTAAATTAAATTAAATTAAATTAAATTAAATCAAATTAACTTAAATTAAATTAAAACATATTAAATTAAATAAAAATATATATAATAAAAATTAAATTAAAATAAAAAAAATCAAAACTAAATTAAAATTAAAATTAAAATTAAATCAAATTAAATTAAATTAAATTAAATTAAATTAAATTAAATTGAATTAAATATATCATCACTTAAGACATAAAGAATTCAAAATAGATCTAAAACAACTTGAACACTATTCCAAACTTAAATCTATTAATCAAAAATTAAATTAAAACACAAATCACTAAAACATCAATTTGCCCTTAAAAGCTCTTGTTATCATAACTCCTAAATGGAGTATTAGGTGAAGTGTCACTTCATTCATAGGATATTCAAACATCCTAGTTCATCTGAGCAAAAGAACAAAACTTAATTAAACCTCTGATGATTACTTCACTCGATTAATTAAATCCATTTCGACTTAGAAAAATCCCAAAGAATATTGAAAAGATGTTTAAGACTCGTCTTAAGCACTTCCTCAATATGATAGGATATTTATGAGAACAATTGAACTTAATTGTTCTTTGATGAAGAAAATCGTCCTTAAACCAAATTACAAGAACCTAGATGTCATAGGAGATGATTAGCTATAGGATTAGGACTTTGATAGACAACCAAAACCTTTCCCTTAGCTTTACCTAGGTACTTGTTGAAATATTTAAATGCCTTAACATGTGTTTTAAGTGCAGCTTGGGATGACGGGAAGACCCTTTAGGTACGCTTTTATTTTATTACAATTTACTTTATTGCAAATGCACTTTACTTTTCTTGCATGATAAACAATTGTTGCATGAAAACCAAAACCTTTAGGGTAGTCCCTAAAACTGAAACTAAAACTAAATTAAAAATCGTTGCAAGATAAAATTCACCGCCACAACATTTCAAAATATAAAACAACTCAAAATTTAATCATAAACAGAACAACAAAACTACAATTGTAACTAAATTAAAACGTCTCGTTGAATGATCAGGAATACCTCAGATGATGTAACTCACGTGTTGCTAATGAGATTTCCCACGGTCTACATGAAAGTGTGGAACTCACTCAGTTGAGTTTAGCAAATTCATCTGGACTAAGTGAATTCAATGAAAATAACGGTGCAGGGATGACGGAACCGTGGGATCTTAATCGGTTCTTTTATAATCAACTTTAAGATTTGTTTTAATTAAAATATTAAAAACACTTGGATTTTAATATTTCTAAACCAACACACTTCTCTCATCTCCTGATTAATGACTTCTAAAACTAAACCTCTGCAATAACAAGGAGCTCGGAGCATGGTGGGCAGCACGGCCATCGTCATCAACAAAACTCGGGTCTACTTCAGCAAAACCTTTCCTAGAATTAAATAACCAAGCCATAGGATTTCGAGGTAGTTTGCTTAGAATTAAATAATCAAATACTACTTTATAAAACCATATATACATATTTAAATTAAATTTAAAATCTAAAATTCGCCGACAATTTCTGTTAGGCGACCCCTTTTTAAAATAAAACACATAACCTAAGAATATGCCGACAACTTCTGGCGACTCCGCTGGGGAATAGTTCCTATCAGACGGCTTTGCTTTTATAAATCGGTAGTGAGCCCATGCCCCCAATGGACCAAACTACCATTCTTCCGTTGGAATACCCCGTTCATTTATGTCTTGAACGAGTATAACCAACTCCTCTCAGATTTAGGAGCCACTGTTTAGACACCCCTAAACGGAGAGGTTCTGAAATCCTTTTACCTCTTTTCTGAGGTGGGGTGGACCCCCGATAGGTGTTAGTTTAGGAGCGTTCCTTAGAGTTGAGAAGTCTTGCATAAGACTTTCTCTTCATTTCCAATTCTGAATCGGATACCTTACCTTCTCTACACCTTTGAATATTCCGTTCCTAATAAACAAATAACTCCTTTTTATAAATACATGAACAAAATGTGTTCGGACTCTTTTCGATTCCTTTCTTTTCGTCCTGATGAGAAGAAGCATAACTTGGGACTGACAATCAGAATCTACCTCGCAGAAAATGTCTTCCCCAAAGCTGATTTTCTCCTTTACCAACGGACTGGACTTCGCTGTTTACAAGGATGAGCTGCCTGATAATGGGATCATCCTTTTTGGGCAAGGATTCGAGAATACAAATGTCAAGATCACTGACGTTACCCTTTTCACACTTACAGACAAAGTACCTGAAACTGAGAGACCTTTAATCGAGTTCAACCTCAAGTCAACTCAAGAGTTCCCTCCCCTGCAAAGGGTTCCAGCTGAGAGGAATACTACTGTCCATAGGAGAACTGTTATCTCTAACCCCCACCGGTCTAGTCGTCTCTGCACCTATCCCGGCTTTTGCCAAACTAAAAGGGAAGGAAATTCAAATTTGTAACGAGCATGTTACCGTGGAGGGTACAGATCTCCGTGCGAGACCTTCTGTTTTCGAAATTGGGTCCAGCTCAAGAGTTCCACCCCTAACACGGACTTAGAGAAGAAACAGAGGTAGAAAGATTGCAAGGAAAGCCAGAGCTGCTGAAGTTGCTTTCTTGGAAGAACTGCCTGAGTACACACCACTATCTGAATATATACCATTGCATGAGTATACACCGCTTTTGGAAGGAAGTAGATTCCATCCCCTCTCCGCCGCAGCTGACGAGGAAAATGTCCGCAAGATTGCTTCCGCATTACCTCGACCCGCATACTATAGTGACAGCCGAAGGAAAAAGGGCTAGGATTGCACCATTTGCCCGACTGCAGACTGTGATAAAGAAGTTACCAAAGAAAGAGAAATGTCCTGTATCAGATATTTTAAGAAGAATAGGGAGGGTGCCAGCCAAGTCTCGTCTTGAGCCGCGAGTAGAACCTGTTATCGCCATAGAAAAGGTGAATAAGAAGATGAAAGCTAGTCCACCTGTTGTTGTTTCAGGTTTACAGATCAGGGAGGATACCACTGATCACTAAAAATTTTATTAAGAAATTCATACCTATTTTTGATGAAATTGCACTTTAAAGAAGGGTATTTTCTTTATTTTGTTGCAGGAATGGAGAATTTAGGTGATAAAAGCAAAAATCATAAAAAGGAGCGGATTTGGAGCAAAAAGGAAGAAAATAATGCAATTTGTGCTAAGTCGCCGACGGCCAGATCGAGCCCGCCGACGGCGAGGTTACGAGAAGAAAATTCTGAAGGATTTATAACTGTCTCGCTGACAGCGAGCCCGAGTCCGCTGACAGCGAGATAGCGCGGTTTGAAGATCTTCTAGAAGCCTCGCCGACAGCGAGGTAGTTCGTCGCCGATGGCGAGCTAGTTCAAATGGCACAGATACATTGAACCTGGACACTTTTTGAAGGGATGCTTACACACCTCTTGGTCCTTTGCTCACCTCTATATATAGAAGCCGAAATTCAGCTTATAGGTAGTAGCGCTTTTGTGTGTTAATTGGTGTTATTGGGTGTTAAGTGTTATAAGTGTGTTATTTTGTGTTGTGTGTTATTTTGTGAAGGGTGTTAATTAGTGTTATTGGGTGTTAAGTGTTATAAGTGTGTTATTTTGAGTCTTTTGTGAGTCTTTAGTGAGTTAGTGAGTTTTTAGTGAGTCTTGCTGTACTGGAAGGAAGAGTCAAAGGAACTGCTAGGAGTCTGCTTGGGAATAAATCGAGATAAGTATTTGTATTTATTGTTTTAAAATTTAAATGAAATCCATGCTTAGTTTAGTCAACATGCATTCTGAGTAGTTTATTAGTCTTTCTCTCTGTTATGAAATTAAGTGACTTCATGAACTAAAAATAGATGTACTTTTATATATATATTAATAAATTGTGATAATCTTTACTTAAAACTTAATTTACTTTCAAACTGGTCATTTGATTTGTTAAAATATGTTGAATATCAACTATAGTAAAAATTACATCCGATATTCGGGAATTCAAAAGCCTTGGAAGGAGGGTGCAAATAAATAGGGAAATAATATCATCGGGCGTAGAATTGAGCATTTTAGTGTGACGGACTAAAATATTCAATTCGGTCCTATTGTTCGAGAGCCGAAGTGTAGATGTTAGCCCTCGGGCGAGGGGAACGTGGGAGCTCGAAGTGGCGGCCGGTATCCTCCCAGCCTAGCCGCAGATTCAGTAATCAAACATAGGATTAGTCAATATTCTTTACACCTGGACCAAAGGATAAAGAATAGGAATGCTCCTATTTGTCACAATACCTTAAAATTATCTATTTAAATTCATCAATCACTTAAATTTCTAAACAAGGGGAAAGATACTTTTTCGAATAGTTAAGACTTATTTAGCAATTAGTTTAATTTCCTGCACTTTCAATACGTATTAATTTTCTACTTAGTAAAGTTACCTAATTGAAATACTTAGTTTACTTTATTGCGCTTAAATTCAGAATTCCAAATTTTCGAATACTATTATTATTATTATTTTAAAATTAGTTGCTATTTAATTTTCTCCTTCCCTATGGGATCGATAACTAGGACTCCACTAGAGCCCTATATTACTTGATACGATACGTATACTTGCGTAGCATCCACAACATAAACAATTACAATTCTATACATATAATATAGCGGGTCAAGTTTTCGGCGTCGTTGCAATTAAATTAAAAATATCATAATATAAAATTGTGGGTCAAGTTTTTGGCGCCGTTGCCGGGGAAAGTAAGAAAAATTTACTAGAGTAACGGAATATTTTAAAATAATCATAATAAATAAATTAATATCTATTCTAAAATTGTATGTGCAAATTTAGAAACGAAAATTTAATACCTTACGATTCTGAATTAGAGCGTACAATTAAAAGAATTAGAAAACAAAAGAAACAAACTATAAATTTATCACAAATGGCGAATATTCCTGAAATTCAAAATATGAACCAACAAAGACCATTAAGAGATTATGCCAACCCTACATCAGATGAGATTCATTTAACTATTCAAAACCCTGATGTAGCTGCTAATTTATTTGAACTTAAACCTGCAATTATCCAAATGGTACAAAACAATCAATTTAGTGGTTCACCTACTGAAGATCCTAACTAACATGTTGCAAGTTTTCTAGAACTTTGTGCTACTTTTAAATATCAAGGAGTATCTGACGATGTTATAAGACTTAGACTTTTTCCTTTTTCATTAAGGGATAAGGCTAAAATGTGGTTGAATTCGTTAAGACTCTGGATCTATTAAAACTTGGGGAGAATTATCACAAAAATTTCTATCCAAATATTTTCCACCATCTAAAACTGCTAAGTTTAGAAATGATATAACTTATTTTTGTCAGATAGATAGAGAATCAATATATGAAGCTTGGGAGAGATTTAAGGAAGTTCTTTGGAAATGCACACATCATGCGCTACCAGATTGGCTGATTATTCAAACCTTTTATAATGGATTAGTAGGATCTTTAAGATCAATCATCGATGCCGTCACTGGAGGTTCATTAATGTCTAAACCATTTGATGAAGCTTATGCACTAATCGAATAAATGGCAACAAATAATTTCCAATGGCCTGTTGATAGAGTAAATCCGAAAAGATAGCCAGCATTTATGAAAAAGATGCAATATCTATGTTAGCTTCTCAAATTGCTGCTATATCTAAGAAATTAGATCATTTTGGAATGAACTAATCTCCTAATTTAGAAGAAAATTCATCTGGACAAATCATAGATCTCAATCTAATTATGAAACTTTAAATGCTATTAATAATAGAACTAATAACCCTTATTCAAACTATTATAATCTTGGTTGGAAAAATCATCCAAATTTTAATTGGAATAACACATCTAATCAACAATGGATGAAACAACCTAATCAAGCAAATCCAAACTATAAATCTAATTACCCACCTGGATTTAATAACAATAACCCTCAATTCAAAGATTAGAAATTATCTATGGATGAATTAATTTTGAATATGGGTCATCAACTACAAAATCAAGGAAATCAACTACAAATTTAAGGAAATCAATCACAAATTCAAGGAACATCTATTAAAAATATCGAAACTCAACTCTGGACATATTGCTACCGCGCTAAATAATAGAATACCCGGAACTTTTCCTAGTAATGTGGAAATAAATCCTAAAGATCAAGGAAAAGAATAAATTAAAGCAATACAACTAAGGAGTGGAAAAGAATTAGAACCTCAAATTCAAAAAGAACTTGAAAGCCAAAAAGAGGAAGTGGAAATTGAAAAGGAAACAATTCAACAAGATTCAAACTTAGAACATCCTTTAATACCTATGAAAATTTCTGTTGAAAAACCTTCACCACCATTTCCTCAATGACTAGCTCAACATAAAAAAGATAAACAATTTGCTAAATTTCTTGAAATACTAAAGAAATTAACAATCAATATACCTTTTGTCGAAGCTTTAGATCGTATGCCAAATTATGTAAAATTTATGAAAGATATTCTAAATAAGAAAAGAAAATTCACTGATAATGAAACAGTCACACTTAGTGAAGAGTGTAGTGCTATTATTTAGAAGAAGCTTCCTGAAAAATTGAAAGATCCTGGTAGTTTCACTATACCCTGCGCTATAGGAGAAAAATTAGGAGCAAGCATCAATCTAATGCCTCTATTGATTTTTAAGAGATTAGGATTAGGAAAAATTACACCTACTTCAGTAACCCTTCAATTAGCTGATCGTTCGGTTACCTATCCTAAGGGAGTTTTTGAAGATGTGTTAGTAAAAGTGGATAAATTTATCTTCCCAGTAGATTTTATTGTTTTAGATATGGAGGAAGATAAAGAAATTCCTATCATTTTAGGAAGACCATTTTTAGCTACTGGAAAAGCTATGATTGATGTTCGGAAAGGAGAATTAACTATGAGAGTAAATGACCAAAAAGTTACCTTTAATATTGCAAAATCAATGAAATATCCTTCGCTAGAAAAAGATGATGAATGTTTTCGGATGGAAATACTTGAACATTTACAACAAGAACATTTTAAGGAATATTATGAAGATAAATTAGAAAAAGAAAATATTGAATTAATTGAAGATAATAATGAAGAACTAGATTATATTCAGGAAAGATTTGAATTGTTGGATAATACTGAAAACACTGACAAGAATATAGTTCCATCAATTATTAAACCTCCTGAACTTAAGCTAAAAATATTACCTGATCATTTGAAATATGCTTATTTAGGTAATTCTTCAACTTTACCAGTTATTATTTCATCTGCATTAAGCGAATCTTAAGAACAAAAACTTTTAGAAACTTTAAAAAAATATAAGAAAACTTTTGGTTGGACTTTAGCAGATATTAAAGGAATTAGTCCTTCAATCTGTATGCATAGAATTATTTTAGATGATGAACATAAACCTAAAGCAGATCCCCAAAGGAGATTAAACCCGATAATGAAAGAAGTAGTTAAGAAAGAAATTTTAAAATGGTTAGATAATGGTATTATATATCCTATTTCTAACAGTGCTTGGGTAAGCCCAATTCACTGTGTTCCTAAGAAAGGAGGAGTGACTGTCACTGCCAATGAAAATAACGATCTTATTCCTATAAGACAAGTTACTGGTTGGCGTATATGTATTGATTATAGGAAACTAAATACCGCCACCAGGAAAGATCACTTCCCTTTACCATTTCTAGACCAGATGTTAGATAGATTAGCTAGACATAAGTATTTTTGTTTTCTAGATGGATACACCGGTTATCATCAAATACAAATTGCTCCTGAGGATCAAGAGAAAACTACATTTACTAGTCCTTATCGAACTTTCGCTTTTCGAAGAATGCCTTTTGAATTATGTAATGCACCAGCAACATTCCAGAGATGTATGATGTCTATATTTAGTAAGTTAATTGACAATGGAATAGAAGTATTTATGGATGATTTCTTTGTATTTGGAATATCATTTGGCACATGCTTAACTCATCTTGAAAAAGTATTAGAAGTATGTGAGAAAAAAAATTTAGTTCTAAATTGGGAGAAATGTCAATTTATGGTTGCAGGCGGCATTGTATTAGGGCATAAAATTTCGTAAAAGGCATGGAAGTGGACTCCGCAAAAATTCAAGTTATAGCTAAATTACCACCTCCAACTACGGTAAAAGGGGTAAGAAGTTTTCTGGACATGCTGGATTCTACGTACGCTATATAAAAGATTTTTCAAAAATTACTAAACCTCTATGCCAACTTCTCGAAAAGGACAAGAAATTTGAATTTACAATCGAATGCCCGAATGCTTTTGAACTCTTAAAAGAAAAATTAATTACAAGATCTATAATAGTTTCACCTAACTAGGAGAAACCATTTGAACTTATGTGTGATGCTAGTGATTATGCTCGTAGGAGCAGCTTCTGGGCAAAGATATGAAAAGATTTTTAAAGTTATATACTATGCTAGTAAAACACTAAATGATGCTGAAATAAATTATACAGTTACAGAAAGAGAATTATTAGCGGTAGTATATGGATTTAATAAATTTAGACCTTATCTGATTGGAACAAAATTTATCGTGTATACTGATCATTCTGCGATCAAATATTTAATACAAAAGAAAGATTCCAAACCAAGATTAATTAGATGGATGCTATTAATGCAAGAATTCGATTTTGAGATCTTTAATAAGAAAGGAACTGATAATCAAATTGCGGATCATTTATCAAGATTAGAAAATCATGAATTATCTCGATATTGAAAATGAAATTATGCATAGCTTTTCCCGATGAACAACTATATAATATCAATGAGTGGAAAATACCATGGTATGCTGATATAGTAAACTATATAGTTAGTAATATTTTATCACCTATGCTAACTTTGTAAAAACAGAAAAAATTCATCCATGATATGAAAACCTATTTTTGGGATGAACCATATTTATAGGAACAATGTAAGGATTTAATTATTAGAAGATGTGTACCTTATGAAGAAAATGAACCAATTATTCAAAAATGTCATTATTCTGATTTTGGAGGACATTTTGGGACTGATAAAACTGCTTATAAGATTCTACAATGTGGATTTTACTGGCCTACTCTATTTAGAGATGTATACAGATATATTAAAACTTGCGATAAATGTCAAAGAGTAGAAAATATATCTAGAAGAAATGAAATGCCTCTAAATTTTATATTAGAAGTTGAAATTTTTGATGTTTGGGGATTAGATTTTATGGGACCTTTTATTCCTTCGTTTGGAAACTCATATATATTAGTAGCTGTTTATTATGTTTCCAAATGGATTGAGGCACAAGTTTTACCAAGGTGTGATGCTAAGAGTGTTTCAAAATTTCTGATGAAAAATATTTTTACTAGATTTGGAATGCCGAGAGTGATTATCACTGATGGAGGAACTCATTTTAGAAATAAATACATTCACAAACTAGTAGAAAAATATAATATTACTCATAAGATATCCACTGCTTATTATCCACGTACTAGCGGATTAGTCGAAGTATCTAATCGTGAGATTAAACGTAATTTAGAAAAATCACGTAAACCCAAATAAGTTAGATTGGTCTATTAGATTAGACAATCGCATTATGAGCTTATAGTATCGCTTATAAAACTCCGATTGGATTGACTCCTTACGAGCTTATATATGAAAAAACATGCCACTTACCAGTTGAATTAGAACATAAAGCATATTGGGCGATTAAAAAATTTAATTATAATATGAAGGAAGTCTGGTGAGAAAAGATTGCCGCAATTAAATGAATTGGAAGAATTAAGAAATGAATCATATGATAATGATCCGATTTATAAAGAAAAGATGAAATTATGGCATGATCGGAAGATTAATCGGAGAAATTTTGAATCGAGACGGGAAGTTTTGCTATATAATACTAGATTGGAATTATTTCCTGGAAAATCGAAGTCTCGATGGTTAGAACATTTCACCATAACTCAAATATTTTCATACGGAACTATAGAAATCGAAGATCCAAAAACTGGACAGAAATTTAAAGTTAATGGACATAGATTAAAACAATATTTTGAAGGTATAAGACCTAACTATAAAGAGATTTTAATGTTTCGTCGACCTGATTAATAATTGAAATTAGGTCGGGCTGACGACGTTAAACCAAGCGCTTTATGGGAGGCAACCCATATTAGTTATCTATTTTTATTGTATCTTAATAGTTAGTCTATATTATTGAAACCTTACTACTCAATTATTATTAAGAATCATCCCATATTCGAACCATTATGATGAGAAAAGAAATTATTCGATTTAGAGCGAAATTGGAAATTATTTTGGAATCTCGCTGACGGCGAGGTCGATACTCGCCTACAGCTAGGTTCGCGCCTAAATTAATATCAGTTTATTTATCGATCTCACTGATAGTGAGAAACGTCCCGCCGACAGCGAGAACATGGGAGGCAGTTTTTATAACTGAGTCGCCGACAGTGAGGAAGTTATAAAGATGAGTTATTTATACCTTGAATGCCAATTTGGACGGTTTCAACACCAATTCCTTAGTGAAAACCCATTCTTAAATCATTCTAAATCTGCCTTCTTCACTAGAATTCATTCCATTCACCATAATGGCCTCCAAATTCTTAGATTCCTCTAATTCTGGAGTGTTTAACCGGAGGAAATTTGTGAGTGCGAAAGAGCAAACTCGATATTCAACAAGGTTTTGGTAAAGAAAAGAGTTATCAAGGAACGGGATTCGTCAATCGAGGATTAGAGAATTCCACTACGAAGATTGAAGAAACGATCGCACAACGAAGACTGGGAGGTATTTTGTTACACTACGTCTGCTATTGTTATTCCAGTTTTGAAAGAGTTCTACTCTAACTTACATGAGATCATCAATGGGAATGTCTACGTCCGAGGAAGATGGGTGACGTTTACTCCATCAAGAGTAAATGAATTATTCTCTATAGAAAACACCCCGGTATGTCACAATTCAAATTTTGTGCCTTCTCAATATAATATGAATGAGATATTTCGATATCCGATCGATGAACCAAAAGATCGGGAAATGCGTGAAGACGGGTATGTTAGTTTCTCTCGCATCACTTTTGAATCCCGTCTCAAAGCACCGGCACTTTTTCATCTCATCTATATTGTTACCTACTATGAGGGTAAACAAGGTTTCGAAGGAATGCACTATATTGAATTATTGTATTCAAAATGGATTGCCTATTGATGTTGGATCAATAATTGTTAAGTCTGCATTGGGTTTAATTGTGCATGGGTCAGTTCACGGACTAGGACACCCATCTACTATTTTTGCATTATGCAGTCAGTATCAGGTTTCTTATGAAGCTTGGGAAAAGGTTCTGTTACCTTGGAAGCCGCTTGATCCTACAGATATGTTCCCTACTTTGGACAATAATGATGATATTACATTTATCTCTGATAGAGCTTCACAGAATAACCCTATAGCAAGGCCTATTTCAGATAAAACGAAGTTACTTATAAAGAAAATTAAAGGAATGGAGAAAGAACTGCAGAATGTGAGAGATTTAATCGACAATATATCTGATTTATTTGATCACATTGATCGGAGGATGAAGGAACACTTTGATCATTCTGGACACCTGGAAGCTAGCTTTCTTCATTTACTGAGACAGAAGGGTTGGATCACTGAAGAATCTGCTTCGGAGTTTCCCTTCAGGCCTTTCTATAACTTATTTGTGCATCATCATCATATCGGAAATATCAGAGAAGATGAAGATTCTGACCTTGAAGAGTAGTAGTAAAGATTTTCATAGTATGTTTGTATTTATGTTATTTGATTTGAGTTAGATTTTATTCTGTGTGGAGTGATGATTTGAATATCTCAAACTTAACTGAGATATGCGTCATAGTTTTGTATCAGCATTTAGTGTGTCGTGGATTGGTTTGCGATGCTGATTAGTAGTAAGGATTGGAGAATTGGAGTTTGATTATAGAGTTTAAAATTACGTTAGTTTGTACATCTCATGGATTTCAATATTAAAGTTAATTTGTTGTGTTGTGTGAATTTGTTTGTGTATAAGTAGCTAATCTTCATATTAAATTAATAATTGATGTGATCGGAAATATAATATAAGGCAAATCAAGGACGAAAATGAGTGACGAATTTCACCGACGGCTAGAAAAATCCCGCCGACAGCGAGATCGATTTCACTGACAGCGAAGAATTTCTCGCCGACAGTGGATTTTTCCTGAGAGTTTTTGGTTCTGAAAAATATTACCTCGCCGACGGCGAGAAAAATCTCGTTAACAGTGAGGTCGGGAAAAACATATATTTTGATCGGTCAAAAACACTATTCATCATCCCCAACCTCTCATTTTCGCAAAAACCGACATAGGGCTTGAGAGATCTTGGATTTGAAGCGATTTCAACACTTTTTGACACCGGATTTCATCTTCCCTTGGTAAGAGCTTCACTCCTATGCAAAATTTTTTATTTTCACCATATATTTTCACCACATTGCAAATTTTGGGAAAAATCAAAATGTGGAAGAAATATTCGGTGGAAATCCATGGAATTTAATTTAAATTGCTTATAAATGTTGTAGGAAGCCTTCTTAGTATTATTTTTAAGTTTAGTGAAAATTTTCACGATTTTCACAGATCGATCGAATGGCTCCACGATAAAAACGTCGAGTAGAATTCGACGAAGACCGATTCATCAATGCACGAGCACAGGCTAAATATTTTGAAAACATACAAGGAAGAAAGTGCATTGCGAATCGGGTTTTCAAAAATCCAGGAGAAGAAGTAGAGCGGATTATTAAGGAACGAGGTTGGGAGAATTTCTGTTACGTTCAATATAGAGCAGCTGTAGAAGTGGTTAAAGAATTTTATGCCAATTTGACTGCCGCTGAAGATGCACCAGTAAAGGTACGAGGATATTTTGTAGATTTCAATGCTGCAAGAATTAACTCGTTACCCAAAAAGGAAGAATTAACTCGTTCAATGCCTGGCATTACTTTATTTATTCTACTCTGTTACCCACATATCCCCACAGTGAGATAACACGAGATAGAGCAATTCTGAATTTCTGTATTCAGAATAACAGGAGCATCAACATCGGGAGAGTTATTTATCAAAACATCCTGGCCACTCCTCGAAATGAGAGTGGAGCTGGATTGGGACACCCTGGATTAATTTTTGCACTCTACCAACTCTCTGGAGTTGAGGCTAGAGATGATGAAGAATGGGTGGAACCTATGAAACCACTCACAGCTGCCAATATCAAGAAGTATGAATCTCATGAAGGGTGGAGATCAAGAGTGAGAAGTTATTTCACTCAGTCAAGTTGAGATATACCCTCTACTAGCTATGAACCTCCTGAGCCTACCACCCTTACCCTACAAGATCTGATGAATGAATTGACCCTGCATAGGAGGAGTTTTGAGTAGTTTGGAGAGACAATGGGGAGAAGATTTGGTCATTTTGATCAAAGGATTGATAATCTGGAGAGGAGACATGATTATGATAGTGAGTACCTCCAGCGACATTCGGAATACAAAATTGCATACTATGAAGCTAAATGTCGTTATAGGAGTGGAGATTTAGATGTTGTCTTTCCAGATTGCCCCAGGTATACCCAGTATCATCCTGCTCAGTCTTCTTAGTAGCCTACAAATCAAGGAGGGGATGATAATATAGTTTGGGACTTTGATGCTGAAGATTAGGACTTTATTTGTTTTGTTTGTTTGATGTTAAGTTATCTTGAGGACTTTATATATTTGTAATATTCAGTACTTTTTTTTTAGACATTGGATGTTAGTTAGATTAATTTGCTTGAATTGTGATAATAGTTTAGTTTTTGTTTTTGTGTTAGTTAATTGCATTTGTTTTTATGTTAAATAGGATATTAGTTTTCTTTAATATGTTTTTATTTTATTTTGTATTGTTTTAAGTTTTTAAAATTGTTAATATGTTAGTTAAATTGTTTTAATATGTTAGTAATTCATATGTGTAGTGTAGAGTTATTTTAATTGTTGTGTTTAATACTTATCTTAGATTTTATCCCTGCATTTTCTTTAAATTGTTATATATATATGGAGAATACTAACAGTACAGGTTCAATGAAAAATGAAAAAACCTGCAAAAATTTCAAAGAAAAAAAAGAAATACCTAAACTTCAAAGGTATGATTTATTTACTTTCCTTCTTTTTCATTATTTAGAATAGATATAAAAATTTAAGTTTGGGGGGAGAAAAATACAAATTTAGTTATTAACTTGTTTTCAATTTCTATTTTAAAATTATTATAAAATGATTTTTATAGCAAATTTTTCAATTTAATTAATATGAATTATTTTATTTAATTATTATAAAAGGTTAAATAAAATATTTCTAGTGCTTTAATTAATTAAATAGAATAAAATATTTGGTTAAAGGGAATAAGAATATAGTAAACTATTTTTAGTAAGGAAAACTATATTCTAAAATTAAAATTCTTAAAGTATTCAAGTGAAAAAGAAAAGATTGAAAATCAATGAAGTAAAAACTATGAAGTATATATAAGCTAAGAAATATTTCTAAGTTTCAAATTTAGGAAGATGAAAATGAAGTTCAAAATTATTAACAAGCTCTCTAGATACAGTAATCCTCATTAAAAAAAAAAGAAAAATGAGGAGAAGCTTGAGGAGATGCCTTATCAAAAATTGGTTTCATTTGAATTAACCTAAAAGGAAAAACTTAGATATTTCCAAACTTATGTTTATAGATTAGAATTTTACCTAATAGTGTTTTCTTGAATTTCTTATCATATGAATATCTTAAGTAATTATTCTTTTAAATATAGTCGTTCCTGAAATGAATAGTAAGCTAGAAATCTTAGACCTGATAACAAAATATTTTATTTCTATAAGATTAATTAAATTACATGAATTATTTATTTATTTAACTTTTTTATGATATTAATTAATCTAATTTATAGTTTATTTAAATTGAAAAATCTTATTATAGAACTCATTATTTTTATGTAGTACTAAAATTACTCGAGGACAAGTAATAAGTAAGTTTGGGGGATTTTGATCACTGAAAAATTTATTAAGAAATTCATACCTATTTTTGATGAAATTGCACTTTAAAGAAGGGTATTTTCTTTATTTTGTTGCAGGAATGGAGAATTTAGGTGATAAAAACAAAAATCATAAAAAGGAGCGGATTTGGAGCAAAAAGGAAGAAAATAATGCAATTTGTGCTGAGTCGCCGACGGCGAGATCGAGCCCGCCGATGGCGAGATCGAGCCCATCGACGGCGAGGTTACGAGAAGAAAATTCTGAAGGATTTATAACTGTCTCGCTGACAGCGAGCCCGAGCCCGCCGACAGCGAGATAGCGCGGTTTGATGATCTTCTAGAAGCCTCGCCGACAGCGAGGTAGTTTGTCGCACACGGCGAGCTAGTTCAAATGGCACAGATACATTGAACCTGGACACTTTTTGAAGGGATGCTTATACACCTCTTGGTCTTTTGCTCACCTCTATATATAGAAGCCGAAATTCAGCTTATAGGTGTGCAGTTTTTGTGTGTTAATTGGTGTTATTGGGTGTTAAGTGTTATAAGTGTGTTATTTTGTGTTGTGTGTTATTTTGTGAAGGGTGTAAATTAGTGTTATTGGGTGTTAAGTGTTATAAGTGCGTTATTTTGAGTCTTTAGTGAGTCTTTAGTGAGTTAGTGAGTTTTTAGTGAGTCTTCATTAGATCTGGAAGGAAGAGTCAAAGGAACTCGCTAGAGTCCGCTTGGGATAAATCGAGATAAGTATTTGTATTTATTGTTTTAAACTTTAAATGAAATCCATGCTTAGTTTAGTCAACATGCATTCCGAGTAGTTTATTAGTCTTTCTCCTCGTTATGAAATTAAGTGACTTGATGAACTAAAAATAGAAGTACTTTTATATATATATATTAATAAATTGTGATAATTTTTACTTAAAACATAATTTACTTTCAAACTGGCCATTTTATTTGTTAAAATATGTTGAATATCAACTATAGTAAAAATTACATCTGATATTCGGGGAATTCAAAAGCCTTGGAAGGAGGGTGTAAATAAATAGGGAAATAATATCAGTGGGCGTAGAATTGAGCATTTTAGTGTGACGGACTAAAATATTCAATTTGGTCCTATTGTTTGAGAGCTGAAGTGTAGATGTTAGCCCTCAGGCGAGGGGAACGTGGGAGCTCTGAAGTGGCAGTCGGTATCCTCCCAGCCTAGCCGCAGATTCAGCAATCAAACATAGGATTAGTCAATATTCTTTACACCTGGACCAAAGGGTAAAGAATAGGAATGCTCCTATTTGTCACAATACCTTAAAATTATCTATTTAAATTCATCAATCACTTAAATTTCTAAACAAGGGGAAATATACTTTTTCTGAATAGTTAAAACTTATTTAGCAATTAGTTTAATTTCCTGCACTTTCAATACGTGTTAATTTTCTACTTAGTCAAGTTACCTAATTGAAATACTTAGTTTACTTTATTGCGCTTAAATTCAAAATTCCAAATTTTCGAATACTATTATTATTATTATTTTAAAATTAGTTGTTATTTAATTTTCTCTTTCCCTGTGGGATCGATAACCAGGACTTCACTAGAGCCCTGTATTACTTGATACGATACGTATACTTGCGTAGCATCCACAACATAAACAATTACAATTCTATACATATAATATAGCGGGGTCAAGTTTTTGGTGTCGTTGCAATTAAATTAAAAATATCATAATATAAAATTGTGGGTCACCACCTTCCAGCATTCAGCCGACAGACCATCCGGTCTTAGGCCTTCTGCTGCTAGAAGGATGGTATGACGTCCTACTACTGGCCAATTAAGACCGAAACAACGACCTGAAAAGGAAAGTCTCGTCAGGAGACTCGAGTCCGAAGAGAGCGCCACCGCAATGAAGGGGACTCCCAAGAAGGAAATCCAACAGCCATCGCATGATAACTGTGAAACCGCACGAAAAAGACCATTGGAGGACGCTATGGAAAAGCTAAGAACCGACATTCAACGATTAGCAAGAGAAAGAGAAGAAAAGTTTGGAGATGAAGTTGACTCGTCGGAGTTCATGGATGACGAATATGTGGAGATTAACATGGTCGAGACACGAGCATCGTCAGCTTCGCAAGGTGCTCCAGCAGTTGCAGAGAGAGATGAACCGGAATCATTAAGAGCAAAAATTTGAGAAAAAGATGATACAATCTCTCAAATGGCAAAAAGGATGGAAGAGATGGCTGCAGCCCTAGCCACTCTTCAGAGTCAGGCTCAACCCCCAAGAGAAACGCCTCCAGAAGTTATTCATATTACAGACGGAGGAAAAGAGATTACATCCGTTAACGGAGACGATCAGCCAAAGAAAGACTCTACTCAGAATATGATTCCAGAAAAGGACATCAAAAACATGGTAGAACAACAGGTGCGAGAAGCCTTAGCACACTCTAAAAGTGGAGCATCTATTAAGACGGGTAGACCTTACCCCGAAGAATTTGATGCAGTACAATACCCAAAAGGCTTCGTACCACCTCTGTTCAAGACTTTTGATGGTACCGGAAATCCTCGACAAGCATGTTGCACATTTTCGTGCTAGTTGTTGCAACGCCGATGGAAGTGACGCCTTACTCTTCCGACAATCCGTCGGCAGCTCGTCGTGGATCGCCTTCGATTGGTATGCAGAGGTACCGAACGTTTCGGTAAAGACATTTTCAGAATTAGAAAACCTCTTCGTGAAACGGTTTGCCGGAGCTCAGCACCATATCACCATTGGTGACTTAGTGGTGGAGAAACAGAAACCGAATGAAACTTTAGTGGACTACATACTTCGATGGAGAAATCTAAGCATGAAGTGTGAGCCACAGCTACAAGAGCAAAGATGCAGTCGGTATCTTGCTTAAAAGCATTCACGGCCCGATAGCACTTCTCCTTAAGGGATTTACAATTAAGACTTTCGAGAAGTTGTTAAGCAAGGCCGGAAGCTTGCAAGAGGAAGCGAAACAACTAAGTTTCGTCGACAAAACAGACAAACAGAAGCCTATGAAGACATTTGAAAAGAAATCCGGGATCGTCGCTGCAGTCGATAAGGGCAAGCAACCAATGCAAATACAAACTGGAGCAGACAGCAGTCCAAACTTATCAACAACCTCAACAGTAACTACCAACAAGCTCAACCCGGTTATCAGCCAACTCAACAATATGAACAACCGCCTCGCCCACGCCGCACGTTAAAGGAGCTTATAAATAGAGAATATCCATTCAAGAATGAGGCAAAGGCTAAAGATGTTCCGCAGCTTGATGAAGACTTCGGTTTTTCGACCGCCGAACCCAAGAAGCCGAAGAAGTTAATAAGAAGGACCATCCCAACTACCGCCCTTACCACCGGATGCTTCGGACATAAGATGAGGATTGCATCACCTTCAAGAGTTGGCTTCGACAACAATCTCCGAAAGGGGAACATAACGATCCCGAAGGAATACATGAAAGAACCCCGTAAAGGAGGTTCTCGTCAATGTTATTTCAACGGATCCCATTGTTCCAATAGACCCTTACACAACTGATGATGGATGGAGTACCGCTTGGGCGAAGTCATCGAAGAAAATTTTGGATCGCATCCAAACTGCTTCGGCGCGTGCTTCAACTCAGAGTTTGAAACCTGTTAAGCCAGCGCTATCGCTTACAATTGAAGAACCCCCCTAGGAGGAAAAGACTGTAGAAAAGAAAGAGATTGTAGAAGAAGAAAGGACCAAGGCTTCTAAGACTAGACTAGGGGCTGCTTATCCTAGGATGGTTGTTTCCAATTCGGGGGAAAAATTCCTCGAACCTCTGACTCTGTATGATTATTTGCTCGCTCCGGCGGGATCTTATAATGATAAGAGTTATGGCGTTGGCTACGTTTTGACTGTTTGTAACGATTACGTAACTAACGACAACCAATTTAATCTGGATCCTGATTTCGATACCAATAACAATTCTCAAATCATACATAACCTCGACAATCACGATGACAAAGGAGACATTCACCAAGAAGGCTACGAAAGTTCAACAAGCAATGAATCCATTTGTGAATTTCAAGGAACTCCAATCACAATAGAGTTAGAGCTTTCAGATTCCGAAGCAACTCCAGAAGAACCTGTCATGCCGATTCAAAAGGAGACACCTGTAAACTCAGTACCATATTCAGAAGAAATCACAGAAGTCAATTTAAGGAGCGGAAGGATTCTACCTCTGAGAATGGGTCCAAAAGAAAAAGGAAAGCAGGTGGTTGTTCAGGAAGAATCAACCCCAATAGAAAAATTGCCCATTCGGGAAGAAACTGAGTCACATGGTAACAAAGTGGACTATAACGTGCTAGCCCATCTTAGGAAACTACCGGCCAAACTAAGCATCTACGACGCTCTCATCTTATCAAAAGAGATGAGGGAAGCTCTAATCAAGGCCTTATTTGATCCAGAGATTTGTTTAGCTCGTATGGCCGGAGATTCCTTAGACGAGGTTTGCTCGTTAAAGGAACAAGCGAGGTGTTACCTTCACGGACAGTGATCTACTACTCGGGACAGCCGATCACAACCGACCGTTGTACATTTCAGTCACAATCGGAAAATTTACGCTCTCCAGAGTATTGGTGGATCCAGGAGCGTCAATCAACATAATGAATCTTCGGACGTTAGCATACTTGGAAATTGATGCTCGCGAGCTTGAAGCGGACAAGATGTTACTAAGAGGATTCAACCAGAAAGGAGAAAGAGCCCTTGGATCAATAACACTGTTGATGAAGACCGGTGACTTAGCAAAGACAACCGCAAAATTCCACATAATTGACTCTGAGACATCGTTCAAAGATCTACTGGGCCGGCCATAGATACATGAAAACTGAATGGTACCGTCGTCTCTGCATCAGTGCATAAAATACTACGAAGGAGGAAAACAGTTCAATAAAGGTGATTTGCAACCTTTCTCCGTACATGAGATTGGAATCCATGAAGATGCAGCTTATTACGTACCTCCGAAGAGAACAATCTTCTCTAGAAACACAGTGCCAAATGAAGCAAAAGAAGTTCGAGACAATGAAGAACCTGAAGTTCTAGTCCAACAGTCACTCACCACTCCCTTACGGTGAGATGGTGGAGGTTTCTCCAGAACTCGCATCCGAGGTTGAGGCCGGGGATGAGGTCGTGGAAGAGACACTGGGATAGTTGGACAGAAAAAGCTGATGATCAACGTTGATTGGGAGAACAGCTCTGAGGAAGAAGAGTAAATCAAGAAAGAAGCAGCTACAATAAACCGAAAGAAACCATAATTCAAGATTTCTCTCAAAGATGAGAAGAACGAAGAATACAAATCGATGTACGAGAAGATTAATCACTATGTACACACTATGACCCTGACCCCGATCCAGTCTAATAAAATCGAGGGTATGGTGGTCAAAGAAGTACATAGCAGCGGTGCAAAGCCAATCAAATTTTACCGTGGCACTTCTTCTTCCAATACTAAAAGCGATGTACAATTTGAAGATGTCACTTCTTCCGAATTAATGGAATTACCTTTTGAGTGTTACTCTCCCTGTGTTCAAAATTCAATTCAATGTGGTGTCTTACCTTAACAATGGACAAAGGGTCAATCACAACACTTCAAAAAATTATGGAATAATGCCGGTCGGCCTCCCAATTCAAAACATGGTCTCAGATTCGGCACAGTAGGTTCAGTTGACGATACGGAATTTTTCTTGGTTGTCACTTGTTAATCTAATGAAGACTGCTTGGAAACTACAGAAGATCTTAAAGATCTACAAATTGTAGACGCTCCACCAGAATTCGAAGAAGAAATCAAATCTACAATAGATGAGTTAATGGAAATTAACTTAGGTACTAGCGAAAAGCCTATACCAACCTTTGTCAGCTCCTTACTCAATAAAGAAGATTCCGAGGAAGTGATCAAGCTATTAATGGAATTCAAGGACTGTTTTGCTTGGAGTTACGACGAAATGCCAGGATTAGCTCCAGAAGTTGCAGTTCACAGGCTAGGAGTGGATCCTACTTCCGTTCCTGTCAGACAAGCTTCTAGAAGAATACGTTTGGAAATTAAACAACAAGTCATAACTGAAGTTAAGAAGCTAATAGACGCTAAATTTGTTCGTGAAGAACAATACCCTACTTGGCTAGCCAATGTGGTACCGATCGTAAAGAAGAATGGTCGGATCGGAATCTGCGTGGATTTCGCAGACTTGAACAAAGCATGTCCGAAGGATGAATTTCCACCGCCAATCCCGAACCGATGATCGACATTGCTTCAACACATGAAATATTTTCATTCATGGATGGATCATCGGGATACAACCAGATAAAGATGGCACCGTAAGACGAAAAGCTCACGAGCTTTCGAACGCCGATCGAGTGTATTGCTTACACCGTAATGCCATTCGGACTAAAGAACGCAGGAGCAACATACCAAAGAGCAATGACAAAGATTTTTGATGAGCTCATTCACAACCAAGTTGAGTGTTATGTGGATGATGTGGTCATCAAAAGCAAACTGAAGGAAGATCACCTGTATGATTTGAGAATTGTCTTCGAGCTTCTAAGGCAATACAACCTTAAGATGAATCCCTTAAAATGCGCCTTCGGCGTTACCTCCAGGAAATTCTTAGGATTTGTTGTCCGACATAGCGGGATTGAAATTGATCCGGAAAAGATTAAAGTTATCTTAGAAATGCCGCCTCCCAAACCTTAAAACAGCTACAATCCTTTCAAGGTAAGCTGGCATATCTTCGACGCTTTATTTCGAACTTGTCAGGTAGGTGTCAGCCCTTCTCGGCATTAGTTAAAAAGGACGCCAAATTCATTTGGGAAGAGAAATGCCAACGGGCCTTCGAGGATATTAAACAATACTTAATGACACCTCCTGTCTTAGCAGCCCCAGTCTCAAGTAGACTGTTTATACTTTATACCACGGCTCTAGACGACTCCCTGGAGCCCTGCTAGCCAAGGTCAATGATGAGGGAAAAGAAAATGCTCTCTACTATTTAAGCCGTCGTTTGATTCCGATGGAAGTAAAGTATCCTCCAATTGAGAAGCATTGTTTGGCCCTGATCTTCGCCGCTCAAAAGCTCAGGCATTACATGCTCTCTCATAAGGTCAACCTTATCTTGAAAGTTAATCCGTTGCAATATTTGATGACTCGTCCATCACTTTCTGGCAGACTTGCCAGGTGGTCGATGATACTATTGCAATTCGACATAACTTTCATTCCTCTCCGTGCCGTGAAGGGACAAGTGCTAGCTGACTTCCTTGCAGCACACCCTTTACCGGCAGATTCGCCTCTCGACGACGATTTGCCTGATGAACAGATAATGAGCCTAGAAGACACCGATGATCGACGTTGGGAACTATACTTTAACGGAGCATCATCGGCACAGAAAGACAAAGGATTGCAAACGATAGTACCCGGTAAAGCAGGAATATGACTAATCTTTATAACACCAGAGCGAGGGATGTTAAGATACTCCTACCACTTAACAGAGTCGTGCACAAACAACGAGGCAGAATACGAAGCCCTCATAAGAGGACTAGAACTGACCATTCAAATGGGAATAACGGATATCAACATCTACGGAGATTCTCAATTGATCATTCAACAGGTCGCAGGACAATACAGAATCTTAAAGCCAAGACTCGAGCAATACTTTCAGTATGCCATGAAACTGTTGGAACAAATTCCGAATGTAACAATCTACAAGATCCCCAGAAGAGAAAATGCTCTCGCAGATGCACTAGCTCGCCTTGTAAAAGAATTTGCCTCGTTTACAAGATGAGTCGACTAAAGTGTCGGCTCAAGGACGACGAGTCCTATCACAACTCGACATG
Source organism: Papilionanthe hookeriana x Papilionanthe teres (assembly GCA_022702705.1). Taxonomy (NCBI): domain Eukaryota; kingdom Viridiplantae; phylum Streptophyta; class Magnoliopsida; order Asparagales; family Orchidaceae; genus Papilionanthe; species Papilionanthe hookeriana x Papilionanthe teres. Next base: position 164,062 of record JAKZJZ010000028.1, on the reverse strand, counting down.
GATATGATACGAAATCGGAAAAAGCGAGAGGAATCAGTTGCAAGCGAGTGACGGAAAATACGTAAGATTGGCTTCGACCGTTATCAGATCGCTCGCAAACAGGGAAATTACCGGACGATAACTCATTAAGACATCAAATCAAGAAAAGAGCTCTGTCTTACGCATTAATAAACAGTACATTATACAGAAGGTCTTTTGATCAGATGTGGTTAAGATGCCTGAGCGGGTCCGAGGCTCGTGGAATTATCAAAAAAGTGCATTCAGGACTTTGTGGCGCTCATCAGTCGGGTCCGAAAATGAAAATGAAAATTAAAAGACTAGGGTTTTACTAGCCCTCGATGATGACCGATTGCATGAAGATTGCCAAAAGTTGTCACCAGTGCCAAGTGCACGGAGTGGTTCTACACCAACCTCCAAACGTGCTACATCTGACAATTGCGTCGTGGCCATTTGAGTGTTGGGGCACAGATATAGTGGGTCCGATAGAACCGCCTTCTTCAAGAGGACATCGCTTCATCCTTGCAGCTACAGACTACTTTTCTAAATGGGTAGAAGCAGTTCCACTCAGAGAAGTAAAGGTACACCACGTGCTACAATTTTTCAAAAATCAAGTTGTATACCGTTTCGGAGTACCGCGCAGAATCATTTCAGATAATGGGTCTACATTCAAAAGCACAAAAATCAATAATTTTGTCAGAAGACATGGAATCGATTGGCGATATTCAACAATCTACTACCCAAGAGCAAACGGCTTGGCCGAGGCTTTTAACAAAACTCTCGTTTAGATTTTAAAGAAAACTTTGGATGACAACAAGAGAAATTGGCACGAGAAGTTGTTAGAAGCCTTATGGGCCTACAGGACGACTTTCGTAACTCCTACTCGCCTACGCCTTACACTTTAGTGTACGGGTCCGAGGCGCTTTTACCTTTGGAGGTTCAACTTCCATCAATCGGGATTGCGGCTTGCAAATAAAATTACTACGTAAGAAAATGCCGATTACGACCGGAAGAACTGGAAAACTTGGAAGGAAAAAGACTTGCAAGCACAACAAAATTTGGAACCGTACCAAGCTAAGATGATCCGGGCCCATGATAAACCGGTCCGCCCAAGAATTTTCAAAGTTGTTGACTTAGTTCTTGTTCTCAGAAGACCTATTCTTGCACATCGCAAGATAGGAGGCAAATTTGAGCCGACTTGGGAAGGACCATTTGTGGTCGAGGCAGTCTACTCAGGAGGCTCCTACCAACTTGTGAATTGCCAAGGAGAACGACAAATGCTTCCAATCAACAGACGATATTTGAAGAAGTATTTCGCAACCTGATGTTTCGAAGGGTGGCCTCTAAAATAGAGACTTATCCCTAGAAAAACGGGTAAAGTAATCACTTTGTGACAGGGTCCGGACCCAAAAAAATAAAAAATGGATAAAAAATATATGTGCTAAAAATAAAATATGTGAAAATCATAATAATAAAGTTTTACCCTTCCTTTCAAATTAAATCTTGTCCCTGATCTTTCTTCATCTTTTCCTATTTTCCTTAAAAATTAAAATTGGAATAAGTGAATAAGAATCTTCAGTGATAAATACTTTCTTAATGTTCTTGTTCTTAGTACAAAGACCTGATCCTTTCCTTGTTTTCTTCGCAGGGAAATGTCGAACGGGCGGTTGGTCCTAAACTTTAAAAATGGCGTGAGTCTCGCACTCGATGAAAAGAGGGTGAAGGATGGAGCGATGATAGAAATTGATTCTGACTTCACACCAGCTAGCCTACAGTATGAAGAAAATGACTAGGTCCCAGTGGACCGAGAGGAGCTTCATAGCCAGACAGTGATGAAGATGGGTGGCCCAAGCCACCAATCCAACAACAAGAAAAGAAAGACGAACACCGAAAGCAAGAAAATTAAGTCAGTAGTTTCCACGGCAGAGGGCAGGCTCGTCAGCGCCGTGCCCGCAGAAATTCATGAAGTAAGGAGAGCTACGCTCACTGCTACTCAAAGAAGGAATAAGAATCGCCGTATCCGCAAGATGTTGACTAAACTAGCAGCAGATCAACACGAGGAAAGAGCCACCTTCGCCAACACACACATTTCAAAGATGTCGGTTCATCAGGAACCTAAAAAGAGAGAACAAGTTCCAAGAACAACAGAAGGGATAAACGAAACTCTAAGAAGACCGGAGGCAGAGAGATTACCACGACGCCGGACGAGCCATCGAGTGGTAAGAAACCTTGTTGCGAGAGCAACCCCGGAGGATGTCCCGACAGAGATAATCCCCGAGGAGCCAAGGTATGCAGGAGAACGTGACGGGATTGAGCCATACATCCCGCAATACGTTACTAGGCATCGTCACTTGCAGATCATCCCAGAATATGAACTAGAAAGAATGCAAAATGTTGAGAAGAAGACTTTCAAATATTTTGAAAGGATTAGAGGTAGAAGAATCAACATTTTGGAAGGCCTCGAGTTACACACAGGTGTATTCTCAGAGTACGAGAAACAACAGATTGTGGATTGCATTTTAGAACTTCGGAAGATGGGTCGAGCGAGTGCCGTCTGAGAGAAAAGACTTATTCGGAACCCCAGAAATGGATGCCAGAAAAAGGAAGAGTCACAATACAATGTTGATGTTGCTATAACTTCGCAGAGGACAGAAAAGGAAATCCACCAGGGATACTCCATTACGGTGAGGTGGATCCAATGCCGAGAATAATTAAAAGAATGGTGAAAAGAATGATAACATGGAAGGTACTGTCAGCAGACTGTATACCCAACAGTTGCATCATCAACATTTATCAGAAGGGCGATTGCATACCTCCACACATAGGCCACCACGACATCGTCAGACCTTTCTGCACAGTTTCGTTCGTCAACCAATGCAATATCATGTTCGGATCTGACCTCCGGATAGCATGCCCGGGTAAGTTCTGAGGGCCAGTGGAGATACCACCGCCGGTAGGTTCCGTCATGATATTACAAGGAAATGGAGCAGACGTCGCAAAGCATTGCATACCGGGAGTACCAGTGGAACGGATCTCCGTCACTTTTAGAAGGATGGACGACAGAAAGGCGCCATACCACTTCCAGCCAGATCCAGAATTGGAGAGTCTCCGGCCCTACGAGCCGTGAGTTACACTAGAAATAAGCACACCTCCAATGCACATCCATGCGGCATTCCCGCCAAGGATGGCTTGGAAGGTGATGTTATTGACTGTGTATCTCATTATTCCGACATGGATTTAACAGATACTTTTTGGATGGATCAACAAGAATCATACATAGTCCGTTTTGAGTCATGGATTGTATGAGAAATATTTCAGATTGAGTTGTATGATGTATCTTCAACAAGATTGGAATGAAAGTGACCATGTCACATTTTGCCTTCACCTCTTTTTGTGCAAATTGACTGGGAAACGCCATTAAAGTTAAATGAACTTCAAACAAAGAATAGAAAACAAAAGGAGAATAAATAAGAAACTCTCTCTCATAAAAATCCAAACATTAAAAAGAATTTTAAATCCACATGAACTCCTACAAACATTCTCTGCACTTTACAATATGTTTCCACAATCTCTGTGATCACTAAAAAATTTATTAAGAAATTCATACCTATTTTTGATAAAATTGCACTTTAAAGAAGGGTATTTTCTTTATTTTATTGCAGGAATGGAGAATTTAGGTGATAAAAGCAAAAATCATAAAAAGGAGCGGATTTGGAGCAAAAAGGAAGAAAATAATGCAATTTGTGCTGAGTCGCCGAAGGCGAGATCGAGCCCGCCGACGGCGAGGTTACGAGAAGATTTGTGTTCGGAGTAAATTAGTGTATTAGTGTGTGTGTTATTTAGTGAGTTAGTGAGTTTTTAGTGAGTTAGTGAGTTAGTGAGTTTTTAGTGAGTCTTGCTGTACTGGAAGGAAGAGTCAAAGGAATTGCTAGGAGTCTGCTTGGAGATAAATTAAGATAAGTATTTGTATATGAAATCCATGCTTAGTTTAGTCAACATGCATTCTGAGTAGTTTATTAGTCTTTCTCCCTGTTATGAAATTAAGTGACTTGATGAACTAAAAATAGAAGTATTTTTATAAATATTAATAAATTGTGATAATTTTTACTTAAAACTTAATTTACTTTCAAACTGGCCATTTGATTTGTTAAAATATGTTGATTATCAACTATAGTAAAAATTACATCTGATATTCGGGGAATTCGAAAGCCTTGGAAGGAGGGTGCAAATAAATAGGGAAATAATATTAATCGGGCGCAGAATTCGAGATTTTAGTGTGACAGACTAAAATATTCAATTCGGTCCTATTGTTTGAGAGCTGAAGTGTAGATGTTAGCCCTCGTGCGAGTGGAACGAGGAGCTCGAAGTGGCAATCGGTATCCTCCCGACCTAGCCGCAGATTCGCAATCAAACATAGGATTAGTCAATATTCTTTACACCTGGACCAAAGGGTAAATAATAGGAATGCTCCTATTTGTCACAATACCTTAAAGTTATCTATTTAAATTCATCAATCACTTAAATTTCTAAACAAGGGGAAAGATACTTTTTCTGAATAGTTAAGACTTATTTAGCAAGTAGTTTAATTTCCTGCACTTTCAATTCGTATTAATATTCTACTTAGTTAATTTACCTAATTGAAATACTTAGTTTACTTTATTCCGCTTAAATTCAGAATTCCAAATTTTCGTAGTAGTATTATTATTATTATTATTATTATTATTTTAAAATTAGCTGTTATTTAATTTTCTCTTTCTCGTGGGATCGATAACCAGGACTCCACTAGAGCCCCGTATTACTTCGATACGATATGTATACTTGCGTAGCATCCACAACATAAACAATTACAATTCTATACACATAATATAGCGGGGTCAAGTTTTTGGCGTCGTTACAATTAAATTAAAAATATCATAATAAAAAATTGTGGGTCAAGTTTTTGGCGCCATTGCCGGGGAAAGTAAGAAAAATTTACTAGAGTAACGGACTATTTTAAAATAATACATAAATTTAATATCTATTCTAAAATTGTATGCGCAAATTTAGAAACGAAAATTTAATACCTTACGATTCTGAATTAGAGCGTACAATTAAAAAGAATTAGAAAACAAAAGAAACAAACTATAAATTTAACACAAATGGCGAATATTCCCGAAATTCAAAATATGAATCAACAAAGACCATTAAGAGATTATGCCAACCCTACATCAGATGAAATTCATTTAACTATTCAAAACCCTGATGTAGCTGCTAATTCATTTGAACTTAAACTTGCAATTATCCAAATGGTACAAAACAATCAATTTAGTGGTTCACCTATCGAAGATCCTAACTTACATCTTGCAAGTTTTCTAGAACTTTGTGCTACTTTTAAATATCAAGGAGTATCCGACGATGCTATAAAACTTAGACTTTTTCTTTTTCATTAAGGGATAAGGCTAAAATGTGGTTGAATTCGTTAAGCACCTGGATCTATTAAAACTTGGGGAGAATTATCACAAAAATTTCTATCCAAATATTTTCCACCATCTAAAACTCGCTAAGTTTAGAAATGATATAACTTCTTTTTGTCGATAGATGGAGAATCAATATATGAATCGGGAGAGATTTAAGGAACTTCTTAGGAAGTGCCCACATCATGCGCTACCGTATCGGTCGATTATTCAAACCTTTTATAATGGATTGGTAGGATCTTTAAGATCAATCATCGATGCTGCTGCTGGAGGTTCGTTAATGTCTAAACCATTTGATGAAGCTTATGCACTAATCGAAGAAATGGCAACAAATAATTTCCAATGGCATGCTGATAGAGTAAATCCAAAAAAGATAGCCAGCATTTATGAAAACGATGCAATATCTATGTTAGCTTCTCAAATTGCTGGTATATCTAAGAAATTAGATCATTTTGGAATGAACTACTCTCCTACTTTAGAAGAAAACTCATCTGGACAAATCATAGAATCTTAATCTAATTATTAATAATAGAACTAATAACCCTTATTCAAACTATTATAATCCTGGTTGGAAAACTCATCCAAATTTTAATTGGAATAACACATCTAATCAACAATGGATGAATCAACCTAATCAAGCAAATCCAAACTATAAACCTAATTACCCACCTGGATTTAATAACAATAACCTTCAATTCAAAGATAAGAAATTATCTATGGATGAATTAATTTTGAATATGGGCCGTCAACTTCAAAATCAAGGAAATCAACTACAAATTCAAGGAAATCAATTACAAATTCAAGGAACATCTATTAAGAATATCAAAACTCAACTTGGACATATTGCTACTACGCTAAATAATAGAATACCTGGAACTTTTCCTAGTAATGTGGAAATAAATCCTAAAGATCAAGGAAAAGAACAAATTAAAGCAATACAACAAAGGAGTGGAAAAGAAGTAGAACCTCAAATTCAAAAAGAACTTAAAAGCCAAAAAGAGGAAGTGGAAATTGAAAAGGAAACAATTAAACAAGATTCAAACTTGGAACATCCTTCAATACCTATAAAAATTTCTGTTGAAACACCTCCACCACCATTTCCTCAACGACTAGCTCAACATAAAAAAGATAAACAATTTGCTAAATTCCTTGAAATATTAAAGAAATTAACCATCAATATACCTTTTGTCGAAGCTTTAGATCAGATGCCAAATTATGTAAAATTTATGAAAGATATTCTAAATAAGAAAAGAAAATTCACTGATAATGAAACAGTCACACTTAGTGAAGAGTGTAGTTCTATTATTCAGAAGAAGCTTCCGAAAAATTGAAAGATCCCGGTAGTTTCACTATACCCCGCGCTATAAGAGAAAAATTTTATGGAAAAGCTTTGTGTGACTTAGGAGCAAGCATCAATCTAATGCCTCTATCGATTTTTAAGAGATTAGGATTAGGAAAATTACACCTACTTCAAGTAACCCTTCAATTAGCCGATCGTTCGGTTACCTATCCTAAGGGAGTTATTGAAGATGTGTTAGTAAAAGTGGATAAATTTATCTTCCCGATAGATTTTATTGTTCTAGATATCGAGGAAGATAAAGAAATTCCTATCATTTTAGGAAGACCATTTTTAGCTACTGGAAAAGTTATGATTGATGTTCAGAAAGGAGAATTAACTATGAGAGTAAATGACCAAAAAGTTACCTTTAATATTGCAAAATCAATGAAATATCCTGCGCTAGAAAAAGATGATGAATGTTTTCGGATGGAAATACTTCAACATTTACAACAAGAACATTTTAAGGAATATTACGAAGATAATTTAGAAAAAGAAAATACTGAATTAATTGAAGATAATAATGAAAAATTAGATTATATTCAAGAAAGATTTGAATTTTTGGATAATACTGAAAACACTGACAAGAATATAGTTCCATCAATTATTAAACCTCCTGAACTTAAGCTAAAAATATTACCTGATCATTTGAAATATTCTTATTTAGGTAATTATTCAACTTTACCAGTTATTATCTCATCTGCATTAAGCGAATATTAAGAACAAAAACTTTTAGAAACTTTAAAAAAATATAAGAAAACTTTTGGTTGGACTTTAGCAGATATTAAAGGAATTAGTCCTTCAATCTGTATGCATGGAATTGTTTTAGATGATGAACATAAACCTAAAGCAGATCCCCAAAGGAGATTAAACCCGATAATGAAAGAAGTAGTTAAGAAAGAAATTTTAAAATGGTTAGATAATGGTATTATATATCCTATTTCTGACGATGCTTGGGTAAGCCCAATTCATCGTGTTCCTAAGAAGGGAGGAGTGACCATCACTGTCAATGAAAATAACGATCTTATTCCTATAAGATAAGTTACTGGTTGGCGTATATGTATTGATTATAGGAAATTAAATACCGCCACCAGGAAAGATCACTTCCCTTTACCATTTCTAGACCAAATGTTAGATAGATTAGCCGGACATAAGTATTTTTGTTTTTTAGATGGATACACCGGTTATCATCAAATACAAATTGCTCCTGAGGATCAAGAGAAAACTACATTTACTAGTCCTTATGGAACTTTCGCTTTTCGAAGAATGCCTTTTGGATTATGTAATGCACCAGCAACATTTCAGAGATGTATGATGTCTATATTTAGTAAGTTAATTTACAATGGAATAGAAGTATTTATGGATGATTTTTCTGTATTTGGAACATCATTTGACACATGCTTAACTCATTTTGAAAAAGTATTAGAAGTATGTGAGAAAGCAAATTTAGTTCTAAATTGGGAAAAATGTCAATTTATGGTTGCGGGCGGCATTGTATTAGGGCATAAAATTTCAGAAAAAGGCATGGAAGTTGACCCTGCAAAAATTCAAGTTATAGCTAAATTACCACCTCCAACTACGGTAAAAGGGGTAAGAAGTTTTCTTGGACATGCTTGGATTCTACGGACGCAATAAAAAGATTTTTCAAAAATTACTAAACCTCTATGCCAACTTTTCGAAAAGGACAAGAAATTTGAATTTACAATCGAATGCCCGAATGCTTTTGAACTCTTAAAAGAAAAAATTAATTACAGCACCTATAATAGTTTCACCTAACTCGGGAGAAACCATTTGAGCTTATGTGTGATGCTAGTGATTATGTCGTAGGAGCAGTTCTTGGCAAAGATATGAAAAGATTTTTAAAGTTATATATTATGCTAGTAAAACTCTTAATGATGCCTGAAATAAATTATACAAGCTACGTAAAGAGAATTATTAGCGGTAGTATATGGTTTTAATAAATTTAGACCTTATCCGATTGGAACAAAATGTATCGTGCATACCGATCATTTCTGCTATCAAATATTTAATGCAAAAGAAAGATTCCAAACCAAGATTAATTAGATGGATGCTATTAATGCAAGAATTCGATTTTGAGATCGTTAATAAGAAAGGAACCGATAATCAAATTGCGGATCATTTATCAAGATTAGAAAATCATGAATTATCCGATATTGAAAATGAAATTATAGACAGTTTTCCCGATGAACAACTATATAATATCAATGAGTGGAAAATACCATGGTATGTCGATATAGTAAACTATATAGTTAGTAATATTTTACCACCTATGCTAACTTTGCAACAACGTAAAAAATTCATCCATGATACGAAAACCTATTTTTGGGATGAACCATATTTATATAAGCAATGTAAGGATTTAATTATTAGAAGATGTGTACCTTATGAAGAAACTCGAACCAATTATTCAAAAATGTCATGTTTCGATTTTGGAGGACATTTTGGGACCGATAAAACCGCTTATAAGATTCTACAATCTGGATTTTACCGGCCTACTCTATTTAGAGATGTATACAGATATATTAAAACTTGCGATAAATGTCAAAGAGTAGAAAATATATCTAGAAGAAACGAAATGCCTCTAAATTTTATATTAGAAGTTGAAATTTTTGATGTTTGGGGATTAGATTTTATAGGACCTTTTATTCCTTCGTTTGGAAACTCATATATATTAGTAGCTGTTGATTATGTTTCCAAATGGATTGAGGCACAAGCTTTACCTAGGTGTGATGCTAAGAGTGTTTCAAAATTTCTGATGAAAAATATTTTTACTAGATTTGGAATGCCGAGAGTGATTATCACTGACGGAGGAACTCATTTTAGAAATAAATACATTCACAAACTAGTAGAAAAATACAATATTACTCATAAGATATCCACTGCTTATCATCCACAGACTAGCGGATTAGCTGAAGTATCTAATCGTGAGATTAAACGTATTTTAGAAAAATCTGTAAACCCAAATAAGTTAGATTGGTCTATTAGATTAGACACTGCATTATGGGCTTATAGGACTGCTTATAAAACTCCGATTGGAATGACTCCTTACAGGCTTATATATGGAAAAACATGTCACTTACAAGTTGAATTAGAACATAAAGCATATTGGGCGATTAAAGAACTTAATTATAATATGAAGGAAGCTCGGTGAGAAAAGATTGTCGCAATTAAATGAATTGGAAGAATTAAGAAATGAATCATATGATAATGATCGGATTTATAAAGAAAAGATGAAATTATGGCATGATTAGAAGATTAATCGAGAGAAATTTTGAACCAAGACGGGAAGTTTTGCTATATAATACTAGATTGAAATTATTTCCGGAAAATTGAAGTCTCGATGGTTAGGACCTTTCACCATAACTCAAATATTTTCATACGGAACTATAGAAATCGAAGATCCAAAAACTGGACATAATTTTAAAGTTAATGGACATAGATTAAAACCATATTTCGAAGGTATAAGACCTAACTATAAAGAGGTTTTAAAGCTTAGTCAACCTGATTAATAATTGAAATTAGGTCGGGCTGACGATGTTAAACCAAGCGCTTTATGGGAGGCAACCCATATTAGTTATCTATTTTTATTGTATCTTAATAGTTAGTTTATATTATTGAAACTTTACTACTCAATTATTATTAAGAATCATTACATATTCGAACCATTATGATGAGAAATGAAATTATTCGATTTAGAGCGAAATTGGACATTATTTTGGAATCTCGCCGACGGTGAGGTCGATACTCGCCGACAGCGAGGTTCGCGCCTAAATTAATATCAGTTTATTTATCGAGCTCGCTGACAGCGAGAAACGTCCCGCCGACAGCGAGAACCTGAAAGACAGTTTTTATAACTGAGTCGCCGACGGCGAGAAACTTCTCGCCGACAGCGAGGAAGTTATAAAAATGAGTTATTTATACTTTGAATGCCGATTTGGACGGTTTCAACACCAATTCATTTGTGAAAACCCATTCTTAAACCATTCTAAGTCTACATTCTTCACTAGAATTCATTCCATTCACCATAATGGCCTCCAAATTCTTAGATTCCTCTAAATCTGGAGTGTTTAACCGGAGGAAATTTGTGAGTGCGGAAGCACAGCGGATCTTCAATAAGGTTTTGGTAAAGAAAAGAGTTATCAAGGAACGGGGATTTATCAATTGAGGATTAGAGAATTCCACTACGAAGATAGAAGAAATGATCGCACAGCGGCACTGGGAGGTATTTTGTTACACTACATCTGCTGTTGTTATTCCAATTGTGAAAGAGTTCTACTCTAACTTACATGCGATCAACAATGGGAATGTCTACGTCCGAGGAAGATGGGTGACGTTTACTCCATCAAGAGTAAATGAATTATTCTCTATAGAAAACACCCCGGTATGTCACTATTCAAATTTTGTGCCTTCTCGATATAATATGAATGAGATATTTCGATATCTGACCGATGAAACGGAAGATTGGGAAATGCGTGAAGACGGGTATGTTAGTTTCTCCGCATCACTTTTTAATCTCGTCTCGAAGCACCGGCACTTTTCATCTCATCTAAATTGTTACCTACTATGAGGGTAAACAAGGTTTCGAAGGAATGCGCTATATTGAATTATTGTATTCAAATTGGATCGCCTATCGATGTTGGATCAATAATTGTTAAGTCTCGCATTGGGTTTAATTGTGCATGGGTCGGTTCACCGGATTAGGACACCCATCTACTATTTTTGCATTATGCATTCAGTACCAGGTTTCTTATGAAGCTTGGGAAAAGGTTCTGTTACCTTGGAAGCCGCTTGATCCTACAGATATGTTCCCTACATTGGAAAATAATGAAAACATTACATTTATCTCTGATAGAACTTCACAGAATAATCCTATAGCAAGGCCTATTTTAGATAAAACGAAGTTACTTATGAAGAAAATTAAAGGAATGGAGAAAGAACTGCAGAATGTGAGAGATTTAATCGACAATATGTCTGATTTATTTGATCACATTGACTGGAGGATGAAGGAACACTTTGATCGTTACGAGACACTGAAGCTAGCTTTCTTCATTTACTGAGACAGAAGGGTTGGATCACTGAAGAATCTGCTTCGGAGTTTCCCTTCAGGCCTTTCTATAACTTATTTGTGCATCATCGTCATATCGAAAATATCAGAGAAGACGAAGATTCTGACCTTGAAGGGTAGTAGTAAAGATTTTCATAGTATGTTTGTATTTATGTTATTTGATTTGATTTAGATTTTATTATGTGTGGAGTGATGATTTGAATATCTCAAACTTAATTGAGATATGCGTCATAGTTTTGTATCAGCATTTAGTGTGTCGTGGATTGGTTTGCAATGCTGATTAGTAGTAAGGATTGAAGTTTGAAGTTTGATTACAGAGTCTAAAATTATGTTAGTTTGCATATCTCATGGATTTCAATATTAAAGTTAATTTGTTGTGTTGTGTGAATTTGTTTGTGTATAAGTAGCTAATCTTCATATTAAATTAATAAATGATGTGATCGGAAATATAATATAAGGCAAATCAAGGACGAAAATGAGTGACGAATTTCAAAAATTTAAAATTTTTGGAATCTCGCCGACGGCGAGAAAATTCCCGCCTACAGCGAGATCGATCTCGCTGACAGCGAAAAATTTCTCGCCGACAACGGATTTTTCCCGAGAGTTTTTTGTTCCGAAAAATATTAGCTCGCTGACGGCAAGAAAAATCTCGCTGACAGTGAGGTCGGGAAAAACATATATTTGACCGATCAAAAACACTATTCATCATCCCCAACCTCTCATTTTCGCAAAAAAACCGACCTAGGGCTTGAGAGATCTTGGATTTGAAGCGATTTCAACACTTTTTGACACCGGATTTCATCTTCCCTTGGTAAGAGCTTCACTCCTATGCAAAAATTTTTGATTTTCACCATATATTTTCACCACATTGCAAATTTTGGGAAAAATCAAAATGTGGAAGAAATATTCGGTGGAAATCCATGGAATTTGATTTAAATTACTTATGAATGTTGTAGGAAGCCTTCTTAGTATTATTATTAAGTTTAGTGAAAATTTTCACGATTTTCACAGATCGGTCGTATGGCTCCACGAGAAAAACGTCGAGTAGAATTCGACGAAAACCGATTCATCAATGCACGAGCACAGGCTAAATATTTTGAAAACATACAAGGAAGATAGTGCATTGCGGATCGGGTTTTCAAAAATCCTGGAGGAGAAGTAGATCGGATTATTAAGGAGCGAGGTTGGGAGAATTTCTATTACGTTCAATATAGAGCAGCTGTAAAAGTGGTTAAAGAATTTTATGCCAATTTGACTGCCGCTGAAGATGCACCAGTAAAGGTACGAGGGTTTTTTATAGATTTCAATGCTGCAAGAATTAACGCGTTCTATGAAGTTCATGACTCGCACTTTAGCAAGTATGAAACTTTTGGAACGATGGAAGGACCACTGGAGGAAGTCATTAGCTTTCTCACTGATGGAACCGGAGTTTGGAAAGAGTGAATTTTCCTCTTTCTAAATTAAATGCAGTCTCCAAAGCCTGGCATTACTTTATTTGTTCTACTCTGTTACCCACATATCATCACAGTGAGGTAACACGAGATAGAGCAATTCTGAATTTCTGTATTCAGAAAAACAGAAGCATCAACATTGGGAGAGTTATTTATCAAAATATCCTGGCCACTCCTCGAAATGAGAGTGGAGCTGGATTGGGACACCCTGGATTAATTTTTGCACTCTGCCAACTCTCTGGAGTTGAGGCTAGAGATGATGAAGAATGGGTGGAACCTATGAAACCACTCACGACTCGCCAATATCAAGAAGTATGAATCTCATGAAGGGTGGAGATCAGGAGTGAGAAGTTATTTCACTCAGTCAAGTTGAGATATACCCTCTACTAGCTATGAACCTCCTGAGCCTACCACCCCTACCCTACAAGATCTGATGAATGAATTGACTCTGCATAGGAGGAGTTTTGAGCAGTTTGGAGAGACCATGGGGAGAAGGTTTGATCATTTTGATCAAAGGATTGATAATCTGGAGAGGAGACATGATTATGATAGTGAGTACCTCCAGCGACATTCGGAATACGAAATTGCATATTATGAAGCTGAACGTCGTTATAGGAGTGGATATTTAGATGTTGTCTTTCCAGATTGCCCCAGGTATACTCAGTATCATCCTGCTCAGTCTTCTCAGCAGCCTACAGATCAAGGAGGGGATGATAATATAGTTTGGGACTTTGATGCTGAAGATTAGGACTTTATTTATTTTATTTGTTTGATGTTAAGTTATTTTGAGGACTTTATATGTTTGTAATATTCAGTACTTTATTTTTTTGAGACATTGGATGTTAGTTAGATTAATTTGCTTGAATTGTGATAGTAGTTTAGTTTTTGTTTTTGTGTTAGTTAATTGCATTTATTTGTATGTTAAATAGGATATTAGTTTTCTTTAGTATGTTTTTATTTTATTTTGTATTGTTTTAAGTTTTTAAAATTGTTAATATGTTAGTTAAATTTTTTTAATATGTTAGTTAAATTGTTTTAATATGTTAGTAATTCATATGTGTAGTGTAGAGTTATTTTAATTGTTATGCTTAATACTTATCTTAGATTTTATCCCTTCATTTTCTTTAAATTGTTATATATATATGGAAAATACTAACAGAACAGGTTCAATGAAAAATGAAAAAGCCTGCAAAAATTTCAAAGAAAAAAATACCTAAACTTCAAAGGTATGATTTATTTACTTTCCTTCTTATTCATTATTTAGAGTAGATATAAAAATTTAAGTTTGGGGGGGAGAGTAAAATACAAATTTAGTTATAAACTTGTTCTCAATTTCTATTTTTAAATTATTATAAAAATGATTTTTATAGCAAATTTTTCAATTTGATTTAATATGAATTATTTTATTATTATAAAAGATTAAATGAAATATTTCTAGTACTTTAATTAATTAAATAGAATAAAATATTTGGTTAAAAGGAATAAGAATATAGTAAACTATTTTTAGTATGGAAAACTATATTCTAAAATTAAAATTCTTAAGTATTCAAGTGAAAAAGAAAAGATTGAAAATCAATGAAGTAAAAACTATGAAGTATATATAAGCTAAGAAATATTCCTAAGTTTCAAATTTAGGAAGATGAAAATGAAGTTCAAAATTATTAACATGCTCTCCAGATACAGTAATCCTCATTAGAAAAAAGAAAAAAAGAAAAAAAAGAAAAAGAAAAAAAAAGAAAAGAAAAATAAGGAGAAGCTTGAGGAGATGCCTTATCAAAAATTGGCTTCATTTGATTTAACCTAAAGGGAAAAACTTAGATATTTCCAAACTTATGTTTATGGATTAGAATTTTACCTAATAGTATTTTCTTGAATTTCTTATCATATGAATATCTTAAGTAGTTATTCTTTTAAATATAGTAATTCCTGAAATGAATAGTAAGCTAGAAATCTTAGACCTGATAACTAAATAATTTATTTCTATAAAATTAATTAAATTACAAGAATTATTTTTATTTAACTTTATTATGATATTAATTAATCTAATTCATAGTTATTTAAATTGAAAAATCTTATTATAAAACTCATTATTTTTATGTAGTACTAAAATTACTTGAGGACTAGTAATAAGTAAGTTTGGGGGATTTTGATCACTGAAAAATTTATTAAGAAATTCATACCTATTTTTAATAAAATTTCACTTTAAAGAAGGGTATTTTCTTTATTTTATTGCAGGAATGGAGAATTTAGGTGATAAAAGCAAAAATCATAAAAAGGAGCGGATTTGGAGCAAAAAGGAAGAAAATAATGCAATTTGTGCTGAGTCGCCGACGGCGAGATCGAGCCCGCCGACGGCGAGGTTACGAGGAGACATTTCTGAAGGATTTATAACTGTCTCGCTGACAGCAAGCCCAAGCCCGCTGACAGCGAGATAGCGCAGTTTGAAGATTTTCTAGAAGCCTCGCCGACAGCGAGGTAGTTCGTCGCCGACGGCGAGCTAGTTCAAATGGCACAGATACATTGAACCTGGACACTTTTGAAGAGATGCTTACACACCTCTTGGTCCTTTGCTCACCTCTATATATAGAGGCCGAAATTCAGCTTATAAGTGTGCAGTGTTTGTGTGTTAAATTTGTGTTCGAAGTAAATTAGTGTATTAGTGTGTGTGTTATTTAGTGAGTTAGTGAGTTTTTAGTGAGTTAGTGAGTTAGTGAGTTTTTAGTGAGTCTTGATGTACTGGAAGGAAGAGTCAAAGGAATTGCTAGGAGTCTGCTTGGAGATAAATTAAGATAAGTATTTGTATTTATTGCTTTTTTTTTAACTTTAAATGAAATCCATGCTTAGTTTAGTCAACATGCATTCTGAGTAGTTTATTAGTCTTTCTCCCTGTTATGAAATTAAGTGACTTGATGAACTAAAAATAGAAGTATTTATATATATATTAATAAATTGTGATGATTTTTACTTAAAACTTAATTTACTTTCAAACTGGCCATTTGATTTGTTAAAATATGTTGATTATCAACTATAGTAAAAATTACATCTGATATTCGAGGAATTCAAAAGCCTTAGAGGGAGGGTGCAAATAAATAGGGAAATAATATTAATCGGGCGCAGAATTGGAGATTTTAGTGTGACAGACTAAAATATTCAATTCGGTCCTGTTGTTTGAGAGCTGAAGTGTAGATATTAGCCCTTAGACGAGGGGAACGTGGGAGCTCTGGAGTGGCAGTCGGTATTCTCCCAGCCTACCCGCAGATTCAGTAATCAAACATAGGATTAGTCAATATTCTTTACACCTGGACCAAAGGGTAAATAATAGGAATGCTCCTATTTGTCACAATACCTTAAAGTTATCTATTTAAATTCATCAATCACTTAAATTTCTAAACAAGGGGAAATATACTTTTTCTGAATAGTTAAGACTTATTTAGCAATTAGTTTAATTTCCTGCACTTTCAATTCGTATTAATTTTCTACTTAGTTAATTTACCTAATTGAAATACTTAGTTTACTTTATTGCGCTTAAATTCGAATTCCAAATTTTCGTAGTATTATTATTATTATTATTATTATTATTTTAAAATTAGTCGTTATTTAATTTTCTCTTTCCCCGTGGGATCGATAACCGAGGACTCCACTAGAGCCCTGTATTACTTGATACGATACGTATACTTGCGTAGCATCCACAACATAAACAATTACAATTCTATACACATAATATAGCGGGGTCAAGTTTTTGGCGTCGTTACAATTAAATTAAAAATATCATAATATAAAATTGTGGGTCACTCTGTATTCGTAAATCCCAACAATATGTTCAGAACTGCATTCATAAAACTCTGCATTCCCAAATATCAACAAAATCTTTCACAACCACTGCATAAACTGGACCTCAGCAAAATTTCCCTCAATCTCCGCATAAATAAATTTCGACAAAATCCAGCAATCTCAGCATTCGGGATAGGCTTCCGCCCTACTCCCATCTCAGCAATCTCAGCATTCGGGATAGGCTTCCACCCTACTCCCATCTCAGCAATCTCAGCATTCGGGATAGGCTTCCGCCCTGCTCCCATCTCGACGATCTCAGCATTCGGGATAGGCTTCCGCCCTGCTCCCATCTCAGCAATCTCAGCATTCGGGATAGGCTTCCGCCCTGCTCCCATCTCATCAATCTCAGCATTCGGAATAGGCTTCCGCCCTACTCCCATCTCAGCACTCGGGATAGGCCTTCGCCGTACTCCCATCTCAGCAATCGGGATAGGCTTCCGCCGTACTCCCATCTCAGCATTCAGGATAGGCTTTCTCCCTACTCCCTTCTCAGCAATTCTCAGCACTCAGGATAGGCACAGTCCTACTCCTTTCTCAGCAATCTCAAAATTTGACCCTCTCAGCAAGAAATTAAAATTAAAACACTCTGCATTTTGGATAGGCTTTGTCCTATTCTTCCTCAGCATTTGGAATAGGTTCAGTCCTACTTCCTTCTCAGCATACAAATGCATTCGGGCGGACCTTAGCCCTACTCTTTTCTCCGCATAAAATCAAGTTGAAACTCAAATCGAAATTCAAACTCAAAATTAAAACTTGTGATCTCTTGAAATCTTGTGATCTGAAATTCACCGCCTTTTTTCCCCAGCAAGAGTTCTGGAATCTTCAGTCTTGGAGATTTACCTGATACTCCCCAGTGGAAACTTCTTACACTTCGTCCTAAGTTTGTCACTTGGACATCTGTTTTGGTTCTTTTGATCTCTTCGGTCAACGCCAATACGCGCGGTGCGCTTGGTTAGCACACCACACCTATTGGGGGTCTATTTGTTAACCTCATTTTTGATGAGGTCTTCTCTTCCTTCTTTAGTTCTTAGGATCTAGCCTTAGGCTTTTCCTTTGACCATCCTAGATGACCAGAATTGGGACCCACCCCTTAGAAATTTGAACGACTTCTTGCCTCCCTACAAACCCCACAAGCTTGATTGTAGACCCCTAATCACCTAGAGGGTTGGAATCAAATGTGAAGGTTTAAAGGATGAGTTCCCTATAGGACTCTTTCGGCCTTAGGACCACCCTGGGTGGCTTGGTCTGGTGAAGGTTGACTTACACACTCACTACACTCACACTCTACACTCTTACACACACAATCCAAATCCTAAAACCACACCCATACCCAACTTGACCCCTTGACTCATGTAGGTAATTCATATGGATGGACCTTAACCCCTAAGCCCCTGACTAAGAGGGTTAGGAACAACATAGTGAATGCCTCAAATGAGTCCTCTCATGGCTCACATAGGCTTGATATGACTTCATGGCTCAACCAAAGTGCTTCCACTTCACTCATATTTGATCAATCTTCTTTTTTCCAAAATTTCAATTTTTGACCCCGGGCACCCTGCACCTATCAAACCTACCAAAAACCCTTAAAATTATCCAAATCCTCCAAAATTTTCAAATCACCCAAAATTCCTGAAATTAACCTTGAAAAATTCCTCACCAATCAAATTGATCATCCATAGCCAAAAATACCAAAAATTCTAAAAATACCCCCCAATACCCTCCAAATACCCAAAATGCCCCTCTTAGCCAAAAAATCCAAAAATTCAGAAAATTCCCAAAAAATTCCACAAAAACCCAAATATTCCCAATTTCATTTTATCCAACTACACCATAGGCCAATTTTGTCAATTTACACCACTTTTACCAAAACCCCCAATTTAGCACTTTTTTAACCCAAGTGAACCCAATGTCAAACCAAACCTACCCAATTGACCCCAATTTTGGTCCAATTCAATTCTAAACTTCCATTTAATATTCACACTATCAATTTTGACCAAATACAAGTCCAATTTGGTTGACATGTGGATCCAATTTCACTTTTGACCTTAAAGCCCAATTTGGACCCATGACCCAAACTTAGCCTAAACCAAACCAATTCAACTTCAATTGACCCCAAAAATTTACTAAACCTTCCCTAACATCCCTATAAATAAAACACTAACATAATTTGCCCAAAATTTGGACCAAAACCCCACTCAAATTCAACCCAAAACCAAAAAGCCCAATTTTGACCTAAACCCAAACCTAACCCAAATAAGCCCAAGTCCCAAAACCAAAACCCAAACAAAGTTAAAACCTCTTTGAAACACTCCCATAAACATTTCCCAACATTAATTTTTCATCAATTTCAACCTTAGCCCAACATTGGCCCAAATTAGCCCAATTTGACCTACATTGGCCCATGTACCAAATGAACCCAAATTCAACCCAATTCAATTCCAAACCACAAATTTTTTTCAAATCACTCATGACACACCCCTAAACCAAACCCAACAATTATTTGGCCCAAACTTCTACAAAGTTCCCATCCATGAATTCATTCTTAGACCTAAAGGCTCATCCCCTTAAGCCTTCCTAAATGCCCATCCAAAATGATTTCAAAAAGCCCAGAATCCATCTCAAAGCCCACAAGATAATCCTCTATCATCATCCATTTGATAAAACCATCTCCTAAGTTCTAAATCCATGATTAAATAATTCCAAATCAAGCCATGTGCCAAATCCCATCAAATCACCCATAAACTACTAAAATTTCTAAAACCCTTTTTCATGTAAATGACCAAGCTTTGTCCCAAGCCACATGGGGCCATGAGCAAGCCATTTACAAGCCATATGAAGCCATGGAAGGTTTGACATGTGACCAAGCCATTAATGGCAATAGGAGGGCCCCCTTTCCTAATCCTTCATTAAGTCTTTTTAACCATAACCATGTCACACACTAAACCAAGTTTATCCACCTCACCATGGATGGAGACTTCACCACTCCATGGCAGCTGACCCAACTGATTCCCCTGGCCCCAAATCAGACCATGGGAAAGTGAACCAAGCCCAAATACATGGGTTGACCCAAACCAAGCCAAAATGCACCCTTAACCCATTCCACTTTGATTCAAACCCTTTACACATGGCAAAGCTCAATTGCCTGCACAAACCTCCAGCCCTGACCCACCTGAACCTGAGGGTGATCTATGCACTCGCCGGCCACCTCTCGGATCGCCGGAAAACACCACACCCGAGAGCTCCCATGTGAGCCAACATTGAAATTCCCCCTTGCTGAGCTGCCCCAAGTCCAGTGGCCACCATGGCTGTTCTTCTCTTGCATAGAGCAGCTGATCCCAAGCCCTAATTCCCCCTCGGAGGCCCTCCAGCCTCTCCTATTTGAACACCACCTCCTCTCGGCCATGAGAGGTGCTGAACCAAAACTTACTAAAACCCCTGCCAAAATCATCCCGCATCACTCGTCTACACATAGAGAACTTGATCCAAACCGAAATCCCCCTGCCATTTCCTCTCGTGAGCTCGATTTCGTAGTTGAAATTCAAGCCCAAAACCAGGACACTTCACCACAGTGAGCCAATCTCCAAATTGATTG
Source organism: Papilionanthe hookeriana x Papilionanthe teres (assembly GCA_022702705.1). Lineage (NCBI taxonomy): Eukaryota > Viridiplantae > Streptophyta > Magnoliopsida > Asparagales > Orchidaceae > Papilionanthe > Papilionanthe hookeriana x Papilionanthe teres. The sequence continues at coordinate 143,316 of JAKZJZ010000028.1, read as the reverse complement.
GTCCTACACCTTCACCAGACCAAGAGGAGAAGTTTCCCAGCAAAAGCCCCCTCACCAGGCTAGCCATTGCTTCCAGCCTCCAAGCTTTGTGATCGGGCTTGGTCGAAATCATACCTAACCAATTCACCAGGCCAAGGGACTTCATCTGGAGCTTGCTTAGACCCAATCGAACGTGACACAACTCTCAGATCGAAGCTTCACTTCTCTGAGCAAAGGTATGGACTCACTCTTTCTCCCGAGCTTCCAGAGATTCTCAATTTAGTTTGGGTCAATTTCAATGCATGTTTACCGTATGGATGTGTTCGTCTCTTCAAGACGAATCCATAGAGCATAAGAACTCAAAAATCCGTTGAGAATCGAGTGAGAAATTAGGGTTAGAAGGTTGACGGTCACGGGTTCACACCAGTCATAGACGATGACTGGGAACCGTTGGATCGCGCGTGTATTGAGCAAACGGTCAGGATCGCGCCGGAGAGAGCAATGGGACATGAACCGCGGGCCCCTGGAGCGCTGAGTCGGATGGCGGCGCCTAATCAGGAGACGACGCGTGGTGCTTCGCAGCTGCCGAGGTTGACGCGGCGCCGCGTGGATAAGTAGAAAAATAGACTATTTTCTATTTATTTAATTCCCAGAACTTCAAAAATTCATAACGTCGTGTAGAAAAATCCTAAAAATAAAATAAAAATACTCTCTTGCTCAGTGAACAGAGGAGAATAATGTGGAAAAGAAATCAAGTAATTTCATTAAGTATTTTATTTTTAATGATTTATTTACTCTCTGCACTATTTCAATTCTCCATGCATATAGGAAATTCACCATGGCATGAGACCATAGGGCTTTTGAAGCCTCTGAACTTGGGAACATTCCCTGAATTTTCCAAGGTTAGAGGCCATCCCAATGAGAAGTTATTGATTTTTCAAGTACATGTTACTGTTTTGAGTGTTTTAATTCCAATAATTAGCATGTTAAAAAATAAATTCTAGGAAAATTTGGTGATGTTTCTTATGACTAGAGGGACCTAGGAAAAATAATTTTTTAGCTAATTCACTTTGAACAACCCTAATTGGCCTAAACACCCAAAATTGAACTTTAATTAATTAGGGTTAACCATTCATCAAATTAACTTAAAAATAATTCTCCACTGTCTTCTAGGGATAGGAGAACACCACATAAAAATTTGAGATCAATTGGACTTGGTTAGCCCCACCAAATGGGTTAATTAAGCCCCATGAATGAAATCAAACTTTAAAAATTCATAACTCACAAAATACTTTTCAAAAATTCAAAAAATTGGTTTTGGAGCTTCTCTGACATTAGAGGAACTTAGGAAAATTAAAATTATAATTTTCTAAAAAAAGTTGATTTTTATCAATATTTTAATAATTTTAATAATAAAAAATAAGAAAAATCACAAAATATTAAAAATCACCAAAATGTCATATTTTGAATTCTAAACACGTAGGAACAAACGAAATATTTTTTTTAAGTTCCTAGGATAAGATATTGAATTTTAAAGGTTTAATGTAATTTTTAATATTAAAAATGTATTTTTCAACCTTTTCACTAAAATAATTCTAATAAAACAAAGAAAAATCAGAAAATTATAAAAATTGGTTTTCTGGTTTTTCTGATATCAGAGAGATTTTTGAAAAATATAAAATTCATTTTTCAACCTTTATTTTATTTTTAAATTAATTAATGTTCCAAAACTCAAAATAATTATAATGAATAAAATAAAATTCAAAAAATCACCAAAATTTGTCCAAATGGTCCTCTGGTCATTAGGAGTGCCCCATAATTTTCTTAAGGATAGAAAAATTTCCTTGGTCATCTTATTGAATTTTCCTTGAAAATCCTTATTTTCCACAAAAAATAATTATATAAATAAATTAAATACAGAAAATCACATTTTCTCCTCTAGAGTCTTAATTGATATATGAGTGAAGTCACATAAAAATTTCAAAGTCATTTAAGCTCAATTTAGTGAGTTATGGAATTATTAAGCTTGAAGGGCAAAATGGTAATTAAAATTTTAACCCTTAATTAAAACTTTAGGCTTAATAAAATGAAAGAGTAAAATATTTGATCCTAATCTGATTTGGATGATTGAAATTTAAATAATTAAAGGGTAGAAACCCATCAATCATTTTTAAGAATAAACCTTAATCAATTAATTAATTAAATTAGGAATATTAATAAAAATTGAAATTATTAAAATAGGGTTATTATTTAGAAGACATTTGTTCTTTAATTTAAGAATCCCTAAATTAATCACCTCAATAATATTTAATTCCTAATTAAAATGATAATTTAAATTCAAGATTTAAAATACTAAAAGACTTAATCATTAAATTAAGTTAAAATTAAAATATTCAAACTAAATTAAATCAAAATTTCAATTAAATTAATACTTTAATAATTAAATTAAATCATCTTTAAAACATAAAAAATAAAATATTAAATTAAAATTAAAATAAAATTAAATTAAAATTTAAATTAAATTAAATTAAATTAAATTAAATCAAATTAACTTAAATTAAATTAAAACTTATTAAATTAAATTAAATTAAATTAAAAAAATATATAATAAAAATTAAATTAAAATAAAAAAAATCAAAACTAAATTAAAATTAAAATTAAATCAAATTAAATTAAATTAAATATAACATCACTTAAGACATAAAGAGTTCAAAATTGATCTAAAACAACTTGAACATTATTCCAAACTTAAATCCATTAATAAAAAATTAAATTAAAACACAAATCACTAAAACATCAATTTGCCCTTAAAAGTTCTTTTTATCATAACTCCTAAATGGAGTATTAGGTGAAGTGTCACTTCATTCATAGGATATTCAAACATCCTAGTTCACTGAGCAAAAGAACAAAACTTAATTAAACCTCAGATGATTACTTCACCTGATTAATTAAATCCATTTCGACTTAGACAATCCCAGCAATATTAAAAAGATGTTTAAGACTCGTCTTAAGAACTTCCTCAATATGATAGGATATTTATGAGAATAATTGAACTTAATTGTTCTTTGATGAAGAAAATCGTCCTTAAACCAAAATACATGAACCTAGACGTCATAGGAGATGATTAGCTATAGGATTAGGACTTTGATAGATAACCAAAACCTTTCCCTTAGCTTTACCTAGGTACTTGTTGAAATATTTAAATGCCTTAACATGTGTTTTATGTGTAGCTTAGGATGACGAGAAGATCCTCCAGGTACGCTTTTATTTTATTACAATTTACTTTATTGCAAATGCACTTTACTTTTCTTGCATGATAAACAACTGTTGCATGAAAACCAAAACCTTTAGGGTAGTCCCTAAAACTGGAACCAAAACTAAATTAAAAATCGCTGCAAGATAAAATTCACCGCCACAACATTTCAAAATATAAAACAACTCAAAATTTAATCACAAACAGAACAACAAAACTACAATTGCAACTAAATTAAAACGTCTCATTGAATGATCGGGAATACCTCGGATGATGTAACCCACGTGTTGCTAACGGGATTTCCCATGGTCTAAATGAAAGTGTGGAACTCGCTCAGTTGAGTTTAGCAAATTCATCTGGACTAAGTGAATTCAATGAAAATAACAGTGCCGGGATGACGGAACCGTGGGATCTTAATCGGTTTTGTTATAATCAACTTTAAGATTTGTTTTAATTAAAATATTAAAAACACTTGGATTTTAAGATTTCTAAACCAAAACACTTCTCTCATCTCCTGATTCATGACTTCTAAAACTAAACCTCTGCAACAACAAGGAGCTCGGAGCATGGTGGGCAGCACGGCCATCGTCATCAACAAAACTCGGATCTACTTCAGCAAAATCTTTCCTAGAATTAAATAACCAAGCCATAGGATTTCGAGGTAGTTTGCTTAGTGCAACATAAATCCTCAACTCTTCGTTAGGCGTTTTTATAATCATGTTATGCAAATTAAGCCCTAACCATGTCTTAGGACTCTGAGGTAGTCGTTCGGTACGACATAAACCCTCACATCTTCGAGGCTATTTGTATGATTATATCATACGAATATAAGTCCTAATTAATTAAAATTGGCAAGATTGAAATATCAGATAATATTAGGATTTTCTTAAATTCGAGCCAAACAATAGGATAGTTTGGGAAGTTGACAAGATTCTTCTTGGATCATCAGCTTCTCCTACTTCTCTTCCTTTGGATTCTCAAAAATAAATTGTTCCAAATTTTGAGTCATTCCCTTTTGAATTTCCAAAAATCCAATCCTTTGAAAACCTTAAACTTTGCAATTTTTGAGAGAAAAACCATTAATCATTATCGAGAGTTTTCTTAAATGATTCCCGTCATTTAAGATGTAATTAACTATAGGAGCTTGCCCTTATAGGGAACTTTAAGAACCCAGGTAATATAAACCCTGCTTAATTCATTTATATTAAGTAGGGGAATTGTCGGCTTATAAAATTGGTTTGCAGACCAAACGGATGTCACAAATCTTTTAGTTTATTTAACCGAGCCCCATCATCAAGTAGTGTGTCTATTCTTCGGGATAGATACACGGTTTGTGATGCGGTGCTCGTTTATATAAACTATCTGGGATGTGAGATCGGTTTGATTTCATATCCTAAAATTACTTTCAAAATCAAATACTACTTTCTAAAAGCATATATACATATTTAAATTAAATTTAAAATCTAAAATTCGTTGACAATTTCTGTTAGGCGACCCCTTTTTAAAATAAAACACATAACCTAAGAATATGCTGACATACAGATTCACTTCCAGTAACTTATCTTGTAAGAATTAATCCATACCTTTCGTTAACAAGTATAGTCACTCCTCCTTTCTTAGGAACACAATGAATAGGACTATCCCAAAAACTATTTGAAATAAGATAAATAATTTCAGCCTCCAACCACTTTAAAATTTCCTTTTTAACAAGTTTTTTTATTATAGGATTCAATCTCCTTTGAGGATCTGCCTTAGGCTTATGGTTATCTTCCATCAAAATTCTATGCGTACAGATTGGATTGGTTCCTTTATTATGATCTAATGTCCATCCAAAGGCATTCAAATGATGTTTCAATGTCTCAAATAATTTTTTTTTAATTCTTCAGTCTAATATGAGTATATAATAACTAGTAATGTGGATGAGTTCCTAAAAATTTCATACTTTAAATGAGCAGGTAGAACCTTCATCTCAAGTTCTGGAGGTTTTTCAATAGAAGGAATCAGAGGTATACTATTCTCGGTAGCATCTAAAATTTCAAAATTTTCCTGAACATAATTCGAATCATCAGTGATTATCCCATTTAATTCATCCTGAAAATCACTTTCAGCATCACTCTTTAGTTCTTTCTGATCTGATATGACTTCATCTTTTCATCCAATACATCTTTCTTGAAATGATTAACAATTATATAATCAATGATGTCAATTCTATAACATTTACCATCTTTTCCTTCATCGGGATACTTCATGTACTTAAGCACATTAAATGTAACTTCCTGATCATTAACTCTTATGGTTAGTTCTCTTTTTTGCAAATTTATCATTGTACATCCAGTAACAAGGAACAGTCTCTCCAAAATAATAGGAATTTATTTATCTTCTTCCATATTTAACACAATGAAATCAACAGGGAAGAAAAATTTATCCATTTTAACCAAAAGATCTTCTATAACCCCCTTAGGATAAGTGGTAGATCAATCAGCTAACTATAGGGTTACAGTAGTGGGAGATATTTTTCCTAAACCTAACCTTCTAAATATAGATAATGATATGAGATTAATGCTGGTCACAAATCAAATAAAGCTTTACCATAAAATTTTTCTCCAATTGTAAAATCTATGGTAAAACTATCAGGATCATTGAGTTTTAGAGAAAACTTTCTCTGAATTAGTGCACTACGTTCTTCACTAAGTGCAACAGTCTCATAATCTTAATACTTCTTTTTTTATTTAAAACTTCCTTCATAAAATTGGCACAACTTGGTATTTGTTCCACAGCTACTGCAAATGAGATATTAATGGAAAGCTTTTTAAATATCTCAAAAAATCTTGAAAAATTATTGATCCAACTTTTGTTGTCTAAGACTTTGAAGAAAAGGAGGTGGTGGTTTTTCTAAATTAATCTAAGTTGGAGAGACAGATGTTTCCAATACCTTAGGAATTAGCTCTTCTGGTTTTTCAATTTCTATATCTTCTCTCTCAACTTCAATATCTTTTTGAACTCCAGCATTTAATTCCTTTCCACTCCTTAGTTTAGCAGCTTTAAATTATTCATTTTCTATATTTTTGTCTTTAGGATTGATCTTAGCATTATTATGAAGTGTTCCCTTAGGTCTATTACTAAATGGGTTAGCAATTTGTCCAAGATGATTCAAAATGTTTTAAATAGCAGCACTTTTACTTTGTAATTGATTTCACATTTGTAACACCACTTATTCTATAAACAAATTCTTCTTCTTAACTTGTTGTTTACTACTGAATCCAGGAGGATAAGTAGGTCTATACTTAGCACTAACCTGGTTGTTCCTATTTTCCAATGGGTTTACTTGATTATTCCCCCATTGTTGACTTCCACCACTAGAATAGTTATTCCAGTTAGAATGGTTTTTCCAACTTGGGTTGTGATAGTTAGAATACAAGTTATTGGGCCTATTCATAGTTTTTATAGTTTCTAATGAAGTTTAAGAATCAATCATTTGTCCTAATGAATTTTCTTAAATCATATGATGAGTTGGAGAAAAATTCCTTCCAATTTGGCATATATTCCTAGATAATGCAGCAACTTCAGATACAAGCATTGAAATAGCATCATTATCATGAATACTGTCTACTTTCTTTTGATTTAATCTTTAAAAGGGCCATTGAAAATTATTTCTAGCCATCTCTTCAATTAATGAAAAAGCTTCATCTAATGGTTTAGACATTAATGAACACTCAGCAGCAGTATTAATGTTAGATCTAAAGCATCCTACTAACCTATTAAAAAAATACAAATGATTATTCAATCTAGTAGAGCATGATGTAGACACTTTCGAAGGAGTTCCTTAAATATTTCCCAAGTTTTGCATATTGACTCTCCTTCGTACTAAGTAAAAGAAGTACTATCATTTCTAAGCTTAGCAATTTTTGAAGTTCGAAAATACAGCCAAAATTTTTTTTGCTAAATCCCCAATGTTCTAATAGATCCAGGTGCTAACAAATTTAACCACATCTTAGCTTTATCCCATAATGAAAAAGGAAAAAGTTTAAGTCTAACAGCATCATTTGATACGCCATCAAATGTAAATGTAACATAGAATTCTAAAAAACTTGCTAAATGTAAATTTTGATCCCCAGATGGTGTTCCACAAAAATTATTACTTTGTGCCTTTTGTAAAATTGCGGATTTAAGTTCAAATAAATTAGCCACTGTAGTAGGTGTTTGAATACCTAAATTAATTTCATCTGTTGTAGGGCTCACATAATCCATTAAAAGTCTTTACAAATTATGACGTACATTTTCAGCAGTTTGAATATCAATATTATTTTGTGATGTGTTTGTCCTTTCTTAAAATTGTGAAATCTTCCTTATTTTCTGATATTTCATATTTTTTGTTCTAATTCAAAATCAAAAGACACTAAATCTTCAGATCCAGAACTACACATGCGAACGAGAAAATTTAAGAAAATAAATCAGTATACTCAAAATAAAATATTTTTAAAGTTTTAAATTTTATGGGTTTTTTCATTTTTCTTTGAATTTTCAGTTATTCAATTTTTTTATTTTGGATTTTTTAGTTTTTTCTAAAATAATAAAGCACTTAAATTAATTTTTTATTCTCCTAAAAAAATCTAGAATTGAAATATAACTTCAAAGTTAAAATGTTCCTTTGCTAACCTTTCCCTGACAACAACGCCAAATACTTGACTTGGCCTGCACTTATATTAATATTTACTTCCTTAAAATTGCCAAAAACTTGTCACGGATTATGCTTAGCGGCTAGTGTGAATAAATAAAATGATTTAAAAAATATATAATAAGTTTTCACACTACGTAAGTACACATATTATTTTAAGTAATATAGGATTTCCTTAAAAACCCCAATATCAATCCCACAGAGAAAGTGAAACTCTTAATATTAACTTGCAAAAATTTCTATCTAAATTGCAAATAAATATAATAGGAAGTCAATTTTGATAAGTTTGCAATGGCTAAAATTACATTTAAGCAAGAAGTAATAACTAAATTTTAAATTTTGATAAAATTCCAAATGAATACTATAATTTAAAAATGAGATTGGATTATATGAAGAGATCTTTCCCCTTGCAAAGAGATGTTAATAAGTGTTCAATCTAAATGATTAAAAATCTAAAATGATGTATTGTGACCAATAGGAGCATTCAAATTCTTTACCTTCTTTCGATGCTGATCCCTGAAATTTATGCTTGCGTTTTATATATGAATTGATACTTCTCTTTAACGATAAAATGGGATACTATGCAAGTATATGTATCGTTATCAAGTAATATTAGACTATCTAATTAAGCCCCGAGATATCGAACCCACAGGAAAAGTGTTAAATAAAGATTTTATTTTTAATAAAGAAAATAGAAAAATAACTCTTTTACTTTTTTTAAAAAAGAGCTTACCCAAACTAAAGATAATATTTTAGAAAATAAAATTTGATTCTTTTTGTTAGTTTTATAATTTGAAATGAAAGTAAGCAACTACTTTAACTAAAATTTTCGTAATATGAAAACTAATGCAAATGAAATATCTCTTTCCTTATTATGAATCAGTATCAAGTCATGGAATTATGTTGTAGAAGTATCTAAAATGTGTTGTGCCAAATAGAAGCAATTATATTCTTTACCCTTACTAGAGATGCTATAAAGATCATAGGTTAATCTATTGTTTTATAAATCTTGAAGATATGTTAGGTAGGAAAGATACTAGCTCTCACTCCAGAGTTTTCTCTACTCCCTCCATCTAGGAGCTAACATCTTGTATCAAAAGATAAAATAATAAATCAAATTGGGGGCTTTAGCCTGTCACTCTAAAGTCCTCTAATTCTACACCCATCAAAGTATATCTCTCAATTTATTTGCATTCAATCATATGAACTACATTCTCACCCATATAATCTCATATGAGTCTTACCAATTATTGACTGAGACAATACCATACAGGTTTTTACACGTTCTCACAACAAATTTTAACATCTTAATTTAAAAAATGAAGAAGTAAATGAAGTGTAAGGCTGACCACCTACACAGCAGTTGAGGGGCACAATGTAAATATGTTGCGGAGCTTTATAATTATAATTATATAAATGTTTAAATATGTAAAATAACAAATGTACCCCCTTGTATCTAAGCAAGTATACGTATCGCTCCAGTAATAAAGGGCTCTAATGGAGTCCTAGATATCGATCCCACAAGAAAGTTAGAGATTAAGAACTAATTTAAGCAGATGAAATTTTTATCAAGTATATGGAAATAAAGAACACTTATACTAACTTCTATTACTTAATTTTTTAAATGGAAGATTGCAATTTAGAAAAAGTATCTTTCTCCTTGTCAAGAGAATTAAGTGAGTGGATAATTAAATTAGTTAGAATTATATTGTGCCAAATAGGAGCATTCCTATTCTTTACCTTTTGGTACAGGCATAAAGAACATTGACTAATCTTATGCTTGGTTACTGAATCTGCGGCTAGGCTGGGAGGATACCGGCTGCCACTTCGGAGCTCCCATGTTCCCCTCGCTTGAGGGCTAACATCTACACTTCAGCTCCCAAACAATAGGACCGAATTGAAGATTTTAGTCTATCACATTAAAATATTCAATTTTACGCCCGATAATTAAAATCTCCCTATTTATTTGCACCCTCCTTTCAAGGCTTTTGAATTCCCTAAATTTTGGATGTAATCTTTACTACAGTTGATAATTCAACATATTTTAATAGTTCAATTGGCCAGATTGAAAGTAAATTAAGTTTTAAGTAAAACATTATCACAATTTTTATTTGATATTTTAAGGCACAACTAATTCAATTTTTCATTTCACAAAATCTCAACAACAAGGAGAAAGACAGAGAAAACTACTCAGAATGCATAGGAAGAATAAGACAAAATTTGGATTTCATTTAAAGCTATAAAACAATAAACAAAAACTTATCTCAAATCTTCTCCCCAAGCAGACTCCTTGAAGTTCCTTTAACTCTTCCTTCTCGTACAACACACTGTCGGCATATTTTTAGGTCGTGTTTTATTTTGAAGAGGGGTCGCCTAACAGAAATCTGTCGGCGAATTTTTAATTTAATTAAAATAAATAATTTGAAAAGTAGTATTTGATTTTGAAAATAATTTTAAATTTGAAGGTTTTAAGATATGAGATTAAACCGATCTCACATCCCAAATAGTTTATATAAACGAGCACCGCACCACAAACCGTGTATCTATCCCTAAGGATAGACACACTCGTCGATGGTAAGGCTGGATTAAATAAACTAGAAGATTAGTGACATCCGTTTGATCTGCGAACCAATTTTATAAGCCGACAAGTTTCCCGCTTAATATGAAAACATTAAACAGGGGTTTATATTACTCGGGTTCTTTAAAATTCCCTATAAGGGCAAGCCCCTATAGTTAATTACATCTTAAGTGACGGGAATCACCTAAGAAAACTCTCGATAATAATCAATGATTCTCGCTCTCAAGAATTTCAAAGTTTAAGGTTTTCAAAGATTGAATTTTGAAGTTTCAATAGGGAATGGATCAAATTTTTGGAACATTTTGTTTTGTGAATCCAAAGGAAGAAAGGTAGGAGAAATCACTGATTCGAAGTGAACTTCGATAATTTCCCGACTATCCTATCGTTTGGCTTGAATTTAGGAAGGTCCTAATGTTTATTTGATATTTCAATCTTGCCAATTTCAATTAATTAGGGCTTATATTTGTATGATAAAATCAAACAAATAGCTTCAGAAGATGTGAGGGTTTATTGTCGTATCGGACGACTACCTCGGAATCCTAAGACCGGTTAGGGCTTAATTTGCAATGCAAATGCCTAACGAAGAGTTGAGGATTTATGTTGCACTAGGCAAGCTACCTCGAAGTCCTATGGCTTGGTTGTTTTAATTCTAGGAAAGTTTTCGTTGAAGTAGACTCGAGTTTTCTTGATGACGATGGTCGTGCCGCCCACCATGCTCCGAGCTCCTTGTTGTTGCAGAGGTTTAGTTTTAGAAATCATAAATCAGGAGTTGAGAAAAGTGTTTTGGTTTAGAGAAAATCTTAATTTCCAGGTGTTTTTTTTATGTTTTATTTAAAACAAATCTTAAAGTTGATTATAACGACACCGGTTAAGATCCCACGGTTCCATCCTTCCGGCATCATTATTTTTATCGGATTCACTTAGTCCAGATGAATTTGCTAAACTCAACTGAATGAGTTCCACACTTTCATTTAGACCGTGGGAAATCCCGTTAGCAACACGTAGGTTACATCATCCGAGGTATTCCCGATCATCCAACGAGACGTTTTAATTTAGTTGTAATTGTAGTTTTGTGTTCCGTTCGTGATTAAATTTTGAGTTGTTTTATATTTTGAAATGTTGTGGCGGTGAATTTTATCTTAGCAATGACTTTTAACTTAATTTTGGTTTCAAGTTTTAGGGACTATCCTAAAGGTGTGGGTTTTCATGCAACGGATTGTTTTATCATGCAAGAAAAATAAACGCAGTTAGCAATAAAGTAAATTGCAATAATGTAAATTGCAAGAAAGTAAATTGCAATAAAAATAAAAGCGTACTCGGAGGGTCTTCCCGTCATCCCAAACTGCACTTAAAACACAATTAGCATATTTAAGCAAGTTCCTAGGTAAAGCTAAGGGAAAGGTTATGGTTTTCTACCAAATTCCTAATCCTATAGCTAATCATCTCCTATGACGTCTAGGTTCTTTGGGTTTTTTGTTGTTTGAGGACGATTTTCATCATCAAAGGACAATTAAGTCCAATTGTTCTTATAAATATCCTATCATATTGAGGAAGTGCTTAAGAAGAATCTTAAACATCTTTTCAATATTTCCAGGATTGTTTTAAGTACAAATGAATTTAATTATATAAATGAATCAATCGTCCGAGGTTTTCAAGTTTTGTTAACTTGCTCAGTGAACTAGGACATTTGAATATCCTATGAGTGAGGTAACATTTCATTTGACGTTTAATTTAGGAGTTATAATAATCAAAGCTTTCAAGGGTAAATTAGTATTCAAATGATTTGGTTTAAATTAAAGAGTTTAAATTTGGAATAGTGTTCAAGTTGTTTTATATTTAATTTCTTTTATGTCTTAGGTGATGTTATATTTAATTCAATTTAATTTAATTGAGTTTTAATTTAGTTTAACATAGTTCAATTTAATTTGATTTGGTGTTTAATTAATTTGATTTGATTTAATTTAATTTAATTATTTAATTTAATTTAATTTAATTTAATTTTAATTATTTAATTTAATTTAATTTAATTGTTTAATTTAATTTAATTGTTTAATTTAATTTAATTTAATTATTAAATTTAATTTAATCTTAATTTAATTTATCTTTAATTTACTTCATTTTTAATTTTAATTGAAATTTCAAAAGAGTTTAATAATTTAATTAAGTCTTTTAATATTTTAAATTTGAGTTATCATTTTAATTAAAAATTGAGTATTAGTTGATATAATTAATTTAGGGATTTTTAAATTAAAGAATAAATCTCTTCCTAATAAAGATCCCTTATTCTAATAATTCCAATTTTATTATTCTTCCAAATTTAATCTATTATTTAATTAAAGTTTAATCATTTTAAAATTATTTAATGGGTTTCTACCCTTTAATTATTTAAATTTCAATCATCCAAATCAGATTAGGATCAAATATTTTACTTGTTAAATTTTTATTAAGCCTAAAGTTTTAATTAAGGATTAAAGATTTTAATTACCATTTTACCCTTTAAGCTTAATAATTTCATAACTCACTAAATTGAACTCAAATGAACTTGAAATTTTTATGTGACTTCACTCATATGTCAATAAAGACATGAGAGGAGAAAAAGTGATTTTTCTGTATTTAATTTATTTATATAATTATTTTTGATGGAAAATAGAGATTTTCAAGGGAAATTTGATAATATGACCAAGGGAAAGTTTCTGTCCTTAAGAAAATTAGGGGACATTCCTAATGACCAGAGAAGCACTTGGACCAATTTTGGTGATTTTTTGAATTATATTATTTTTATTATAATTATTTTGAGTTTTGGAGTGTTAATTAATTTAAAAATAAAATAAATGTTGAAAAATGAATTTTATATTTTTCAAAAATCTCTCTGATATTAAGGAAACCAGAGAATCAAATTTTGCAATTTTCTGATTTTTCTATGATTTATAATAATTATTTTAGTGAAAATGCTAGAAAATACATTTTTTTTAATTTTAAAATTACCCTAGGGCTTTAAAATTCAATATCTCACTAAATAGACCTAGGAAAAATGTGGGATTTGTTCCTAAGTGATTAAAATTCAAAATGTGATATTTTGGTGAATTTTATTATTTTTGTGATTTTTATTATTTTTTAATTATTAAAAATATTAAAATATTATTAAAAATCAACCTTTTTAGAAAATTGACATTTTAATTTTCTTACACACTATCAAGGTATACGCAAGTATACGTATCGTTTCAAGTAATATAAGGTTTTCTTTATAACTTGATATCGATTCCACATAGAAGCGAGGTAAAAAAATTCTTTAGGCTAATTCAGTCTAATTCGCAAAGTTAAATTTGGAATGTCGATTAAAATGGGTTTTCTAATAACCCAATCCTAAATAAAGTTCTTAAATAAAAAGATAGCTTATCTTTGGATAAATTGGTTTGGAGAATTTTGAGATATTAAAAGCTACTTTTAATAACTGATTACATAGATAATGTGTAGGAAAGAAATCTTAGAATTTTATGTAGTAGTGCGAATAGAAGCATTCTTATTCTTTACCTTTGCTCGACGGTATAAAGAACGTTGGGTAATCTATAGATCGGTTTAGGATGTATTTGGCAGAAAGGGTTAATCTGAAGCTCACACTTCTAGATGTCGGGTGGCTTTGGCCGGTATTTTAGTGACCCGTTCTTTCTATAAACTAAATTATTAAATTTAGTATGTCCTCTAAAAACTAATCGATTCTACGCCGATAAAAAGTATATCTCTATTTATTTGCACTTCACCATGAATAACCCGCTCAACGCCTTCGATTATCCAAAGATCCATGTGATATCTACTTGTTAAGAACTCATATAAAGTGATCTCAAATTCTTGACGGATTTTAACAATACAAGTGATCGATTTGTAAAGTAAATGAAAGTCCGTATGAGATATCATCACCATAATTTAATAAGAGAATATCTAGCGAATCTTAATTCCTAAACATGTACATCATTTCATTACAAAACAAAAGTAAATCAAAATAATAGCACGAAGTAAAAGAATTGATAGAATTATATAATAAATTAATTCTTGGCACAAGGAACTTATTTCATTATAATTCTATTATATTTATGCAACTATACGTCACACAAGCATCTAATAGATAATTCTATCATAAAAATAATTTTTCTGCACATGCCACTACTTCATATTAAAAGAAAGAGTAAAGAAAATCACTTACGAAGCATGGATAAATCACGACGAGAAAAAAACTTGGTTTAATACAAATAAAATCCACTAGAAAGTATCTACACGTTACGAAATGGAGAACCTGATACTTAGCTTTTTCCTCTAAAGAAAGAAGAAGATCTCTCCACCAAGTCTCCCACCAATGCGGCACGCTCATACATCCCTTACATAAATATCTCAAAATCCCTCACCAATCTCTCCATGAGATGTAGAAATCTACATCTTCTTGATTCTAAAATGACTCTTAAAATGACTAAGGGGAAGAGAGAGAGAGAGAGAGAGAGCGCCCGTTGCTGTAGAATTAGTCCTATTTATAGAGCTTAAAAAATGACCAAGGTTCCAGCCAGACACCTCTTGAAATTCATCCACATTCAATGAATGTCTAGAAATAGCGTAGCCTAGGCGTGGTCCGTGACTAAGTGTTCGCACCTCTTTACTTTGGATCACACCTCTTCGTGATTAAACTAGTTTTCTTGTGTCCGGATGCATTGTATCACATGTCCTATGTATTAGGAGTAACTTCCAGTCTTCTGAAAGTCTAATAACGGCTTAACACCATCAAAATAATTGTCCGAAAGTTGTCGAAAATCTTATTTACTTCGATTATCGAACTATTGTTTAGGCGCCGGATTACAACGTCACAGGCGCCCGGACCTATAATTTCGGCAACTTTGTTTTTTAGCTCTATTTTTGCTCTTTTTGCTCATTTTCCTTCTTGAACTCTTTTTATCACTTATATCCAAAAACATAAAAATACGCTCGTTAAAACGTAATATCGTTAAAAATATGCAGAAGTGGGCATGAAATGAACGCTAAAACGAGTAATTTTAGTGGATCCTCGTCGGCGCCATTTTGGAGTCTTGCGACTCCCCAAATCGTGCTCTCGGGTTTCTAACACCGGCAGGCATACATCGGGCATCGCCGGCGCTCATTTTGCGCAGCTGCACCATTTATAGTTTGGCTCTGTTTAAAACAGTTTCAACGTTTCGGTTGCGTTGCATTCTAACGGATAGCCATGCAAAATAAGCCTAAAAATAACATTTCTTTAAAGTGTAATCTCATTCAAAAATATGCAAGAAGTGTAAAAGAGATTAAACATAGAAAGACTTATCAAAATGAGCCGGACGAATTTGCTTTATTTTGCTCGTTTCTTCCAGATACCTTGGATTTTCTTCTGCTTTTTCTCCAAGAGTGCATTTATTGTACACAAAACTAGAAACATGCAAAATGTTTTCATTTAAAGTGCAATATCAGTAAAATGCAGCATAAAATGTATATGTAAAATCAAGCATTTTTTAGGCATGTCAACTACACATCAACATCATCACCATCATCAACATTATCATCATCGGCATCATCATCACCATCTCCCAGTCCATATCATCTATCTTGAGGAGGCTGATACGGTGTGAAAATGGGGCGATTAGGAAATTCCACATAATGATCTCCACTCATGCATCTCAACATAGCCTCATTATAAGCAAAATTATATTTAACCTTCCTCGAAATAATATCATCAATATGAGTCAAGTGAGATTTGATGCCTTTAACCTAATTATGTAAGTCGGTGATACCTTGCTCAATCATCACTTGTTCCATAACAGAATATCCAAAGAAAAAGTATCAGGAGTAGATGATATTACACATTGAAGGAAGGTATTGTACATGTTTTTGGTTTAAGATTACAAGAAAATGGAGTTGGAGAAATGAAGCAAAAACGATGCAATTTAAGCCAAATCGAGTAAGGAAAGAAAATTCTAATATAGTTTGATATGTCTTTGCTTCCTTAGAATAGTCATATTTATCTCATGTTTTAAATGAAATTACACTTTAAGGAAAAGTTATTTTCATGTAATACATCTTTATAGGTAACAGAAGAAATTTGGAGCTTAAAGGAGGTGAAATAGAGTGAAAACGTTAAAACGGGTGTCTGCCATATGATCTAGGCACCATAGTGCCATTAACATCTAGAAATAGGAGCTATAACACCGGTCCCCGGCGCTGTAGCATTCGTCGGTTTTGGAGGCGGCTTTTGGGTTATTTCGGGCCATTCGCAGGATGTTACGGGAAGCTTAGATGGTTATGCATGTCCCCGAGATGATATTGAATGAAGCTAGACAGATTTGAATGAAGAGATACCTGTCTCTTGGAGTGAAAGGGTGTCTGGAGTGAAGGGATGGGTCTTTTTAAGAAAGAGGTGTTTGGGTTCTTTTTAAAGAGAGAGGGCTTATTCTTCTCATGTATCGAGTATTAAGGAAGTCTAAAGAAGTAATTAGGAAGTGTTTTAGGAAGTGTTTGGTGTGAGTTTATGTTGATGTTGATTCCTCCTTTTTTAGAGAGATTGGTAGAGGATTTTGAGAGATATGGGTAAGGAAGTATGAGTAACACATGGATCGACGGAAGACTTGTTGGAGAGATATTTCATTTTCCTTCGGGGGGGAAAAACTAAGTATTATGTTCAACATTTTCTTTTAATTTTTGTAAACACTTTCTAGTGGATTTTATTGATTTAAACGAGGTTTCTTGTTGTGTTAAGTAGTTTTCTTTACACTTTTCTTTTAATATAAAGTATGGCTTGTGTAGGAAAATTTGATTTATGATAGAATTATTTTTATTTTCATCAACTGAGTAATATCTCCTTTTCTTCATTGACATAACTTAAGTGGCAATAAGTTATGTTAAAATTTATTACAAGTGAAACTAAGGTTGGGGAGAGCGGTGATCTTGCAACTTGAGTGCACTTACATTGGTAGTTGGCTTGTAAAATAGTTTGGCGGCAATGCAACATTTAAGAAAATATAATTTCATGATCATTATTAGATATTTCTAAGTGACGGATAGTTGCATGAAGATAATAGAATACTAAGCGTACTATACACTAGGAAAATGAACATGTAGTCATATGTTCCTTGTTGACACATAATTTATTATTTAAGTCTGTCAATCCTTTCTTGCTTATGTTATGATCTTGATTTTATTTTCTTTTGCAATAAAGCTAGTTTAGGAATCTTAATTTTCTTAGCTATTCTCTTATTTTTATTTAAATGTGTTGGTATTTTCACCGTCTCTTAATTTACTTTGCAAAGTAGTCATTTGTAATGTTAAAATCCGTTGTGAAACATAATGACCCGGCAAGGCTATGATTTCACAAACTAGTGATTATCACACTTCACTTTTGAAAGTTGTTGGTAGTGAGAGGTACAATGAATGAGATAATTTTGAATGACGTAGAATTTATGTTTTTAAGGTGATAGAATAGAATCTTTTATCAATTCGGTTTAGAGTTTGGATCATAAGAGGTCCACACAGTAGGTCTTATAAAGAGGGCACATTGGGTAATCCTAGAAGTGAAGTGCATAATCTGAAAGCACTACTACCTGAGGTGTAGACAAACTTCGGTGGCAATATTCTTTGCTAGCATCGAGAGAGATGCATAAGGTATGCTTCTGGTCACTGGCTACATTAAATTATAAGCAATTCATTCACACATTAATTAGGTCATTACACGAGAAGTGTAGTTTTTAACATCTCGAAATTCTCACAAACCAATTTATCCGGAAAGTTATCTTTATATTTAAGATTTTCATTTATAAGTAATTGTTAGGAAAACCACTGTACGACATTCAAACTATTTTGATAATTAAGTCAGGAATTAGCCTAAGGGATTTATTTTCACTTCTCGTAGGTTGGAGACTGCGGGTTATAAAAGAAAAAGCACATGTGCAGAAATGATATGTATCTTTGCGTGGCATCCTTTAGTGTATAGAATTATTTTTTTAAATTTTATAACATTTGATTTTGCACACTAGCCGCTTAATATAAATTGGGTCAAATTTTTGACCGTTTTTTAGAAGCAAAATTCTTACGTATTGTGAGTTGAGTCAGAAAACAAGAGAGATAATTGAATAATGATGGTAACAAACCATGTCATTCTTGTCGCATTCATAAAATGACCTCTCAATATGATGTGTTATATCCTTTGTATTTGCCTTTTAAAAGCAGTTGCATAGAGTATTATTGGTATTTTATATGTATGGTAGAACAACAAATTGTAAATAGCTCGGATATCTAAGCAGTTAGCCTCGAGTCAACAAGACCCGGTTCGAGCGAAACTTGGCTTGGTTGCCATTTCATGCTAGCTAATCTAGGCTGTCGGTCAACCCTTGAGAATAGATTTGAGACTCTTGGCATCCATAATACGGTGCAATATTGAGAGATAGGGTCTTCTCTCAGGTCGACTTCTGCATAATAGTTGACTCAAATGTCTCTTTTCCCATTCTTTGAACGAACGGTTCATACTCGGATCATTCGACCGCCTTTCGCTGTGCAGTAGTTTTGGCCTCGATGACTTTGTAGGATAGTTGCACTCGGTTAAATAAGTAGGTCTCACGTTCCTCTATTGATAAGCACTTCCTCATCATACTCTTCACCGCTAGACCATTAGATCTCAACATTTTTATGTAAAAATATATCAAGACATCCTCCCACAACTCTTTATTTTTATTCACCAAGAAAATTTAATCATAAAATTACTTTTCAATTCTTTGAAATCGTATCATCATATAATTTTCTTTTTATTCATGTACATATGTTATAAAACCAGCATCATCATCAAAACTCACTAGGAAAACAAAATTGAAGTTATATATATATATATATGAATTGATGTGAGGAATACAGAAAAGTTTACTCACAACAGATCTGTAAAAAGGGGCAGGGGGAGGGGAGGGGGATTAATTCAAAATTTGAAGAATAAGCCAGCAGATTAATCAAGTGTTATTTTCAATATTCATTAAATTTTTAATAAATTAATTCACATCTAAATAATTAATTAAATCAACAAATTTCTTAATTTATTTTTAGATGTCAGAATATTAATTTTGCAAAATTTTTTTGACAAACTTGTAAACGCCCCAAATATAAAACCACACATTATATGTAATACTAGTAATCATTAACCATTTTCCTAAGAAAATTAAAAGCAAATATAAACAAAGTACTTAATTAGTGAAATAAATCGTAATCTAAAAATAAAGTAATTAGTAAAAAAGAATAAAAATTATGAGGGGATATTCTAACAAAAGTTATATAGGACCCGATAATAGAAAAATTCAAAGTTATTAGATAAAACTAAAGTTAGAAAACATTTAAATAAATTGTTAAGACACATTAACAAAATTTGTTTTTTCTTCTTTTTCTGTTTATCTAATATTAAACATTTGTCTTTGAATCAGAATTAAACATATCAACTTATTGGAAAGGGTACAAACAACACAACAATGGCAGATCTTAAATTTACTGACAACTTGAGGCCAAAATAAATTTCCTTCTCTTTATATTAAGGAACTTGAAACCCCTCTCTCAATACCCCCAGATAACAGAAAAAAGAAGAAAGAAAGATGTCTTTAATTGCAGAGGAGCTCAGGGCAAAGGCGGAGATATACCATGGAGATTCACTCGGCCAAGAGAAATGCCAGTTTCTTCTCAAAGAGGTTGGCCTTCCCAACGGTCTCCTTCCCCTTAAAGACATCATAGAATGCGGCCATATAGAAGAAACTGGATTTGTGTGGCTCAAACAGAAGAAGAAGATAGAGCATACATTCAAGAAAATAGGAAAGCTTGTGAGCTATGCCCCTGAAATCACTGCTTATGTTGAAACATAGGATCAAAAAGCTCACAGGTGTGAAGGCTGAGGCTCTTCATCTGGATTACTCTCACAGATATCTCGGCTGATGGAGCGGAAGAAGAGAATTATTCAGCAGGGAAGGGGAAGATAACTTTTCACAGCTCCACTGGCAGCTACAGAACTTTTCCTGCATCAGCTTTTGTGCTTGAGGAAGATGAGCAGAAGAGAAGAAGTCGGAGGCGGAGAGAGGGGGACGACGAAGGGAAGGAGGCAGACGAGAAGGTTGAGAATGAAGAGAGAGCAATTTAATGGTCAATGATGCTGTGTTGTTTGTAGTAGAAGCGTGATTTAGCTTTTGAGCTTAAGTTATCGCACCGCTTTCTTCTCTCAAAAGACTATCTTTTAGATCAAAAAATATGAATAAGACGCTTGCCAGCTCTAATTCTGTTCATCGTTTATGTAAGTGTGAATTTTTATTTTTTTATTTTTATTTTTTTTGGAAAAACAAGTTATGTGTGATTGAAGTGTTTAAGAGTAAATGAGCAAAATATATGTTTATTTTGAGAATATAAATTGTGTATTCTAAGTATAAATATAACTGATCTAGGTGGGCCTTAACTTGAGAGTTACTGTTGTGTTTTTACGTTAAGTGATTAATATAAAACAAAATTAATTAAAAATATCAATTATTTGCATAATGATGATAAAATAATTGTTATTTACAACCAAATGCATTCAGTTTGTTTATTTGTTCGAGCAAACATTTATTTTGTTGTTATTTGTTCCATAATTTTAGTAGAAGAGTGCATCAAGCACCACGTCACATTCATTGATTCTCTGATAAAATTGTTACAAGTTTAAATATATAATTTTAATGGTTATTTTTTTCCTCCAGATTATTTAATAATATAATTAGCTTTTAATTTTTTAGGTATATATAAATACATAAAAATTGTTGAGCTAATATATACATTTCCATTTTTTTATATAATTTGTGTATTTTTTAAACATCTTTTGTGGCAGGATGGCCAAGCTAACACCGAAATATATATTAGTTTCAAGTAAACTGAACTAATTCAGGCCTAACCTCACCAAAAAGTATTATGGGTCTCTTACTCATCTAAATTATGATTTTGTACTACCATCATAAGAATTTGCCCCTCAACACCGAAATTTGCCCTCACTCATAGGACATTTGCCATTACGACGAACATCCTCACGATTAACTACACTAATTCTACCTCCAATTTGTTTATCCTTAAGAAAAACAGTTTGATTTAAAGAAACAATGTCACCTAAGAAGTTTGAATTCTCTTCACCATAATCTTGAAATTATCTTAGAAACAACAGTATTTATGCTTATAGATCTAAAATCATTCAAGATTTTTACCATTATCTTTAGGAATCAAAATAATAGAAGATTTAAAGTATTTAGGTAAATCAATACCACAAAGAAATTCTGAATTACTTCCACAAGTTCAGGATGAATAATAACATCTGACAGATGTATAGGCTAATGAGAAAATCCATCAGGACCCGCAGCTTTACTTAACCTCCATGTTACCAAGAACCTCTTTAATTTCCTCCTTAGAAGGAATATAAGTAAGATTTAAAGTGAACAATCTATCACAATTGGAATATAAATTCATATTAATCTATTCAGAGAACTATTATCATTACTAAATAAATTAGAAAAAAAGCTAACACCAACATTAGCAATATCACTATGCTTAGATAAAGAGGAACCGTTAAGATAGTAATATTAGTAATCAAATTAATTTTCTTTCTATTCTTAATACAAGCATGATAAAAAGCAGAGTTCCTATCACCATCTAAAAAAGTAGCACGAGCAGCCTTTTGAGCATAGAAAGATTCCTCCATATTAATAGCATTAGTTAGCTCTTGTTGCCCTTGAAGTAACAAGTCTAAGCTAATGTTATTATTACAACTGTCAATTCAGCTCCTTAACTCTATGCTCAACATCGGTCACAATCTTAGTAAGGTTACTAACATTCCAGTTCCAATTTTTAAGAAACTTAGTAAGATTTTTAAAGGCATCCAAGGTTTAATACCCGGGGTAGTATTCATAAGATTCAAACTATTAGCATTTCAATTATCTTTAACCCCCAACAGAAATTGAGGTGAAAGTCGACATAAAACAAAACGAAAATGATTATTCTTATTACCAATATCATCGATCTTGATCAAAACCGGAGTATGATCGAAGCCAAAAATGCCAAATGATGAACCTTATGCATATTAAAGTATTGATCACGGCCAGATTGGAAAGAAATCTATCAACCTTTCAAAATTTTGACCATGATTCAAGTAAAAAGATTACCATGGTACTCCAAGTCAAAAGATCCACATCCATCAATACATCATTAAAATCTATAATAAGATTAGAATTAGGAGGTAAACCTACCTTTTTCTCGAAATAACGAAGAGATAACATTAAATCTCCCCCTACTAACCAAGGCTCGAATAAAGGACCAATGGATTTAAGAAGATCCATAATTCAATCGTCAAACTTATGGCAACCAGCATAAATAAAGGAAAGATAAAATTTATTCCCTCTAATGTTAATATGCAAATGTAACATTTGTTTATGATTAATAATAACACTAATTCACTTATTACAATCATTCCAAGAAATATATTTTATTATTAATATTATCAAGTAATGAAATTTACCAAATCTATTAATTTATTTATCATACAATAGCAGCTACCGAACAAGGAGTTCGAGAATACCAGAAAGAAATATGATAAAACGAATCAAATTCTTAAGCTTTATTAGAAGCATTGCCTTTAGCAATGCCTCTAATATTCGAACAATGTATTAAACTTAGCCATCATGATTTCTCCTACCTCTAGTAGTTCTGAGGTAGAAGATAAAGTATTGGTATCGAAATTTTTCATGAAGTTGATCTTTAACAGCGGTAGGATTGAAGACCCATCTCCCTACTACCCTTAAATTTCCATCTTCTTGAATTTATTTTTTAACGTCAATCTTCCTCATTTTCAGATTTAGACAAATCATTATCAACCTCAACAAGGAGATAATGCTCTTATTGTCTTGAAATTTGTTGGTGGATTTTAATAAAAGTAAAATTGTGTTAATATCATCCTTTAAATTCTGGATATTAAAAAGGCTTTAAATCTTATAAGGGTGAGAACCTCTTATGATATTGTCAAGGTGTGACTTCAATGATGATTTCGCCAATATTATTAAAAGAATTTTAAATAATAACTATTACTCTATTATTATTAATGGTATTTCTAGTGATTATTTTATGGCTTCTAAAGGTATTAAACAAGAGATTCTCTTTCTCCCTTATCTTATTATTGTTGCTTTTGACTACATTTCTAGATGTCTTAACAATCTTTACTAATTACCCTAGTCTCAACTACAAGCATAAAGGGGTATTAGTATTTCTCATCTTTGTTATGCGAGATGATCTTTTCTTTTTACTAACTCGAATGAGAGATCTATTAAAAAGGTTTGTGAAGTGATCTCTCATTTTCAAGACCTGTTTCGGTCTAGTTTTCAATACTTCAAAATGCTATTTTTATTGCTCAAGTTTATTTCTGCTGAATAGAAAAATTGGATTCTTTGATTATACTCATTGTAATAAGACTAGTTTACCTTTGAAATATCTCAGTTTCAATCTTGACAAAAAAGGTTAAGAAGAATTATCTTTTTACTGATTTGTTTGATATGATTCGGTTGAAAATTCTATTTTGGGAACATAAATTTTTATCTTTTGGTGGCAGTTACTTACTTAAGAGTATTTACATCACTTCCTCTTTCTATTATTGCAAGTGATGTGTATGCCTCTTGGTTTCATTATAAAGCTTGAGAATTTGTTTAACAAAATTCTTTGGGAGGCCTTTGGTTTGAGGAATGTGCATTGGAAGAGTTGGGAGAAACTATGTAATCCTATTGATAAAAAGTGGTTTTGGTTTTCGTGATGAGCTAATTGATTAAATTAAATTTAACTATATGAAACCGTGACTTCGTTTTAGAATGGATAATTCTATTTGGACATCTCTAGCTACGTGCAAAATGCTTGTTCTAACACTCATCCTCTTGCCTCCTTTGGAGAATGACTCTTTATTTGGAATGAGATGTTTAAAGTTTCATCACGGGTAGAAGATTTGTTATGTTTGGGATATTGGTATGGTATCGATAATGTGGCCTTCTAGTATGAGGATTGGCTTAGTAAGGATCCTCTTGGGGACTTTTGGTGGTCCTCATGATATTAACATTAAAGTTAACGATTTTGGATTGAGAATAACTAAAATTTATCAAGAGTAGCTGGTATGATTCATTCTAATGATGCTAAGTTTAATCTCACATTCTTATTATCCACGATAAGAAAGATATTCCTAGATTTAAAGAGAAGTTTGGAGATTACATTACTAAGTCATTTACTAATCATATTTATTCTTATTAGGGTATAGATCTGCCTGGAATTGGAATAAAATGGATAAAACCATCTTTTTCTTTTTTTTGTCAGAGGTCTTTCATGAAATATTACCAATTGACAATATTCTTAAGCTTAAGGGCTTAAGAATAGCTTCTATGTGCATCCTTTGTAAGAATGTTGAGGAGTCTCGTCGTATTTCGGCTCTTGTTCTTTTGCTATGGATATTTGGAATAATGTTTATGCTTTCTGTAATAGGCAGGATAATTTTTACGGATACTCTAACGCGATGATATTTATCTTGATTGGAACAATAAGGGGCATGAATTTCTATCTAATATCCCTTATTGTCTTTGGTTATTTGGGTTTCTAGAAATTCTATAAAATATAATGCGGGAACTGTTAATGCGAGGAATACTTTTTCTAAGATTTGTGCTTATATGGGTAAAAGTCTTTCTACGTATGGTATGAAATATATACGAAATAATATGATTATGAAAGCCATTCTTACTAACTTTTCTATTAATTTTACAACTATTACTCATTCTCTGGTATAAGTTTATGGTCACCCAGCATTATACACCGTATATCAAAATTAACTCGATAGGACTTGAAAGCAATTGTCTTGGTATTGGATGAATTGTAGGGATTGGAGTGATTATGTTCTTTATTGGTTTGCTGCTCCTTCTCCTTCGTTTCTCTTATGGAAATTTCTATGAAAGCGTCTTATAGTATTTGCTGCGGTGATGGCTCGAAAGGGTTGAATCTTTGTAATTCTGGCTTGATTCTCTTCGTTTATACTGATTGCAGGTAATTGTATATGTCATTGGAGTATATACGATTCTTGGAGTTAAATTCTTTATCGTTAAAGATCTTAATGTGGTGTGGGATTATCTTGGAAGAAGGTAATGTTGTTGCAAATTGGGGCGCTAGGCTAGTTTTTATTTCTCGAGTGTTGCACATTGATCTTTTATAGATTGGTACTTTTAGATGTATGGGTGGTTTTGGTCACATTCGGAGTCTGTTGAGTTGTATTTTTCTTTTTTGGAAAGAAGGGCCTTTTCTTCTTTTTGTGTTTTTTATTTTTGTATTGTAGGGTGTGTGAGTGTAGGGCCTTAACTTTAGGGTTTGTAATTTTTAACATGGAATAAAATGCGGAGTTATAATACTTTAAAATAATAATAATAATAATAATAATAATAATAATAAAACTACACTAATTGTGTATGTATATATTTTTATAATTGTACAAAGTAACTTATTTTAGACTAACCTTAGACATACCTATTTAATATTTGTTGAGCGAATACACAGAATTTTTACAGTTTTATTTAAAACATTGCCGTATTAAATGCTAAAATCAATCTAAAATCTAATTTCAAACAGCCTTTTTAAACATTAAAAGTGTTACGTGCGGACAACCTTGCGATAAGCAGTGGTATGGCTGGATGAGCCGCAGTATGATAAATGATTGTGCGATCGCATCTGAACATAATATTCCTCTTTGAATACGGATTCGGATGTATTGACCTTTGTTTGTGTAGACTTAATTTTATGAGGCATAATATTAAATCCAACAATTCAAACTATACAAATAAAATACACACAGAATACGTTTCGTTGCATTATTTCGCATCATTAATGACAGTATGGTATTAGTTACAGAAAATCGCGTGAACAGCAATTAATACCATAGTATATTAACTAAAACAAACATAAATAGAAATAGCTTCAATTAATTTACAGTTGTTTTTATGAAGAAATTAAAATATAAAATAAATATATTTCACTTTACTAACCTCAAATTAAGCACAAATAATTTACTTCGCATTGCAAAAAATTATGCTTTTATTAAATTTTCCTGAAACGAAAAGTTCCTCTGTTAATAAAGAAAAGCAAGTGTGAAGGATGCAATAGAGATTTATCTACATATGAATTTGACTCAAATCGTGAATTCGTTTTTCATATATCTAGAATAGCCTCAACGGGCCACGGCCAGTCCTAAAACATGAAAAACATTATTCTCCAGCTGCCCAATTCGCCATCCCATGTAAATAGCGTTCATGGATTGTACTATAAAATATTAATGCTATTTAGGGCAATTGTGTGGTTAATCGTTCGGAGGCTGCGGCGGCTTTGGCCTTGACGAATTTTGGCGAAGCGGGGCGGAATCGCCTCGGATTCGCGGTTGTCTGCCGCGAAGTCGACGTGAAGACGGCCATGGGGGATAAACCCCGCGGCCTCGACTTTCACTCGGGCGCTGAGGTTATTTTCACTGCGAGTACACCATCGCCGCATCAGCTCTCCGAACTCGATACGGTGATCTCGACATTCTTCCTCGACGATCGATTTTCGATCAAATCCAAGGTATCATAGCCGATCTAACTACTCTACCGAGTCCGTCCCCCTCTCCTTCTCTCTTTCTCGTTCCTTCCATACGAGTAGCAATTTTTACTCGATCTGTTTTGGATCTGGATCTGCAATGTCGTACTCATAAACCTATGAAAATTTTAGATCTATAGCAAATTTTCTGTCTCCAATTGTCGATCTCGTACTCATAAGCGTTGAAAACTTTCTCTGCACAGATTTATAATTTTGTTAATAGAGTAAACTTCTGCCGATTTGGTTGGAATTGAATTTGCAAAGAACAATTTGCTTAACCTCCTAGATTTATGAATTTGTTAACGGGAGTGAGCCTTTTCTTTGGAGGTGGCGGTGATCATTTTTCTGCTTTATTTTACGTAGTTATGTTGGAATTTAAAATCTTGTTGATCATTTTGGATTTTTGTTGGAAAGGCTTATGAGATCGATGCCGGTATTGTTTAGTATTTTCTTTGATTTCGGGTCATTAGAACTTCTGCATATCTGTTAGATAGGTTGAAATTTATGTATCTTTTTTCCTCTCTTATGTGGGTAAGATTTGCTCTGTAGCTACGGCGATGCTTAAGTCGTTAGCGTTGGTATCGGTAAAACTTGAATGTATCTTTATAGCATTTCAATTGATGCTGGGCGGAATTCAACGGATAGACTTTAGGTTTGAGCTTATTTCTATTTTTCCGAGTTTATACGTGAATTCAGTGGGCTGAATTCGAGTTATTAATCTAAGAATTCAGTTATTATGTGTTGTTTCTATATCCTTTATATTATATTAATAAATGAAAATTTTCAAACAATTTTAATAATAGGGGCAGTACGATCATTTCTGTACATGGCCCATATTTTCACAGTACAGCTAAGCAGTGAACAAAACACATGAAATTTCCTTTACATAATTTCTAATACATCAGCAATAATTTCTGTCTACTAGTAGCTGCGGTCAATAAACCCAGAACTTATCTTGAGAATACATGAGATTGTCATTTAATATTTGAGTTTGATTGTATTTAGAATATAATTGATAATTTCATTCGAATAAAAAAATATTTACCGCCAAAATATTTATGCAAGCCCTCTAATAGTATTATTTTTTATATCTGAATGGAAAAGAAAACATTTTATTTAAAATTGTTAAATAAAAATTATAGATTATAGATAAAAGTAGAGATATGAATGAGTTGTAAAAAAATCTAATCATAAATGCAAGAATTGTAAATACAATCTCATTAACAATTAATGATACATGACCAAACAGTGGTGGATCGGCAAAAACAACAGCTCAATGACGGTGGTCGGATGCTTTGTAAGGCTTGAGATTGTTAAGGCTTAGAGTTCCTTTAATCTTCTCATCCAAATCCTAGTCTCCCTTCATTAAAGAGTGATGGCCTGTGTAAATTTTGATATGACATCCTCAAAAAATACGTAGAACCTCTCAATCAGGCGACTAAGAGTGACTTTATCGATTTGATGATATCTTATCAGTTATTTTAGAGCCTTAATCATGTTAGAACTAAATGATCTCAGCCAGTGACTCGATTAGTTCATTTGTTAGATGCTTTGTTTACATTGTAAGCTTTCGTATTCGGAGATCATTTGATCAAAATACAACGAAAGTTTATCATTTAGGCTCCGGTGGAGGTACATTTTTGCACAACGGTGGAGTTTCACGCATACAAAGCGCTCATTTAAGGGAGATTTTCTCCCTTAATGCGAAGCATTTTTAATAAAATGCGGTCTGCGGGTTCAAACTACCTTTACTCGCTTTCTTCTCTAAAGTTTACTGTGTTACCCCTTTGGATTCGGATACGTTCTTCTGCGTTCGTTGTACGCCCTAACCTTCCTCGCCGTGCTCTTGATTCCTCCCAACCTAACTTCTTGTTCAGAGACATCTTTTCCTGCGGTAACCCCTTTCCACAAATTTTTCTTGGTGAATTTGCACCAATTTTCGGACATGTTTTGGTATCTTGTTTCTTCCCTCGGCCGCTTGATGGCCCTGATGTGGGCTTTGAATTTTAATGTTTCCATTGGATTTTTTATGGTTTTTACTGATTTTGATACTTCTTGGAGATATTTTGAAACGGTAGATAATAGAAGTTGTCGATGTGGTGATGATGTAGTTGGTGTTA
Source organism: Papilionanthe hookeriana x Papilionanthe teres (assembly GCA_022702705.1). Classification (NCBI taxonomy): domain Eukaryota; kingdom Viridiplantae; phylum Streptophyta; class Magnoliopsida; order Asparagales; family Orchidaceae; genus Papilionanthe; species Papilionanthe hookeriana x Papilionanthe teres. The sequence goes on along the minus strand of JAKZJZ010000028.1, from coordinate 114,067 downwards.
GAGATGGTGATGTCGATGTGGCCGAAGGGATGAGGAAGAGGGTGTTGGGCGTGATGTTGGTATTGTTTGTTGTGAAATTAAGAAGAAGATTATGCTTTATGGTGGTTTGGTGTCGGTTAATGTTTTCATTTTCTACATCTGTGATGTTTGGTTTTGTTGTTGTGTAGTTTATCTTGGGGATCTTATCGTTGGGGTGTGTGTGTGTCGGCTGCAGTTAGTTCAGCGATTTAAATTTTTATGTTGTTCGGTGCTGCGGATTGTGTTGTGTGTGCTTTTGTTGGGGTGTTGTGCCTTTGGATTGTCCGATGTCGGGGATTGTATTGTGAGTGTTAGGTTGTTGTTGTTGTTGGATTGATGTGTGTGTGTGTGTTGGGTCTGGATTATTCGGTCTTTCTGGATTGTCTTTGTTGGTTGAGTGGTGGGTTTGTGAGTTATCTTTGTGATGTGGATTTGTGCGGGGTGCTCGGTGCGTTGCCATTTGGCTTTATCTTGGGTAGTAGTAGTGGGCATTCCTATGATGTAGTGTTGGATTTGTGTTGGTTGTGGTTGGATATGTGGTGGTTTTGGGTTTTGGTGTTCGGTTGTGATGTGGCACTTGTGTGGTTGTCTGTGCATGTTGGTTCGGGGCATATGTGTGTGTGTTGGCTACGCATTGTGATGTGGATCATGTGTTTATGTTGGTCGTGGGTTGGGGTAGTGGTTTTGGTTATGGGTTGGGGTGGTGGGTTTAGGTTGTATTTGCTGATGTGGGTTGAGATGGTGGATATGGTACGTGTTGTGATGTGGTTGTGCGGGGAGCATGGTGGTATTGTGATGTAGAACTTTTTGTGTGTGCTTTTGTTGGGGTGTTGTGTTACGGATTGTCCAGTATATAGATTGTATTGTGAGTTTGGGTTGTTGTTGTTGGGGATGATGTTTGTGTGTGTATTGGGTGGATTATTCGGTGCTGCGAATTTGTCTTGTTAGTTGGGGTGGTGGTTGTGAGTTATGTGATCCACTTTAAAAATTACATTTTTAGTGTAGATTTCATCTTAATTTTATGCACATTTTTACTTCGTATTACACTTTAAATGAATGAATTTTGCATATTTTTGTCTTGAAGTATAAAAATATGATTTTAGAGAAAATCAACAAAACTATGCAATTTTAAGCCAAAATAAATAAGGAGAAAATTCTAACTTAGCACATATTGATATGTCTCCATGCTTAATATCTTTTATATTTCCTATATTTTGAATGAAATTATACTTTTGAGAAAGTTGTTTTTATGTATATATTGTAGGTGAAGGTGTTAAGAGCATAGCGCATTTGGAAATGGAAAGATTGACGGTGGCGGATAAAATGGTGGGCTGTGCACGGTGGTGCCTCGGCGCCAACCCCGTCACCCGGGCGCCAAACCGGCGCCGGGCACCGATGTGATGAAACGGCCTTTAGGCGCGGAATCAGGCAGGTGCCGAATAATCCAATAGCAGAGTTGTGGACGGATTTTTGACAACTTTGGGAGTTATTTTGATAGTGTTAAGTAGTTTTGATCCTTTTGGAAGGCGAAAGTTGTGCAATATATAGGACACATGTGTCTGATGAATCCTAGACGGATTGGAAGCGAGTTTAAATCATGAAGAGGTGTGAACAGAAGTGAGAGAGTCTCTTGTTGTTTTGGGCACGGAGTCAGCGCACAGGCGCCATAGTCGGTTTCTAGAAGATTGATGAATGTGAAGCTACTTTTGAAGAGGTGCTTTAAGCGACCCTTGGCTATTTTCGAGCTCTTATAAATAGGAGATATTTCTACAAGAAAGAGTTGCCTCTCTTGCCTCTCTCTCTCTTTCTCTCTTTCTCTCTCTCTCTCTCTCTCTCTCTCTCTCTTTCTCTCTCTGTAAAGTTGATCATTTAGAGTCAGATGTAGATTTCTACATCTTATGGAGAAGTGTGGTGAGGATTTTAGAATATTTATGTATGGGATATGCAAATGGCTGTGAACGGTGGAGACTTTGGTGGAGAGATCTTCTTCCTTTCCTTCGAGAGGGAAAAAACTAAGTATTGTGTTCTTCTTCTCTTATAATTGTTGTAAACACTTTCTAGTAAATTATCTTTGTTTTCAATAAGTTTACTACATGTGTTATCCATGCCCATTAAGTGATTTTCTTTATCTTGTTTTTAATATGAAGTAGTGGCATGTGCGAGAAAATTATTTTATGATAGAATTATCTATTAGATGTTTCTAGGTGACGGATAGTTGCATAAATATGTGAAATACTAATGAAATAAGTTTCTTGTTGGTACTTAATTTATCAATTCTATCAATTATTTTACTTCTTATGTCATTATTTTCATTTACTTTTGTTTTGTATTAAATAGATGCATGTTAAGGAATTAAGATTTGCTTAGATATTCTTTTATTAAATTATGGTGATGAATTCATACCGGATCTTACATTTACTTTACAAATTGGCATATCTCAATTAAGATTGATATATTCAAATCATCACTCCACACATAATAAAATCTAAATCAAATCAAATAACATAAATACAAACATACTATAGAAATCTTTACTACTACTCTTCGAGGTCGAATCTTCATCTTCTACGATATTTCCGATATGACGATGATGCACAAATAAGTTATAGAAAGGCACGAAGGGAAACTCCGAAGCGGATTCTTCGGAGATCCAACCCTTACGTCTCGATAAATGAAGAAAGCTAGCTTCGAGGTGTCCGGAATGATCAAAGTGTTCCTTCATCCTCCGATCGATGTGATCGAATAAATCGGACATATTGTCGATTAAATCTCTCACATTCTGCGAGTTCTTTCTCCATTCCTTTAATTTTCTTCATAAGTAACTCCGTTTTATCTGAAATAGGCCTTGCTATAGGATTATTCTGTGAAGCTCTATCAGAGATAAATGTAATGTCTTCATTATTGTGCAAAGTAGGGAACATATATGTAGGATCAAGCGGCTTTCAAGGTAACAGAACCTTTTCCCAAGCTTCATAAGAAACTCAGTACTTGCTGCATAATGCAAAAATAGTAGATGGGTGTCCTAGTCAGTGAGCCGACCCATGCACGAATAAACCCGATGCGGACTTAACAATTATTGATCCGACATCGATAGGCGATCCAATTTGAATACAATAATTCAATATAGCGCATTCCTTCGAAACCTTGTTTACCCTCGTAGTAGGTAACAATTTAGATGAGATGAAAAAGTGCCGGTTGCTTTGAGAAAGGATTCAAAAGTGATGCAGAGAAACTAACATACCCGTCTTCACGCATTTCCCAATCTTCCGGTTCATCAGTCAGATATCGAAATATCTCATTCATATTATATCGAGAAGGCACAAAATTTGAATAATGACATACCGGGGTATTTTCTATAGAGAATAATTCATTTACTCTTGATGGAGTAAACGTCACCCATCTTCCTCGGATGTAGACATTCCCATTGTTGATCGCATGTAAGTTAGAGTAGAACTCTTTCACGATCTGGAATAACAACGATGAGACGTAGTGTAACAAAATACCTCCCGGTGCCGCTGTGCGATCATTTCTTCTATCTTCGTAGTGGAATTCTCTAATCCTCGATTGACAAATCCCTGTTCCTTGATAACTGTTTTTTTTACCAAAACCTTGTTGAATATCCGCTGTGCTTCCGTACTCACAAATTTTCTCCTATTAAACACTCCAGAATTAGAGGAATCTAAGAATTTGGAGGCCATTATGGTGAATGGAATGAAATCTAGTGAAGAAGGCAGATTTAGAATGATTTAAGAATGGGTTTTCACAAAGGAATTGGTGTTGAATCCGTCCAAATCGGCATTCAAAGTATAAATAACTCATCTTTATAACTTCCTCGCTGTCGGCGAGAAGTTTCTCGCCGTCGGCGACTCAGTTATAAAAACTGTCTCTCAGGTTCTCGCTGTCGGCGGGACGTTTCTCGCTGTCAGTGAGCTCGATAAATAAACTGATATTAATTTCGGCGCAAACCTCGCTGTCGGAGAGTATCGACCTCGCCGTCGGCGAGATTCCAAAATAATGTCCAATTTCACTCTAAATCGAATAATTTCATTTCTCATCATAATGGTTCGAATATGTGATGATTCTTAATAATAATTGAGTAGTAAAGTTTCAATAATATAAACTAACTATTAAGATACAATAAAAATAGATAACTATTATGGGTTGCCTCCCATAAAGCGCTTGGTTTAACGTCGTCAGCCCGACCTAATTTCAATTATTAATCGAAGTCGACTAAGCATTAAAACCTCTTTATAGTTAGGTCTTATACCTTTGAAATATGGTTTTAATCTATGTCCATTAACTTTAAATTTATGTCCAGTTTTTGGATCTTCGATTTCTATAGTTCCGTATGAAATTATTTGAGTTATGGTGAAAGGTCCTAACCATCGAGACTTCAATTTTCCAGGAAATAATTTCAATCTAGTATTATATAGCAAAACTTCCCGTCCTGGTTCAAAATTTCTCCGATTAATCTTCCGATCATGCCATAATTTCATCTTTTCTTTATAAATCCGATCATTATCATATGATTCATTTCTTAATTCTTCCAATTCATTTAATTGCAAGCAATCTTTTCTCACCGACTTCCTTCATATTATAATTAAATTCTTTAATCGCTCGATATGCTTTATGTTCTAATTCAGCTGGTAAGTGGCATGTTTTTCTATATATAAGCTCGTAAGGAGTCATTCCGATCGGAGTTTTATAAGCGATCCTATAAGCCATAATGCGATGTCTAACCTTATAGACCAATCTAACCTATTTGGGTTTACTGATTTTTCTAAAATACGTTTAATCTCACGATTAGATACTTGAATTATCTATTAGTACGTGAATGATAAGCGGTGGATATCTTATGAGTAATATTGTATTTTTCTACTAGTTTGTGAATGTATTTATTTCTAAAATGTGTTCCTCCGTCGGTGATAATCACTCTCGGCATTCCAAATCTAGTAAAAATATTTTTCATCGAAATTTTGAAACACTCTTAGCATCACACCTAGGTAAAGCTTGTGCTCCAATCCATTTGGAAACATAATCAACAACTACTAATATATATGAGTTTCAAACGAAGGAATAAAAGGTCCCATAAAATCTAATCCCCAAACATCAAAAATTTCAACTTCTAATATAAAATTTAGAGGCATTTCGTTTCTTCTAGATATATTTCCTACTCTTTGACATATATCGCAAGTTTTAATATATACGTATACATCTCTAAATAGAGTAGGCCGGTAAAATCCAGTTGTAGAATCTTATAAGAAGTTTTATCAATCCCAAAATGTCCTCCAAAATCGGAATCATGACATTTTTGAATAATTGGTTCGGTTTCTTCATAAGGTACACATCTTTAATAATTAAATCCTTACATTGCTTATATAAATATGGTTCATCCCAAAAATAGGTTTTCGTATCATGGATGAATTTTTTACATTGTTGCAAAGTTAGCATAGGTGGTAAAATATTACTAACTATATAGTTTACTTATATCGGCATAACATGGTATTTTCCACTCATTGATATTATATAGTTATTCATCGGGAAAAGCATGCTACAATTTCATTTTCGATATCGAGATAATTCATGATTTTCTAATCTTGATAAATGATCCGCAATTTGATTATCGAGTTCTTTTCTTATTAACGATCTCAAAATCAAATTCTTGCATTAATAGCATCCATCTAATTAATCTTGGTTTGGAATCTTTCTTTTGCATTAAATATTTGATAGCGAGAATGATCGGTACGCACGATACATTTTGTTCCAATCGGATAAGGTCTAAATTTATTAAAACCATATACTACCGCTAATAATTCTCTTTACGTCAGCTCGTATAATTTATTTCGGCATCATTAAGAGTTTTACTAGCATAGTATATAACTTTAAAAATCTTTTCATATCTTTGCCCAGAACTGCTCCTACGGCATAATCACTAGCATCACACATAAGTTCAATTGGTTTCTCCAGGTTAGGTGAAACTATTATAGGTCTTGTAATTAATTTTTCTTATAAGAGTTCAAAAGCATTCGGGCATTCGATTGTAAATTCAAATTTCTTGTCCTTTTCGAGAAGTTGGCATAGAGGTTTAGTAATTTTTGAAAAATCTTTTATGTAGCGTACGTAGAATCCAGCATGTCCAAGAAAACTTCTTACCCCTTTTACAGTAAGTTGGAGGTGGTAATTTAGCTATAACTTAAATTTTTGCGGGGCCCACTTCCATGCCTTTTTCGAAATTTTATGCCCTAATACAATGCCGCCCGTAACCATAAATTGACATTTCTCCCGATTTAGAACTAAATTTTTTTCTCGCATACTTAATACTTTTTCGAGATGAGTTAAGTATGTGTCGAATGATGTTCCAAATACGGAGAAATCATCCATAAATACTTCTATTCCATTGTCGATTAACTTACTAAATATAGACATCATACATCTACGAAATGTTCTTTGGTGCATTACATAATCCAAAAGGCATTCTTCGAAAAGCGAAAGTTCCATAAGGACTAGTAAATGTAGTTTTCTCTTGATCCTCAGGAGCAATTTGTATTTGATGATAACCGGTGTATCCATCTAGAAAACAAAAATACTTATGTCCCGCTAATCTATCTAACATACGAGTCCAGAAATGGTAAAGGGAAGTGATCTTTCCTGGTGGCGGTATTTAATTTCCTATAATCAATACATATACGCCGACCGGTAACTTGTCTTATAGGAATAAGATCGTTATTTTCATTGGCGATGACGGTCACTCCTCCCTTCTTAGGAACACGGTGAATTGGGCTTACCAAGCACTTGTCGAAATAGGATATATAATACCATTATCTAACCATTTTAAAATTTCTTTCTTAACTACTTCTTTCATTATCGGGTTTAATCTCCTTTGGGGATGCTGCTTTAGGTTTATGTTCATCATCTAAAATAATTCTATGCATACGGATTGAAGGACTAATTCCTTTAATATACTGCTAAAGTCCAACCAAAAGTTTTCTTATATTTTTTTAAAGTTTCTAAAAGTTTTTGTTCTTGAGATTCGTTTAATGCGAGATGAAATAATAAGCTGGTAAAGTTGAAGAATTACCTAAATAAGCATATTTCAAATGATCGGGTAATATTTTTAGCTCGAGTTCGGGAGGTTTAATAATTGATGGAACTATATTCTTGTCGATGTTTTCGGTATTATCCAAAAATTCAAATCTTTCCTGAATATAATCTAATTCTTCATTATTATCTTCAATTAATTAAGTATTTTCTTTTTCTAAATTATCTTCGTAATATTCCTTAAAATGTTCTTGTTGTAAATGTTCAAGTATTTCCATCCGAAAACATTCATCATCTTTTTCTAGTGCAGGATATTTCATTGATTTTGCAATATTAAAGGTAACTTTTTGGTCATTTACTCTCATAGTTAATTCTCCTTTCGAACATCAATCATAGCTTTTCCGGTAGCTAAAAATGGTCTTCCTAAAATGATAGGAATTTCTTTATCTTCATCAATATCTAAAACAATAAAATCTACTTAGGAAGATAAATTTATCCACTTTTACTAACACATCTTCGATAACTCCCTTAGGATAGGTAATCGAACGATCGGCTAATTGAAGGGTTACTTGAAGTAGGTGTAATTTTTCCTAATCCTAATCTCTTAAAAATCGATAGAGGCATTAGATTGATGCTTGCTCCTAAGTCACACAAAGCTTTTCCATAAAATTTTTCTCCTATAGCGCAGGGTATAGTGAAACTACTAGGATCTTTCAATTTTTCAGGAAGCTTTTTCTAAATAATAGCACTACACTCTTCACTAAGTGTGATTGTTTCATTATCAGTGAATTTTCTTTTCTTATTTAGAATATCTTTCATAAATTTTACATAATTTGGCATACGATCTAAAGCTTCGACAAAAGGTATATTGATGGTTAATTTCTTTAATATTTCGAGGAATTTAGCAAATTGTTTATCTTTTTTATGTTGAGCTAGTCGTTGAGGAAATGATGGTGGAGGTGTTTCGACGAAATTTTCATAGGTATTAAAGGATGTTCCAAGTTTGAATCTTGTTGAATTGTTTCCTTTTCGATTTCCACTTCCTCTTTTTGTCTTTTAAGTTCTTTTTGAATTTGAGGTTCTAATTCTTTTCCACTCCTTAGTTGTATTGCTTTAATTTGTTCTTTTCCTTGATCTTTAGGATTTATTTCCACATTACTAGGAAAAGTTCCGGGTATTCTATTATTTAGCGCGGCAATATGTCCAAGTTGAGTTTCGATATTTTTAATAGATGTTCCTTGAATTTGTAATTGATTTCCTTGAATTTGTAGTTGATTTCCTTGATTTTGTAGTTGATGACCCATATTGAAAATTAATTCATCCATAGATAATTTCTTATCTTTGAATTGAGGGTTATTGTTATTAAATCCAGGTGGGTAATTAGTTTTATAGTTTGGATTTGCTTGATTAGGTTGATTCATCCATTGTTGATTAGATGTGTTATTCCAATTAAAATTTGGATGAGTTTTCCAACCAGGATTATAATAGTTTGAATAAGAGTTATTAGTTTTATTATTAATAGCATTTAAAGTTTCATAATTAGATTGAGATTCTATGATTTGTCCAGATGAGTTTCTTCTAAAGTAGGAGAGTAGTTCATTCCAAAATGATCTAATTTCTTAGATATAGCAGTAATTTGAGAAGCTAACATAGATATTGCATCATTTTCATAAATGCTGGCTATTTTTTTTAGATTTACTCTATCAGTAGGCCATTGGAAATTATTTGTTGCCATTTCTTCGATTAGTGCATAAGCTTCATCAAATGGTTTAGACATTAATGAACCTCCAGTAACGACATCGATGATTGATCTTAAAGATCCTACTAATCCATTATAAAAGGTTTGAATAATCGGCTAATACTGGTAGCACATGATGTGGGTATTTCCATGAAGTTCCTTAAATCTCTCCCAAGATTCATATATTGATTCTCCATCTATCGACAAAAAGAAGTTATATCATTTCTAAACTTAGCGAGTTTTAGATGGTGGAAAATATTTGGATAGAAATTTTTGTGATAATTCTCCCCGAGTTTTAATAGATCCAGAGTCTTAACGAATTCGACCACGTTTTAGCTTTATCCCTTAATGAAAAAGGAAAAAGTCTAAGTCTTATAGCATCGTCAGATACTCCTTGATATTTAAAAGTAGCACAAATTTCTAGAAAACTAGCAAGATGTAAGTTAGGATCTTCAGTAGGTGAACCACTAAATTGATTGTTTTGTACCATTTGGATAATTGTAGGTTTAAGTTCAAATGAATTAGCGGCTACATCGGGGTTTTGAATAGTTAAATGAATTTCATCTGATGTAGGGTTGGCATAATCTCTTAATGGTCTTTGTTGGTTCATATTTTGAATTTCAGGAATATTCGCCATTTGTGATAAATTTATAATTTGTTTCTTTTGTTTTCTAATTCTTTTAATTATACGCTTTAATTCAGAATCGTAAGGTATTAAATTTTCGTTTCTAAATTTGCGCATACAATTTTAGAATAGATATTAAATTTATTTATTATGATTATTTTAAAATAGTCCGTTACTCTAGTAAATTTTTCTTACGATCCCTCGCAACGGCGCCAAAAACTTGACCTACAATTTTATAATATGATATTTTTAATTTAATTGTAACGACGCCAAAAACTTGACCCTGCTATATTATGTGTATAGAATTTTAATTGTTTATGTTGTGGATGCTACGCAAGTATACGTATCGTATCGAAGTAATACGGGGCTCTAGTGGAGTCTCGGTTATCGATCCCACAGGGAAAGAGAAAATTAAATAACAGCTAATTTTAAAATAATAATAATAATAATAATAATAGTATACGAAAATTTGGAATTCTGAATTTAAGCGCAATAAAGTAAACTAAGTATTTCAATTATGTAATTTAACTAAGTAGAAAATTAATACGAATTGAAAGTGCAGGAAATTAAACTAATTGCTAAATAAGTCTTAACTATTCAGAAAAAGTATCTTTCCCCTTGTTTAGAAATTTAAGTGATTGATGAATTTAAATAGATAACTTTAAGGTATTGTGACAAATAGGAGCATTCCTATTCTTTACCATTTGGTCGAGTGTAAAGAATATTGACTAATCCTATGTTTGATTGTCGAATCTGCGGCTAGGCTAGGGAGGATACCGACTGCCACTTCGAGCTCCCACGTTCCCCTCGCACGAGGGCTAACATCTACACTTCGGCTCTCGAACAATAGAACCGAATTGAATATTTTAGTACGTCACGATAAAATGCTCGATTTTACGTCCGGTGATATTATTTCCTATTTATTTGCACCCTCCTTCCAAGGCTTTTGAATTCCCGAATATCGGATGTAATTTTTACTATAGTTGATAATCAACATATTTTAACAAATCAAATGGCCAGTTTGAAAGTAAATTAAGTTTTAAGTAAAAATTATCACAATTTATTAATATATATAAAAATACTTCTATTTTTAGTTCATCAAGTCACTTAATTTCATAACGGGGAGAAAAGCTAATAAACTACTCGGAATGTATGTTGACTAAACTAAGCATGGATTTCATTTAAAGTTAAAAACAATAAATACAAATACTTATCTCAATTTATCCCTAAGCAGACTCCTAGCAGTTCCTTTGACTCTTCCTTCCAGTACAGCAAGACTCACTAAAAACTCACTAACTCACTAAAGACTCACTAAAAACTGCACCAATTAACAAAATAACACACACACTAATACACTAATTAACACTTAGAAGCTGAATTTCGGCTTCTATATATAGAGGTGAGCAAAGGACCAAGAGGTGTGTAAGCATCCCTTCAAAAAGTATCCAGGTTCAATGTATCTGTGCCATTTGAACTAGCTCGCCGTCGGCGACGAACTACCTCGCTGTCGGCGAGACTTCTAGAAGATCTTCAAACCGCGCTATCTCGCTGTCGGAGGGCTCGAGCTCGCTGTCAGCGAGACACTTATAAATCCTTCAGAATTTTCTTCTCATAACCTCGCTGTCGGCGGGTTTGATCTCGCCGTCGGCGACTTAGCACAAATTGCATTATTTTCTTTCTTTTTGCTCCAAATCCGCTCCTTTTTATGATTTTTGCTTTTATCACCTAAATTCTCCATTCCTGCAACAAAATAAAGAAAATACCTTTCTTTAAAGTGCAATTTCATCAAAAATAGGTATGAATTTCTTAATAAAATTTTCAGTGATCATTTATCCCCATGGAGCTGTGGATATTAAAGATCCTAAAACCTGAAAATTTTCAAAGTGAATTTTCATAGGCTAAAACCCTATCTCTTAGGGGATCAAACTAAAGTGAATAATGTTTTGATGTTAAGTCACCCAAAATAAGCATTGGGTACGTCAGGCTGATGAAGTAAAACCAAGCTCTTTGTGGGAGGCTACCCATAAGTTATCAGTGCGCTTTTGTTTTGATTGTTGCTATGTTCATTTTTAGAGAATTATGGTAGTATTTTAATCTTTTAGTGATAACTTTAATGCTTTGAATGATGTCTTAGACGTGTAAGAATGAGTATTTGCACGTTATGCTGACCTGTGCTTAACTGAGCATTGACGCCTAAGTGCCTAAAACTGACACTTAAGTGCCAGAGTTATAAAAACATGCCAAAAGGATGTTCTATAAGAATAAACGTGGGAAGGAGCACTTGAATGTTATTTGGTAGTTTTTAAATGTGGGAAGTGAGTATAGGCTCTACTAAAGTTTATAAATAGCACGTAAAAGAAGAGAAGAATGTTTTGAGTTGTAAGAAGTGATAAGATAAAAAAAATGTCTTCTTGGGAGAATGATTTGAGGAAAAAGGATGAAGTCGTCAAGTTGAAGTTTGTAAGTCAAAATGCGCAAGAGTTATATAATGGATTTCTAACCATTAGTTTTGAAGGAATAGTGAAGAAGATTGGGAAAATTGAGGCTGATGTGGCATCAATTGAGGCAAGGGTAAATAAAATTAATGCACATTTAGCGCATATTGGTTGGAAACTCAAAATCCAATTCAATCTTTTAAGTTATATTGAAGAAGCGGACAAAGCGATGTATCTGAAAAATAAGTGGATTGAAGAATATTCTATAAAAGTTCTTCATCATCGCCCGTTTTTTCAAATCTACATGCCAAATGATTCAAAAGGAACAACTGAAGGTCAAGGATATATTCTACCTAATTGAGAATGGAATTATGCTCTGTATTTGGTTTGTTTGCTTGTTTGTTTGTGTTTGTTTGTTTTAAGTGTTTAATGTAAGTTTGTCTTGCATTGTGGTGAATTTAAAGGGTATCTCAACCAACATTTTTTGTAGTGGAGATTAGATATGTGATGTGTGTTTGTACTTGTTAAATATATGTCAATGAAAGTGTTGTATTTGTGTGAAAATATTTGTGTTATTGTGATCGAATCTTAGTCGTGAAATGTTAAAAATGTTTTACAAAAAAGATGGGAGAAATGGAATAAATTATTATTATGACTTATTTAATACCATGTGAGGGTTATTAACTTGAGAAAATGTGCATTTGAATAAAAATTTAGAAATATCAAAGTTTGTGTACCGGCACCTAAGCGCAAAAATCCGTGCTTTAAGCACAAGAAAAACCCGAGTGCCCCGCATTTAAGCGCCGGAACAGTCGGGCTTAAGCGCTGGTTCACTAAAACCGGTTTATGACGGTTTTAAGTGCCAAAAACCACGATTTTCTCGTCATTTCACCTTCTTTTTCCTCAAGCTTTCACAGTTTTACACCGAGGGCATTCTTATAAGTGAAGATTTCTTGGTGGATTCGAGCCAAATTCGTTGGATTTCATCTTCTCAAGTTTAGAGCTTCCATTTTATGTAAAAAATTTTATTTCACCATGGATTTTGAGTTCATAATAGAAATTTCGAAAATTTACTATTCATGGTCAAAATTTGATGAAAATTGATGGATTTTTCATGGAAGAGTGAGTTTAAGCTTTTAGAAGTTAGATCTATTGAGTTAGAGTTAATTTTGAAATTTATTGTGAAGTTTTATAATTTTTAGAATGACACCAAGAATGAAAAGGAGCAAGGGGAAGGCTCCATTTGATTCGAGCAACTTTGTGAATTCTAAGGCTCGGGATCGTTATGCCGAAGCCTTCAATAAAAAAAGTTAATTCATGAGCGATGTTTTAAAGATTCAGGCCGAGAAGTGGAAGATCTAATTGTTCGCTACTGTTCTGGTAATCTTTGTAATTAGGAACTTTTATGCAAATCTCCCTGAATTTGAAGAAGATCCGGTGTTGGTAAGAGGGAAGACAGTAGCATTTACACTTGAGGTAATCAATTCATTTTACCAACGGTCTACGTATACTTCATGTTTTTTTTCAAATTACAATCCTACTGAGGAGGAGCTAAATGAGATTATATATTCATTAACTGTTGGAAGAGGTCTCTGGAAGATTACCAGTGGTAGAAGGGTAAACTTCTCTACATAGAATATGGATGCCACAGCAAAAGCATGGCATTAATTTATTTCTGCTCGTCTACTCTCCTCTAATCATTTTAGTGAAGTGACTAGAGAGAAGGCTACACTGAACTACTACATCCAGCAGTACGAGCTGATCAATATTGGATCTCTCATTTATCTGGTTATTACCAATTCTGTCAGAGTCGCTCTTAGTGCAGGTTTGGGATTCCCTTAATCTTTTCTTTATGTGAGCAAGCTGGTGTTAAATTTGATCGTTGGGAGGAGATTCTTCAACCTCTAAAGCCCATTACTAGTGTATATGTAAAGATCTATTCTGAACATTTAATTATTTTCTAGAGAGGAGGATTTTCTAAAAGTTCTAGTGCTTCTACGTCAAATGTTTCTAAATCTCGAGCTTCCACATCTCGTGACAGATTCAATCCAGATTCTCAAACTAGAATGTCGTGGACTATGATGGATAACATTGATTATGCTATGGATAAGGTATCAAATCTTGAAAACTATGTTGATCATATTCATTCCTACTTTAGGAGACATAGTGATTTTGAGGAGAAGTACAACACATGTATGGAGAAACTTGTTCGAGGTGATAAAAGTGTGGTATTCCCTCCTTATCCATGGTATGCTTAGTTTGATTCTCCTAGTTTTTTGAAGGATAATGATGATGAAGGAGATGATGACGGAGACAAGTATGGATAGAGAATGGGTTGTGTTATCTTCTATTTAAACTGTTATTTGTGTTGATGTCTGGACAACTTTATGTGTCGTTATTTGTGGTTGTTGTGAACATTATTGTTATTATTTGTTGTAATTTGTGTCTGTGTGATGATGATGTGGTAGTATATATTTGAGCTCTTTTATTTTAAATGTATTTTGTTGGTTTTGTTGAACTTATTCTTGATGCTTTAAAAAGTTTAGATAGAGCTAACCTTCATTTAAAACTTTATGTTTAAATTTCAATTTACTACCATGAATTTTCTGTTGTGGTTTTAATATTACGTTAGTTTGTGTGATTTGTTTTTAGTTTAGCCTCCACTACATAGAAGTCTTTTGAATCTTTTAAATGTTAAAATCAAAATGAACTGTGATCATTTTTACTCGAGTTTTTAATTTTTTTTGTACCTGCATAATTAGGATATGAAAATTTTTGAAAGCATAATGTTTTATTTTTTTCTTCCTGTCCTTATATTATATATGCTTAAATGTTTAATCTTTGAAAAAATTTAAGTTTGGGGGGGGGGAGGGGGGGATGAAATATCAATTTTTAAAACTTAAAGCTTATTTGTTCTCAAGTATGCTACAAATAAAGTTGATTTTTTATTTGAATAATTATTATGTGTAAGAAGTTATATTAGGGTAATAAAATTCTGAATATAGAAATATTGAAGAAAATTTGGTTAAAACTTTATAGTGATGAAGAAAAATTTCAAGTTAAAAAATTTTTCTTAGTGAATAAATGTTAAATAAAATGTAACTATCTATAGTAAGAGATATTGTATTTTTGAATGACATAGAATGATTAGAATTTTATTTTCAATACTTAAATTTCTTTTATTAAAAGTAGTTTTCAAAACTATTATTATAATTTTAAGTAAATGATATATCAGACCTTTGCTTTAGGAAAGGAAGAGTGGAGTTCAAAATCATTAAAGTCCTCCAGATATAGTAATCCTTGCGAGAAAAAGTAAAGAAAATAAAAAAAATAAGAAGAAGAAAAAAGAAGAAGAAAAAAAGAAAAGAAAAAATAAAGTATAGTATGGGAGGAGAAGCTTGAGGATTAATGCCTAATAAAAAATTGGTTTCACATCTGATCTTTTTAATACATAAGATTTGAGAAACTCCCAAGCTTAAGGATATAATATTGTGAGTATTAATATTTTTAATGAAAAATTTTAACTAAAGAAGATAGAATGCCTAAACTCTATATTTAGAAAATCTATAAGTATTTCGGAATTTGATATGAGCTCATATTTTCATACTTTTTCACTTTAGGAAATTTTTAAACTTTAAAGTGGTCTCATTCACTAAAGTCTTTTTAAAATTGGAATACTGCATTTCTTGAACAAAAATTTTAAAATCTCCTTAAGAAACTCATTCACATAATTTTCTTATGTTGTTTTGAGAGATTATAGTTTCACTTGAGGACAAGTAACATTTTAAGTTTGGGAGAATTTGATATACCTAAAATATATAATATTATTATGTACATTTTTATACCTATTTTTGATGATGTTACACTTTAATAGAAGGTATTTGTGTGTTTTTTTTCAGATACACTTAAATGGACCAACTATGTAAAAACAGATCAAATTTGGAGCAAAAATGAAGAGGGTGTTAAAATGAGCTAGGGCGCCAAAGCGCCCAGATATGGCGCCTAAGCACCAACGAACATAGAAGGTCGTACTTAAGCACCAAAACCCTACGTTTAAGCATCAGGGAGTTACTTTGAAATTTTAAAGAATTTATGGTGAATTTTGAAGAGATGTTTGAGGCATCTTTTGGTACAAACTTGGGTAACTGATCAAGGGCACCAAAAGACATTCAAATTTCACTTAAAAGGATGGATCTCTTGGGTAGATTCATTGAATATGGACACATCTTGAAGAGACACCAAGGAACCTTTTGAGAAAATATAAAAGAATGACTTGAAGAGAAGTTGTGTGTGTAGAGAGACTGTTAGAAAGTAGAATTAGTGTGTTTTTACAGAGTTTAGAGAGCAAGAAGTTGTAGGATTCTTACTTAGGTTTTCTTTACACTTTTCTCATTCCTAGTGAAAGAGAATGTGAGTAGGGATTCCTAAGTAATAATCTATTATTGTAGAGAGATTTAAAACCTCTTGGGTTGGACGACTAGTCCATGGGAATCATGTAATAAAAAAAGAAGAGATTCAAAGGAACTTCAAGAGTTTTATGGAGAGGAACTTGAGATAAGTTTTATCATGGATTCTGAGTAGTCTTATTTATCTTCTTCCTTAAAATGAAAAGTAATTAAGTGTTGGATGAAATTTGTGGAAGTATTGATCTTTAATGTTGGAAGAAGTTGTGTTAATTTAATCCTTGCACTTCATTTACTTCTTGATTTGACCAATTAAGATGTTAACATTTGTTGTAAGAACATGCAAGATCCTAGTAGGCATAGTCTAAATCAACAATAGTAGGAATCACATGGGATTGTATGGATGAGAAAGTAATTCATATAATTTTTTAAAAATAAATAGGGAAATATACTTTGATGGGTGTAGAATTAGAGACTTTAGGGTGACAGACTAAAGCCCCTAATTTAGTTTATTGTTTTAGGTTTTGATGCGAGAGTTAGCCCCTAGATAGAGGGAAATGAAGGAACTCTAGATTGAGAGTTAGTATCTTCCCAAACTTACTCATCTTCAAAACTATTCAAACTTTAAACTAGTTAATGTTCTTTATAACATATCTAGTAAAAGAAAATAATAAAATTTCTCCTATTTGGCACAACATATTTTGAATATTTCCATAACATAATTTATGTACTTATTATTCATTCATGATAAGGAAAAAGATATTTTCATCTATACTTCTTTAATCTTACAAAAATCTCGTTATAGTTAGTAAATTGTTTACTTTATTTCATAATTTAAGAAAATACAAAAAAGGATCGCATTTTAAAATTTTATGTTATTCAAAACTGTTTAACTAACAGTAACAGTTTTTTCAAAAGAGAATTTGTGATCTAAAAATCTTTTTATCTTTTAATATCCATAATTTTCCCGTGGGAATAATATTTCAGGGCTTAATCAGAAAGTCTTATATTAATTGATAACAATACTTTTGTTTGAGTAGAATCCCTAAATTAAAATATCAATGTTGTTCCTATTTACATCAGAATCAAGAATTTGGTACTGTTGTAAAGAAGGATATTTTTATATCAAATATGTAAGTATAATCTGATTACCACAAGCATAATTTAACTATTATTCATCTGGTAGTAAAAAAAATCGGGATCAGTTGTCATATCAACCAACAAATGCACCTTTTCGAGATTGACCTTTATTTCCTCTAGGGTTTCAACTTAGCCTATAAATTTTCATGTGGACATTCTGAAGGTGCATCTGAGTCTATTGAGCCTTATATTAAATGTTCTAGTGTGTCAAAAGTTTCCTTTATAATTTATGTGTTTCTCGTTATTTTTATTTTTACTATGACATCTTTCACATATACCTCAATATTTTTCTATTCTTTTTTACAATGATTGCATCCATCATTTGTTAGTAGGTAGTGCTGATATTTTTAGCTTGACGACATTAAATTATAATAGTACACTCCCTTGAACAATGATTACCTCCCCAGGACATAAGAAAATTCACTAATAAATGATAAGTTGCGGTGAAATCCTTAAAGGAGTTGAGCATGAGAGGTCCAGGATGGCATTATAAGTGGGTGTGGAGTCAACCATCAAGAAGTCCTCTATGGAGAATTATTTATCCTTCTCTCTCTAAGAGACCTCTAGAATGATGGTTCCAAGTGCTTCCTCATCAATCGAAAACCCTTAGAGTGGTCCTACAGTTATGGTCAATTGATCATTGTTGACACCCATATTAGCAGAGATGTACTTGAACAAGACATTTAAAGAGCTACTAGTATTGATTAAAATGCTGCCAATCTCGTTGTTACTGATCATTATAGTGACGACGATAGCATCATTCTAAGTTTTATCCATTTGGGTCAAAGCTTTGTTGATGAAGGCGGTGGGTAGATGTGAGCTACAGTTGGGAGCAACGGTGGTTGTACATAGCTCTACCAACCAAATTCTCTTCAGACAGGCTTGGAGAGATGAGTCTTCACCTCCTCCAAAGATGCAATAGAACTATGCCAACAATGATGATTATATGCGCTCAAACTGGCTCTTCTGATATTTCATTTATCTGAGCTTTGCCATTCCATTGGATCCTTGCTACTAGAGCCACAAACTCTTTAAGCTTCCTAAACTTGTTTAACACTTCAATCAAGCCTTAAAGGTAACTTCATTCCTCTATGTGTTGAATATGATTCCTATGATAGGCACATTACTTCTAGGTGTCTCAGAAGTAAACTTTGATTTTCATTGAGGGCATTCTCTTGAATTAGCCTTTATTTTGAATGACATTCACTCTCTCATCTAACGATGAATTCAATGGAGTTTTATTATGTACTTTATGGCTAGGTAGTAGGCGTTCATTATGCCAAGTTGCCTGCTAGTCAGATAATTGGCCTAACTTTCTCAATGGCATGAACTATTAGTCACCCACTACTCCTAAGGCGGCCAAATCTCTTTCTAACAGGGACGGGTAGAATAATGTGAATCATATCACGATCACCTCTTATTCCCTTAGAACGCTTTATTTTATGAGTAAAAATTTGAATATCTACTTTAAAGTAAACGATTTGGAGTTAAAAAAACCTTGACTAATATGAAGTTCTTGGCTAGCTCCATTAATTTGGCTATCCAATGTCTATAATCAATGCAAGCGCAATGCATACTAGAAGGTTTCTTCCTTCAGTCGTTGAGCTAGGGTGACAAGATCTTCTATGAGTTTCAAGCTTTGTACTTCCAACATCTCCTTCTAGAAGTACTTGTTAAACAAGTGAAGGTTCCCATTGAATCTTTGTTAGATCCGCAGGAAACCTAAAAATTATTCTAAGGCTTCTGAGCCCCGACAAACTACACCTTATACCTTCGCTTGAAATCAACAAGCGATGTGATCACTCCCGAATGTAATGTATTGAACATATGAGAGCCATCCTCCTTATTACACTAAATGAGAGACGATAATTTAGTTCTTAGGTGACCCTCAATAGGCAGAAAATTAACTCAACGAGACCATGTAGCCAGTCAGATAGGTTTTGGCCTTGTAGGAATCCAACGTTAGAATTGTGGACCTCATTAGGGGCTCATCCTCAAAGATTTGCCAAAGAAAAGTATTCGTGTGTTATCAAGGTGTCTAAGTAAGCCCTATGTGTTGTCAATTGATCGATGTCGATCTTGTACTATCAAAATACTAGGTGTTGCCTTCCCTTTCCATTGCCTAGGGGGCTCTACTATCGTTGGGCGCCAACCCTTCCACTCTAGGGAATAACTCTCTTCCACAAGTTAGCACATCTTAGATTACATCCAACATTTTACCCTTCAACTCATGGATCTGTTAGTTCATAAACTCTTTGCTGCATTCATTTTTATCAATGTTCTGTTATGGGTTTCTTCTTTGTTTAATGCTCATCTTCTTGTATGTGGTATATCCACACTCACATCATATTTAAGGATGTTGAATCTTGATTTGTCCATGAATGACATCCCAACAAATAGTGCGTAAGTTGGGGTGAGAGAGAAAGAAAGAAGTGAATAATAATGAACAGTAACATGCCATGTGTATCATGTCTTATTCATAAAATGATTTCTCAATATGGTGTGCTACATTTTTTTCTTTTTTTTAAAAGCGATTTCATAGAGTTTTATAGGAATTTTATATGTATGAGCCTGTTGCTCGATACTCTCTTGCTTAGATAGTTGAGCTTGATTGGCTTCAGGTCAACAAGACTGGTTCAGGCGGCTTTGCTTGGTTGGCATTGCCGGTCAACTGATCTAGGCTATCTGTCGACCCTCAATAATATATTAGAGACTTCCTGACATCCCTAATATTATTGGAGATGCTGAGAAATAGGGTCTTTTCTAGGGTGGACTTTTCAGTATAGTTGGCTCAGATGTCTCTTTTTCCCATTACTGAACGAATGGTTCAGCCTCAGATCATTCGACTACTTTTAGTGGCATGATAGGTTTGGGCCTTGTTGGCTTTGGCTGATGACTGCACTCAGTCAAATAAGTGGGTCTCATATTTCTCTATTGACAGTCACTTCCTTGTCATACTCTAGACCATCAAATCTTCTATGGAACAATGAATATTTTTTATGTACAAAAATAAATCTAGACATCCTGCCACAACCTTTTCTTTCTATTCACCGAGAAAATTCAAACATAAAATTACTGTTTCAATTCTGAATCGTATCATCATATTAATTTGTTTTTATTCATGTTAATATGTCATAAAACCAACATCATCATCATTCCACTAGGAAACAAAATTTAAGTTATATATATGAATTGATTGGGGGGCGGGGTGGGGTGGGGGTGGGGTGGGGTGGGAGGATAAAATAAAAATTCAATGTTATTAGATAGAACTAAAGTAAGAAAACATTCAAATGTATTGTTAAGACAAATTAATAAATTTTGTTTTTCTTATTTCTGTTTAACTGCTTTCTAATATCAAACATTTGTCATTAAATCTAATTAAACATATCATCTTATTGAATAGATACCAAACAACACAACAATGGCAAATCTCAAATTTACTGACAACTTGAGGACAAATAAATTTCCTTCTCTTTATATTAAGGAACATGAACCCCCCCCAATACCCCCAGAGAACAGAAAGGATAAAAAAAAAAAAAAGATGTCTTTAATCACAGAGGAGATCAGTGCAAAGGCGGAGATATACCATGGAGATTCACTCGGCCAAGAGAAATGCCAATTTATTCTCAAAGAGATTGGCCTTCCCAATGGTCTCCTTCCCCTCAAAGACATCGTAGAATGCGGTCGTATGGAAGAAACTGGATTTGTGTGGCTCAAACAGAAGAAAAAGATAGAGCATACATTCAAGAAAATAGGAAGGCTTGTGAGCTATGCCCCTGAAATCACTGCTTATGTTGAGAAACATAGGATCAAAAAGCTCACCGGAGTGAAGGCTAAGGAGCATTTCATCTGGCTTACTCTGACAGATATTTCAGCTGATGGAGCGGAAGAAGAGAATTATTCAGCAGGGAAGGGGAAGATAACCTTTCACAGCTCCAGTGGCCTTTACAGAACTTTTCCTGCATCAGCTTTTGTGCTTGAGGAAGATGAGCAGAAGTAGAATTCGGAGGCGACAACGATGGGAAGGAGGCGGAGGATAAGGTGGAGAATGAAGAAGGCTTAAATTATTGGTAAATGATGCTGTGTTATTTGTAGTAGAAGCGTGTTTTAGGTTTTGAGCTTAATTTATCTCACAGCTTTCTTCTCTCAAAAACTTTTTCATGCAAGTTTAAATTTTTATTCTATTTTTATTTTTATTTTTATTTTTATTTTTATTTTTAAAACAGGTTATGAGTAATTGAAGTTTTGAAAGATAAATGATCAAAATACATGCTTATTTGGTTTTAAAAATGAATTATTTGTATAATAATAATAAAGATAACTAGTCTGGCGGAAGGAACTTCAGAGTTATTGATGTGTGTTTAAGGTTAAGTGATTAAAGTAAAACAAAATTAATTAAAAATATCAATTATTTGTATAATGATTATAAAGTAATTATCTTTTACAGCAAAATGAATTGTCTATTTTTTGTTTGAATGCATTTTTTTTTTTTTTGTTATTTGTTCCATAGTTTTAATGGAAGAGTGCATCAAATGCAGGGTGCAAATAAGCACCACCTAATTCTTATTCCTTAACATATAACATTTAGAGGTCAGTTTGGGCAGCTGCAACTATTCGAGTTTATCCAGATAAACAGTTTATCCCAAATAACTGCTGATCAGCAGCTGATTTGGATGAGCTGGTTGGTTGTTTAGTTTGTGCGTTTAGAAAATAGCTGATCTGCAGGTGTTTCTGAATAAATGTTCATTCTGCTCATGTGCATACGTAATATTGTTCGGTATACAATAAGAATTAGTTACAAAAAATGAATCAAATAAACAAGCAATCGAACATCTAACATCTTTACAAAGGCACATATCAATGCCCAATCTTTTGTAATTATCATCAAAAAATAAAGCCAAACATAATTATTTCTATGATTTCAAAAAAAAAAAAAGTCAATATAGAAAAAAATAATGAAAATAGAGAAAAATTTTCGGTTGCTTTTTATGTAAATGCAACGATCTAGATGTAAAAATACGTAAATAAGAGAGACTATTGTGCAAATTATGTAAGGTCCCGAAGTAAAAATATCTATAAAGGATGGAAGATCGGAGAGGAAGACAGATCGGGCGAGAGGAGTGGGGGAGCAACGGTGGGAGCATGGAAGACACATTGGACGAGAGGAAAAGAGAATCAAGCGACGACGGAGCAGACGTGGATTGCGACAGCAAGGTGTGTGGTCGGCGGCTTCTCGTGGGTGGTCCAGAGCATCGGTGAGGAGAGGATGCCGGGTGGATGCAACGGCGTGGAGGGAGAGCATTTTAGCTGTGAGGAGGAAAGGAAACAAGAGATTGTTACTGATGATGCGAACAGGAAGATGAAAGGGAAGGTAGGGGATTTGCGAAACTTGGAGACTTGGAGCAGCTTCGAAAGGCGAAGGGCACGAGAGGAATAACAACCAAAGACGCGGTTTCAAGGCGCGCGGGATGTGGGTTAGCCCTGCGGATCATCCAGTCACACCGCAATACGGATAAGTTTTGTATTTTTAAACATGGCACTCAAATTATTGTAACGCCAGAAAAATTACTATTACTTACTCCTTAAAAGTGAAACACACATTTTCATATAGATTTATGATACAAAATATTTCAAATTTAAAAATAAAATTTTAACTATTTTTTTTCGATCGTTATTATTTAATAATATAATCAGTTTTTAAGTGTTAGATATATGTAAATACATTAACATTATTCCGTATGTATGTAGTTTTCCATTTTTTTATGTAACTTGTGTATTTTCTTAAACATCTTTTGGGACAGGATGGCCAAAGTTACTAAATATTTTATATTAGATTCAGCAAACTGAACTAATTCAGGCACTAACCTCACCAAAAAGACTGATGAGTCTCCTACTCATCTAAATTATTATTTTGTGCTATCATCGTAAGAATTTGCCCTCACCACCGAATTTGGCAGGAGTCCTCACTTATAGGACATTTGCCATTCTGACGAACAACTATATGATTAACTACACTAATTCTTTGTCATAATTGTACAAGTAACTTATTTTAGACTTCTAGCCATTGGCATACCCATTTAAAATTTGTCGAGCGAAGACATGAAGAAATTTTACAGTTTTAGTTAAAACACTGCCAAATTAAATGCTCAAATCTATCTAAAATCTCCTTTCAAACAGCTATTTTAAAAATAGAAAATCTTACGTGCGTTCACATCCTGATGGACAGCCTTGCGATCAACAACGGTGTGATCGGATGATCCGCAGTATGATACATGAAGGTTTGATTGCATCTGAACATAATATTTTCTCGTTTGAATACGGCTACGGATGTATTGATCTTTGTTTGAATAGACTTAATTTTATGAGGCATAATATTAAATCCAAAAATTGCAAACTCTATCCTGATACAGATATAAGTGTTTAGATTATGAGAAAAAATTGCGTACGTAAAGCGTACGCGTCATCTAATAGGAGATGGTCACGTATGTATAACTTCGATGTAACTTATCTGTAACCTACGAAAATAAGGAGGTTACAGGGAGGTTACATGCAAGTTACAGGGGATAAAACACGAAAATACCCCCCAATACCTTCTGAATAACCTCCATCAGTGCTGCGCACGTTTTATATACGCAAATTTTTCCCCTGTTTCATTGCATTTATTTCACATCATTAATTACAATATGGTATTAGTTGCATGAGAAAATCGTGTGGACAGCAACAAACACCATAGTATATTGATTAAAAAAAACATAAATAGAAATAGCTTCAATTAATTTACAGTAGTTTTATGAAGAAATTAAAATATAAAATAAATAAATTTCACATCACTAACCTCAAATTAAGTACAAATAATTTACTTCGCATTACAAAATTATGCTTTCATTAAATTTTCCCAAAACGAAAAGTTCCTATGTTAATAAAAGAAAAATAAGAGTGAAGGATACAATAGAGATTTGTCAACATAAATTTGACTCAAATCATGAATTCGTTTTTCATATATCTAACCCTCAACGGGCCACGGCCAGCTCTAAAACAAGAAAAACATTATTCTCCCGCTGCCCAATCCCTAGTAAATAGCGTTAATGGATTGTACTATAAGATATTAATGCTATTTAATGCTTAGAATATAATTGATAATTTAAATCGAATAAATTTCTTTTTTTAAATATTTATGGATGCCCTCTAATAATCATTTTTTGGTATATCTGAATGGAAAAAAAAAACATTTTTTTTTAATTGTTAAATAAAAAATTGTAAATTATAGATAAAAAGTAGAGTTATATGCATGAGTTTTAAAGAAAATCTAATAAAAAAATGCAAGAAATGTAAAGAATATCTAATTAACAATTTATGATACATGACCAAACAATAGTGGACCGACGACTACAACAACCCAATGACAGTTGCCGGATGTTTGTGAGGCTTGAGATTGTTAAAGAGCTTGGAGCTCCCTTCAATCTTCTCATCCAAGTCAAGTCTCCCTTCATGAAGAGAGTGGTGGTCAATTAATAAATTATGAGTATGACATCCTCAAAAAATACTGCTTTAATAAGAACCTCTCAATCAGACGACTAAGAGTGACTTTCTTGATTCAATGATATCTTATGATTATTTTAATGTCTTAATAATGTCAGAACTAAATGATCTCAATCAAATGGCTCGATTGATTCATTTCATTGAGAAGCTCTATTTGACTATAAGGTTTTTATATTTGGAAATCATTTGATCCCCAAAATACAACCCAAAGTTTATCTATTTAGGCTCCAATTAGAAGTACATTTGGCCCGCGGTGCGGTTTCACACCGCACAAAACTGTCATTTAAGAGAGATTTTTGCCCATGGTGCGAAGCATTTATAATAAAACTCTGTCTGTGGGTTTGATAGCACCGCTCCCTTTTCTTCTCTTAAAGTTTACTGCGTTACCCCTTCGGGATTTATATATGTTCTTTGCGTTCGTCGTCTGCCCTAACCTTCCCCGTTGTGCTCTTGCTTCCTCTAACCTAACCTTTTGTTTCAGACGTCTTATTCCTCTGGTAACCCCTATCCCTAACTTTTCTTGTTGAATTTGCACCAATTTTCAGACATGTTTTGGTATATTGTTTCTTTCCTCAGTCGCTTGACGGCCTTGATGTTTTTTAATAAGATTAATGTTTTTGAATTTTAATGTTTCCACTGGATTTTTTTATGGTTTTTTGCCATATTTTGATATTTCTTGGAAAAATTTTGAAACGATAGATAATGAAAGTTGTCGATGTGTTGATGATGTAGTTGGTGTTGGGGATGGTGTGTCGCTGTTGCCGGAGGGGATGGGGACTGTGGTGATGGAGCTGGTGATGTTGGTGTTTCTGTTTGTTGTGAAATTGAGAAGAAGATTAGGCTTTTATGGTGATTTGGTGTCAGTTAGTGTTTTCATTTTCTACATCTGTGATGTTTGGTTTTTTTTGTTGTGTAGCGTGTCTTGGGTTGCTATCGTTGGGGTGTTGTGTGTGTCGTCTTTGGATTGCCCACTGATTTAGATTGTTATGTTGTCCAGTCTGTCTGGATTGTGTTGTGTGTGTTTTTGTTGGGGTATTTTGTCTTTGTGTTGGCTCTGGATTATCCAATGCTTCGGATTGTGATGTGAGTGTTGTGTTGTTGTTGTTGGGGTGATGTGTGTGTGTGTTGGGTCTGGATTGTCCATTGCTCTGGACTATGCTGTTGGTTGGGGTGGTGGTTGTGAGTTATGCTGTGATGTGGATTTGTGCATGGTGCTCGGTGCCATTGTGTTGGCTCTATGCCATTGTGTTGTGAGGATTCCTATGATGTAGCATTGGATTTGTTTTGGCTAGGGTTTGGATATGTGGTTGGCCCTAGGTTTTGGTGTTCGGTTGTGATGTGGTACTTGTGTGGCTTGTCCTGTCATGTTGGTTCAGAGCATATGTGGGTGTGTGGTAGCTCTAGATTGTGATATGGATCATGTGCTTGTGTTGTGGCCGTGTGTTGGGGTGATGGTTTTTGGTTGTGGGTTGGAGTGGTGGTTGTGGGCTGTGTTGTCATGTGGGTTGAGGTGGTCGATATGGTCTGTGCTGTGATGTGGATTTGTGCAGGGTGCAAGGTGCCATTGTGTTGGTTCTGTGCCATTGTGTAGTGGGGATTTCTTTGATGTGTCATTAGATTTGTGTTTGTTGGTGTTGGATTTGAGGTGGGCCAATGTTGGATTTGTGTTTGGTCGGTGCTTGCTTTTCATTTATGGCCCTAATGCTACTACATTCTGATGGCTTAACCTAAAGGTTCATATTATCATTCTTCACATTTATATCTTTCATGTTTATTTAGAAAGTGTGGTTTGAAATGGATACTATGGTTGTCATTCAGCTTATGTAACTCTTTAGTAATTTGAGAATTTATGGGGCAATTTTTTATTGATACATGATTTTTTTTATTAAAGATAGCCGACCAAATGCTGCAAACCTTAAAGAATAAGGTGTAGTGTGTGACCTAAGTCACAATTATGTGTATTTTTAAACTCTAAAATTTTGCATGAAAATATGACTCAAATTATATCTAGCGGCTACAGTGATAAAATGTAAAGATTTAAGAAATATATAATATATTTTCACATTAGGTATGCTATGCAAGTACGTATCATTTCAAGTAATATTGGATTTTTTAAAAGCCCCAGTATCGATCCCATGGGAAAGCAGTAACTCATAAAATTGACTTACAAAATTTATATTTAAATTAAAAATTAAACAAATAAAAGATGTATAATGATATGTTTACTAAAAATTACTACTAAAAGAGAACAACAACTAAATGTATCAACTTAATAAAATATAACAGCAAGTTTTGAATTTATGGAAAACCTTTCACCTTGCAAAGAGATTTTAACTTATGTAGGATTCAAATTATTTAAGACAAAATAGATGTATTGTGACAAATAGAAGCATACCTGATTCTTTATCCCCTCCCAGTGCTAGCAAACAATATTGGTTAATTTGACTGATTCCTTAACATCTCGATTCTACATTGTAGCAATCTAGCCTCTCACCTAGAGATTCCCTAGCCTAAGTCAATATATTGAACGAATTCCAAATTGGAAAGAATCTAGTTTGTCACCCTAAAACTAACCAATTCTACGCTCATCACAACTTGTTTCCCTATTTATTTGCACTACCCCTTGGTGATCGTAATTTCTTTGCCAAGATTGAAATGTGGTATCCACAGGTTGGGTGAAATAAAAGCCCTTCCAGGACATTATGTTTCACAATAGATTTTATCCTCACAAGTGCCCAGTTTGTAAAGTAAATGAAGATTAGTGAAAATACCATCACAATTTTAAGAATTAAAACAAGTCTTTAAATCATTCTCATCCCATAAGATTAATCCCATATGCAAGGACAAAAAAGGGAACTACTTAGAATTCATGGAAATTAAACAAAAAATAAAACATTTGCATTGAAATCTAAGTATTAAAACAAAAACTTAAACACAAATACAAAGTACCTCATGTCTTCTCTCCAAGTAAACTTCTGGAGTTTCATGTAAGCAATCTCCAAACTTTTATGCACTAAAACACTCTCATACTTACACTTAAACATAAAATAAGAAAACCATACTTTACTATTGCCACACAATTGATGTTTTGAGGCTCCAAAAGGTCTCTAAAATTGGCCAAATCCTTCTTATTAATAGAAAATAGAAAATAACTCAGGGTTGCTTCAAACAACCCTTCAAAATTTGGCTAAATTCAATTGATCTTCTAGAAATGT
The DNA here is from genome assembly GCA_022702705.1 of Papilionanthe hookeriana x Papilionanthe teres. NCBI lineage: Eukaryota > Viridiplantae > Streptophyta > Magnoliopsida > Asparagales > Orchidaceae > Papilionanthe > Papilionanthe hookeriana x Papilionanthe teres. The sequence continues at coordinate 85,916 of JAKZJZ010000028.1, read as the reverse complement.
AGTGTATGGCACTATAGCGCCAGTCTATGGCGCTATTGCACCATTTTAGCTGGAGACTGGCGTTATTAGCTCCAAGGGTGGCGCTATAATGCCACCAATATTTGCGTAGTTTTTCTTCATTTTACCCACATTTTCTCTAAATGTCTATTATAAGTACTTAAAACTAAAAGCATGCAACATAAATTTCTTTAAAGTGCATTATAGTCAAAAATGTATAAAAAACTTATAAAATATGAACTAAAAATAGGTTATTTTGAGGTAGAACAATTCCCCTAAACTTAAACGTTAGTTGTCTTCAAGTAACACTTTGTACTATATAAATTTTATAACTTGTATCAAATTTAACTTAAAGATTTCTATAATTTTTGCTTTATAAATGCCATAGTAAAAGTTTCAAAAAAAATTTAACAACTCAAGATAAAAGCTAAAATACAAGAATATTTAACAGTCAAGTTTAAAAGTTCTGATTTTCTATTTATTTCAAAAATAATTACAATTTGTCATACTTAAGACACTCCTAAGAACTACCAGAAAAAGAATTTCATGAGAACTTTATTAGTAAATGTGTTAATACTTCCAAGTCAAGTTAGAAATTTAATTAAGTTTCTTTCGTTAAGTTGATTCAAGCAGACACAATTTTTTATTAGGCATCTCCTCACATATTCTCTCTTTTTGCTTTTCTTTTTCTCTTCTTTTTCTTTTAGAATCATTTTCAATCCTCTCTTTTTTTCCTCTTTTGTTTATGTCATGTGAGGATTACTATATCTGGATAGCCTTTAATGATTTTGAACGCCACTATCCTCCTCTTAAAGTTAGAAACATCTCACATTTCTTTACTTTAATAAGTGTGTTTTAGCTTTGAAGAATTTTCATAAATTTTGAATTCTTTCTTTTTAAGTATAATTCTAAGATTCTTAATATTTCTAAAATTACAGTTTTCTATACTTTAAATAGCAAAACCATAACTCTAAACCTTTCATACTAAATACCTTAATTCTAGAATTAACTTTCATTATTAAAAACTTTTAATTAGCTTTTCCACAACTTTCATAAAATTAAAAATACAATTTTCTAAAGTTAATTCTACATACCACAGGTTATGTTAAAATAATTTTGAAAAATAAAATTCTTTGAGGATAAATATTGTTTAGTTTAAAAGGAATTTTATCCCTTCCCTCAAATTTAAACTTTTTAAACTAATTTAAAATAGAAAAGTTCATCAAGAAAGAGAAAAAAAATTAAAATCTAAAACAGGGAAATTAGTGCAAGTACAAGTAATAAAGACAAGTACTGAGTAGTAGCAAACATAAAATTGACATGCATAAGAATAAAAACATAAAATAGATACTACTCTAACATTTAAATTGAAGCAGCAGATAAACAGTAGAACTAACAATTTAACAGAAAAAATAAAGTAAAGCAACATAATATAAACACACTCAAACACAAATACAAATAAATAATAACATAACAAAAGTCCAAAAATCCAAACATATCAAAGGAAAGAAAGACAGAAAACAACACACTACTGATGCGCCCCCGGCGTGTGCTATTTTTCTACATGTTTTTATGTTTGTATGTATGTGCACACACTAGAGGTTACACCCAAGTATATCTATCGTTAAGTAATACAGGGCTCTAATGGAGTCCCGTTTATCGATCCTACAGGGAAGTGAGGTAAGAGGTACTTAGTCAAATTCAATTCTACTACTATCAGACTTTAGTTTAGAAGGTTGATATAAGTGATTTTTCTAACAAATACTCCTAAATGTAAGTCTTATGTTAAAAATAATTAATAACTACTCCTAAAGGAAAATATTAATTTTAAAGATAACCCTTTCTGTATGAATTGGTTTGGTGAATTCTGAGATAATAAAATCTACTATTCTTATGTAGTGAATTGAATAATGTAAATGAATGAGATGCATTGAATATTGTATGTGCTAAATAGGAGCAATCTTATTTTTTACTCTCTTCCGAGTGCTATAAAGAACATTAGCTAATCCTAGGTTTAGTCACTAATTCCGTGGATAGGCTGGGAGGATACTGGCTCTCACTCCAGAGCTCCAACTTCCCTTCACCTAAAGGCTAACTCTCGCTTTAGTTTCCAAACACTAGGACCAAATTAGGGATTTTAGTCTGTCACCCTAAAATTTCCTATTTTACGCCCATCAAAGTATATTTCCTTATTTATTTGCACTTAACCCCCATGAACTTCACCATCTATGGAATTTGAATGTGGTTCCAAGTAGTTGAGAATTACACCGCCCTCGCGGGTCTTAATACAATTACAACGAATTTTAACACTACAACAAGCTCATTTTGTAATGTAAATGAAGTGCAAGTAAAAACCATCACATTTCTAACAAAAACTTCTTCTAGCATGCATCTCAATATCCTAAACATGAATCCTACTCATTGCAAAAGAAAAGTAAAAGGAAAATAATGATATAATTTTCTCATGTCATTATTTTTAAATAAGAAGAAACAGTAAGAGAAAGACATCACAAAGCACGAAGAAAACACAACAGAAAACTTCATTTAATCAAAGAAAATCCATTATATAAGTGTTTAAAAAATCATAAGATAATTAAGAACACAATACTTAGTTTTTTTCCCTTGAAATAAAGATGAAAATCTCTCCCACAAAGTCTCCCTCTGATTCATGCAATCCTAGTTCAACCTTTACAGATTCTCTAAAAAACCCCTAACCAATTTCTCTAAAAAGGTAGAAATCTACATTTCTACTCCAATTCTAAGATCGCTAAACATTCTTCATGTTTTTCCTAGTATCAACTACTTTTTTGGCTTCAAATTCACTTTAAAATAGTGTTGGGATGAACTTCCAAAGAGGTGCTTCAAGAAACCTTCCAGAAAGCGTCCAGATTCAATGTATATGGACAATAACTGTCCCTAGAGTTGTCAGTGTCGTTTATGGGCGCTGCTGGCTCCCAAAATTTATGCTCTCGGGTTTCTGGCGCTGGCGCCCATTTTGCACAGCTCGACCATTTTACTCAGTTTGGCTCCGTTTTAACTTCGCTTCGCCCCTTTTCAGTTGTGTTACATTACTAACAGATAGCCCTACAAAATACGCATGAAAATAACCTTTCTTTAAAGTGTAATCCCATTAAAAAATATGTAATAAGTGTAAAAGAGATTAAACATAGAAAGACTTATCGAAATGTGTCAGGCCAAAATTTATTTTTTTGCTCGTTTTTGCTCCAAATTGCACCGTTTTTGTTTCTTTTTCTCCAAGAATCCATTTATTATATCTAAAACTAAAAACATGCAAAATACTTTCCTATAAAGTGCAATATCATTAAAATGCAGCATAAAAAATATATATAAAATCAAGTATTTTTAGGCATGTCAACTACACATCAACATCGTCTCCATCATCAGCATCAACATCACCATCTCCCAAGTCCATATCCTCATCTGTCTCAGGAGGCTGATACGGTGTGAAAATGGGGCGAGTATGAAATTTGACAAAATTATCTCCACTCATGCATCTCAACCTAGCCTCATTATAAGCAAAATTGTACCTAACCTTCCTCAAAATAATATCATCATTATGAGTGAAGTGAGATTTGATGCCTTTAACCTAATTTTGTAAGTTAATGATATATCATTGCTTAATCATCACTCCAAAGAAAAATTATTAGAAGTGGGTGATCTTACACTTTAAAGGAAGATATTGTGCATGTTTTTTCTTTCAGGTATGAAAAATGGTGTTTTGGAGAAAATGAAGCAAAAATGATGCAATTTGAGCCAAATCGAGCTAGGAAGAAAATTCTAATCTAGTTTGATATGACTTTATATACTTAAGATCATTCATACTTATCTCATGTTTTGAATAAAATTGCACTTTAAGGAAAGTTTATTTTCATGTTTATGTTAAAGGTAGAACACTAGGAGCGAATTGGAGCTCAAATGAGGTAAAATAGAGTCAAAACGGAGCAAAATGGGTGTGTTGACCGCACAGGTCTAGGCACCACAGTGCCAGTAACATTTAGAAATAGGAGCTATAACACCGATTCTGGCACTATAGCACTCGAGCCAGTTTTTGGACGGCTTTTGGGTGATTCTTGGCCATTCTGGGATGTTTTAGAAGCTTCTATATGGTTATGCATGCCCAAAGATGATATTGAATGAAGCTAGACACATTTGAATGAAGAGATGTGTCTCTTAGAGTGAAATGGTGTGTCTCTTAGAGTGAAAGGGTGTGTCTTTTGAAGAAAGGAGATAGCATCAAGAGGGGGTAAAGAATAGGTATGCTTCTATTGGTCATTGGCTACATTAAATTATAAGCATTTCATTCCTACACATTATTTAGGTCATTACACGAGAAGTGTAGTTTTTAACATCTCAAAATTCTATAAACCAATTTATCCAGATAAGTTATCTTTATATTTAAGATTTTCATTTAGAAGTAATTGTTAGGAAAACCACTTTAATCGACATTCCAAACTAAGACCTGATAGTAGTATACTAGAATTAGCCTAAAAGATTTCTTACCTCGCTTCTCTGTGGGATGGAGACTCGGGGTTATAAAAGAAAAATCTATATTACTAGAAATGATATATATATATACTTATGTAGTACCACTAGTGTATAAATTATTTTTTAAATTTTATAACATTATGATTTGCACACTAGCTGCTAAATATAAATTGGGTCGAATTTTTGGCCATTTATTAGAGGTAAAATTACTACGTAGTTGCAGGTCGGGTTAGAAAGCAAGAGGGATAAGTGAATAATGATGAACTGTAACAAACCATTTCATTCTTGTCGCATCCATAAAATGACCTCTTGATATGGTGTGCTATATTTTTGTATTTGCTTTAAAAGCGGTTGCATAGAGTATTACTAGCATTTTATATGTATGAGTCTACTGCTCGATGCTCAATGGCTCAGATATCTGAGCTTAATTGGTCTCAGGACAACAAGACATGTTTGGCCAACTTGGCTTGGTTAACATTGCCCGATAACTAATTTAGGCTGTTTGTCAACCCTTGATAATAGATTTGAGATTACCGGCAGATAGGATCTTCTCTCAGGTCGACTTCCGCATGATAGCTGGCTCAGATGTCTCTTTTTTCCCATTCCTGAATGAACGGTTCAGACTCGGATCATTCGACTGCCTTTCGTGGCAGGATAGGTTTTGGCTTTGATGACTTTGGTAGGATAGTTGCACTCAGTTAAATAAGTGGGTCTCACATTCCTCTATTGATAAGCACTTCCTCGTCATACTTTGTTGACCTCATTTTTTGTTGAGATCTGTCTTTCATTAGAATAGCCTAGGGTCTAGCCAGAAGACTCTCCTACTGACTTTCTTGCAAGACTAGTCATGGAACCCTTTCCCCCTTTAGAAATTCAAATTTTGCTCACTTCATTGGGAGTTTTCATATGCTTGAGGCCTAACCTCCAGTTTTGGGAGGTAGAGACCAAGCATAAGGAAGCCTAGGGGAAGTCTCCTATAGGTGGTCAGACATTAGGATATACCTTATGAGGTTGGAAGCTTACATCAAACTTGCACTACACACTCACAACCCTAAACAAGACACATCACCTTTGATCTTCTAACTCTTTGGAAACTCATGTAAGCGGTTTTCTCAAGCCATTAGCCTCAGACTAGTACCAACACATAGAGGACCAAATGAGGTTGACCCTTGGTCCATGGCTCAAATTAAACAATTCCAACTTGCTCACTTTCAACCAATCCCAATTTATTAAAATTCCAATTTTTTAACCTCTTTGCCCCAAAATACCTAAAATACCCTAAATACCCCAAAACCTTAGAATCCCCCAAGATTTTCAAAAGCACTTAAATTACATATTTTTCTCCAAAAATCACTCGAAAATACCCTCTACCACTTAAATTAACCAAAATTACCCAAAATTGCCAGATTTTCCAAAAAAATCCCCAACATGACCAAAATGCCCCTCTTAGCCTAAAATTCCAAAAAATCCAAAAATTTCCATAAATTACACAAAAATATTAAAAATCACCAATTGTCACATTTGGTCTCCTAATCACTTAGGAACCATTCACATAATTTTTCTAAGCCTCAAAATCAAAATGTCTATTTTTAAAGACTTAAATTAATTTTTAAAAGGCTAAAAATGAATTTCCTTAATTGTCCACTAAACTAATTCTAATAATTAAAATAAAAATAAAAATAAATGTAAAATTTGTTTATCTGGGTTCCTTGACCTCAGAGGGACAAAAGAAAAATATAAAATTTAATTTTCAACTTTTAAAATATTTTATAATTAATTAAAACTCTAGAATTTACATTAATTATAATAATTAAATTAAAATTCAAAAAATCATGAAATTTCATCCAAATGGTCCTCTGGTCTAATTCTACCTCCCATAAAAATTTAAAGTCATATGTTTTGTTTTGAACAAGTTATTGAATTTTCATTGAAAACCCCTATTTTTACTTTAAAATAAATATATAAATTAAATTAAAATTTTAAAAATCACATTTTCTCCTTTGATGTTTTAATTAACCCATAAGTAGAGTCACATAAAAATTTCAAATTCATTTGAGCTAAATTTAATGAATTATGAAGTGATAAAGGCCTTTAGGGGTAAAAGGATAATTTTGGAAAATTTAGCCTTAATTAGTATTTAGACTTAATCAAAATGAAAAAGGGCAATGAATGACCTTAATTATTATGTTGTATGATTGAAACATTAAGGGATAAATGATAGAAACACATTGAAATTTTGTCACATCAAAATTAAATATTTAAATTTCTTTAATCATCATAATTTGGAAGAAAATCAAATTAAAAAGAGTCTTAAGGTTAGGGGTTGATTTTGGGAGTTAATTTCCACTAATTTAGTACCCCTTCATTTGGTGATTAAATGCTAACTTAATATTTTGATAAGAATCATAATCATGAAATTTCCTTTTCTAAAGACATAAAGATATCCACTAAAAATTTTAAAGGCTTAGAAATGAGCTAGGCTTGATCAAAGAATTAACTAGCAAAAATTAGAAAAATAAAACATAATTAATCTTAAACTACCTTTTAAAACATTACAAGCCCATTAAAATTTGATTAATTCCTCCATAAGTTAAATTTTGCCTCTAAGGGCCCACTCAAATAATTCCTAAGTAAAGCACCAAATGATAATTACCCCGCTTTTGGGGATGACTAAAATATTAGCTCACTAAGCATAAGGGTATGAAATAGATAAATCATTTAATAACCATGATGAGTTCAAAAGACCTCGAGGAAGCTCAAAAGGAATGTGAAATATCTGGGTCTCTCTCGGATCTTTTCACAAGTCTTTTGAAACACCTTGTAGGACTACTGTACTTATCATTTCTATTAAATGAGAATATCTCTCAAATAAATAAATAGAATTCACTGGATTACGACATAGAGTTTGGTAGGCCTGTGACGAACCTATCCATAGGGTTTTACTTCCCTGCAAATTATAAATATTTTTTGCAAGAATACTAAATTTTCAGGTGGAGATGACGGGAAGACCTACCAGGTATGCTTTTTTTTTAATACGATTTACTTACCTGCACTCTACTATACTTTTCTTCCTTGCAAACTTGCATGCTAAACAACAATGTCACCCTGCATGAAAACTGAAACCTTTTAGGATAACCACAAAATTGAAACAAAAAATTAAAAATTAAAAATCAAGACAAGATAAATTCACCGCCACAACATTCAAAAATATAAAACAACTCAAAATTTAATCACAAACAAAATAAAAAACCACAATTGTAACTAAATTAAAATGTCTCGTTAGATAATCGAGAATTCTTTGAAGGAGTTGACCCACGTGTTGCTAACGGGGTTTTCCTGTGGTCTAAATGAAAGTATGGAACTCATTAAGTTGGGTTTAGTAAATTCATTTGGACTAAGTGAATACGAAGAAAATGACGATGCCGGGATGATAAAACCGTGGGATCTTAAATGATGTTGTTATACTCAAATTTAATGTTCCCCCAATAAAATATTAAGACACTTCCAATTTAAATATTTCTAAAATGTGATACTTCTCTTTTCTCCCCAATTGACACTTCTTTAAATTAAACCTGCTACAACAAGGAGCTTGGAGCTGTACAATGGGCAGCACGGCCATCTTCAACAATAAAACTTGTCTACATCAGCAAAACCATTTCTTAGGAATTTAAACAAGCCATAAGACTTCGAGGTAGCTCGCCTAGTGTAGCGTAAATCCTCACATTTTCTTTAGGCTCTTGTACAACCATGTTATGCAACATAAGCCCTAACTCGCTTTAGGATTTCGAGGTTGTCATCGGGTATGACATAAACCCTCCTATCTTCCAAGCCATTCACATGATCGGTATCAAGTGAATGTAAGTCTTAAATAATAAAATTGACAGGATGAAACACTAAATAAATATCCTAAATCAAAGCCAAACCATAAGATAGTCTGGGAAGACATTAAGATTTTTCCTTGAATTTATGTCCTTTCCCCTAGCCTTCTCTCGTTTGAATTCTGCTAAAATGAAATGTTCCAAAACTTGAGCCATTCACCTATTGAATTTTCGACTATCACAATTTTATTTGAAAACCTTACATTTGGAAGTCATGAATATAAATATTTCATGATCTATATCAAGAATTTTCTTAGGTAACTTCGGTTATCTAAGATGTAATTAACAATAGGGGCTTGCCCTTATAGGAAATTTAAAGACTCCAGATTAATATAAACTCTATCTAATTCCTTCATATTATATAGGGGAATTTGACGGTCAACAAATGGTTCGCGAACTAAAACGGATGTCATGGATTCTTTAGTTTGTTTGATCAAACCTCATTCCAAGTCATATATCTATTTTTCGGGATAGATACACGTCTTGTGATGAAACGCTTGATTATCTAAACTAATATTTATATGAAGTCAGTTTGATTTCGTATTCGCAAAAAATTAAAATATTATTTTCAAAATCCATATATATATTCAATTAAATCAAATTTCCATTTTTATAAAATTATATTTTAAGCATTTTCAAAAATATCAACCTCCAACTGAATTTAACGATCGACAACTCCTTACCTCTAGACCATTAGATCTCAACATTTTTTATGTACAAAAATATATCTAGACATCCTACCACAACTTTTTCTTTTATTCACCAAGAAAATTTAATCATAAAATTATTTTTTCATTTCTTTGGAATCGTATCATCATATAATTTTCTTTTCTTTTCATATTTATGTCATAAAACGAGCATCATCATCATTCCACTAGGAAACAAAATTGAAGTTACATGTATGAATTGATGTGAGGAATACGGAAAAAGTTTATTCACAACAGATCAGTAAAGGGGCGGTTGGAGGGGTAGAGGAATTAATTCCAAATTTGAAGAATAAGGCAGCAGATTAATCAAGTAATATTTTAAATAGTCATTAAATTTTTAATAAACACATCTTAATAGTCATTAAATCAACAAATTTCTTAATTTATTTTAATTTTCTGAGTAATAATTTTGCCAAAATTTTTTTTATGACAAACTTGTAAATGCCACAAATATAAAAGCACACATTATTTGTAACAATAGTAACCATTTACCATTTTCATAAGAAAATTAAAAGCAAATATAAACAAAGTACTTAATTAGTGAAATAAATCGTAATCTAAAGATAAATTAACAAGTAAAAAAGAAAAAAAATTATGTGAGGATATTCTAACAAAAATTATATATAGGACGATAAAACAAGAATTCAAAGTTATTAGATAAAACAAAAGTTAGAAAACATTTAAATACATTGTTAAACACACTAATAAATTTTGTTTTTCGTATTTCTCTTTTACTGCTTTCTAGTATTAAACATTTGTCTTTAAATCTAATTAAACATATCAACTTATTGGAAAGATACCAAACAACACAACAATGGCAAATCTTAAATTTACCGACAACTTGAGGACAAATAAATTTCCTTCTCTTTATATTAAGGAACTTGAACCCACTCTCCCAATACCCCCGGATAACAGAAAAAAAGAAGAAGAAAATGAGATGTCTTTAATTGCAGAGGAGCTCAGGGCAAAGGCGGAGATATACCATGGAGATTCACTCGGCCAAGAGAAATGCCAGTTTCTTCTCAAAGAGGTTGGCCTTCCCAATGGTCTCCTTCCCCTTGAAGACATCATAGAATGCGGCCATATAGAAGAAACTGGATTTGTGTGGCTCAAACAGAAGAAGAAGATAGAGCATACATTCAAGAAAATAGGAAAGCTTGTGAGCTATGCCCCTGAAATCACTGCTTATGTTGAGAAACATAGGATCAGAAAGCTCACAGGAGTGAAGGCTAAGGAGCTCTTCATCTGGATTACTCTCACAGATATCTCGGCTGATGGAGCGGAAGAAGAGAATTATTCAGCAGGGAAGGGGAAGATAACCTTTCACAGCTCCACTGGCCTTTACAGAACTTTTCCAGCATCAGCTTTTGTGCTTGAGGAAGATGAGCAGAAGAAGAAGAAGTCGGAGGCGGAGAAGAAGGGGGACAACGAAGGGAAGGAGGCAGACGAGAAAGCTGAGAATGAAGAGAAGGCTTAATTTATTGGTCAATGATGCTGTGTTGTTTGTAGTAGAAGCGTGATTTAGCTTTTGAGCTTAAGCTATCGCACCACTTTCTTCTCTCAAAAGACTATCTTTTAGATCAAAAAATATGAATAAGACGCTTGCCAGTTCTAATTCTGTTCATGGTTTTTATGTAAGTGTGAATTTTTATTTTTTTATTTTTTTACTTTTTTTTGGAAAAGTTAGTTACGAGTGATTGAAGTGTTTAAAGATGAGAAAAATATATGCTTATTTTTTTGAGAAAATAAATTATTTGTATACTAATTATAAATATAACTAGTCTAGTGGAAGCAACTTGAGAGTTACTGTTGTGTTTTTACGTTAAAGTGATTAATATAGAACAAAATTAATTAAAAATATCAATTATTTGTATAATGATGATAAAATAATTATTATTTACAGCAAAATGAATTCAGTTTGTTTATTTGTTTGAGTAAATATTTTTTTTGTTGTTATTTGTTCTATAATTTTAGTAGAAAAGTGCATCGAAAGCAGCTGAAGTAAATAAGCACTACGTAATATGAATTTAGTTTCCTTATACCTTTACACATCTAACATCTAATTCATATTTAAAAACATGGCACTCAGATTATTATCACCACAAAAATCACTATTACTAACTCCTTGAAAGTGAAACAGATTTTCAGATCGATTTATGATACAAATTGTTACAAGTTTAAATATATAATTTTAATGGTTATTTTTTTTTCTCCAGATTATTTAATAATATAATTAGCTTTTAATTATTAGATATATGTAAATACATAAAAATTGTTTGGTATGTATGTAGTTTTCCAATTTTTTATATAATTTGTGTATTTTTTTTAAGCATCTTTTGTGGCAGGATGGCCAAGCTAACACCGAAATATATATTAGTTTCAGCACACTGAACTAATTCAGGCACTAACCTCACCAAAAAATATTATGGGTCTCTTACTCATCTAAATTATCATTTTGTACTACCATCATAAGATTTTGCCCTCAGCACCGAATTTGCCCTCACTGATAGGACATTTGCCATTCTGACGAACATCTATACGATTAACTACACTAATTCTACCTCCAATTTGTTTATCCTTAAGAAAAACAGTTTGATTTAAAGAAACAATGTCACTTAAGAGAGGTTGAATTCTCTTCACCATAGTTTTGGAAATTATCTTAGAAACAACAGTATTTATGCTTATAGGTCTAAAATCATTCCAAGATTTTTTACCATTATCTTTAGGAATAAAAAAAATAATAGAATATTTAAAGAATTTAGGTAAATCAATACCACAAAAGAAATTTTGAATTACTTCCACAAGTTCAGGATGAATAACATCCCAACAAGTCTTATAGAACTCAACAGAAAATCCATCCGGACCCGCAACTTTGCTAACCTCCATGTTACCAAGAACCTCTTTAATTTCCTCCTTAGAAGGAATATAAGTAAGATTTAAATTATTCAATCTATCACAATTTGAATATAAATTCATATTAATCATATTCAGAGAGCTATTATCATTACTAAATAAATAAGTAAAAAAACTAACACCAACATTAGTAATATCACTATGCTTAGATAAAGAGGAACCGTTAAGACTAGTAATATTAGTAATGAAATTAATATTCTTTCTCGTCTTAATACAAGCATGATAATAAGAAAAGTTCCTATCTCCATCTAAAAAAATAGCACGATCAGCCCTTTGACCATTGAATGATTCTTCCATATTAATAACATTAGTTAGCTCTTGTTGCCCTTGAAGTAACAAGTCTAAACTAATGTTATTATTACAATAATCCAATTCAAGCTCCTTAACTCTATGCTCAACATCAGCCACAATCTTAGTAAGGTTACCAAAAACATTCCGAGTTCCAATTTTTAAGAAACTTAGCAAGATTTTTCCGAAGTATCCAAGGTTTAATACCCGGGGTAGTATTCATAAGATTCAAACTATTAGCATTCCAATTATCTTAACCCCAACATAAATTGAGGGTGAAGAGTCCACATATTATAAAAACGAAAATGATAATTCTTATTACCAATATCATCAATGATCTTGATCAAAACCGGAGTATGATCAGAAGCCAAAAATGCCAAATGATGAACCTTATGCATATAAAAAAGTATTGATCCATGATGAATTGGAAAGAAATCTATCCAACCTTTCAAAGACATGGCCATGATTCCAAGTAAAAAGATTACCCTGGTACTCCAAGTCCAAAAGACCCACATCCATCAATACATCATTAAAATCTACAATAAGATTAGAAAACCTCCCTTTTTCTCAATAACAGAAGAGATAACATTAAAATCTCCCCCTACTAACCAAGGCTCAGATAAAGGACCAATGGATTTAAGAAGATCCCATAATTCAATCTGTCAAACTTATGGCAACCAACATATATCAAGGAACGATAAAATTTATTCCCTCTAATGTTAATATGCAAATGTAACATTTGTTTATGATTAATAAAAATATCGACCATAATACAATCATTCCAAGAAACTATATTTTATTATTAATATTGGCAAAGTAATGAAATTTACCAAGTCTATTAATATATTTATCATTAATAGCTACCTGAACAAGAGGTTCAAGAATACCAAAGAAAGAAATATGATAAAAACGAATCAAATTCTTAAGCCTATTAGAAGCATTGCCTTTAGCAATGCCTTTAATATTCCACAACAATGTATTAAACTTCACCATCATGATTTCTCCTACCTCTAGTAGTTCTAGAGGTAGAAGATAAAGTATTGGTATCCAAATTTTTTCCATGAAGTTGATCTTTAACAGCAGCAGGATTCAAAGAACCCATCTCCCTACTACCCTTAAATTTCCTTCTTCATAAATTTATTTGTAACGCCCAGTCTTCCTCATTTTCAGATTTAGACAAATCATTATCAACCTCAACAAGGAGATATTGCTCTTATTGTGCAGGAATTGTTGTTGGATCTTGATAAAAGTAAACAATTATGGTAATATCATCTTTAAGATGGATATTAAAAAAGGCTTTTGATACTATAAGGTGAGAATTCTTGCTTGATGTTATTAAAGCTATCAGCTTCAATGATGATTTCTGTAATATTATTAAAATTATTTTAAATAATAACTATTACTCTATTATTATTAATGGTCTTTCTAGTGGTTATTTTATGGCTTCTAAAGGTATTAAACAAGAAGATCCTCTTTTTCCTTATCTTATTATTATTGCTTTTGACTACATTTCTAGATGTCTTAACAATCTTTTTACTAATTACCCTAGTCTCAATTACAAGCATAAAGGGGTATTAGTATTTCTCATCTTTGTTATGCGGACGATCTTATTCTTTTTACTAACTCGAATAAGAGATCTATTAAAAAGGTTTGGCAAGTGATCTCTCATTTTCAAGATGTTTTTGGTCTAGTTTTCAATACTTCAAAATGCTATTTTTATTGCTCCAAGTTTATTTCTGCTGAAAAGAAAAATTGGATTGCTGATTATACTCATTGTAATAAGACTAGTTTCCCTTTAAAATATCTCGGTTTCAATCTTGACAAAAAGGTTAAGAAGAATTATCTTTTTACTGATTTGTTTGATATGATTCAGTTGAAAATTCTATCTTGGGAACATAAATTTTTATATTTTGGTGGTCGGGTTACTTTACTTAAGAGTATCTTTACATCACTTCCTCTTTATATTATGTAAGTGATGTGTATGCCTCTTGGTTTCATTATAAAGCTTGAGAATTTGTTTAACAAAATTCTTTGGGAGGGCTTTGGTTTGAGGAATGTGCATTGGAAGAGTTGGGAGAAACTATGTAATCCTATTAATAAAAGTGGTCTTGGTTTTTGTGGGCTAATTGATTCTGTTAAAATTAACTATATGAAATCGTGACTTCGTTTTAGAATGGATAATTCTATTTGGACATCTCTGCTACGTGCCAAGTACTGTTCTAACACTCATCCTCTTGCGATTACTCCTTTGGAGAATGATTCTTTTATTTGGAATGAGATGTTTAAAGTTTCATCACAGGTAGAAGATTTGTTATGCTGGGATATTGGTATCAGTAATGTGGCCTTCTAGTATGAGGATTGGCTTAGTAAGGGTCCTCTTGGGGACTTTTTCGGTGGTCCTCATGATATTAACATTAAAGTTAAAGATTTTTGGATTGAGAATAACTTAAATTTATCTAAGCTGGCTGCTATGATTCATTCTAATGATGATAAGTTTAATTTCACATTCTTATTATCCCTGATAAGAAAGATATTCCTAGATTTAAAGAGAAGTTTGGAGATTCTATTACTAAGTCATTTACTAATCATATTTATTCTTATTAGGGTATAGATCTGCACTGGAATTTGAATAAATGGATAAAACCATTTATTTCTTTTTTTGTCTGGAGGGTCTATCATGAAATCTTACCAATTGACAATATTCTTAAGCTTAAGGGCTTAAGAATAGCTTCTATGTGCATCCTTTGTAAGAATGCTAAGGAATCTCTTTGTCATATTTTCAGCTCTTGTTCTTTTGCTATGGATATTTGGAATAATGTTTATGCTTTCTGTAATAGGCAGGATAATTTTTCTGGATACTCTAGCACTACTGATATTTATGCTGATTGGAACAATAAGGGGCATGAATTTCTATCTAATATCCCTTCTACTTGTGCTTTGGTTTATTTGGGTTTCTAGAAATTCTATAAAATTTAATACCGAACTCGTTAATGCGAGGAATACTTTTTCTAAGATTTGTGCTTATATGGGTAAAAGTCTTTCTACATATGGTATGAAATATACAAATAATATGATTATGAAAGCCATTCTTACTAACTTTTCTATTAATTTTACTACTATTACTCATTCTTCTGGTATAAGTTTATGGTGTAAACGCTATACACCGTATATCAAAATTAACTCCGATTGGACTTGGAAACAGAATTGTGCTGGTATTGGATGAATTTGTAGGGATTGGAGTGATTATGTCCTTTATTGGTTTGCTGCTCCTTCTCCTTCTGTTTCTCCTATGACTGCGGAAGTTGATGCTATAGTATTTGCTCTGTTGATGGCTCGAAAGAAGGGTTGGAGTAATGTCATTATTGAAACTAATTCTCTTCATTTATGGAAGATTTGCAGGTCTAATTTGTTATGTCATTGGAGTATACAGTTGCAGGTTAAACGAATTCTTTATCTGGTTAAAGATCTTAATGTGGTGTGGACTTATACTGGAAGAGAAGGTCTTGTTGTTGCAAATTGGGCTGCTACGCTGGGATCATTTTTAAAAGCTCCTTATATTTCTCAAGTGTTACCTATTGATCTTTATAGATTGGTGCTTTTAGATCTATAGGTGGTTTTGGTCTGTCGAGTTCATTGAGTTGTATTTTTTTCTTTTTTTGGAAAGAGGACCTTTTTCTTTTCTTTTTGTGTTTTTTATATTTTTTTATTGTAGGGTGTGCGAGTGTAGGACCTCTTTCCCGGATTTGTAATTTTCTTTTTATGGAATAAAATGCAGAGCTATAATACTTTTAAAATAATAATAATAATAATAATAATAATAATAATAATAAAACTACACTAATTCTTTATGTATATTTTTTTTCATAATTGTACAAAGTAACTTATTTTAGACTAATCTTAGGCATACCCATTTAATATTTGTTGAGCGAATACACACCGAATTTTTACGGTTTTAGTTAAAACATTGCCGTATTAAATGCTAAAATCAATCTAAAATCTAATTTCAAACAGCCTTTTTAAACATTAAAAGTGTTACGTGCGGACAACCTTGCGATAAACAGCGATGTGGCTCGATGAGCTGCAGTATGATACACGATTGTGCGATCGCATCTGAACATAATATTCCCTCTTTGAATACGGATAGTGGATGTATTGATCTTTGTTTGTGTAGACTTAATATTAAATCCAACAATTCCAAACTCTATCCTGATACAGACAAAAGTGTCTAGAATACGTTTCGTTGCATTTATTTCGCATCATTAATGATAGTATGGTATTAGTTGCAAGAGAAAATCGCGTGAACAGCAATTAATACCATAGAATATTAACTAAAACAAACATAAATAGAAATAGCTTCAATTAATTTACAGTTGTTTTTTATGAAGAAATTAAAATATAAAATAAATATATTTCACTTTACTAACCTCAAATGAAGCACAAATAATTTACTTCGCATCGCAAAAAAATTATGCTTTTATTAAATTTTCCCGAAACGAAAAGTTCCTATGTTAATAAAAGAAAAACAAGAGTGAAGGATGCAATAGAGATTTATCTACATGAATTTGACTCAAATCATGAATTCGTTTTTCATATATCTAGAATAGCCTCAACGGGCCACGGCCAGTCCTAAAACATGAAAAACATTATTCTCCAGCTGCCCAATTCGCCATCCCATGTAAATAGCGTTCATGGATTGTACTATAAGATATTAATGCTATTTAATGCTGAGAGTCTATGAGATTATTAAGCTTTAACATTTGAGTTTGATTGTGTTTAGAATATAATTGATAATTTCAATCGAATAAAAAAATATTTGTAAAATATTTATGCGAGCCCTCTAAAAATCATTATTTTGTATATCTGAATGGAAAAGAAACATTTTTTTTTTAAATTGCTAAATAAAAAATTGTAGATTATAGATAAAAAGTAGAGATATGAATGAGTTGTAAAAAAAAATATAATCATAAATGCAAGAATTGCAAATACAATCTAATTAACAATTAATGATACACGGCCAAATAATGGTGGACTGACGACTACAACAGCCCAATGACAGTGGTCGGATGCTTGTGAGGCTTGAGATTGTTAAGAGCTTGGAGCTCCCTTCAATCTTCTCATCCAAATCCAGTCTCCCTTCATTAAGAGAGTGGTAGTCTATTAATAAATTTTGAGTATGACATCCTCAAAAATATTGATAAGAACCTCTCAATCAAGCGACTAAGAGTGACTTTTTTGATTTGATGATATCTTATGATTATTTTAGAGTCTTAATCATGTCAGAACTAAATGATCTCAATCAGACCGTATGATTGATTCATTTCATTGAGATGCTTTATTTGATTAAAAGCTTTCGTATTCGGAGATCATTTGATCCCCAAAATACAACCCAAAGTTTATCTATTTAGGCTCCAATTGGAGATACATTTTTCCTGCGGTGCAGTTTCACGCCGCACAAAACTGTCATTTAAGGGAGATTTTTGCCCTTGATGCGAAGCATTTTTAATAAAATGCAGTTCGCGGATTTGACCACACTGCACGCTTTTCTTCTCCTAAAGTTTACTGTGTTACCCCTTTGGGATTCATATCTGTTCTTTGCGGTCGTCGTCTGCCCTAACTTTCCTCGCCGTGCTCTTGCTTCCTCTAACCTAAACTCTTGTTTCAGACATCTTTTTCTCTAGTAACCCCTTTCCCTAAATTTTCTTGGTGAATTTGCACCAATTTTCGGACATGTTTTGGTATCTTGTTTCTTCCCCCAGCCACTTGATGGCCCTGATGTGCGCTTTGAATTTTAATGTTTTCATTAGATTTTTTATGGTTTTTCTGCCAGATTTTGATACTTCTTGGAGATATTTTGAAACAGTAGATAATAGAAGTTGTCGATGTGGTGATGATGTAGTTGGTGTTAGGGATGGTGATGTCGATGTGGCCGGAGGGGATGAGGAAGGTGGTGATGGAGCTGGTGATGTTGGTATTTCTGTTTGTTGTGAAATTAAGAAGAAAATTAGGCTTTATGGTGGTTTGGTGTTGGTTAGTGTTTTCATTTTCTACATCTGTGATGTTGGGGTTTTGTTGTTGTGTAGTTTGTCTTGGGTTGCTATCGTTGGGGTGTTGTGTGTATCTTATGTTTTCCAGTGCTCTGGGTTGTGTTGTGTGTGCTTTTGTTGGGGTGTTGTGTCCTGGATTGTCCAATGCTCAGGATTGTATTGTGTGTGTTGGGTAGTTGTTGTTGGAGTGATGTGCGTGTGTGTGTTGGGTTTGGATTATTCAGTGCTCTGGACTGTGCTGTTGGTTGAGGTGGTGGCTGTAAGTTATGCTATGATGTGGATTTGTGCAGGTGCTCGGTGCCATTATATTGCCATTGTGTGGTGGGGATTCCTATGATGTAGTGTTGGATTTGTGTTGGTTGTGGTGGGATATGTGGTTGGTTCTGGGTTTTGGTGGTCAGTTGTGATGTGGCACTTGTGTGGTTGTCCTGTCATGTTGGTTTAGGGCATATGTGGGTGTTTGTTGGCCTGCATTGTGATGTGAGTCATGTGCTTATGTTGTGGTCGTGGGTTGGGGTGATGGTTTCTGGTTATGGATTGGGGAGGTG
Source organism: Papilionanthe hookeriana x Papilionanthe teres (assembly GCA_022702705.1). Lineage (NCBI taxonomy): Eukaryota > Viridiplantae > Streptophyta > Magnoliopsida > Asparagales > Orchidaceae > Papilionanthe > Papilionanthe hookeriana x Papilionanthe teres. Next base: position 67,035 of record JAKZJZ010000028.1, on the reverse strand, counting down.
GTTTTGGGTTGTGTTGTGATGTGGGTTGAGATGGTGGCTATGGTCTGTGTTGTGATGTGGATTTGTGCTGGGAGCATGGTGCTATTGTGATGTAGCACTTTTTGTGTGTGCTTTTGTTGGGTTGCTGTGTTATGGATTGTCCAATGCTCTAGATTGTATAGTGAGTGTTGGGTTTTTGTTGTTGGGGTGATGTGTGTGTGTGTTGGTTCTGGATTATTCAGTGCTCTAGACTGTGCTGTTGGTTAGGGTGGTGGTTGTGAGTTATGCTGTGATGTGGATTTGTCCAGGGTTCTTGGTGCCATTGTATGGCTTTATGCCATTGTGTGGTGGGGATTACTATGATGTAGTTGGATGTGTGTTGGTTGTGGTTGGATATGTGGTTGGCACTGAGTTTTGGTGGTCAGTTGTGATGTAGAACTTGTGTGGTTGTCCTGTCATGTTGGTTCAGGGCATATGTGGGTGTGTGTTGGCTCTGCATTATGATGTGGATCATGTGCTTGTGTTGTGGTCGTGGGTTGGGGTGATGGTTTCTGGTTATGGATTCGGGTGGTGGTTTTGGGTTGTGTTTTGATGTGGGTTGAGATGGTGGATATGGTTTGTGTTGTGATGTGGATTTGTGTAGGGAGCATGGTGCAGTTGTGATGTACATATGTGGGTGTGTGTTGGTTCTGCATTGTGATGTGGATCATGTGCTTGGGTTGTGGTCGTGGGTTGGGGTGATGGTTTTTGGTTATGGGCTGGGGTGATGGTTTTGGGCTGTGTTGTGATGTCGATTGAGATGGTTGATATGGTGCAGGGAGCATGGTGCTATTGTGTTGGTTCTGTGCCATTGTGTAGTGGGGATTCCATTGATGTGGCATTAGATTTGTGTTTGTTGGTGTTGGATTTGCAGTTGGCCAGTGTTGGATTTGTGTTTGGCCGATGCTTGCTTTTCATTTATGGCCCTAATGCTACTTCATTTCGATGGCTAACCTGAAGGTTCATATTATCATTACTCACAATTATATCTTCCATGTGCATTTAGAAAGTTTGGATTGAAATGGATACTATGGTTACCATAGAACTTATGTAACTCTTTAGTAATTTGAGAATTTATGGGGCAATTATTTCTTGATACATTATTTTTTATTAAAGATGACCGACCAAATGCTGCGAACCTTAAAGAATAAGGTGTGGTGTGTGACATAACTAGCAATTATGTGTATTTTTAAACTCCAAAGTTTTGCCAGAAAATATGTCTCAAATTATATCTAGCGGCTAGTGTGACAAAATGTAAAGATTTAAGAAATATATAATAGATTTTCACATTAGGGGTGCTACGCAAGTACGTATTATTTCAAATAATATAGAATTTTTCTTAAAACCCCCAGTATCAATCCCACGGGAAAACTGTAACTCTTAAAATTAACTTACAGAAGTTTTATTTAAATTGAAAATTAAACAGATAAAAGATGTATAATGATATGTTTACTAAAAATTACTACTAAAAGAGAACAACAAGTAAATGTATCAACTTAATAAAATATAACAGCAAGTTTAGAATTTATGGAAAACCCTTCACCTTGCAATAAAATTTTAACCTATGTAGGATTCAAATTATTTATGACAAAATTGATATATTGTGACAAATAGAAGCATACCTGATTCTTTATCCCCTCCCGGTGCTACAAAGAAAATTGACTAACTTAAGACCAATTCCTTAACATCTCAATTCTACATTGTAGCAATCTAGCCTCTCACTTAGAGATTCCATAGCCTAAGTCAATATATTGAATGAATCCCAATGTTAAGGTACTAAACGTTAAGCTAAATTGGAAAGAGTCTAGCCTGTCACCCTAGAACTAACCAATTTTACGACTATCAAAACTTATTTCTTTATTTATTTACACTACCCCTTGGTGATCGCAATGACTCTGCCAAGATTGAAATATGATATCCACAAGTTGGGTGAAATCAAAGCCCTTCCAGGTCATTATGTTTCACAATATATTTTAACCTTATAAGTGCCCAGTTTGTAAAGTAAATGAAGATTCAGTGAAAATACCATCACAGTTTTAAGTGTTAAAAAAGTCTTTAAATCATTCTCATCCCATAAGATTAATTCTAATATGCAAAGAGAAAGAAAGGGAACTACTCAGAATCCATGGAGATTAAACAAAAACAAAACATTTGCAATAAAATCTAAGTATTACAACAAAAGCTTAATCACAAATATAAAGTACCTCATGTCTTCTCCCCAAGTAAGCTTCTGGAGTTTCTTATAAGCAATCATTAAACTTTTATACACTAAAACACTTTCATGCTTACATTTAAACAGAAAATAAGAAAACCCTAATTTACTATTGTCGCACAATAGATGTATTGAGGTTCCAAAAGATCTCTAAATTCAGCCAAATCCTTCTCATTAATAGAAAATAGAAAATAACCAAGGTTGCTTCAAAAAACCCTCTAAAATTTGGCTAAATTCAATGTATCTTCTAGAAATGTAGTTTATGACACTATAGCACCAGTTTGTGGTGCTATAGCACCATTTTGGTTGGAGACTAGCGCTATTAGCTCTAAGGGTGACTTTATAGTGCCACTAATATTTGCTCAATTTTGCTTCATTTTACCCTCATTTTACCCACATTTTCTCTAAATGTCCATTATAAGTACCTAAAACAAAAAACATACAAAATACATTCCTTTAAAGTGCAATATCGTCAAAAATATATAAAAACTTATAAAATATGAACTAAAAATAGGTTTTTTTGAGGTAGAACAATTCCTCCAAACTTAAACGTTATTTGTTCTCAAGTAACACATTATACTATGTAAAATTTTATAACTTGTTGTAGCAAATTTAACTTAAATATTTCTATACTTTCTGCTTTATAAATGCCATAGTAAAACATTCAGAAAAATTTTTAACAACTCAAGATAAAAGCTAAATTATAAGAATATTTAACAATCAATTTAATTAAAAAATAATTACAATTTTTCATACTTATTCATACTTAAGACACTCATAAGAACTACCAGAAAAAGATTTTCATGAGAACTTTATTAGTAAATGTGCTAATACTTCTAAGTCAAGTTGAAAATTTAATTAAATTTCTTTCATTAAGATGATTCAAGTAGACACAACTTATTATTAGACATCTCCTCAAGCTTCTCCTCACATGTTCTCTCTTTTTGCTTTTCTTTTTCTTTTCTTTTTTTTTTAGGATCATTTTCATTCCTCTTTTTTTCCTCTTTTTTTATGTCATGTGAGCATTACTATATCTGGACAGCCTTAAATAATTCTAAACTCCATTATCCTCCTCTTAAAGTTAAAAACATCTCACATTTCTTTACTTTAAGAAATGTGTTTTAGCTTTGAAGATTTTTCATAAAGTCTCAATTATTTCTTTTTAAGTATAATTCTAAGATCCTTAATATTTCCAAAAGTACAGTTTTTTATACTTTAATTAGTGAAATCATAACTCTAAACCTTTCATACTAAATAACTTAATTCAAGAATTAACTTTCAGTATTAAAAACTTTTACTTAGGTTTTCCACAACATTCATAAAATTAAAAATATAGTTTTCTAAAGTTAAATCTACATACCATAGGTTATGTTAAAATAATTTTGAAAAATATAATTCTCTGAGGATAAATAAAGTTTAGTTTAAAAAGAAATTTCTCCATTCCCTCAAACTTAAACTTTTTAAACTAATTTAAAATAGGAAAGTTCATGAAGAAAGAGAAAAAAATTTAAAATCTAAAGCAAGGAAATTAGTTCAAGTACAAGTAATAAAGACAAGTACCGAGTAGTACCAAACATATAATTAGCATGCATAACAATAAAAACATAAAACATATACTATTCTAGCATTTAAACTGAAGCAGAAGATAAAAAGTTGAACTAACAATTGAACAGGAACAATAAAGTAAAGCAACATAATATAAACATACTTAAACACAAATACAAATAAATAATAACATGACAAAGTCCAAATATCCAAACATATCAAAGAAAAGAATGAAAAAAGACAACACACTACATATCAACATTGTTGTAATCATGATCATGATCATCATCACCATCTCCCAAAGCCATATCCTCGTTTGTCTCAGGAGGCTGATACAGTGTAAAATGGGGCAAGTAGGAAATTCCACAGAATGATCTCCACTCATGCACCTCAACCTATCCTCATTAGAAGCAAAATCATATTTAACCTTCCTCAAAATAATAACATCATTATGAGTCAAGTGAGATTTGATGCCTTTAACCTAATTCTGTAAGTTAATGATATCTCCTTGCTCAATCATCACTTGTTCCATAACATACTCCAAAGAAAAAGTATCAGAAGTAGATGATATTACACTTTGAAGGAAGGTATTGTGCATGTTTTTGGTTTTAAGTACAAGAAATGGAGTTTTGGAGAAAATGAAGCAAAAAAGATGCAATTTGAGCCAAATTGAGCAAGGAAAAAAATTCCGATCTAGTTTGATATGTCTTTATATGCTTATGATCATTCATATTTATCTCATGTTTTGAATGAAATTACACTTCAGGGAAAGTTTATTTTCATGTTTATCTTATAGGTATAACACTAGGAGTGAACCAGAGAGCAAACGAGGAGAAACAGAGCCAAAACGAAGCGAAGCGGGTGTGCTGCCCGCACAGGTCTAGGAACCAAAGTGCCGGTAACATCTAGAAATATGAGCTATTGCACTGAATCTGCCACTATAGCACTCGAGCCGATTTTTGGACGGCTTATAGGTGATTCCAGGGCATTCTGGGATGTTCAGGAAGCTTCTAGGTGGTTATGCACACCCCAAGATGATATTGAATGAAGCTAGACACATTTGAATGAAGTGATGTGTCTCTTGGAGTGAAAGGGTGTGTCTCTTGGAGTGAAGGGGTGTGTCTCTTGAAAAAAGGAGGTGTTTGGCTTCTCTTTTAAAAGAGGTGCTTGGTGCCTGTCATAACAAGTATTAAGGGAGTATAGAGAAGTAATTAGGAAGTGTTTTAGGAAGTGTTTGGTGTGAGTTTATGTTGATGTAGTTTTCTCCATTTTTTTGAGAGATTGGTGAGAGATTTTGAGAGATATGGGTAAGGAAATATGAGTGGCGCATGGATTGGCAGAAGACTTTATTAGAGAGATTTTTCATTTTTCTTTCAGAGGGAAAAAAACCACGTATTATGTTTAGCGTTTTCTTGTAATTATTGAAAATACTTTCTAGTAGATTTTCATTAATTTAAACGAGGTTTCTTATTGTGTTTTGTAGTTTTCTTTACACTTTTCTTTTAATATGAAGTATCACTTGTGTAGGAAAATTTGATTTATGATTGAATTTTTTTTATTTTTGTTTGATGAGTAATATCTCCTTTGCTTCATTGACATAACTTAAGTGGCAATAAGTTATGTTAAAATTTATTGCGAGTGAACTAAGGTTGGGGAGAGCATTGATCTTGCAACTTGAGTGCACTTACATTGACTGGTTGGCTTGTAAAATAGTTTAGGCGGCAATACAATATTTAAGGAAATATAATTTAATGATCTATTTCTATTAGATGTTTCTAGGTGATAGAAAGGTACATAAAGCTAATAGAATACTAAGCATACCTATACACTCGGAAGAGGGTATGTAGTCATATGTTTCTTGTTGACACATAATTTATTATTTAATTCTATCAATCCTTTTATAGCTTGTGTTATCATTTTGATTTTACTTTTCTTTTGCAATAAGCTGGTTTAGGCTAAAGATTTTCTTAGATATTCTCTTATTTTATTAATGCGATGGTATTTTCACCGTCTCTTAATTTACTTTGCAAACTGATCATTTGTAATGTTAAAATCTATTGTGAAACATAATGACCCGAGATGGCTATGGTTTTACAAACTAGTGAGTATCACACTTCACTTTGGAAAGAGCTGTTGCGATCGTCCGAGAGGGAGTGCAAATAGATAGAGAGATAAGTTTTGATGGGCGTAGAATTGATGTTTCTAGGGTTACAAACTAGAATCTTTTATTAATTCAGTTTAGAGTTTGGATCGTAAGAGTCCCTAATAGGTCTTATAGAGAGGGCACATTGGGTAATCTGAAAGTGAGAGGTCATAATCTACTCAGCACTATTACACAAGCTGTAGACAAAACTTTAGATTAACCAATGTTCTTTGCTAGCATCGAGAGGGTGTAAAGAATATGTATGCTTCTATTGGTCACTGGTTACATTAAATTATAAGCATTTCATTCCTACATATTATTTAGGTCATTACACGAGAAGTGTAGTTTTTAACATCTAAAAATTCTCTAAACCAATTTATCGAGATAAGTTGTCTTTATATTTAAGATCTTTATTTAGAAGTAGTTTTTAGGAAAATCACTTTAATCGACATTCTAAACTAAGACCTGATAGTAGTAGAGTGGAATTAGCCTAAGAGATTTCTTACCCCGCTTCTTTGTGGGATGGAGACTCTGAGTTATAAAAAAAAACTTATATTACTAGAAATGATATGTAAACTTGCGTAGTACCACTAGTGTGGAAACTATTTTTTAAATTTTATAACATTTCAATTTTGCACACTAGCCGCTAAATATAAATTAGGTCAAGTTTTTTGCCATTTTTTTGGAAGCAAAATTACTACGTAATTGCTGGTCAGGTCAGAAAGCAAGAGAGATAAGTGAATAACGATGAACTGTAACAAGCCATATCATTCTTGTCACATTCATAAAATTACCTCTCAATATGGTGTGCTATATTTTTATTTGATTTAAAAGCGGTTACATAGAGTAATATTGGTATTTTATATGTATGAGTCTGCTGCTCGATGCTTAATTTCTCAGATATCTGAGTTTGATTGGCCTCGGGTCAACAAGACCAGTTCGGCCAGCTTGGCTTGGTTGGCATTTTCCGCTAGCTAATTTAGGCTTTCTGTCAACCCTTGATAATAGATTTAAGACTCCTAACATCCATAATATGATTGCAGATACTGAGAGATAGGGTCATCTCTCAGGTCGACTTCTGCATGATAGTTGGCTCAGATGTCTCTTTTTTCCTATTCTTGAATGAACGGTTCAGACTTGATTCATTCGACCGCCTTTCGTGGTACGATAGGATTTGGCCTTGATGACTTAGGCCGGATAGTTGCACTCGGTTAAATAAGTGGGTCACACGTTCCTCTATTGATAGACACTTCCTCGTTATACTCTTCACCATTAGACCATTAGATCTCAACATTTTTTATGTAAAAAAATATATCAAGACATCCTACCACAACTCTTTCTTTTTATTCACCATTAAAATTTAATCATAAAATTACTTTTTTAATTCTTTGGAATCGTATCATCATATAATTTTCTTTTTATTCATATTTATACGTCATAAAACCAGCATCATCATCCATTCCACTAGGAAACAAAATTGAAGTTATATATATATATGAATTGATATGAGGAATACGGAAAAAGTTCACTCACAACAGATCAGTAAAGGGGCGGGGGAGGGGGAGGGGGAGGAGGGGGAATTAATTAAAAATTTGAAGAACAAGGTAGCAGATTAATCAAGTGTTATTTTCAATATTCTTTAAATTTTTAATAAATTAATTCACATCTAAATAGTCATTAAATCAACAAATTTCTTAATTTATGTTAAATGTCTGAATATTAATTTTGTAAATTTTTTTTTTTTTTTTACGACCAACTTGTAAACGCCCCAAATATAAAACCACACATTATATGTAATAATAGTAATCATTAACCATTATCATAAGAAAATTAAAAGCAAATATAAACAAAGTACGTAATTAGTGAAAGAAATCGTAATCTAAAGATAAAGTAATTAGTAAAAAAGAATAAAAATTATGTGAGGATATTCTAACAAAAGTTATATATAGGACGATAAAACAAAAATTCAAAGTTATTAGATAAAACAAAAGTTAGAAAACATTTAAATACATTATTAAGACACATTAAAAAATTTTGTTTTTCTACTTCTTTTTTTCTGTTATCTAATATTAAACATTTGTCTTTAAATCAAATTAAACATATCAACTTATTGGAAAGATACCAAACACAACAATGGCAGATCTTAAATTTACTGACAACTTGAGGACAAATAAATTTCCTTCTCTTTATATTAAGGAATTTGAACCCCCTCTCTCAATACCCCAAGATAACAGAAAAAAAGAAGAAAGAAAGATGTCTTTGATTGCAGAGGAGCTCAGGGCAAAGGCGGAGATATACCATGGAGATTCACTCGGCCAAGAGAAATGCCAGTTTCATCTCAAAGAGGTTGGCCTTCCCAATGGTCTCCTTCCCCTTAAAGACATCATAGAATGCGGCCATATAGAAGAAACTGGATTTGTGTGGCTCAAACAGAAGAAGAAGATAGAGCATACATTCAAGAAAATAGGAAAGCTTGTGAGCTATGCCCCTGAAATCACTGCTTATGTTGAGAAACATAGGATCAAAAAGCTCACAGGTGTGAAGGCTAAGGAGCTCTTCATCTGGATTACTCTCACAGATATCTCGGCCGATGGAGCGGAAGAAGAGAATTATTCAGCAGGGAAGGGGAAGATAACCTTTCACAGCTCCACTGGCCTTTACAGAACTTTTCCAGCATCAGCATTTGTTCTTGAGGAAGATGAGCAGAAAAAGAAGAAGTCGGAGGCGGAGAAGAAGGGGGACAACGAAGGGAAGGAGGCAGACGAGAAGGTTGAGAATGAAGAGAAGGCTTAATTTATTGGTCAATGATGCTGTGTGGTTTGTAGTAGAAGCGTGATTTAGCTTTTGAGATTAAGTTATCGCACCTCTTTATTCTCTCAAAAGACTATCTTTTAGATCAAAAAATATGAATAAGACGCTTGCCAGTTCTAATTCTGTTCATGGTTTTTATGTAAGTGTGAATTTTTTTTTTTTTATTTTTTATTTTTTATTTTGAAAAAACAAGTTATGAGTGATTGAAGTTTTTAAAGATAAATGAGCGATATATATGCTTATTTTTTTGAAAAAATAAATTATTTGTATAATAATTATAAATATAACAAGTCTAGTGGAAGGAACTTGAGATTTACTGATGTGTTTTCAAGTGATTAAAATAGAACAAAATTAATTTAAAATATCAATTACTTGTATAATAATGATAAAATAATTATCTTTCACATCAGAATGAATTCAGATTTTATATTTGGTCAAGTAAACATTTTTTTGTTGTTATTTGTTCCATAGTATTAGTAGAAGAGTGCATCCAAAGCAGCTTATGCAAATAAGCACCATGTAAGTCTTATATCTTTATACGTCTTAACATCTAAATATTCATATTTACAAGCATGGTACGCAAATTATTATCACACAAGAATCACTATTACCACCTCCTTAAAAGTGAAACTCACATTTTCATATGGATTTAGGACAAAATGTTACAAGTTTAAATATAAAATGTTTTTTCTCTCATTATTATTTAATAGTATACATAGATTTTATGTGTTAGATGTATGTAAATACATAAAAATTGTTTGGTATGTATGTAGTTTTCCATTTTTTTATATAATCAGTGTATTTTTTAAACATCTATTGTGGCAGGATGGCCAAGTAATTTACTTCGCATTGCAAAAGTTATGCTTTAATAAAGTTTTCTAAAAACGAAAAATCCAATGTTAATAAAAGAAAAAAAGGACTTGGGGATACCATAGAGATTTGTCTGCATAAATTCGCCTCAAATCATCAATTCGTCTTTCATATATCTAACCCTCAACGGCTACGGCCGGGCTAAAACATGAAAAATAAAAGCATTTTTCTCCAGCTGCCCAATTCACCCTCCCTAATAAATAGCATTCATTGATTGTACTATAAGATATTAATGCTATTTAATGCTGAGAGTTTCTGAGACTATTAAGCTTTAATATTTGATTTTGATGGTGTTGAGTATATAATTGATAACTTCAATTGAACAAATAAAGATTTTTAAATATCTTTGTGCTTGCCCTTTTATAATCATTATTTTTATATCTTAATGGAAAAATACAATTTTTTTAAAAAATTGCTACATAAAAATTTTTAGATTACAGATAGCAATTAGTGTTTTAAGCGTGAGTTTTAAAGAGAATCTAACCTTAAATGCAAGAGTTGTAAAGCAATCTAATAATCAATTAATTAACATGGCCAAACAATGGTGGTTCAACCACTACAACAGCCAACGACAGCGGTCTGATGCTGGTGAGGCTTGAGAAAGTTAAAGAGCATGGAGCTCCCTTAAATATTCTCATCCAAGTGTAATCTCCCTTCACAAAGAGAGTGGTGGTCTAGTAATAAATTTTCAGTATGACATCCTAAAAAAATATAGCTTTAATCAGAACCTCTCAATCAAACGAGTAAGAGTGATTTTCTTTAATTGACTATATCTTATGACTGTATTTTGGTGTCTTAATGATGTCATAACTAACTAAACTTTGGCTCGATTGATTCATTATCTTGAGATGCTCTATTTGACTGTAAGTTTTTTATATTTGGAGATTGTCCGATCCCCCAAAATATATCCCAAAGTTATTTTCTCTATTTTGGCTCCATTTGGGGGATCTTTCACCTGCGGTGTAGGTTCACGCCACACGAAGCTATCGTTTGAGGGAGATTTTGGGCTTGCGGTCCGTGGCGTTTTTAGAAAAATGCGGTTCGCAAGTCCGACCTTGTGACTCGCATTTCTTCTCTTAAAGATTACTGTGTTGCCTCTTCGAGAATCAAATCTGTGATTTGCGTTCGTCGTCTACCAAAACCTTCCCCGCCGAGCTCTCGCTTTCTCTGCCCTAACCTCTCATTGCTAACTTCTTCTTCCTCTAGTATCCCATTTCCCTATCTTTTCTTGGTGAATTTGCACCTATTTTAGGAATTGTTTTGGTTTCTCGTTTCTGCCCTCAGCTGCTTGATGGCCCTGCAGTGGGTTTCAGATTTTGATGTTCCATTAGATTTTTTTGATGGTTTTGTATGACATTTTGATATTTCTTGGAGAATTTTTGAAGCGGCAGATAATGGATGTTGTCGATGTAGTGATGATGTATTTGGTGTTGCAGATTGCATTGTCAATGTGGTTAGAGGGGTTTGGGACGGGGGTGATAGAGCCGGTGGTGCTGGCATTTCTGTTTGTTTTAATTTTGAGAAAAAGAGTAGGCATTATGGTGGGTCAGTTTCAGCTAGTGTTCCTATTTTCTACATATGTGATATTGGGTTTCTGTTGTTATGTTGTGTGTGTTAGGTTGATGTTGTTGGGGTGTTGTGTGTTTTGGATCTAGGTTATCAAGTGATCTGGATTGTGATGTTGTCCAGTGCTCTAGATTGATCTGTGTGTGGTTGGTTATTGCTATTGGGATGTTGTGCGTCTGTTGGGTCTGGTTTGTCCAGTTCTTTGGATTGTGTTGTGTGTGTTGGGATGCTGTTGTTGGGGTGTTGTATGTATGTTGGGTCTAGATTGTTTAGTGCTCTAGCCTGTGCTTTGTGTTGGGGTGGTGGCTATGCTGTGATGTGTATTTGTACAGGGTGCATGGTGCCATTATGCTGGTTCTGTACTATTGTGTGGTGGGGATTTCTGTGATGTGTTTTTAGATTTGTGTTGGTCGGTGTTGGATTTGTGTTGGCCTCTGGGTGTTGGTGGTTTGTTGTTATGTGGTATTTGTGTGGTTGTCAGATCATGTGGGTTTGAGGCAAATGTGGTTGTGTGTTGGCTCTAGATTGTGATGTTGGTTGCATGCTTGAGTCTTGGCTATGGGTTGCGGTGATAGTTTTCGGCTGTGCGTTGGGGTGGCGGTTGTGGGTTGTGTTGTGATGTGGGTTGAGGTGGTGGATGTGGGTTGTGTTGTGATAAGGATTTGTGGATGTTGCATGGTGCCATTGTATTGGTTCTATGCCATTGTGTAGCGGGGATTCCTGTGATGTGGTGTTGGATTTGTGTTGGTTGGTGTTGAATTTGTGGTTGGTCAGGGTTGGATTTGTGGTTAGCCAGTGTTGGATTTGTGGTTGGTCGGTGCTTGGTATTCATTAATGGCCCCATTGCTAGTACATTTTTATGGCTTAACTTGATGGTTCATATTATCTTTTTTATCTCTTATACCTTCCATGTGCATTTAGAAAGTTTAGTTTGAAATGGATACTATGGTTGTCAATTAGGTTGTGTAACACTTTAGTAATTTGAGAAATTTTTTGGCTAATATTTTTTTATACATGATTTTTTATTAAAGATTGCCGACCAAATGCTAAGAAACTTAAGGCATACAATGTGGTGTGTTGTGGTGGTGGAATTTTCTGGTGTACCATTTTGTGGTGTGTTATTGTGGTGTGTATAAGTGTGTGGAGGGTTTAGGAAGGTGTGGATGTGTGGAGGTGTGGAGGTTGGTTGTGTGTGTGGAGGGTTTAAGGGAGGTGTGGTTGAGTGTGTACCATGGTGTGTGTATGTGGTATGTGTGGTGTGTGTGATGGTATGTGTGGTACGTGTGATGGTATGTGTGGTACGTGTGGTGTGTGTGTGATGGTATGTGTGACGGTATGTGTGGTGTGTATGATAGTATGTGTGGTGTGTGTATGTCGGCATATTTTTAAGTTGTGTGTTTTGAAAAGGGGGTCACCTACAGAAGTTGTTGGCGAATTTTAAATTTAAATTTAAATTAAATATATATATTTAGTTTTAGAAAGAAGCATTTGATTTTGAAAATAACTTTAAGTTTAAAATTATTTTAAGATATGAAATCAAACAGATCTCACATCCCAAATAGTTTACATAAACGAGCACCACACCACAAACCGTGTATCTACCTTGAAGAATAGACACACTGCTTGATGATGGGGCTCAATTAAATAAACTAGAAGATTTGTGACATCCATTTGGCCTGCGAACCAATTTTATAAGCCGACAGGTCCTCTGTTTAATATAAAGAAATTAAACAGGGTTTATATTACCTGGGTTCTTAAAGTTCCCTATAAGGGCAAGCCCCTATAGTTAATTACATCTTAAATGTCCAAAGACACTTAAGAAAACTCTCGATAATGATAAGTGGTTTTGCTCTAAAGAATTTCAAAGTTTAAGATATTTAAAGGATTGAGTTTTGGAATTTCAAAAGGGATTAGCTCAAATTTTGAACAATTAATTTTAGGAGTCTAAAGGAAGAGAAGTAGGAGAAGCTGAGGATCCAAGAAGAATCTTGGCAACTTCCCAAACTATACTATTGTTTGGCTTCAATTCAAGAGTATGTTTAATGTTTCAATCTTTCCAATTTCAATTAATTAGGGCTTATATTCGCATGACATGATCATACAAATAGCCTGGAAGATGTGAGGGTTTGTATCGTACCAAACGACTACCTAGGAGTCCTAAGACCGGTTAGGAATTAATTTGCATAAAATGATTATGCAAGTGCCTAATGAAAAGGTTGAGGATTTATGTTGCATTAGGCAAATAACTTCGAAATCCTATGGCTTAGTTATTTAATTCTAAGAATGGTTTTGTTGATGTAGATTCCAGTTTTGCTGACGACGATGGCTGTGCTGCCCACTATGCTCCAAGCTCCTTGTTGTTGCAGAGGTTTAGTTTTAGAAGGTGAAAATCAGGAGATGAGAGAAGTGTTTTCGTTTAGAAAAGTCTTAAAGTCCAAATGTCTTTAGTGTTTTATTAGGGGAATCTTAAAGTTGATTATAACAACACCGGTTAAGATCCTACGAATCCATCATTCCGGCACCGTTATTTTTATCGGATTCACTCAGTCTAGATGAATTTGTTAAACTCAACTGAATGAGTTCAACACTTTCATTTAGACCGTGGGAAATCCCGTTAGCAACACGTGGGTTACATCATCCGAGGTATTCCCGATCATCCAACAAGACGTTTTAATTTAGTTATAGTTGTAGTTTTGTGTTTTGTTTGGGATTAAATTTTTAGTTGTTTTATATTTTGAATGTTGTGGCGGTGAATTTTATCTTGTTGTGACTTTAAATTTAGTTTCGGGTTTCAGTTTTGTGGCTATCCTAAAGGTTTCAGTTTTCATGCAACAATCTTGTTTAACATGCGAGAAAAGTAAAGTGCAGTACATGTAAGTAACTTGCAATAAAATAAAAGCGTACCTGGAGGGTCTTCCCGTCATTCCAAGCTACACTTAAAACACATATTAAAGCATTTATGTATTTGCAAGAAACACCTAGGTAAAGCTAAGGGAAGGTTTTGGTTGTCTGCCAAAGTCCTAATCCTAATGCTAGTCATTTCCTGTAACGTCTAGGTTCTTGTGTGTTGTTAAGGATGATTTTCTTCATCAAAGAACAATTAAGTTCAGTTGTTTTTCTAAAACATCTCATCATATTGAGGAAGTGCTTAGGACGAGTCCTAAACATCTTTTCAATACTTCTGAGATTATTTTGAGTTCAAATGAATTTTATTGTACTGGTGAATTAATCATCCAAAGTTTAGTTGAGTTTGTTTCTTGCCCAGTGAATTAGGATGTTTGATTATCCTATAAGTAAAGTGACATTTCACTTGATGCTTTACATAAGAATTATGATAATGAAAGCCTTTAAGGGCAAATTAATTTATTAAAGATTTTAATTATTTAAAATTGGAATTGATGATTTAAAGTGGTTTAATTTAGTTAGGAAATTTTAATAATTTTAAGTTTGAAATAATGTTCAAGTTGTTTTAATTTAATTAAATCTTTACATTTTAAATGATCTTAATATATTAGATTAATTTGGGTTGAAAGAGGTGTTTAGATTATTCAATTTAGATTTTAATGATTTAATTTTAATTTAATTGAAATATCTTAGATTAATTTTTTAATTGGTTTGATTTCGATGTTTCAAGTTTGTTTTAGGTTTGCTTTCAAGTGATCTTTGAGGTTAATTTTAATGTTTTAAGTTTATTTCATTTTGATTATCAAATTATTCAATGTTTTAAATTTTAATTTAATAAAGGTTACTCCTTTTCTTTTAATTATTTAATTTATTAATTTCAATTATCACCTTAAATTTAATTAAAAAAAACTAAATATTATTAAAGTCATTCATTTAGGGATTTTTAAATTAAAGATGTAATATCTTCTTAAATCATATCCCTATTTTTAATAATCCAAAATTTAACTTATTCTTCCAAAATTCAAATTGTTTAATTAATTAAAATTTACTTTAAATATTTTCATGATGATTAATGGGTTTCTACACCTTAATTCCCTAGGTTTCAATCATCTAATGAAATTTTTAAAATCAGATATTTTACCCTCCCTTTGATTAGACCTAAATATTAATTAGGGTTAAAATCCTTTAATTACCTTTATGCCCCTTTAGGCTTATCTATTTCATAACTCACTAAATTAAACTCAAATGAACTTGAAATTTTTATGACACCTCACTCACATGTCAATTAAGGCAATAGAGGAGAAAAATGTGATTTTTCTAAATATAATTTAATTTATATATAATTATTTTTGTAAAAAAATAAGGGTTTTCAATGAAAATTCAACAACATGACCAAGGTAAAGTTTCTATCCTTAGGAAAATTATGGGATGTTCCTACTGACCAGAGGACCACTTGGACCAATTTTGGTGATTTTTTGAATTATATTTTATTTATTATAATTATTTTGAGTTTTAGGGTATTAATTAATTATAAAATAAAATCAAACTTGAAAAATGGTTTTTATATTTTTTATAAATCTCTCTGATCTCAAGGAGTCCAGAGAAATAAATTTTATAATTTTCTGATTTTTATTTGATTTATTAGAATTAATTTAGTGAAAAGGTTGGAAAACCCATTTTTTTAATATTAGAAATTGTCTTAAGCCATTAAAAATTAATATCTTAACCTAGAAACTTGGGAAAAATATTTGGTTTCTTCCTAAGTGATTAGGAGTCAAAATGTGACATTTTTGTGATTTTTAATATTTTTATGATTTTTATAATTTTTTTAATTATTAAAATATTAAAGTAAGGTGGAAAATAAAGATTTTTGAAAAATTACAATTTTAATTTACATAGACTCCTCTGATATCAAAGAAGTCCCAAAACCAATTTGGTGAATTTTAAAAATGTATTTTTGGAGTTATGAATTTTTAAAGTTTAAATTTGGTCATATAATTAATTAGTCCATTTAGTGGCGTTAATCACTTCCAATTAATCTCATATTTTTATGTGAGACTCCTCTACCCTACAGATCAATGGAGAATTGTTTTCAAGTGATTTTGATGTATGGTTAATCCTAATTAATTAAAATTTGGTTTTGAGTATTTATGCCAATTAGGATTACTCTTAATGAATTAACTCAAACCATAATTTTCCTAGGGTCTTCTGATCCTAAGATACCTCTCTAAATTTTCTTAGAATTTTCTAAGCAACATGCTAATTACTAGAATTAAAATACCAAAACAGGTATAAAAACTTGGAAAATCAATAACTCTCCATAGAGGTGGCCTCTGACCTTGAAAAATTCAGGGACTGTTCCCAAGATTAGAGGCTACAAAAGTCCTATGGTCTCATGCCATGGTGAATTGTCTATGCAAATGGAGAATTAAAACATTAAAATCAGTAAATAATTAATTAAAAATAAAATATTCATCAAATTAACTCAATTCTTTTCCACGTTATTCTCCTGTATTCACTGAGCAAGAGGTATTTTTAGTTTATTTTTATGATTTTTCTATGCAAAGTTATGGATTTTTGAAGTTCTAGGTAATTAATAAATAAAAAAATACCCTATTTATCTACTTATCCACGCGGCGCCGACTCATCCTCGGCAGCTCCGAAAGCCCACGCGTCGCCTCCCTGTTCGATGCCGCCATCTGACTCAGCACTCCGGGCGCCCGCGGTTCATGTCACGTACACTCGTCCGACGCGATCTGCACCGTCCATTCGATACATGCTTGATCCAACAGCGGCCGATCATTGTCTCTGCCTGGTGTGTCTCGAGAGCCATCCACACTTAAACCCTACGATCTCTCTCATTTCTCAATGGATTTTCATGTTCTTATGCTCTATGGATTCGTCTTGAGGAGACGAACACATTCATACAGTTTACATGCTATGAAATTAAGCCAATCGAAATAGAGAATCACTGGAAGCTCGGGAGAAAGGAGAGGTCTATACCTTGGCTCTGAGAAGTGAAGCTTCAATCAGAGAGTTGTGGCACCGTTGATTGCACTCAAGGAGGCTCCAGATGAAGTCTTTGGCTCTGAGGAATAGCCTAGGCATGAAAGTGACCAGGGCCGATTTCAGACTTTGGAGGCTAGAGCAATTGGGTGGCCTGGAGAGGGGGCTTTCACTGGGGAACTCCTTCTCTTGGTCTTGTGCAGGTGTGGGTGAGTTTAATTTGATTTTGGTGGAGGTTCAAGAGATCTCCTGATTTTTGGGTGGATTTTTGACTGAGAAATTGAGCTCTGTCAATGGGGATTAAGGCAAAGGGACACTGGGGATCAATTGCTCTAAGTTAGGAGAAGGTCCTGGAGAAATTTTGGCAGAGTTTTGTTAAGCTCTGGTTCATCACGTTGTTTGGCCGAGAAGATGGTGGGTTTTAATAGGCATGGCTGGAGGGCTTCCCAGGGGGAGTTATGGCTTGGGATCAGCTGCCTTAGTCAAGGGAAGAACAACCACAGTGGCTATTGGGCATGGGGCAGCTCGGCCAGGGAGAATTTTGAAGTTTGGTTCACATGGAGCTCTCGGCCATGGCGTTTTCCGGCGACCCAGGCGGCTGGCCGGCAGGGTCAGGTCACCTTCTTAACTCAGTGAGTCCAGGGATTGAGTTTTGTGCAAACAATGAGGGATAGCCATGTGTAAAGGGCTTGATTCAAAATGGATTGGGGAGGGGCTCTTTTGGACTTGGTTTGGTCAACCCATGGAAATGGGCTTGGTGCACCCACCAATGTCTGATTTGGGCTGAAAGGAATCAGATAAGTCAGCTAGCTTAGTGGGGAGAAGTCACCATCTAAGCATATTTAAGTTTAAGCATGGTTTAGGGGAAGCATGAAAAGGTTTAATCACTCTTAAGGGAATCTTTAAAGGACCCCATCCTTTTCCCCAATATGGTATGGTCACATGAACACCACTCACATGGCTTGCATGGGGTTTAAGGATGGCTTCATGGCTAGCCTATGGCTTGCCCATGGCTTGGCTCAATTTTATGGAAATGGATTTTGGGATTTTTGATGGATTTTGGGGAAATTGTCATGTGGCTTGATTTGGATGACTTGATCAGTGATTTAAAATTTAGGGATGGCTTCAATTGAAATGGATGATGGAAAGAGATGTTATGTGGGCTTTAGGGTCAATTTTGGGCTTTTTAAATTTGATGAAAATGGGCTTTTAAAGTCTTTAGAAAAGTGGGCTTTTAGATTTTAAAAAATGAGCTTTTGGATGCAAGTTTTGTGAAGGACCATGCCAAAAAAATGTTGGGTTTAGTTTAGGGATGTATCTTGAGTGATTTGGAAAAGGTTTGGTGTCATTTGGAGTTGAAATTAGTTCAATTTGGGCTTCCTTAGTGATAGGGTCAAAGTGGGGGCAAATTGGGCTAACTTCAGCTAATGTTGGGCTAATGTTGGATTTGATGTAAAATTAATGTTGAAAAATGTTTATGGGGGTGTTACAAAGAATTTTCAACTTTGGATGGGCTTTGGTTTTGGGATTTGGGCCTATTTAGATTCATGGTGGGCTTTAGGCCAAATTGGGGATTTTGGTTTTGGGTTAGGTTTGGGTGGAGTTTGGTTTCAAATTTTGGGCAAATCAAGTTAGTGTTTTGTTTGTGGGGGTGTTAGGAAGGTTTTAAAAAAGATTTGGGGCCAGTTGGGGTTGTGTTGGGTTGGTTTGGGCTAGGTTTAGGTCATGAGCCAAAAATTGCCTTAGGCTTCAAATTGAAATTTGATCCAAATGTTCATAATATTGGGCTTTTATTTGGTCTAAATTGATGATGGGGATATGGAATTGAAGTTTAGAATTAAATTAGATCAAAATTGAGGTCACTTGGGTTGGTTTGGTGGGACATTGGGTTCACTCTAGGTTAAAAATGGGTCAAATTGGTGGTTTTGGCAAAAGTGGACCAAATTGGAAAAATTGGCTTATGGTGTAGTTGAATAAAATAAATTGGGAATATTTGGGATTTTTTGGAATTTTTTGGGAATTTTCTGATCTTTTTGGAATTTTTGGGTTAAAAGGGTATTTTGGGTATTTGGAGGGTCTTGGGAGGTATTTTTGGAATTTTTGGTGTATTTGGCCATGGATGATCAATTTGAATGGAGAGAAATGTTTAGGACTTATTTTGAGGAATTTTGGGTAATTTAGGCAATTTTGCAAATTTTGGGCTATTTCAAGGGCATTTGGTAGGCTTAGGGGGTTTAAGGTCCCGGGGGTCAAAAATTAAAATTTTAAAAAAAAATTAAGATTGATCAAGTTTGAGTGAAATGTTTCATTTTGGTTGAGCCATGAAGCCATATTAAGCCCATAAGAGCCATGAGATGACTCGTTTGAGGCACTCAATATGTTTTTCCTAACCCTCTTAGCCAAAGGCCTAGGGGTTAAGGTCCATCCATATGAGTTACCTACATGAGTTAGGGAGTCAAATTGGTTAAAGGTAGTTTTAGGATTTGGAATGTGTGTGTGTCATGTGTGCAAGCTTACCCTCATCAGACCAGGCCACCCTGGGTAATCCTAAGGCCAAAGAGTCCTATAGGAAACTCATCCTTTAAACCTCCACATTTGTTTTTAACCCTCCAAGTGGCTTAGGGGTTTACAATCAAACTTGTGGGGTTTGAAGGGTGTCAAGAAGTGTTTGAAGTTCTAAGTGATGGGTCCCATTTCTAGTCCTCTAAGTTAGGAAAGGAGAAGCCCTAAGGCTAGATCCTAAGTACTAAGGAGAGAGAAGACCTCATCAAAAATAAGGTCAACAAATGGACCCCCAATAGGTGTGGTGTGCTAACCAAGCACACCGCGCGTATTGGCGTTGACCGAAGAGATCAACAAATCCAACACAGATTTCTAAGTGACACACTTAGAACGAAGTATAGAAAATTTCGTTGGGGAGTGTCAGGTAAATCTCCAAGACTGAACATCCCTGAACTCTCGCTGGGGAAAAGAAAGGAAGTGAATTTTAGATAACGAGATCTAGAGGGATTCGATTTAGATTTTGTTTCATTTTTTTGTTTCAAGTTTTAATGTGTGAGTTTGGACTTTAATTTGAGTTTCAATTTTGGTCAAAATTTGATTTAAGATTGATTTCAAGGTGGATTTCGTTGAAATTTTGGATTTGAAGTGAGCATTGGAACCTAGGTTCCAACCTCAGAATTTGAAAGAGAACTAGAATTTAGGCTCTAGTCTAGAAGAAGAGAGTTGGAATTTAGGCTCGAACCTCGGTCAGAAGATCAAAATTTAGGTACTGATTGAAAGGGACGAGGACTGGAATTTATGTACCAGCCTAGAAGAAAGAATCAGAATTTAGGTGCCGACCTTGCAAAGGATGAGAATCAGAACTTGAGTACTGATCTCGAAAGAGTGAGAATTGAAATTTAAGTATCAATCCTGGAAGAGAATTGAAATTTAGGTATCGATCTCGAAGGAGAGAAAATTTTTGGTATCGATCTCGAAAGGAGAGAACTGGAAATTGGTACCAGTCTCGGAAGTTTAGAATTGAAATTTAGTATCAATTCGGAAGAGAGTTGGAATTTAGTACCTACCTCTAAAGGAGAGAACTGGAATTTGGTACCAGTCTCGGAAGTGAGAATTGAAATTTGGTATCAATTCGGAAGAGAGTCGGAATTTAGTACCGACCT
This sequence comes from Papilionanthe hookeriana x Papilionanthe teres, assembly GCA_022702705.1. Taxonomy (NCBI): domain Eukaryota; kingdom Viridiplantae; phylum Streptophyta; class Magnoliopsida; order Asparagales; family Orchidaceae; genus Papilionanthe; species Papilionanthe hookeriana x Papilionanthe teres. The sequence goes on along the minus strand of JAKZJZ010000028.1, from coordinate 46,295 downwards.
CAAAAGGAGAGAACTGGAATTTGGTACCAGTCTCGGAAGTGAGAATTGAAATTTAATATCAATTCGAAAGAGAGTCGAAATTTGGTACCGACCTCGAAAGGAGAGAACTGAAATTTGGTACCAGTCTCAGAAGTTTAGAATTGAAATTTGGTATCAATTCGGAAGAGAGTCAGAATTTAGTACCGACCTCGAAAGGAGAGAACTGGAATTTGGTACCAGTCTCGAAAGTGAGAATTGAAATTTGGTATCAATTCGGAAGAGAGTCGAAATTTGGTACCGACCTCGAAAGGAGATAACTGGAATTTGGTACTAGTCTCGGAAGTGAGAATTAAAATTTAGTATCAATTCGGAAGAGAATCAAAATTTGGTACCGACCTCGAAAGGAGAGAACTGGAATTTGGTACCAGTCTCAAAAGAGAATTGAAATTTGATATCAATCTCGGAAAGAGAATCAGAATTTGGTACCTACCTCAAAAGGAGAGAACTGGAATTTGGTACCAGCCTCAGAAGTTTAGAATTGAAATTTGGTATCAATCTCGGGAGTTTGTATTTGATTTGATTTGGAAGATTTTGTGGAAATTTCAGTTTAGTGGAAGATTGGAATGAGACATGAAAGTATTTCATATCCCAGGAGAGTTGATCGAATTTTGATTGTTTGGATAAGGATATGAATCCATGCCATCAGAACCAAATCGAAAATTTCGTGGTTCTGTGTCAGTAGACTCAGTCGACCTTCTCAAAAGAGAAAAGAGATCGCGGAGAGTCGAAAATGTTTGAGAATAGCCTGAGGCTGGGAATTTCAGATTCGAAGTTTCAAAGTTTGAAACCAAAGTTGAAGTCTTCTGTAGGGAAGAATCAACTCAAAAGAGGATTTAGAGGAGCTTCAAATGGATTTCAGTCGAAAGATTCAACTTGACGGATTCGGATCGGAATTCAATTCGAGATTTAGAATCTTTTCGTTTGTTTTGGTGATTCAATTTCATTTTTGTTGTTTATTTAGAGTTCGTGTCAATTTGGAGTTCGTTTTGACGTTCAGATTTTTAAAAGAGTTTTCGTTCATCTTCTTTTTCATTTTCTTTTCTCTTTATTTTCTCTTCTCTTCTTTTCTTTTCTTTTTTCTTTTCTTGATTTGATTTTGTTTTTTTTTTCAAATTTTATTTCATTTTGGTTTGAATTTCATTTTTGATTTGTATACACATTTTTTATTTTGTTTATTTTTGGTGAGTTCATTATTCTTTTTTTTGTTATTTTTTATTTGTTATTTCATTCATTGAGAAATTTATTGTTGTTAATTGGTTGTGAAATTTTATTGTGTTCTTTTATAATTCATGTTTTTTTTTTGTTGTATTATTATTATTATTATTATTAGGTTTTAGACCCAGTTATAAGCAAGTGCGGTATCTGTGCTTCTTAGAACAAGACTGTCTTTGAAACATAACGATGCACAGTACTTCTTGAGGTATCGTCCACTGACTAAAGTCACGTTTAGAAAATAACCTACTCTTCAAGGTACTATCGAAATTATTATTTTTTTTTCAAGTACCTACAAAGAGGTGTTATTTCTACAGACACCATAGTTGGAAATGTTGTGACTTTGCAGCTCTATTGCAATGATCGTCGTTTCTTTAACACTGATTTATAAGGATTGTACAAGTTGTCTTTGAGAAGTCACTCTGACGTTCCTCGAATTGATGTTGGAGTTATATTTGTTGGGTACTGAATGATTTGACTTCAAGGTTGAATTTCCATCAATTGCTAATAACAAGACCCTTTCTACTTCAGTTCCTTCTTTCTGGGCCTAAGCAAATTCAAAATTTATGCTCATGTGATAGAAATATTTTTTATTGTCCAAAGATATTTCTGAGTCAATTAATGACCAACCAAAAGACATAAAATCACTTGACTCTCTTCAAAGCATAATATAAAAGGAAACTTCTTAAGGTAGCCTTTCAAGTTTTATTAATCAGGGGAGGATTAAGACACCAATTTTTGATTATATTTTTGCCTCAAGCTTCTTCTCAGGGAGCCTTCTTATTTCTTTTTTTTTCTTCTTTTTTTATTGAGCTTTTCACTCTTTTTTTTCATTGAGGATTACTATATTTGGTGGAGCACATGTTAAAGATTTTGAATGTCTGGATTGTGACACTAATTTTTGATTTGTGCTCACCTCAAGCTTCTCCTTAGTTGAATCTTTACACATTTTTTTTGCTCCTTTTGTTTTCTAAGAATTACTGTATTTAGTAAGACATATTTTTGTTAAAGATTTTGAAACTCCCCTAATTAATAAATCTGAAATGGTTTCATAACATGAATCCTGTGATATAATAACTCATTCAAAAGTCTGGACCCAATCAAATGACAAAAAAATTAAAAGACCCTTGATATCCCGGATCAATTACTCGTATTTCAGTCACACTGTTTTATTTTAAAACCTACTTAGGACCCAGTCTGAATTCTTTAAAGTGAAGGACCCAGTCATTAGGGGATTAATTTCATTCTCCCGGAATTCATAATCATGTTACAACACCAGAGGTTTTGCCTTGGATTACTCCATTCTCGACTGTCTTTCTGCTAAAGTTTGAACATCCTTGAGCGTATTATCAATATTTTTTTTATTTTTGTTGCGGTGGGAGTGTTGGGACCCATGAACTATTATCTAGTCGATGTCTCTTTTAACTGTTTTATGGTTGGAGGGTTGGGATCCACGACCCATCATCAAGTCGTTTTGACTGTTTTGTGGTGGGAGGGTCGAGACCCACTACCCATTATCCTTCTCATATCCTTTTTATTTGTCAATCCATGGCATTTGAACATGTTGGCAGCTTCGTCGAGGGACAGTCATTCGGTGGATGTGTAGATCATCTTTTGAAGGACATTCAGAAGTCAGTGACGTCCTTTGTCTTGTAAATTCAGCGGTAATACCTAAGTAATCGCACTTGTCCTGTAAACTGGCATCCTTTAAAATCTATTCATGTGATTTTTTTTTTGAAAATTTTGCATTTTGTTTTATTATTGTGTATTCGATGGGGTTTAAGAATTTAATTTTGAATTGAAATGTTAACAAAATTTCATTTTGTTTAGAGTTTATTGGAAGGTTGTTATAGCAGAATTTCAGTTTGACATGTTTACAACAAGTCAAACCTAAAGAGGAATAAAGTATCAGACCCAGTCCGAGATTTAGAGGAGGTTGATTCGCATCGAAATCACATGAATAGATCGCCCTATTCTAACACACCTATTGGGGGTCTACCTCGCCTCTTTGGGGAGGTGGGAGGATTCCGGAACCTCTCTGTTTAGGGGTGTCTAAACAGTGGTTCCAGAATCCAAAAGGAGTTGACTATACCCGTTCAAGACAGAAATAAACGCGGTATGCCAACGGAAAGAATGGTAGTTTGGTCCACTAGGGGTATGGACTTACTACCAATTTATGAAAGCAAAACCATCTGATCAAAATGGAGAGAGGAACTAGTCCCCAGCGGAGTCGCTAGAAGTTGTCGGCATATTTTTAAGTTATGTGTTTTGTAAAGGGGGTCGCCTATAGAAGTTATCAGCGAATTTTAAATTTAATTTAAATTTAAATATATATATATAGTTTTAGAAAGAAGCATTTTATTTTGAAAATAACTTTAAGTTTAAAATTATTTTAAGATATGAAATCAAATAGATCTCACATCCCAAATAGTTTATATAAACGAGCACCACACCACAAACCGTGTATCTACCTTGAAGAATGGACACACTGCTTGATGATGGGGCTCAATGAAATAAACTAGAAGATTTGTGACATCCGTTTGGTCTGCGAACCAATTTTATAAGCCGACAGGTTCCCCTGTTTAATATAAAGAAATTAAACAAGGTTTATATTACCTGGTTCTTAAAGTTCCCTATAAGGGCAAGCCCCTATAGTTAATTACATCTTAAATGTCCGAAGACACTTAAGAAAACTCTCGATAATGATCAGTGGTTTTGCTCTAAAGAATTTCAAAGTTTAAGATTTTTAAATGATTGAATTTTGGAATTTCAAAAGGGATTAGCTCAAATTTGGAACAATTAATTTTAGGAGTCCAAAGGAAGAGAAGTAGGAGAAGCTGAGGATCCAAGAAGAATCTTGGCAACTTCCCAAACTATCCTATTGTTTGGCTTCAATTTAAGAGTATGTTTAATGTTTCAATATTTCCAATTTCAATTAATTAGGACTTATATTCGCATGACATGATCATACAAATAGCCTAGAAGATGTGAGGGTTTGTGTCGTACCAAACGACTACCTCGGAGTCCTAAGACCGCTTAGGACTTAATTTGCATAAAATGATTATGCAAGTGCCTAACGAAAAGGTTGAGGATTTATGTTGCACTAGGCAAACTACCTCAAAATCCTATGGCTTGGTTATTTAATTCTAAGAAAGGTTTTTTTGATGTAGATTCCAGTTTTGCTGACGACGATGGCCGTGCTGCCCACTATGCTCCAAGCTCCTTGTTGTTGTAGAGGTTTAATTTTAGAAGGTGAAAATCAGGAGATGAGAGAAGTGTTTTCGTTTAGAAAAGTCTTAAAGTCCAAATGTATTTAGTGTTTTATTAGGGGAATCTTAAAGTTGATTATAACAACACTGGTTAAGAACCCACGGTTACATCATTCCGGCACCGTTATTTTTATCAGATTCACTTAGTCCAGATGAATTTTCTAAACTCAACTGAATGAGTTCCACACTTTCATTTAGACCGTGGGAAATCCCATTAGCAACACGTAGGTTACATCATCTGAGGTATTCTCAATCATCCAACAAGACGTTTTAAATTAGTTATAATTATAGTTTTGTGTTCTGTTTGTGATTAAATTTTTATTTGTTTTATATTTTGAATGTTGTGGCGGTGAATTTTATCTTGTTGTGACTTTTAGTTTAGTTTGGGGTTTCAGTTTTGTGGCTATCCTAAAGGTTTCAGTTTTCATGCAACAATCTTATTTAACATGCGAGAAAAGTAAAGCGTAGTACATGTAAGTAACTTGCAATAAAATAAAAGCGTACCTGGAGGGTCTTCCCGTCATTCCAAGCTACACTTAAAACACATATTAAAGCATTTATGTATTTTCAAAAAACACCTAGGTAAAGCTAAGGGAAGGTTTTGGTTGTCTACCAAAGTCCTAATCCTATTGCTAGTCATTTCCTGTGACGTCTAGGTTCTTGTGTTTTGTTAAGGATGATTTTCTTCATCAAAGAACAATTAAGTTCAGTTGTTCTTCTAAAACATCTCATCATATTGATGAAGTGCTTAGGATGATTCCTAAACATTTTTTCAATACTTCTGAGATTATTTTGAGTTCAAATGAATTTTATTTTACTGGTGAATTAATCATCCAAAGTTTAGTTGAGTTTGTTTCTTGCTCAGTGAATTAGGATGTTTGATTATCCTATGAGTAAAGTGACATTTCACTTGATGCTTTACTTAAGAGTTATGATAATGAAAGCCTTTAAGGGCAAATTAATTTATTAAAGATTTTAATGATTTAAAATTGGAATTGATGATTTAAAGTGGTTTAATTTAGTTAGGAAATTTTAATAATTTTAAGTTTGGAATAGTGTTCTAGTTGTTTTAATTTAATTAAATCTTTATATTTTAAATGATCTCGATATATTAGATTAATTTGGGTTGAAAGAGGTGTTTAGATTATTCAATTTAGATTTTAATGATTTAATTTTAATTTAATTGAAATATCTTAGATTAATTTTTTAATTGGTTTGATTTCGATGTTTCAAGTTTGTTTTAGGTTTGCTTTCAAGTGATCTTTGAGATTAATTTTAATGTTTTAAATTTATTTCAATTTGATTATCAAAATCTTCAATGTTTTAAATTTTAATTTAATAAGGGTTACTCCTTTTATTTTAATTAATTAATTTATTAATTTCAATTATCACTTTAAATTTAATTAAAAAAAAACTAAATATTATTAAAGTGATTCATTTAGGGATTTTTAAATTAAAGAGGTAATATCTTCTTAAATCATATCCCTATTTTTAATAATCCAAATTTTAACTTATTCTTCCAAAATTCAAATTTTTTAATTAATTAAAATGTACTTTAAATATTTTCAAGATGATTAATGGGTTTCTACCCCTTAATTCCCTAAGTTTCAATCATCTAATGAAAATTTTAAAATCAGATATTTTACCCTTCCTTTGATTAGACCTAAATATTAATTAGGGTTAAAATCCTTTAATTACTTTTATGCCCCTTTAGGCTTATCTATTTCATAACTCACTAAATTAAACTCAAATGAACTTGAACTTTTTTATGTCACCTGACTCACATGTCAATTAAGACAATAGAGGAGAAAATGTGATCTTTCTAAAATTAATTTAATTTATATATTTATTTTTGTAAAAAAAGAAGTGTTTTCAATGAAAATTCAACAACATGACAAAGGTAAAATTTCTGTCCTTAGAAAAATTATGGGATGTTCCTACTGACCAGAGGACGACTTGGACCAATTTTACTGATTTTTTGAATTATATTTTATTTATTATAATTATTTTGAGTTTGGGGTATTAATTAATTATAAAATAAAATCAAACTTGAAAAATGGATTTTATATTTTTCATAAATCTCTCTAACCTCAAGGAGTCCAAAGAAACAAATTTTATAATTTTTTGACTTTTATTTGATTTTTTAGAATTAATTTAGTGAAAAGGTTGGAAAACCCATTTTTTAAATATTAGAAATTGTCTTAAGCCTTTAAAAATTAATATCATAACCTAGAGACTTGGGAAAAATATTTGGTTTATTTCTAAGTGATTAGAAGTCAAAATGTGATAATTTTGTGATTTTTAATTATTTTATGATTTTTATAATTTTTTTAATTATTAAAATATTAAAGTAAGGTGGAAAATAAAGATTTTTGAAAAATTATAATTTTAATTTTTTTAAACTCCTTTGATATCAAAGAAGTCCCAAAATCAATTTGGTGAATTTTAAAAATGTATTTTTGGAGTTATGAATTTTTAAACTTTAATTTTTGTCATATAACTTAATTAGTCCATTTAGTGGGGTTAATCACTCTCAATTAATCTCATATTTTTATGTGAGACTCCTCTGACCCTAAAGATCAGTGGAGAATTGTTTTCAAGTGATTTTGATGTATGGTTAATCCTAATTAATTAAAATTTAGTTTTGAGTATTTAGGCCAATTAGTATTACTCTTAATGAATTAACTTAAACCATAATTTTCCTAGGATCCTCTGGTCCTAAGATACCTCCCTAACTTTTCCTAGAATTTTCTAAGCAACATGTTATTTACTAGAATTAAAATACCAAAACAGGTACAACAACTTGGAAAATCAATAACTTGCCATAGAGGTGGCCTCTGACCTTGAAAAATTCAGGAAATGTTCCCAAGATCAGAGGCTACAAAAGCCCTATGGTCTCATGCCATGGTGAATTGTCTATGCAAATAGAGAATTAAAACATTAAAATCAGTAAATAATTAATTAAAAATAAAATATTCATCAAATTAACTCAATTCATTTTCCACATTATTCTCCTCTATTCACTGAGCAAGAGGGTATTTTTAGTTTATTTTTATGATTTTTCTATGCAAAGTTATGGATTTTTGAAGTTTTGGGTAATTAATAAATCAAAAAAATACCCTATTCATCTACTTATCCACGCGACGCTGACTCATCCTCGGCAGCTCCGAAAGCCCACGCGTCGCCTCCTTATTCGACACCACCATCTGACTCAGCGCTCCGGGGGCCCGCGGTTCATGTCCCGTTCACTCGTCCGACGCGATCTGCACCGTCCATTAGATACACGCTTGATCCAACGACGGCCGATCATCGTCTCTGCCTGGTGTGTCCTGAGAGCCGTCCACACTCAAACCCTAAGATCTCTCTCATTTCTCAATGGATTTTCGTGTTCTTATGCTCTATGGGTTCGTCTTGAGGAGACGAACACATCCATACGATTTACATGCAATGAAATTAAGCCAATCAAAATAGAGAATCACTGGAAGCTCGGGAGAAAGGAGAGATCTATACCTTGGCTCTGAGAAGTGAAGCTTCAATCAGAGAGTTGTGGCACCTTTGATTGCACCCAAGTAGGCTCCAGATGAAGTCTCTGGCTTTGGGGAATAGCCTAGGTATGAAAGTGATCAGGGCCGATTTCAGACTTTGGAGGCTAGAGCAATTGGGTGGCCTGGAGAGGGGGCTTTCACGGGGGAACTCCTTCTCTTGGTATTGTGCAGGTGTGGGTGAGTTTAATTTAATTTTGGTGGAGGTTCAAGAGATGTCCTGATTTTTGGGTGGATTTTTGACTGAGAAATTGAGCTCTGTCAATGGGGATTAAGGTAAAGGGACACTGGGGATCAATTGCTCTAAGTTAGGAGAAGGTCCTGGAGCAATTTTGGCAGAGTTTTGTTAAGCTCTGGTTCATCACCTTGTTTGGCCGAGAAGGTGGTGGGTTTAAATAGGCATGGCTGAAGGGCTTCCCAGGGGGAGTTAGGGCTTGGGATCAGCTGCCTTGGTCAAGGGAAGAATAGCCACAGTGGCCATTAGGGATGGGGCAGCTTAGCCAAGGAGAATTTTGGAGTTTGGTTCACATGGAGCTCTCAGTCATGGCGTTTTCCGGTGACCTAGGCGGCTGGCCGGTAGGGTCAGGTCACCATCTTGACTTAGTGAGTCCAGGGATTGTGTTTTGTGCAAACAATGGGGGTTATCCATGTGTAAAGAGCTTGATTCAAAATGGAATGGGAAAGGGGCTCTTTTGGACTTGGTTTGGTCAATCCATGGAAATGTGCTTGGTGCACCCACCAAGATCTGATTTGGGTTGAAGGGAATCAGGTAAGTCAGCTAGCTTAGTGGGGAGAAGTCACCATCTAAGCATATTTAAGTTTAAGCATGGTTTAGGAGAAGCATGAAAAGGTTTAATCACTCTTAAGGGAATCATTAAAGGACCCCCTCTTTTCGCCCAATATGGTATGGTCACATGAACACCACTCACATGGCTTGCATGGGGCTTAAGGATGGCTTCATGGCTCGCCTATGGCTTGCCCATGGCTTGACTCAATTTCATGGAAATGGATTTTGGGATTTTTGATGGATTTAAGGGAAATTGGCATGTGGCTTGATTTGGAATGACTTGATCATTGATTTAAAATTTAGGGATGGCTTCAATTGAAATGGATGATGGAAAGAGATGTTATGTGGGCTTTAGGGTCAATTTTAGGCTTTTTAAATTTCATGAAAATGGCATTTAAAGTCTTTAGGGAAGTGGGCTTTTAGATTTTAAAAAATGGGCTTTTGGATGAAAGTTTTGTGAAGGACCATGCCAAACAAATGTTGGGTTTAGTTTAGGGATGTATCATGAGTGATTTGGAAAAGGTTTGGTGTCATTTGGAGTTGAAATGGGTTCAATTTGGGCTTCCTTAGTGATAGGGTCAAAGTGGGGCAAATTGGGCTAAGTTGGGCTAATGTTGGGCTAATGTTGGATTTGATGTAAACTTAATGTTAAGAAATGTTTATGGGGGTGTGACAAAGAGTTTTTAACTTTGGATGGGCTTTTGTTTTGGGATTTGGGCCTATTTGGATTCATGGTGGGCTTTAGGCCAAATTGGGGATTTTGGTTTTGGGTTAGGTTTGGGTGGAGTTTGGTTTCAAATTTTGGGCAAATCAAGTTAGTGTTTTGTTTGTGGGGGTGTTAGGAAGGTTTTAGAAAAGATTTGGGGCTAATTGGGGTTGAGTTGGGTTGGTTTGGGCTAGGTTTAGGTCATGGGCCAAAATTTGGTCCTTAGGCTTCAAATTGAAATTTGATCCAAATGTTCATCAAATTGGGCTTAGATTTGGTCTAAATTGATATTGGGGATATGGAATTGAAGTTTATAATTGAATTGGATGAAAATTGAGGTCACTTGGGTTGGTTTGGTGGGGCATTGGGTTCACTTTGGGTTAAAAATGGGTCAAATTGGGGGTTTTGACAAAAGTGGACCAAATTGGCAAAATTGGCTTATGGTGTAGTTGAAAAAAATGAAATTGGGAATATTTTGGATTTTTTGGGAATTTTCTGAATTTTTGGAATTTTTGGGTTAAAATGGTATTTTGGGTATTTGGAGGGTATTGGGAGGTATTTTTGGAATTTTTGGTGTATTTGGATATGGATGATCAATTTGAGTGGAGAGAAATGAATTTGAGGAATTTTGGGTAATTTAGGCAATTTTGTAAATTTTGGGCTATTTCAAGGGCATTTGGTAGGCTTGGTGGGTTTAGGGTCCCGGGGGTCAAAAATTGAAATTTTGGAAAAAATGAAGATTGATCAAGTGTGAGTGAAATGTTTCATTTTAGTTGAGCCATGAAGCCATATTAAGCTCATAAGAGCCATGAAGCCATATTAAGCTCATAAGAGCCATGAGAGGACTCATTTGGGGCACTCAATATGTTGTTCTTAACCCTCTTAGCCAAAGGCCTATGGGTTAAGGTCCATCCATGTGAGTTACCTACATGAGTCAGGGAGTCAAATTGGTTAAAGGTAGTTTTAGGATTTGGAATGTGTGTGTGTGGTGTGTGCAAGCTTACCCTCACCAGACCTGGCCACCCAGGATAATCCTAAGGCCAAAGAGTCCTGTAGAAAACTCATCCTTTAAACCTCACATTTGATTTTAACCCTCCAATTGACTTAGGGGTTTACAATCAAACTTGTGGGGTTTGAAGGGAGTCAAGAAGTGTTTGAATTTCTAAGTGATGGGTCCCATTTCTAGTCCTCTAAGGTAGTCAAGAAGAAGCCCTATGGCTAGATCCTAAGTACTAAGGAGAGAGAAGAGAAAAGACTCATAAAAAATGAGGTCAACAGTGTGGTACGTGTGATGTGTGTTTGATGGTGTGTGTCATGCTGGTGTGTGTGGTGTGCAGTGTGTGTGTGGTGTGTGTGGTGTGCAGTGTGTGTGTCATGTGTGTGGTGTGTGTGGTGTGCATGTGCATATATTGTTGCAATTTTGTTTTTGTAACATTGTTCTTTTATCATATTAATACAATGTTAAGACATGTTCCGCGGAGAATAAATGAGAAATGTGATCTTCCGATGTGCAGATAGCCTGGTAGATTTCACTTCTAGTAGTGATCGGGAATGAATTGCATCCCTTAAGGACGACACAGCTCGAGGCATATGTCGTCTATATTTTATAAAATAACATCATTATATTATTAAATGTTTTTTTAAAAGTTTCTTTTTAGTAATTTTGATACTCACTGTTGAGTGGAGTGTATATCTTATTTTTTTACTGTTCTAAAGTGAATTTTTGCTTCTCAAGTATCAAATCTATTGTTATGAGGTTACAAACAACATTACAACATAGAGGAAGAATGGTCATTTGTTTAGAAATAGGTTCCGCACACCAATTTTTAAACTGCAGAATATAAACAGCTAGCCAGCCTTTCTGCAACAGCTTTTGTATAGTAGCTTCCTCGAACGATGCTGCGCAGTAGCTTATTGATAAGCTGCAACTACCCCAAAAAGATCAATACTCTGGAAATGTTGTTAAGCAGCACTAATCACATAAGTATACATGTTAATCAAGTAGTATATGTAGCAGAGTCCGTCTATTGATCCAATGAAGAATGAGTTTACTTTTCAAAATACAAAAAATTTAGTCTATTATTTTTATGTCTTGCTAGAATAATTAATATTTGGTGAATTTTTGAAGTGACCAAGCCAAATTTTCTTAAAAATTTGAAACCAACCATATTTTAAGGTTTTAATCAAATGAGAAAAACTCCCTTGAATTGGACTAATAATGTAACACTATCCAAAAGACTCAAATGTTATTAAAAATCAGGAACAACAGTCTTCCTTAACTCATTCTAACGGTCTTAAGAAGTATTATTATTTCATATTACATTTTGTTTACTAAGAATGCAAAACACTTATGTTCATGAATTTTCCTACGCGGTTGCACTATTCTATTAGAAATATTCCTTTTACCCTAAAAGCAAATAAATTAACATAATGGTTACACTTACTTGATCTCATAATACTAGATCACAATATATTTGAACAACCTAATTGAATCATTTAGATGTAAATTACATGTAAAAGGTTAAATTTTGAATCGACTATACTAAATTTAATCATCACTTAAGGATAACACTATATTGTGCAAAATATCAATTCAAGTGAGAGAGATATGTAGCTCCTAATCATTTAAATAAAAAAAAAATCAAATGAATAAGTTCACACAAATGAAAAATAATCATACCCGAAATTATTCTCCTTTTCCTTCACCTTGAATCTTATTACAATGGAAATTCACTTTACATTGCTTCAACACACATACAAGAAAGTAAAAATACTCGTTAAAAACACTAAAACATTCACACTATCACATCTCTTCTTTAAGTGTCAAAAGTATACCAAAGAACTCCAAGTTTATAAGTGTGGAAGAAGTCCAAATGTAGTAGTCCCCTTCAAAAAAATTCTTTTAAACCCTTTCGATTTTGGCAATTTAAGCTTTCACACCTGAAAAAAATCTAAATTAACACTTCTTAACCATAATCCTGCATCAAAAGGTGCATGGGCACCCAAAATCAGCATTTGGGCATCTATTACACAGTTTCAGGATGCATAAGTGCTCAAAATTAACTCTTAGGTGCCCAAAATTTGTGTTGAGGGTTGAATCTCTTGTTTGGCTTCTGGATGTGCAAAAAAGACATCTTGGTGCCCAGAACTTGCATTTGCTCACAAATTTAGCTTGGTTCAGACTTGTTCAACCTGTTTTAAGTTCTTTCATCTCTTTCTCTCACTATGTTGCCTAATCACATGTACACAATATAAATTCACAAATACCATTGAATGGTATTCGAATAACATAAAAATTATATATAAAAATGATATACAAGATACACAATAAATACCCTCAAACATAAATATTACTCGCTCTTAAGTAATTCAATACATTAAACTAGAATCATTAGAAATTAATTGTAGATCTAAGTTTAGAATTTCATGGCTTTTAATAAAGAGGTAAATAAATTCTTTAAGGATATATTGACCTCTTACTAAGATTGAATTGTCTTACAAACTCCTAAAATCCGCACATAACCCGTGTTAACAATCTTTCCATATAATTACCCTTAAATCACTTATGTTTTTTTTGGCTTAAATAAAATTATATCTTAAATATATATAATTTGATTTGAAGAATCAATTAAATAATATGAATTCAACTATTATCTCATGAAAATCAATATTCTTAATTTAAAGTTATGTAGGTTCTTAAGTTTCTGACTTTTGAGATTAGGGTTGGTCGAAGAAATTTTAGAATCAAGCTTAACCTGAAGCTTATCCTCTAATGATCTTAAAATACTTTTTGTTTTAACATGAGACTTCATAATTTTTTTTTCTTTTAATTGGTCTCTTTTATTTTTTACCTTCATAGAGGATTACTTCATCAGGTCAAGCACTTGTTTAATAATTCTGAATACAAACACTTTCTTAGGCCAAATTCATAATTATCTCTTAACATAACCAAATTATTAATTATCTCCTAATGTTGTGCCTCTGGCGTGTGCTGTTTTTCTGCTTATTTTTATGTTCGTAACTAAGTGAACACATTAGAGGTTCTTCGCAAGTATACGTATAATTCAAGTAATACAGAGCTCTTGTGGAGTCCCATTTATTGATCCCACAGAGAAGCGAGGTAAGAGGTCCTTAGTCAAAGTTTTAGTCTACTACTATTAGGCCTTAGGCCTTAGTTTGGAAGGTTGATATAAGTGGTGTTTTATCTAGCAACTACTCCTAAATTCATATGACTATATATACAAATAATAACTATTCATAAATGCAAATATTAATTCTAAAGAAATTTCTGGATAAATTAGTTTGGAGAATTTTAAGATAATAAAATTTACTATTCTTATGCAGTGAATTGAATAATGTAAAGGATTGAGATGCATTAAATATTGTATGTGCCAAATAGGAGCAATCCAATTCTTTACCCTCTTCCAAGTGCATAAAGAACATTGGCTAATCCTAGGTTTGGTCCCTAAATCCGTGGTTAGGCTGGGAGGATACTGCTCTCACTTCAGAGCTCCCACTTCCCTTCACCTGAAGGTTAACTCTCACTTTAGTTTCTAAACACTAGAACCGAATTGTGGATTTTAGTCTGTCACCCTAAAATATCCAATTCTATGCCCATCAAAGTATATTTCCCTATTTATATGCACTCAACCCCCATGAACTTCATCATTCATGGAATTTTAATGTGGTTCCACTTTGTTGAGAATTACACAGCCCTCTCGGGTCAACACAATTACAATAAATTTTAACAATACAACGGGTCCTTATTATAATGTAAATGAAGTGCAAGTAAAAACCATCACATTTATAATTAAAATTTCTTTTAGCATGCATCCCAATATCTTAACATTGAATCCTAGTCATTGCGAAAGAAAATTAGAAGGAAAATAATGACATAATCTTCTCATGCCACTATTTATAAATAGGAAGAATGAGTAAGAGAAAGACATCACAAAGCACGAAGAAAACACAACAGAAAACTTTATTTCAAAGCAAATTCACAAAATAAGTGTTTACAAAATCATAAGAAAATAAAAAACACAATAGTTAGCTTTCTTACCTTGAAATAAAGATGAAGATCCCTCCCACAAAGTCTCTCGCTGATCCATGCAATACCAGTACCAAACCTTACAGATTCTCTCGAAATCCCCTCACAAATCTCTCTAAAAAGGTAGAGATCTACATTTCTACTCCTATTCTAAGATCTCTAAACATTCTCCATATTTTTCCTAACTTTCTATCACTTTTTCTGATATAAAATCATTCTAATATAGTATAGGGATGAATTTTCCAAGAGGTGCCTCAAGAAACTTTCCAAAAAATGTCCAGATTTAATGTATATGGCAAACAATCGCCTAAAATCGAGTCCAAACTGTCTTGAGCGCCACCGGCACTAAATAGGGCATTGTCAACGCCCTATTTTTCATTCTTCTCAGGATTCGGGCGCCGGCGGTGCCGGTTTGGGCGCCCCCGATTTTGCTCCTTTTGGCTCTGTTTTAGCTCTCTTTTGTCCTGTTTCAGTTGCGTTGCGTTTTTAACAGATTGCTCTAAAATAAGTATAAAAATAACTTTTCTTTAAAATGTAATATCATTAAAAGATATGTAAGTAGTATAAAGGAAATTAAGTGTAGAAAGACTTATCAAAATGTGTCAAGCCAAAATTTACTTTCTTGCTCCTTTTTGCTCCAAATTGCATTGTTTTTGCTTCTTTTTCTCCAGAAGTCATTTCTTGAACCTAAAACTAAAAACATGCAAAATACATTCCTTTAAAGTGCAATATTATTAAAAAAAAACATAAAATATTTATGTAAATCAAGCATTTTTTAGGGTGATCAACTAATATAAATAATAATATTGAGATTCAATGGATACTGATTAAGACCAAATTTTTTTGAGGTGAATTTTATTAAATCTAAATGTTGAAGAATATTTATATAGAAAAGAATAATTTTAGTTAGAGGCCAGTCATTAAAGATTCAATAATAGTTAGCAATGCTTAATGAATCCTAACTGAGTTTCGTTAACCTTCCATTAAATCATCTTGAACCCTAAGTACAACTACCATTTTTAAAAGTTCTTAAGATCCAGAAAACTACTTCTACTTTAGGGCACATTTTCTTACAAGTGTCCCACCAATCAACTTTCTCTTGCACTACACATGAGAATAACAATGGAAAATTGAAAGAAACATGGCCAGATAGAACATGTATATACAGTAAAAGAGAAATAAAACATAAGTAGTAATAACACCACATCTTACTCAAATACCTATCACATTAAACAATAAAGCTTCATTACATGATAAACACAAGAAATAGAATATAAAGTCACATGAACATAACCATTTACATCCACTAACATAAATATTCAGGAAATGTATTAACGTGAATTGAAATGAGATATTCCATATTTTATTTAACCTAATTTTTATATGTTATTTTTTAAGGTGTTTGTAATATATTTTGTAAAATATAGGTAATATGGATAATGGTAAATCAAATGTTAACGTTTCAGCCAAGTAGCGCCTTGGCACCAAAGGAACTGTTCAATAATAGGTAAAACAAAGATGCTAGAAAGTTGGTTTCAGTTTATTAATGCCCATGCACTATGGCCCAATGCCTAGGGGCTAATGTCCAGTGGCTAAGCTCACAATTCGTTATGCATGATGAGTCGATGGAAAATGGGTGTTGGATCTAGGGTTCTAAGGTGCTAGTGCTTAGCCCAGGCACCATAGACCATTACCTAAGCACTAGCTCATGTGTTTTGATTGATCTAATGGTTGAAATGTATTTTTTTCTGAAATAAATTATAATAAGGCTTTATCATACCATTAAGGGAGAATTTATCTATATTCTAGTGCATTCTAGTGAACAAAAAGCATAGAAAATCTTTTGGAGTTGGTAATAAACTTGTGTGATGGTGTGAGATAAAGTTACAGAGATAATTTGAATGAATTTTTCTATAGTTTTGATGTTTCTTAGCACATTAAGAGAGGATGGAGAACAAGAAAACAACTTCAAGGATGTACACTTTATGATTTTTTCACTACAAGGATTTAGATTTTTTTTTACAGCCATAATCCAACAATTATGATAAATAAATCTTCGCTTTTAATGTTACCAATGGTTTACCAACAGTTTTAAGCTCATAGGTAAACCCCTGGTTTGTAGTTCAAAAATTGACCGATGTGTCTACAGTAGAAATTTACTTATGGTTATCTAAAAATTTACTATCATAGCTTTTTTCCAAGAATATTTGAGTCATAGTTAATTGTTAGTTTGTATAAGTGATGGTGCTTCTATTAGTAATAGTAATGACATACACGTTGTAAAACTGTTGCAATAGTGAGTTTTTTGAAGCAAGAAAACTGTTGGTTTTTTTCATTTATGCATTGTTTTCTATAATCGATGGGTTTACTATCAAAAAAGTACCTGTAAGTTTTTTCTGTAAGTTTTTTGACTAAGGGAAAAAATGACGATTAAGCATCATTTATGTGTCAGTTTTTATAACCGATGGGTTAACTGTCAGAGAAGCGTTGTACCCGTTGCTTTTGTGTGATGCACCTTAAGTTGTTGATTATGTGTCGGTTAGAAATCGATAAAAATGTGCATCAGCTAGCCGTCAATTTTCCCTATGGGTAACTTTTGATACCATGATATAACTGATGGTAATCCACCAAAAAAGTGTAGCATAGGGAAAAAATAATAAATTTTTTATTTTGTATTTAAATTACCACACCTACTACTATCACAACACTTAATATAGAATTCTAAGTATTTATTGAAATATCATAGCTGTCAAATAGTAATTTTTCTGATCAAATAATAAAATAAATTTACTTTAAAATATGTTAGTCATTGTTCATAAAAAAGATATATGTCCACATGTACATAAAAAAAAAAGGAAAATGTCTCTCCTAATCATCTTCTTCTATCTCGTCATCCTTATATTCATCGTCCTCATCCACAGTTGAATGGAATCCAACTCAGCCTTCAACTTGTACTCCATGTTTTCCTCTAGCTTTAACCTCATTTGAGAGAACTAGGCCTCCATCTCAGTAGAGAATGCCACAACATGCCTGGAGATCTCCTCATCATGTGTGGTAAAGGTAGAAGGTACAGATGCACTGGCGGACGGTTGAGCATCATAGGCAAACAATTGTTACTTATGCACGTAGACTGGACCCTTCTTCTTCCCTCCAGCAACCTCCCTTCACAGGTCGTACTAGAAAGCATCCAGCTCTCAGATCATAATACCTCCCGATGTTTGGGATCGGTTCTCCCTTGACTCCTGGAATCTCTCATGCAAACTAAAGTAGTTACATGCAGTTATATCTAAATTGTATTAAGATCAAGTAGTTTAGCTAGTCAATTACTTGGGTCGCATGAGATGTTTTATCAATCCAAGACTTGCTAGACCACTTCTAAGGGTGCGCTCATGTACTTCGGAGGCATAGGGCTCTCATCAAATCTACATAAATTGTCCATAAAATAAAATTGGTATAATACATGATCGAACTATAGATAACCTTATATAAAAATGAAACCTCACCAGCCTCTAGTTATATTTCGTATGTGGGAGTGCCCCACTAGCGTGATTGCTATCTGACCGCCTATTCTGCTTTTCCTGCTCCCTCTTCTTCTTGTAGTCCAAAGAATCCTAGGCTCTAAGTAGCATGGAAAAAACATCCTTTGTAAGCCATAAAGGAGTTTGTTGTGATTTCTAAATATCTCCAAACATGGCTCAAACACGATCACTATCCTTGAGCTTAAAGTTGTACCTATTGTGCATTCTGTTCTCAGGGTCCTAGGAGAATTATTTTTGCCAAATTATAGATATTGTGTTTTTTTCATAAATAAATAAAAATAATTAAGATAATTATGAATGATATATACCGCAAACATCTTGAACCAAATATCTTGAATGGGCATTGTAATCTCCTTAAATGACAAGTATACCGAGTTGTACTTGCTTCGAATGATATCCTGTATGGCTTGAATAGTCTAGGTTGGTGGGTGTGGGTGTCGAAGTTGGGCAGATTCTCCTAACATTCTTCTTAATTAGATAGTGTTGTGGTCCATGTACCATCAATAAATTTGCTTATCTTACTCATCATCATCTGAAGACCACTAGAGGATATAGTCATGATATTTTCTTCAATCGTATTGTCAGAGTTGTACTGATCATAGATATTAATTTCTTCTTATTCATCACTAGCAACCTATAAATTAAGCTCTTTATCAATTGCAACAAGTAGAAATAGAAACCTATCATTTCTGTTTCATGATTGGTGTGTTCAATGTCATTCTTAATATTAACTGTGGCTATTGGTTTACTCTAACTAACAACCAACAATCAACATTATCTATTATTTGATGTTGATATTGAAGATAGTAAACTTGACTCACCCATTGGTCTAGAATGAAATGAACAAATTTCTCATATTTTTTGTTCACTTTCACTTCTAAAATATTATATAGTTTTTTGCCCTTATTCCACTATCAGGAACAGGATCGAACCAAGTACAGTTGAATAGGAATACACTTCCTCTAATAGAGTCTGGATAAGATAGTTCAATAACGTCATCCAAAATACCTTGTTTGACTATCTCATCGTCTTACTTATCATTTTCTTCAACATAAACGTCTGGAATAAAAGATTTCTTCCCTTTAGACTTAAATCTCAAATGAAACCAGTACCCATTTACAACATAAATTTATCATATTTTCACAATTCACTTAGGCCCTCAAGCAAGATCTATCAACCGCTGATCTATCACTTAATTTCTCTAGTCATGAATCTATTAATACATACATAATAGATTCTAGGTTAATGAAAAGACTTGTAACATGAGGAATGAATTTGTCAATCTTAATTAATATGCCTTGTAAACTACTAGGGGAAGTTATTCTTGATGAGCTGCTTGTGTCATCATCTTCGTCTTCAACAAAATTTAATGAGTCCATGAATAAAATGTTCACACATTGAAATATCATTGAAATAGTTAATCATGTCACTTTTCTGATAAATGAGTTAAAAATTATAATGAAAATTTTGTACTCAATAAGGAGTTGTACTTCGTCGTAATTAGGAAGAACATAAATTGTCGCTGCTTAAAGTTCCTGGTCATTAAGATAACGTGGTCTGCGCCTCCCTGATCCTTCACTTAACTATTGGAAAACATAAAGGGTCGATGGTGGAACCAAATTTATTGAATCTTTTGCTGACTCTCCATCAACAAAATAGTAGGAGAAAAATTTCATTGTTTCTTGTAGTAAATATGTTTCACGTATCAATCCTTCTATTATGGCCTTATTCTTCACAGTTCTCCTTAGTTTATTCAAAATCTAAAAAACAAATGTGGCTCAGTAAAAAATACAAATATTTTTTATAGTTGAGTGCATAACTATGTAGTCCCAATGTAATTACTTGTTAAAGGGATACCTCTAGCGGTACTGTATTAGACATCAAATTAATTCCTTGTGGAGTAAATGTATGGGGAGATGCTCCATCTACTTAAAGAAACTAGATGAAATGTTTATTTCAGGATTGCAAAGTGTTAAAGGTATTTTCTTCTAACTGGCGTACGTCGTCAAGCTTTAAACGAGCAACACATAGTTCCCTGAAGAACACACTGAGTCCAATCAATGGATTATTGACTAAACCTCGCAAATAACAAAAGGCGATTAGCATTAATTTTTGTAAAAAAATATGGTAGTGTTGAATTTTTATTCTAAAAATTTATTTAACACCCACATCAACACAACTGCTCAAATTCAAAGCATACCCACTTGGGACTATTAGTGATTTGAGCCACACACAAATTGTTCTTCTTTGGGACAAAGTGAGGAAATTTTTGCTCTACGATTATTGAGTTTTCTAGTAGTAGTTTCATGGATTTCCAACTCCCACCTTTGCATATCTCCTTCAAATCAAGTCTGACATTCATGTTATCCTTCATTTTTTTATTAACGTTCATCACAATGTTAAAGGTATTATGAAAGAAATTTCTTAATATGTGCATGATATTCAGATTGTGTATATCAGGTTGTCCTTCCACTAAGACAGAACCTAAAAAATGGACTTGTTTGTCAAATTATGAGTGACATTAAATCTGGGTGGATGATGTGAAGAACTGTTAGGGCATACAATAATCATTGTAATGTCACAAACAATCAACATTATTTCCTCCCCAAATATTTGTGGTGGTGGTGAGGACTTCTCATTTATTTTTATGATTGGAAAAACATTGAAGGAACTTCTGAGTGATCCAATTTTCTTTTTGAATAAATTCCCTTGTACGTCTATGATCTCAATGTACAAATACCCATGTATTATATTAAAGATGAGAAAATAAACAAATTTAAAATGCATTTAGCTGAATACATTATATTTAATTATTTAATAGATCTACTATCTGATTGGTTATAAAAGATGATGAAACCTAATAATAATCAATGCTACTATTTGATGTGAATTTTCAGTTTGGAACTGTCAAATTAGAGTCGAAAGTGATTTTTCTTTTTGGCTGTGGAATTTAAACTTCGCACTGGTAGATGTAGTGAAAAAACTTACATTTTATGAAATATTTCCCTTTAAGAACATATTTTCAGGTTTTCAGTCAAAGACGTAAGGGTTTAAGGTGACCAGCATGTTTAGCTTGAATGATTGGCTTTACATTTGGAAAAAAAAAAACTATACACATGATTGGGTTGGAGTAGCTATACTAGTAGGCAATATTAGAAAGGGACGTCATTAATCAAAATAAACACTCGAAATAACATTTTCTTAATATGAAATTACAGCAAATAAATTGACTGATTTTAATATTGACTCAGATTTTCTTAGAGCCAAAAAAAATTAAGCTCGAAAGCAGAAATTTAATAACCTATTGAGGTTGTTAGGGTACGTCAAAGATTGATAATTGGTAATTTATCAATATTTTATCTCTAATATTATTTTTCACCATAGATAAGCTAACTCACATGAGTATATTTTATTCACAGTTTATCTAAAAGAGTAAGGCCAGCTATTCGTATTGCATTTGCGATTGGCTTTCCAGTTGGAGACAAAGTGTAAAAGAAATATATCTATGAGTGGGCTGATGTAGCAACAGTGGCATACACCATTAGAGGGAGATGCCTTAATTGATTACAAGTTAATATTTGACCTTTTAATGATCTTCAACAGAACTAACATACTAACTTGTTAAACAATCCGACTTAAGCCTAAATAATGTGGTTTCTGCTAACCAACCAACTTGAAATCTACTAATTAACCATGTACTCAACTATCACCATCACTTTGAACAAGAGATCGGAGATATTTAAAAAATTCACACTATTTAAATAATTTATCACCCATAGTTACAACTTTGCCACTAGAGCTACTAATACTAAAACTATGCTACAAGTATTTAGTTTTAGATCTACTCAAATGGACTTTAGAATCTGATGTCAGCCTCCATAATTTAATTTTTTCCTAAATCATTACTCTAGTCTTTTCCACAAGAAGGATATCACCACAAAAGCATACACTAATGCGTATCCCCATGTAAATGCCTAGTAGGATCATCCATAAATAAAGAAAAATTATGGGCTCAAAGCTGATTCCTGATGTAATTAGGGTTGTTAACGAACCAATTTTGAATAGGCCTATGGTCAGCTCATAAATTTTGGCTCATAGATTGACTTGTTTATTTCAATTCGATCTTGATTATAGCTAAAATTTGAATCAAATTTTTTTAGTGATTAACTATCTTCAAGATAAATTCACTAAATTCATAGTTCTATGTTATTAATGATCCAATTTTGAGTCGAGTTGGGGTTGGGTCAAAGTCAGCTAAAAGAAAATTTTATCCAAAATTTTAGTTCTCAACTTGGCTCATTTATTTTGTTCTAATCTAAATCCAAGAAAAAGTTTAAATCAATCTGCAATTTGTCCTAAATTCATATCCTTACATGTAATCCAACGGAAATAGGATAATATTTTGGCAAAGATCCTAGTTGCTAAACCATAAACCCTAATGCATTCCTAAAACTATTTGAAAATAAAAAATTAAAATGAAGATAAAAATTTACCTCACACAGTCAATTCTCAAAAATGTTCTTTTCTTTCATTGAAGGACTAAACATACCTGTAAGAAAAAGTACTCGTTATCAAGGTTCAACAATTAAGTTAGTGTCTAGTTTTGAAAAAGGTGAAATAACTCTCATTAATCTGCCTTTTACCACAATAAAGACAATCATTGAACAAGTTGTGGAGCTGCTAGTCAAATTAAACTCAAAATATGACTAAGAATTTTTGTCACTAAAGAGGAACTTGGCTGAAAAGGGTTTTTGTTACTGTCAAACACACCGTCAAGTCCATTGTTATTTGTTGTACTATCACTACTACACCTATGAATGTTATTTTACCACAATTAATGGGAAAATCCATGATTGAAGAAGAAAAATTTTTTTGTTACCATCAGTGTTTGATTTTGGTTATAGCTCAAAGTCTACATAGTTGACCCAGACTTAAAGAAAAAAAAGAAATTGAACAGCCCCAAAGGTCATGAAAGTCAGATCGGTGAAAATCATTGAACCTAAGAAAGCAATGAATGATAAAGAAATTAGACTCTTTGGGACTTATCCTCTTTTGGGAGGGAGTAAGTACCACCCACTATCAGCTGCCCATGATAAGGAGGACATCTGTTGAATTGCTACTAGTCAACCTTAACCATTCCATCCTAACCAAAGAAAAAGAAGAGCTCATCATTATCGAAGGTTTGTACTATATTTGATTAATTTTCATGGAGTGAAAGGTGTTCATTCGCTCAAATCTTGCATAAGATGGGAGATTTAGTTTCATCACAAATGAAGAAAGAAATCTTGAATAGGAAGAAACTAACACATAAGCACAAATTTTCCAAGAATATGACTAAGAAAGAAGAAGCTCCACCAATGAGCATGACTTGTCATTTCCACTACAACCACTTTCATCCAAGTTCCACCAACAACGAGGGTATCTTCTAAACTTTGCTTGGACCCAAAGTACCGAAGGCTGCCAGTTCCACCTAAAAATTACCAGTTTTTAGAGCACATTTTATGATTATTTTATGTACATTTTTTATTATGTTGCACTTAAAATGAAGGTAATTTGCATGTTTTTGGTTTAAGGTACATGGAATGGACAGTTAGAGAAAATGAGGGGAAATTAGGAAAAAGTTGAAGTATTTTGTATGGTATAATAACAGCACCCTTAGTGCCGTAGCGCCACCTGTTGAGCGAACTAGGCGCTATAACACCCCAGACTGGCACTATAGCTTCAGTAACCACCTTTCTAGAAAATGCATTGAATTTGACCGAATTTACGGGGGTTCTTGAAGCAACCCTTATTTATTTTTAGAGATTTATTAAATGGAAAAAATTGTGCATGAAAAAGGAGATCTTTAGGAGACATTTTGGAGATCATTTGGTAGAATTTTAGTGTTGTTTTAGTGTGTGTAAGTACATGTGTGTAAGAGTTTTGTGTAAGAGTTTGGAGATTGCTGGAAAGAGGCTCCATAATTTGCTTAGGGAGAACACATAAGGTAACTTACATTTGTGATTAAGTTTTTGTTGTTAAGGCATGGATTTCAATACAAATCATGTGTTTTGGTTTTATCTTCATGAATTCTGAGTAGTTCCCTTTCTTTCACCTTGCATATGGGAATTAATCTTGTGGGATGAAAATGTTTTAAAGATTTATTTTTATTGTAGAAATTGTGATGATATTTTATTAAATTCTTTATTGACTTTGCAAATTGGCCACTTGTGAGGTTAAAATCCGTTGAGAAACATAATGACCCAAGAGGGCTTTGATTTCACCCAACTTGTGAATAACACACTTCACCTTTGAAAGAGCCATTGTGATCACCTAAGGGGGGGGAGGTGTAAATAGATAGAAAGATAAGTTTTGATGGGCATATAATTGATGTTTATGGGGTGACAGACTAGATTCTTTTATCAATTTGGTTTAGAGTTTGGATCATAAGAGTCCATAGTAGGTCTTATAGAGAGGACACTGTGAGTAATCTTGAAGTGATGGGTCATAATCTACCTAGCACTACTACACAAGCTGGAGACAAACTTTAAATTGGCCAATATTCTTTGTTATCACCTGATACACCTAAAATATATAGTGTTTTATGCACATTTTTATACCTATTTTTAATGATATTGCACTTTAATGGAAGGTATTTTGTGTATTTTTTCTTATAGGTATGATTAAATGGATGAATGTGGTGAAAAGAGTGAAAAAGGATCATATTTGGAGAAAAAATGAAGAAAAGTACAAAACTCATCTGTGAAGGCTAATCACCGGAACCCGCGCTTACGCGCCAAGGCCCCGTGATGCGCCTAGATCTGGAGCTTATGCGTCAAAAGCCCTAGCCGAGACCTCACGCTTACACGTGGCAATTGTTAAAGAGGATTTATTAATTTTTTGGTGCAATTTTGAAGAGGTATTTGAGGCATATCTTGGTAAGAATGCGGGTAACTTTCTAATGGCACCAAATTCAATTTAAAATACTCTTGAATGAATGCATCTCTTGGAAGATACATTGAATCTTGACATAATTTGAAGAGAGAAAAAGGCACCTGTTGGAAAAGTATAAAAAGAGGACTTATAGATCAAAATAGTGGTTGATGTTGGATGGTGTGGTTGTTGTTTATTGAGCGTGGTATATGTTTATTGTGTAGGAGATTTATTTAAGTATCACACCACTCCACTTCATCATTTTTCTACTTACTTTATTATAGTTTGTTTTAAGATTAGAAGTGAGAATTGGAGTCCTTTGAGTTGGGCGTCAAACTCTAAGGAATCTTGTAAGGGAAAGTAAAGTTTTTAAAGGAACTTTAAGAGTTTGGTAGAGCATTTTTAGATAAGTCTTTATCTTTGTTATTACATTTGGTTTTTAATTAAGACTTCTTGTATTTTTACTATGATTTATACTTTTCAACCAAGTTATGATTGTATTTTCTCCATGAATTCTGAGTAGTTTTCTTTATCTATTTCTTAAAATGATGAAGTAATAAAGTTATGGAAGAATGTTGTGTGAATTATAGGAAATCAATATTGGAAGAAGTTGTCATGATTTAAAGCCTTTGACCAAAGAAAAATATATTGAGAAATTTATACCAATTTTATATGAAATTACACTTTAAAGAAAGGTATTTTCTATGTTTTATTACAGGAATAAAGATTTATAGGTAATGGAGCAAAAAGATGGAATAATGAGTGAATCTGAAACGAAAATGACTAAAAGAGATGAAAATTGAACTAGCCCGCCGACGGCGAGGGATAGGCCATCATCGGCGTGTTTTTCTCGAGAGATTTGAATGTATTATACAGGAGTCCACCTACGGTGAGATCGAGCCCGCCGACAGAGAGCCTTAGCAGTTAGCCAATATTCTAGAAGCCCGCCGACGACGCCAACGAGCCTGACTACGGAGAGAAGGTCAGTTCAAGCTAAATACATTGAATCTGGAAGCTTTTTGAAGAGATGCTTAAGCAACCTTTGGATATATTCCTTCTTCTTTAAATAGAGACGAATTTATGACCGAATGTGTGGAAATCAATAGTGTGTAGTGAGTCTATTGTGTGTTATTTTGAGTGCAATAGTGTGTTCTAGAGTATATTAGAGAGTATAATTGAGTGTGTTGCACGAGAAGGAAGAGTTAGAGGAACTTCAAGGAGTCTACTTGGGGAGAAGATTCAAGATAAATTTTTGTTTATTGTTTTATAGCTTTAAATGAAATCTAAATTTTGTGTTATTCTTCCAATGCATTATGAGTAGTTTTCTCTGTCTTTCTCCTTGTTGTTGAGATTTTGTGAAATGAAAATTTGACTTAGTTGTGCCTTAAATTATCAAATAAAAATTGTGATAATCTTTTACTTAAAACTTAATTTACTTTCAATCTAGCCCATTGAATTGTTAAAATATGTTGAATTATCAACTGTAGTAAAGATTACATCCAAAATTCAGGGAATTCAGAAGCTTTGAAAGGAGGGTGCAAATAAAGAGGGGAATATTAATTATCGGGCGTAGAATTGAATATTTTAGTGTGACAGACTAAAATCTTCAATTCGGTCCTATTGTTTGGAAGCTGAAGTGTAGATGTTAGCCCTCAGGCGAGGGGAACGTGGGAGCTCCTAAGTGGCAGCTGGTATCCTCCCAGCCTAGCCGCATGTTCAGTAACCAAGCATAGGCTTAGTCAATGTTCTTTATGTCTGGACCAAAGGGTAAAGAATAAGAATGCTCCTATTTGGCACAATATAATTCTAAGTAACTTAATTATCTACTCACTTAATTCTCTTAACAAGGAGAAAGATACTATTTCTAAATTGCAATCTTCCATTCAAAAAATTAAGTGATAGAAGTTTGTATAAGTGTTCTTTATTTTTATATACTTGATAAAAATTGCATCTGCTTAAATTAGTTCTTAATCTCTAACTTCCCTGTGAGATCGATATCTAGGACTCCATTAGAGCCCTTTATTACTCGAGCGATACGTATACTTGCGTAGATACAAAGGGTTACATTTGCTATTTTACCTATTTAAACATTTATATAATTATAATTATAAAGCTCCGCAACATATTTACATTGTGCCCCTCAACTGCTGTATAGGCAGTCAAGTTTTTGGCGCTGTTGCTGGGGAAGTAAAGTAATTATTAAAGTAAGTAACAATATTACTAGAGTAACAGACTATTTAAAAAATCTACTTAAGTTGTGTATGCGTAAATTTGGAACTGAAAGTTTAATATCTTACGATTGAGAATTAGAGCACACTATTAAAAGAATTAGAAAACAAAAAAAAGAAATTATAACTTTAAATCATATGGCAAATAATCCAGAAATTAAAAATACAAATCAACCAAGACCTTTAAGAGATTACGCTAACCTTACATTAGATGAAATTCACTTAACTATCCAAAATCCTTATGTAGCGGCTAATTCATTCGAGCTTAAACCTGCAATTATCTAAATGATATAGAATAATCAATTTAGTGGTTCACCAAACGAAGATCCTAATTTACATCTTGCTAGTTTCTTGGAGCTTTGTGCTACTTTTAAATATGATGGAGTATCTAATGATGCTGTTAGACTTAGGCTTTTTCCTTTTTCTTTAAGAGATAAGGCTAAGATGTGGTTAAATTCTTTAGCACCTGGATCTAATAGAACTTAGGGAGAATTGTCACAAAAATTTCTATCCAAATACTTTCCTCCTTCAAAAACTGTAAAGCTTAGAAATGACATAACATCTTTTAGTCAGTTTGATGGAGAATCAATATACAAAGCTTGGGAGAGATTTAAAGATCTTCTTAGGAAATGCCCACATCATGCGTTACCAAAATGGTTAGTTATACAAACTTTTTATAATGGATTAGTATGAACTCTTAGATCTATTATGCTGCTGCTGGAAGTTCATTAATGTCAAAACCATTTGATGAGGCTTATTCATTAATTGAAGAAATGGCTACCAACAATTTTCAATGGCCTTCTGAAAGGTTAAATCCTAAAAAGAATATAGCTAGTATCAATGACTCTGATGCAATATCTATGTTAGCTTCTCAGATTGCTGCTATATCTAAGAAATTAGATCATTTTAGAATGAATTATTCTCCTACTGCTATAGAAGAAAGTTCATCTGGACAACTTATAGATGCTCAATCTTCATATGAGACTTTAAATGCTATTAATAATAGACCTAAAAATCCTTATGCAAATTATTATAACCTTGGTTGGAAGAACCATCCAAATTTTAATTGGAATAACAACTCTACTAATTAACGATGGATGAACAACTCAGTAAATCCAATAAGAAATTCGTCTAACCAAGGAAATTCCAATTATAAACCTTCATATCCACCTGAATTTAATAATAACTCTCAAATTAAGGAAAAAAAGCTATATATGGAAGAATTAATATTAAATATGGGTCAGCATTTGCAGAATCAAGGAAATCAGCTACAAATTCAAGGGAACCAATTACAAACTCAAGGAATTGTGATTAAAAATATTGAAACTCAACTTGGGCATATCGCTACTACATTTAATAATAGAATTCCTGGAACTTTTCTTAGTAATGTGGAAATAAATCCTAAAGACCAAGGAAAAGAATAAATCAAAGTGATTCAATTACGAAGTGGAAAAGTGTTAGAAAAAAGAATTCAACAAGAAACCGAAAGTGAAAAAGAGAAAGTGGAAACTGAAAAAAGAGAAGGATCAACAAGATCGAAATTTAGAATTTCCACTAATACTTATGAAAATTTCTGTAGAAAAACCACTACCACCATTCCCTAAGTGACTAAAGCAACAAAAAATGGATAAGTAATTTTCTAAATTTCTTGAAATCTTGAAGAAATTAATGGCGAACATTCCTTTTATAGAAGCATTAGAACAAATGCCCAATTATGTAAAGTTTATGAAAGATATTTTAAATAAGAAAAGAAAGTTCACAGACAATGAAACTGTGGCACTTAGCGAAGAGTGTAGTGCAATTATTTGGAAAAAGCTTCCTGAGAAATTAAAAGATCCTGGTAGTTTCACTATACCTTGTACTATTGGAGAAAAATTTTATGGAAAAGCTTTATGTGACTTAGGAGCCAACATCAATCTTATTCCTCTATCAATTTTTAAAAGGTTAGAATTGGGAGAAGTCTCACCTACTTCAGTAAATCTTCAGTTAGCTGATCGGTCAGTGACATATCCTAAAGGAGTTATTGAAGATGTGTTAGTAAAAGTGAATAAATTTATCTTCCCTGTGTATTTTATTGTTTTAGATATGGAGGAAGATAAAGAAATACCCATAATTTTAGGGAGACCATTCTTAGCTACTGGAAGAGCTATGATTGATGTTCAAAAAGGAGAATTAACTATGAGAATAAACGATCAAGAAGTAACTTTCAACATAGCAAAATCAATGAAATATCCTGCTATTGAAAAAGATGATGAATGTTTTCGAATGGAAATTCTTGAACATCTACAAAATGAACATTTTAAAGAATACTTTGAAGATAAATCAGAAATAGAAAATACAGAATTGATTGAAGAAACAGATAATGAAGAATTTAATTATATACAAGAAAGATTTGAGATGATAGATAATACGGAAAATGCTGAAAAGAATATAGTTCCATTGATTATTAAACCTCTTGAACTTGAGTTATAAATTTACCTACTCATTTAAGGTATGCATTTTTAAGTAACTCTTTAACCTTACAAGTTATTGTATCGATATAATTAAAGGAATTACAAGAGCAAAAACTTCTGGACACTTTAAAAAAGTATAAGAAAGCTTTTGGTTGGACCTTAACAGATATTAAAGGAATTAGTCCTTTAATCTGTATGCACATAATTATTTTGGATAATGAACATAAACCAATAGTTGATCCCCAAAGGAGATTAAACCCAATGATGAAAGATGTAGTCAAGAAAGAAATATTAATGTCGTTAGATAATGGTATTATATATCCTATTTCGGATAGTGCTTGGGTAAGCCCAATTCATTGTGTTCCTAAAAAAAAAGGAGTGACTGTTGAAACTAATGAAAATAATGATTTAATGCCTATAAGACAAGTTACTGGATTGCGTATATGTATTGATTATAGAAAATTGAATGCAGCCACCAGGAAAGATCACTTCCCTTTACCATTCCTAGAACAAATCTTGGATAGACTTGCTGGGCAAAAATACTTTTGTTTTTTAGATGGATATACTGGCTATCATCAAATTTCTATTGCTCCTGAGGATCAAGAGAAAACTACATTTACCAGTCCTTATGGAACATTTGCTTTTCCAAGAATGCCTTTTGGATTATGTAATGCACCTGCAACATTCCAGAGATGTGTGATGTCTATATTTATTAAATTAATTGATAATGGAATAGAAGTATTTATGGATGATTTATATGTATTTAGAAAATCATTTGAAATATGCTTGGATCATCTTGAAAAAGTCTTAGAGCTATGCGAAAAAACTAATTTAGTTCTAAATTGGGAGAAATGTCAATTTATGGTTGCAGGAGGAATTGTATTAGGGCATAAAATTTTAGAAAATGGCATGGAAGTAGACCCTGCAAAAATTCAAGTTATAGCTAAATTACCACCTCCTACTACAATGAGAGGGGTAAGAAGTTTTCTTGGACATGCCGGATTTTACAGACGCTACATAAAAGATTTTTCAAAAATTACTAAACCTCTATGCCAACTTTTAGAAACGAACAAGAAATTTGAATTCAATACAAAATGCTTAAATGCTTTTGAAATATTAAAAGATAAAGTTATATACTATGCTAGTAAAACTCTAAATAATACTGAAATTAACTATACAATTACAAAAAAAGAATTATTAGCAACTGTATATGCTTTTGATAAATTCAGATCTTATTTAATTGGAACTAGATGTATTGTGCATACTGATCACTCTGTGATTAAATATTTAATGCAAAAGAAGGATACCAAACCAAGATTAATCAGATGGATATTACTGATGCAAGAATTTGATTTTGAAATAATTACTAGAAAGTGAATTGATAATCAAATTGTAGATCATTTGTCAAGATTAGAATATTGTAAATTATCACAATGACAATGAAATTACAGACAGTTTTCCTGGCGAACAACTGTATAATATAAATGAGTGGAAAATACCTTGGTATGCTAATATAGTTAATTACATTGTAACTGATATTTTATCACCCATGCTAACTCTGCAATAACAGAAAAAATTCATTCATGATGCTAAAACATATTTTTGGGATGAACCATATTTATATAAGCAATGTAAGGATTTAATTATTAAAAGATGTGTGCCTTACGAAGAAATTGAACAAATCATCCAAAAAATGCCACGATTTAGAATTTGGAGGACATTTTGGAACTGATAAAATTGCCTATAAAATTTTATAATCTGGATTTTATTGGCCTACTGTTTTTAAAGTTGTTTATAGATATATCAAAACTTGTGATAAATGTCAACGCGTAGGTAATGTATCTAGAAGAAATGAAGTGTCTCTAAATTTTATATTAGAAGTTGAAATTTTTGATGTTTGGGGACTAGATTTCATGGGACCATTTATTCCTTTATTTGGAAACTCGTATATATTAGTTGCTATTGATTATGTTTCTAAATGGATTGAAGCACAGGCTCTACCTCGCTGTGATGCTAAGAGTGTTTCAAAATTTTTAATGAAAAATATTTTCACAAGATACAGAATGCCGAGAGTGATTATCACTGATGGAGGATCCCATTTTAGGAATAAATATATTCATAAATTAGTAGAAAAATTCAATATTATTCATAAAATATCGACTGCTTATCATCTACAAACCAGTGTATTAGCTGAAGTTTCTAATAGAGAAATTAAACAAATTCTAGAAAAAACTGTAAACCCTAATAGATTTGATTGGTTTACAAGACTAGACACTACTTTATGGGCATACAGGACTGCTTATAAAACCTCGATTGGAATGACTCCTCACAGACTTATTTTTGGAAAGACTTGTCACTTACTAGTTGAATTAGAGCATAAAGTGTATTGGGCGATTAAATAATTTAATTATAATTTAAAAGATGCTGGTGAGAAGAGATTGTTGCAGATGAATGAATTAGAGGAATTAAGGAATGAATCCTATAATAATGATAGAATTTATAAAGAGAAAATGAAATTATGGAATGATCGGAAGATTAACCAAAAAAATTTTGAACCAGGACAAAAAGTTTTGCTTTATAATACAAGGTTAAAATTATTTCCTGGGAAATTGAAATCTCGATGGTTAGAACCTTTCACTATAACTCAAAATTTACGTACGGAGCTGTAGAAATTGAAGATCCAAAGACTACACATAGATTTAAAGTAAATGGACACAGATTAAAATCATATTTTGAAGGAAATAGACCAAATCTTAAAGAGTTTTTAATGCTCAGTCAACCTGATTAATAACCTGAATAGGTTAGACTGACGATGTTTAACCAAGCGCTTTATGGGAGGCAACCCATAGTAATCTTTATTTATGTATAATGATGGTATATTTATTTCATTTATTATTAATTATGATATAAAATGAATTCTACTACTCATATTTATCTTTAAAATCATCACGATATTGGATCCACAGAAAAATTTGGAAAACATTTGGACCAGAGCGAAACTGGGCTATTTTTTCCTTGACCACCGACGGCGAGAACGATGTTGCCGACAACGAGATCTGCCGCTAAAATTCAGTTATATTATTTTAAGAATCTCGTCGATGGAGAGAGCATTGCCGCCGACGGCGAGATCGGTGAAAGAACGGTTTAGGGAGTTATTTTGACAGTTTTTGACAATTCTAAGTGTTTTTACTCTTTTAAAACACCTAGAACTCGAATTTTAAACCATCTACTTCTTAAAAATAATTTGAAACTCCACAAAAACTCATCATTATTGCATCCAATCACCTTGAAATCACTAGATCTCGATTGTTCAATCGAAGAAAATTTGTTAGTTATGAGGCTCAGCGAATCTTCAACAAAGTTATGATGAAAAGGAGACTGATCAAAGAAAGAGGATTCATGAATAGAGGAATGGAAAATTCGACAACGCATATTGAGGAGATAATTGTGCGATGACGTTGGGAGGTATTATGCTATATAAATTCTATAGTAGTCATCCCTGTAGTAAAAGAATTCTACTCCAATCTTCACGGAATTACGAATGGAAACGTATATGTGTGAGGCAGATGGGTAACTTTCACTCCTTCTAGAATTAATGAATTATATTCAATTGAGAATACAACTGTTTGCCACTACTCCA
Source organism: Papilionanthe hookeriana x Papilionanthe teres (assembly GCA_022702705.1). NCBI lineage: Eukaryota > Viridiplantae > Streptophyta > Magnoliopsida > Asparagales > Orchidaceae > Papilionanthe > Papilionanthe hookeriana x Papilionanthe teres. The sequence goes on along the minus strand of JAKZJZ010000028.1, from coordinate 12,921 downwards.
ACTTTGTTCCTACAAGAAATAATATGAATGAGATCTATCGATATTTGACTGATGAAGCAGAAGATTGGGAAACTAGAGAAGATAGGTATGTTAGCTTTTCTGCATCACTTTTAAACCCCGTCTCTCTAAACATTGACACTTCTTTATTTCTTCAAAATTGTTACCCACTATGAGGGTAAATAAAGTTTCTATGGAGTGTACAATTCTAAATTACTGTATTCAAGCGGGATTACCTATCGATGTTGGTTCAATTATTTTGAAGTCTGCTTTAGGCCTGATTGTTCATGGATCAATTTATGGGCTTGGACATCCTTCAACAATTTTTGCACTATGCAGTCAGTACCAAGTTTCATATGAAGCCTGGGAAAATGTACTTTTGCCTTGGAAGCCTTTAGATCCGACTGGTATATTTCCTACTCTGGATAACGATAATGAAACAACCATTATTATGGATCAAGCATCTCAAAATTCTCTTTCAATCAAGCCCTTTACTGATAAAACTAATCTGATCTTACGAAAACTTAAAGGACTGTAAAAAGAGGTACAAAACGTGATGGTTTCAATTAATAACATCTCTGATTTATTTGATCATATTGACTGGAGGATGAAGGAACACTTCGATCATTCTGAACATCTTGAGGCTAGTTTCATACGTCTTTTGAGAAAGAAAGGATGGATAGAAGAAGATTCTACAGAAGAATTTCCTTACAGGACATTCTACAATCTATTCTTTCACTTACGTTCTATCGGAGATATCAGAGATGAATTTAGTACTGACACTGACGAGTAGAAGACATTCGTATTTGTTTGTGTTGTGTTAGTTTGAATTTAAATTTATCTGCACTTTTGACTTTTGATATATGATCTCAGTATAGATGAGATTATGCAATGTTTGTGTGTTTTCAGCGTTTTTAGTATTGTGGTTTGGATTGCGATGCTGAATTTGGTGTGTTAAGGTTGTGAAAATACCTTGTTAGTAATATTGTGTACGAATATTGTAACACTTGGATTTCTTATAAAATATATGCTGTTTTGTGTTGTGTGAATTTTTTTGAGTTTAAATAATATCTAATCACAAAAATATATTTAATCGATTGATCAGACGTTAATAAGGCTTGAAATGAATTAAAAATTATTACAAAAGAATTAAATTTAATTTTCAGAAATATCCTGCCGACAGCGAGATCGACGCCGCTGATGGCAACTTTTTCCAGAGACTTTAGCCTACTTGAATTAATTAGCCCGCCGATGGCGAGATTTTTCCCGCCGACGGTGAGATCCCGAAAAACACTTATATTTGACCAGTCGACCATCAGTATTCATCGTCCCCTTCGTTTAAACTTCGAAAAACTGACCTAGGGCTTGAGAGATCTTGGCTTAGAAGCAATTTCAACACATTTTACACATTTTTACAACCAATATCAAAGGAAGAAAATGCATTCAGAACAAAGTCTTTAAGAATCCTAGAGAAGTGGAACAAACGATCAAAGAGCGAAGATGGGAAAATTTTTGTTATATAACAAACAGGGCTGCAGTTGAAGTTGTAAAAGAGTTTTATGCCAATTTGAACCAGATTGAGGATGAACCTATAAAGGTTAGAGGATTTTTTGTCGATTTTAATGCTGCACGTATTGATACTTTCTACGAAGTACAAGATCTTCACACCAACGAATATGATACTTTTGGAACAATGGTAGGACCACTGGAAGAAGTGATTAACTTTCTCACTGATGGGAAATGGACATGGAAAATTAAGCAGCATGAAGGGGTAAACTTCCCTCTCTCTATGTTAAATGCAACCTCTAAAGCCTGACATTATTTTATTTGCTCTACTTTGTTACCTACCTATCACCATAGTAAAGTTACAAGAGATAGAGTAGTTACGAATTTTGTATTCGGAACCACAAGAGTATAAATGTGGGGAGTATTATTTATAAAAGTATATTAGCCATTGCAGGAAGTGAAAGTGGAGGAGGACTAGGACATCTTGGTCTGATTTATGCACTCTGCCAATTGTCTGGAGTAGAGACAAGAGATGATGAGGAATTTGTTGAACCTATGAAACCAATTACCCAGGCTAATATAAAGACTTATGAGTCCCACGAAGGATGGAGATCTGGGACTAGGAGCTATGCACCTTCAACTAGTAGGGATATTCCCTCTACCAGTTATGACCCTCCTACCTATAGTTCTCCTACCCTTTATGATTTGATGAATGAAATGACTCTACAACAAAAAAGATTTGAAAAGATTGAAGAAAAATTAGAACATATAGATCAGAGGATTGGAGGATTAGAGCGAAGGCATGATTATGACAGCGATTATCTCCAGAGGCATTCTGAATTTGAGATAGCCTACTATGATTCTGAGAATCATTATAGGAAAGGAGAGCTTGATATTATATTTCCTGAGTGCCCTTGTTATACTCACTACCAGCCTACTCCACCTGCTGAACAAGGAGATGAAGATATAGTTTGGGATTTTAATGTTGATGATTAGATTCTATGATTACATATTTATGTTGTGTGTTTTTTTTGTTGTATAGTTTATGTACTTTGAATATTATGTTGTGTAAGACATTTAAACTTTATTTTATAAGTTAGATTTGTTTTTTTTTTAAATTTTAATATTTCAGACTGTTATTGTAACCCTGAAACTGGATTTGTGAAATGTATGTGGATGTTGTGTGAAATTGTGTTTAGTATTATACTAAGTATAAATTGTGTTAGTATTTTGTACTTATTTCAAAACTTCTTTACCCAGCAAAATTTCTTTGATATTATATATGTGTAGAAAGTTATTAACAGTACAGCTTAATTAAGTGATGAAAAGAACCTGCAGAGCTTCAAAAGGAGAAATACCTAAGGCACGAATGTATGATTTAAATTTACAGTTGTTTTCTTTTCACCCTAGATAAATAGATAGAAAAAATTAAGTTTGGGGGAGGGAAAAAAATTTAATTATTAAATTGTTCTCAATAAATATTTTCAAAATTATTATAAAATGATTTTTTGTAATGAATGTGATTCAGTAAGCTAGAATTAATTTATTTAATTATTATAGAAAGTTAACGAGATATTTCTAGTGATTAAAATAATTTTGTAGATTAAGATATTTGGTATAAGAGGATAAGGAATATAGTTAACTATTTAAAGTAAGGAAAACTATATTTTAAAATATGAAATTCTTAAGTATTTAGTTGAGAAAGAAAAGATTGAAACTCAAATAAAGTAAGGAAATGTTTCAAGTTTCAAATTTTAGGAAGAAGAAAATGAAGTTCAAAATTATTAACAGCTATCCAGATACAGTAATCCTCACTTGAAAAAAAAAGAGAAAGAAAAAAAAAAGGAAAAAAGATTGAAAATCAATCCAAAATGAAAAGGAAAAAAAGTAAGTGAGGAGAAGCTTGAGGAAATGTCTTATCAAAAATTGGCTTCATTTGAATCAACCTAAAATGTAAACTTAGTTACATTTCTGAACTTATATATATGGATTATTATTTTACTAAGTAGTGTTTTCATGAATTTCCTATCATCTGAATATCCCAAGTAATTTAATATTGCAAAATATAGTCATTCTTGAAATAAATAGAAGACTAGAAATCTTAAACTTGATGAATAAATAGTCTTATATCTATAGAGTTAGTTTAATTATCTATAAATCTTTTCTAATAAACTGTACTATAATATTTATTTAAAACAAACTCATAATATTTAGTGAATTAAAGCTTTGTTACAAATAATCATTACTTTTATATAGTATCAAGATTACTTGATGACAAGTAATAGTTAAGTTTGGGGGATTTTGACCAGATAAAAATATATTGAGAAATTCATACCAATTTTACATGAAATTTCACTATAAAGAAAGGTATTTTCTATGTTTTATTGCAAGAATAAAGATTTATAGGTAATGGAGCAAAAAGATAGAAAAAAGAGCGAATCTGGAACGAACATGACTAAAAGAGATGAAAATTAAACTAGACTGCTGATGGCAAGGGATAGGCCACCGACGGCGTGTTTTTCCCGAGAGATTTGAATATATTATATAGGAGCCCGCTGTCGGCATATTTTTAGGTTATGTGTTGTATTTTAAAAAGGGGGTCGCTTATAGAAATTTTCGGCAAATTTTTATATTTTAATTTTAATTTAAATATATGTAATTTGGAAAGTAGCATTTGATTTTGAAAATAATTTTAAGTTTGAAAATTTTAAGATATGAAATCAAACCGATCTCACATCTCAAGTAGTTTATATAAACGAGCACCCCACCACAAACCGTGCATCTATCCCAAAGAATAGACACACTGCTTGATGATGGGGCTCAGTTAAATAAACTAGAAGATTTGTGACATTAGTTTGGTCTGCGAACCAATTTCATAAGCCGACAAGTTCCCCCTGTTTAATATAAAGAAATTAAACAGGGTTTATATTACCTGGATTCTTAAAGTTCCCTATAAGTGCAAGCCCCTATAGTTAATTACATCTTAAATGACGGGAATCATTTAAGAAAACTCTCGATAATGATTAGTGGTTTTGCTCTCAAGAATTTTAAAGTTTAAGGTTTTCAAAGGATTTGAGTTTTGGAAATTTCAATAGGGAATGGATCAAATTTGGAACAATTTATTTTAAGAGTCCAAAGAAAGAGAAGTAGGAGAAGCTGAGGATCCAAGAAGAATCTTGACAACTTCTCAAACTATCCTATTGTTTGGCTTCAATTTGGGAGTTTGTTTAATGTTTCAATCTTACCAATTTTAATTAATTAGGACTAATATTTGTATGATAAAATCACACAAACAACCTCGAAGATGTGAGGGTTTATGTCGTACCGAACGACTACCTCAGAGTCCTAAGACTGGTTAGGGATTAATTTGTATAACATGATTATGCAAATGCCTAACGAAGAGTTGAGGATTTATGTTGCACTAGGTAAACTACCTCGAAGTCCTATAGCTTGGTTATTTAATTCTAAGAAAGTTTTGCTGAAGTAGATCCGAGTTTTGCTGATCCGAGCTGCCCACCATGCTCCGAGCTCCTTGTTGTTGCAGAGGTTTAGTTTTAGAAGTCATAAATCAGGAGATGAGGGAAGTGTTTTGGATTAGAGAAAATCTTAAAATCCAAGTGTTTTTAATATTTTAATTAAAACAAATCTTAAAGTTATTTAAATAGAACCGATTAAGATCCCACGGTTCCGTCATCCCGGTACCGTTATTTTCATTGAATTCACTTAGTCCAAATGAATTTGCTAAACTCAACTGAATGAGTTCCACACTTTCATTTAGACCGTGGGAAATCCCGTTAGCAACACGTGGGTTACATCATTTCGAGGTTTTCTCGATCGTTCAACGAGTCGTTTTAATTTAGTTGCAATTGTAGTTTTATTGTTTTGTTTGTGATTAAATTTTGAGTTGTTTTATATTTTAGAATGTTGTGGCGGTGAATTTTATCTTGCAATGATTTTTAATTTAATTTTGGTTTCAGTTCAGGGACTATCCTAAAGGTTTTGGTTTTCATGCAACAGTTTTATTTATCATGCAAGAGAAGTAAAGTACAGTGCATGTAAGTAAATTGCAATAAAATAAATTGCAATAAAATAAAAGCGTACCTGAAGGATCTTCCCGTCATTCCAAGCTGCACTTAAAACACATGTTAATGCATTTAAATGTTTCAACAGATACCTAGGTAAAGCTAAGGGAAGGGTTTTGGTTGTCTACCAAATTCCTAATCCTGTAACTAGTCATTTCCTATGACGTCTAGGTTCTTGGTTTGATTTAAGGGTGATTTTCTTCATCAAAGAACAATTAAATTCAGTTGTTCTTCTAAAACGTCCCGTCATATTGAGGAAGTACTTAGGACGAGTCCTAAACATCTTTTCAATATTTCTTGGATTGTTTTGAGTCCAAGTAAATTTAGTTGCACAGGTGAATTGATCATCCAGGAGTTTAGTTAAACTTTGTTTCTTACTCGGTGAACTTAGGTATTTGATTACCTGATGAATGAAGTGACATCTCACTTAATACTCTATTTAAGAGTTTTAATAATTAAAACATTTAAGGGCAAGTTGGTTTTTCGAGAATTTTAATCATTCGTAATTTAAAGTTTGAGTTAATGGTTTAAAGTGTTTTAATTTAATTATGAGATTTTAATTAATAATTTTAAGTTTGGAATAGTGTTCAAATTTTAGATTTAAATTTTTATATTTTCAATTATCTTGGTATTTCAAGTTGATGTTCATGTTTTAAATTTACTTAGACACAAAGAGGTGTTGAAATTATTAATATATTTTGATCTAATTCTTAATGATTTCATTTAGGTTTGTTGTTAAATGATTTTAATTTAATTTAATTCAATCTAATTTTAATTTAATTTAAATTTAATTTAATTTAATTTAGTTTAATTTAATTTTAATTTAATTTTAATTTAATTTTATTTTAATTTTAATTTAATTTTATTTTAATTTAATTTTAATTTAATTTAATTTTAGTTTAATTTAAATTTAATTTAATTTAAATTATTTTAATTTTATTTAATTTTAATTTTAGTTTAATTTAAATTTAAATTTAAATTGTTAATTTTAGTTTAACTTTAATTTTAATTTAATTTAATTTTAGTTTTAATCTTAGTTTTAATTTTAGTTTTAATTTTAGTTTTAATTGTTAATTTTAGTTTAACTTTAATTTTTAATTAAGAACTAAATATTGTTAAAGTGATTTATTTAGGGATTTTTTTAAATTAAAGAATAAATATCCTCTTAATAATATCCCTATTTTAATAATCCAAATTTAAATATATTCTTTCCAAAATTTAAATCATTTAATTAATTAAAGTTTCATTTTGATATTTTCAAAGTGTTTAATGTGTTTCTACCCCTTAATTTCCCTAAGTTTCAATCATCTAAGAGAAAGTTAAAATCAAATATTTTACCCTCCATTTTGATTAAACCTAAAGTTTTAATTAAGGGTTAAAATTTTTAATTACCTTTATGCCCTTTTAGGCTTATTTATTTCATAACTCACTAAATTGAGTTCAAATGAATTTGAAATTTTTATGTCACCTCACTCACATGTAAATTAAGACATTAGAGAGAAAATGTGATTTTTCTGAATTTAATTTATTTATATAATTATTTTTTGTAGAAAATAGGGGTTTCCAAAGAAAATTCAATAACATGACCATGGAAAGGTTTTTGTCCTTAAGAAAATTATGGGATGTTCCTAATGACTAGAGGACCATTTGGACCAATTTTTGTGATTTTTTGAATTATATTTTATTTATTATAATTATTTTGATGTTTAGAGTATTAATTAATTATAAAATAAAATTAAAGTTGAAAAATGGATTTTATATTTTTCATAAATCTCTCTGACCTCAAGGAGTTCAGAGAAATAAATTTTATAATTTTCTGATTTTTGTTTGATTTACTAAAATTATTTTAGTGAAAAAGGTTAAAAACTTATTTTTTAATATTAAAAATTACATTAAGCCTTTAAAATTCGTTATCTTATCCTAGGGACTTAGGAAAAATATTTGGTTTGTTCCTAAGTGATTAGGAGTCAAAATGTGATATTTTTTTGATTTTTAATATTTTTGTGATTTTTATTATTTTTTAATTATTAAAATATTAAAATATTGTGAAAAATCAACTTTTTTAGAAAATTCCAATTTTAATTTTCCTGAACTCCCCTGATATCAAAGAAGCTCCAAAATCATCTTTGTGAATTTTTGAAAAGTTTTTTTGGAGTTGTGAATTTTTAAAGTTCCATTTTGCTTTTGAGGCTTAATCAATCCATTTGGTGGGGTTAATCAAGTCCAATTGATTTCAAAATTTTATGTAAGATTCCTCTGACCCTAAAGAGTAATGGAGAATTATTTTCAAGTTAATTTGATGTGTGGATAACCCTAATTAAATCAAATTCAGCCAATTAAGGTTATTATGAATGAATTAACTCAAAATATATTTTTCATAGGGTCCTCTGGTCCTAAGGAACATCACCAAATTTTCCTAGAATTTATTTTACAACATGCTAATTATTGGAATTAAAATACCTAAAACAGTGAAATGAACTTGAAAATTCAATAAATTTTAACAGAGATGGCCTCTGACCTTGAAAAATTCAGGGAATGTTCCCATGATCAGAGGCTTCAAAAGCCCTTTGGTCTCATGCCATGGTGAATTGTCAATGCAAATGGAGAATCAAAATATTGAAAACAGTAAATAAATTATTAAAAATAAAATACTAATCTAATTAACTTGATTTCTTTTCCACATTATTCTCCTCTGTTCACTGAGCAAGAGGGTATTTTTATTTTATTTTTGTGATTTTTCTATGCAAAGATATGAATTTTTGAAGTTCAGGGCATTTAAATAATTCAAAAATACCCTAATTTTCTACTTATCCATGCGGCGCCGTGTCAACCTCGGCAGCTCCGAAAGCCTACGCGTCGCGCTGTGATTCGGCGCCGCCATCTGACTCAGCTCTCCGGGGGCCTGCTGTTCACGTACCATTACACCGTCCGACTTGATCTCGACCGTTCGCTCGATACACGCGTGATCCAACGACTCCTGGTCATCGTCTACGACTGGTGTGCACCCGTGACCGTCCACACTCAAACCCTAATATCTCTCTCGATTCTCAATGGATTCTCGTGTTCTTATGCTCTATGGATTCGTCTTGAAGAGACGAACACATCCATATGGTTTATAGGCTATGAAATTAACCCAAACAAAATGGAGAATTACTGGAAGCTCGGGGGGAAGAATGAGTTCATACCTTTTCTCAGAGAAGTGAAGCTTCGATCTGAGAGTTGTGTCACCTTCGATTGAGTCTAGGCAAGCTCCAGATGAAGTCTCTGGCTCTGGGGAATTATCTAAGTATGAAAGTGACCAGACCCGATTTCAAAGCTTTGAGGCTGGAGCAACTGGGTGGCCTGGAGAGGGGGCTTTCACCGGGGAACTCCTTCTCTTGGTCCTGTGCAGGTGTGGGTGAGTTTAATTTGGATTTGGTAGAGGTTCCAGAGATGTCCTGGTTTTTGGGTGGATTTTCAACTCAGAAATTGAGCTCTGTTAATGGGGTTTAGGGCAAAGGAACACTGGGGATCAACTGCTCTGGGTTAAGAGAAGGTCCTGGAGCAATTTTGGCAGAGTTTCCTTAAGGTCTGGTTCATCACATCATTTTGCCGAGAGGTGGTGGTGTTTAAATAGAGGTGGCTGGAGGGCTTCCCAGAGGCATTTGGAGGCTGGGATCAGCTGCTCAGGGGAGGAGAAGAACAGCCATGGTGTCCATTTGGGTTAGGACAGCTCAGCCAGGGCGAATTGAAAAATTTGGCTCACATGGAGCTCTCGGCCATGGTGTTTTCCAGCGACCTAGGCGGCTGGCTGGCAGGGTTAGGTCACCATCTGGCTCAGAGGGGTCAGGGGTTAGCAATTGTGCAGTCAATTGAGGCTTGACATGTGTAAAGGAGTTGAATTGAAATGGAATGGGGGGAAAGCTATTTTGGATTCAAATGAGTCAACCCATGGTTTTGGGCTAGGTTTACCACCCAAGGCCTGGTTTTTGGGCTGAAAAGAATCACTTTGGTTAGCCAAGAAGAAAATGGTGTGGTCTCCATCCATGATGAGGTGGCTAAACTTGGTTTAGTGTGCAGCATGAATGGGGTTAAAAGTGCTTAAGGAAGCTTAAGAAAGGGGCCCCTCCTCTTGCCATTAATGGCTTGGTGAGGTGGAAAGGGGCTCTCAAGGCTTCCATATGGCTTATGCATGGCTCCATGGCTCCATATGGCTTAGGGATGGCTTGGCTTGGTTTCATGAAAATGGGTTTTAAGGATTTAGGATATTTAGGGGTGATTTGGCCCATGACTTAGTTTAGAAAAGTTTAATGATGAATTTGAAACTTAGGGAGTGATTTAAATCAAAGGGGATGATGAGGGGAAATTTCATGTGGGCTTTAGGATAGATTTTGGGCTTTTTGGATTTAATTTGGATAGGCCTTTAGAAAGGTTTAAGGAGGTGGGCTTTTAGGTTTGAAAACAAATTGGTAAATGGAATTTTGGTAAAAGATTGGGCCAAACAAATGTTGGGTTTAATTTAAGGATGTATCATGAGTGATCTAGAATAGGTTTGAAATGATTTGGAGTTGAATTGGGTTTAATTTGGGATTTTTGTGTACAGGGGCCAAAGTGGGTCAAATTGGGCTAACTTGGGCTAAGGTTGGGCTAGTGTTGGATTTGATGTAAAATTAATGTTGAGAAATGTTCATGGGAGTGTCACAAAGAGTTTTCAACTTTGGTTGGGCTTTGATTTTGGGATTTGAGCCAATTTGGGTTAGGTTTGGGCTTAGGTCAATTTAAGAGATTTTGGTTTTGGGTTAGGTTTGGGTTGAGTTTAGGTTCAAATTTTAGGCAAATCAAGTTAGTGTTTTGTTTATGGGGATGTTAGGAAGGCTTTAGAAAAGATTTGGGGCTAATTGGAGTTGAATTGGATGGGTTTGAGCTAGGTTTAGGTCATGGGCCAAAATTGGGCCTTAGGCTTCAAATTGAAATTGGGCCCAAATGTCAATCAAATTGGACTTGGATTTAGTCTAAATTGATATTGAGGATATTGAATTAAAGTTTAGAATTGAATTGGACCAAAATTGAGGTCAATTAGGGTGGTTTGGTTTGACATTGGGTTCACTTGGGTTTAAAATGGGCCAAATTGGGGGTTTTGGTAAAAGTGGGGTAAATTGGCAAAATTGGCCCATGGTGTAGTTGAACAAAATAAAATTGGGAATATTTGGGATTTTTTGAAATTTTCTAGGAATTGTCTGAATTTTTGGATTTTTGGATTTTTGGTGTAAAAGGGTATTTTGGTAATTTTGGGGGGTTTAGGGATATTTTTGGAAATTTTGGTATTTTTTGCCAAAGATGGTCATTTTGAATGGTGGGAAATGTTTAGGATTGATTTTGAGGAATTTTGGGTAATTTAGGTGATTTTGCAAATTTTGGGTAGTTCCAAGGGCATTTGGTAGGTTTAGTGGGCCCGGGCTCTGGGTCAAAAATCGAAATTTTGGAAAAATGAAGATTGATCAAATTCGAGTAGAATGGAATCACTTTGGTTGAGCCATGAAGCCGTATTAAGCCCATATGAGCCATGAGAGGACTCATTTGAGGCATTCACTATGTTGTTCCTAACCCTCTTAGCCAGGGGCTTAGGGTTAAGGACCATCCATATGAATTACCTACATGAGTCAGGAAGTCAAGTTGGGTGAGAGTGTGGTTTTAGGACTTGGAATGTGTGTGAGAGTGTAGTGTATGTGCAAGTCAACTCTCACTGGACTGTGCCACCTGTGGTATTCCTAAGGCCAAAAGGTCCTATAGGGAACTCATCCTTTAAACCTCCACATTTTGATTTCAACCCTCTAGGTGATTAGGGGTCTACAATCGAGCTTGTGGGGTTTGCAGGGATTCAAGAGGTGTTTGAACTTCTAAAGGGTGGGTTCCACTTCTAGTCCTCTAAGATTCGTCAAAGGAAAAGCCTAAGGCTAGATCCTAAGTACTAAAGAGAGAAGCAAAAGACCTCATCAAAAATGAGGTCAACACCCGCCGAAGGCGAGATTGAGCCCACCGACAGCGAGCCTTAGTAGTTGACCAATTTTATAGAAGCCCACCAACGGTGCCAAGGAGCCCGCCGACGGCGCCAACGAGCCCGCTGACAGTGCCAACGAGCCCGCCGACGGCAAGAACGTCAGGTCAAGCCAAATACATTGATTCTGGATGCTTTTTGAAGAGATGCTTAAGCAACCTTTGGATATATTCCTTCTTCTTTAAATAGAGATGAATTTAGGACCGAATGTGTGGAAATCAGTAGTGTGTGGTGAGTCTATTGTGTGTTATTTTGAGTGCAATAGTGTGTTCTAGAGTATATTAGAGAGTATAATTGAGTGTGTGTTGACCTCATTTTTGATGAGGTCTTCCTTTCTTCTTTTTAGTGCTTAGGATCTAGCCTTAGGCTTTTCCTTTGACTATCTTAGAGGACTAGAATTGGGACCCGCCTTTTAGAAATTCAAACCACTTCTAAACTCCCTGCAAACTCCACAAACTCGACTATAGACCCCTAATCACCTGTAGGGTTGAAATCAAATATGGAAGTTTAAAGGATGAGTTCCTATAGGACTCTTTGGCCTTAGGACTGCCCTGGGTGGCCTGGTCTGGTGAAGGGGCTGACATACACTACACTTACACACTACATTTCCACACACTTCCTAAAACCACACCTATACCCAACTTAACCTCCTGACTCATGTAGGTGATTCACATGGATGGTCCTTAACCCCTAAGCCCTTGGCTAAGAGGGTTAGGAACAACATAGTGAATGCCTCAAATGAGTCCTCTCATGGCTCATATGGGCTTGAAATGGCTTCATGGCTCAACCAAAATGACTTCTTTCCACCAAAATTTACCCAATCTTCAATTTCCCAAATTTTCAATTTTTGACCCCCGAGACCCTTGAAATTACCCAAATTTTTGCAAAATTTCCAAATTACCTAAAATTTTCCAAAATCAATCCCAAACACCTCCACATCACTCAAATTGATCATCCATACCCAAAAATACCAAAAATTCCAAGAAAACCTCCCAATACCCTCCAAATAACCCAAAATACCCTTCTTGGCCTAAAAATCCAAAAATTCAAAAAATTCCCAGAAAATTCCAGAAAATCCCAAATATTCCCAATTTCATTTTGTCCAACTACACCATGGGCCAATTTTGTCAATTTACCCTACTTTTGTCAAAACCCCCAATTTGACCCATTTTAATCCAAAGTGAACCCAATGTCAAACCAAACCTATCCAATTGACCCCAATTTTGGTCCAATTCAATTCTAAACTTCAATCCAACATTCCTAATACTAATTTAGACCAAATCCAAGTCCAATTTGATTGAC